>CM077079.1:197213874-197813874 GCA_039513925.1 Platanthera zijinensis
AGGGGCAGCACCTCCCCCTCTAAGCCCAAAACTTGTTCTGGATACCAAGGGGGACCTCTTTATTTATAGATTTTTCTACGGGTTGGTCACGCCTGGGGAGGGCGTGTCTGGGGGGCGTGACACGTACAGGGTTGACCTCAGGTTCTGGATTCTAGAGGGAAGGATGATTACTTATGTACAATTGCTGACATGCCCTGGGTCACGCCCGTATTGGGGGGCATGACACGTACGTCGCGTAGAAATCATTGGTCGGAAATCCATCAATTTAGGAAAAGGGGGCGAACATGCCCTGGGTCACGCCCATGTAGTGTAGGCGTGACAGTACTATTGGTGTGCTGAGGCGAAATAGCATTTAATGTGGCGGCGGGCTTTGGGCAGAGGGTGATACGCCTAGTGTCACACCCTGGTACACGCCCGGGGAGGGCATGTCAGGGGGGCGTGACAACCGTTTTTCCTATTACATGGTCTCTGGTGACATGCCAACTTGACACGGCCAGCAACACTGCCGTGTTTAAGGTCGTGTCCTACTCGGGATGAACTCTGGACTTTCCACTTGTGGTTGACTTCCTTGGGATCGGGTGACACGCCCTGTGATACGCCCAGGGAGGGCGTGACAGGGGGGCGTGTTAGGTCATCTTTTGCCAAAATCCTGGAAACCTACAAAAAGATAAGAAAATGTTAGTGGCAATAATATTTACATAAGAAAGATAAAAATTAAGCTAATAAGACACAATTAGCGTGCTAAAAACTAGAAAATACCCTTATAGTTTAAACTACAAAAAGTACTATCACACTTCTCCTCCTCTCCCCTTGTGCTAGTATCCTAGATCAATTAGAAGAGAAATCGGGCTCAATTGAGCCCGATTCGCTGAGAAAAATTCTAAAATTTCCATGGAAAATCATGGTGGCGGGTTCGCCGGAAACCACCACCTCCAGTGGCCAAACCGCCGCCAGGCGATAGCCACCACCTCGACGGAGGTGGTGGTGGCGGTGGCTGGACAGGGAAGTGGTCGGGTGGCCGGCAAGTAGCTTGGGAAGAAGCTATGGGTTAAGGATCGGTGTTCTATTCGGGCATTTGGAGAAGATGAACAGTGCTCTTTGATATTAATTTACTATTATATTTAAATATATAATATAGTGATTTAGTATCCTTTATCACGCACGCTTTGATGTTGTTAAATGAGGCCCTTATAGGCCATTTTACGAAAAATGGGCAGTCACCAAAGTTGTAAGCCTTTGAGTCTAGTTTAATTTAAAATTGGTTTTGACCCATTTGGGTCAGTGTTCTGACCGCAGCACTCAATATGGTGTAGCCTATACAAAGGCCTAACCCGGGACAAAATTGAGTGCCCCTACTAAACCATTTAGGGAAATGCTTTGAAATTTGGACTATAGGATATTTATACAGACACTCTCATCATATCCAAAAATGGGAATTTTTGGAGAATATTTTCTATAGTTTTTGAAAGAATTTAATAAATCATGATTTAATTAGAGGGTTTATTGACCTCAAATACCCCCAATATTTTGGTGGTGGTCCATTAGGGTCATGACATGACTCTGGTAAAAATCATAGCCCATTTTAGGTATATTTGATTAGGTATTTGTGTGACCACAGTTTGGCCTCAAAAGGGGAAAATTAGGTCAAATGTGCACATGATGGTTTGAGTGGGCATTCCTCATCCAAAGTTGGTGAAACTTTGGGTACTACTAAATATCACATAAAACACCACCAAAAGGTATTTTGTGTGGTTTGGGGTTAAGATGCTCTAAAACCCTAGTGTGAACCCTAGGGTTAGATATTGAACCTATTGAAGGGCAAGGGACCATATGTCCTTGGAATATCTTGGAACCTAGTAGATGAATTCATAGGGTGAAAATAAGCCCTGGAAAATGTTATTAAATTTTTAGGAACTTACATCCCCTCTGAAATAGTTTAGGACCAATTAGGTTACTTTTACTCATAATTTTATTGCATAGTTATATGATCTTGGATATTCATGAAACTTAGGAAGTGACCTTAAATAGTTGTCACTAATCTCTGGAAATTTTGTTATGAATTACAGATTAATATTTTTTGTACTCCATTCACAAATTTAGTGTTTGTCCTATTCATCAAGGAATTTATTATGAACTATTTACTCATTTAAAAGATATAAAACTTAGGCAGAGGACTTTTTAGGGCAACAGTAAGCTCTGGAAATATTTATAAAATTATTGGAAGTTTTTTATATAGGTTGCTTCACAAAGTGTCTTATGTAAAATATATTTAAATGATTTATTTAGGTGACCAAATTTTCCTAGAAAATTATGATTTTTGGTAAGTAGACTTTTCTGGTCATTTTGGAGATCTGGTAATTCTTCTAGAATTTTTGGATGATTAATTTTATTATTTCCTGTTTTGCCCTATCATTGTGGTTATTTAGTCGATAATTAGTTTTGAAGTTAAAACGTTTTTGGAAAATTGTGAAATTCAGTAATTATAATTATTTTGATGTTATACTCTTATCATAATTATTTTAAGGCCATATCATGTTAGAAAATTGTACTTGGTGTTCAAAAGCACAGTTGGCCTTATTTTGCAGAAATTTAAATAAATGCCAAATTAATTAGGAAAACTATTATCTTCTGGATTTAATCTTAAAATATCATGATTGACCCTCAGTCATAATCTTAGGTTATTTGGATGAATATTTCGAGGGGTAACCATTCATGCGCGTCATGTAGCTCATTAGGTCTGAACATAGTAAAACTGTAGAATTAAGGAATCATGTGAACCTCGGTATGGGATAAAGGAGATAGTTGGTGGACTTAATTGGGGGAGTATGGATGAGGTCACCAATGGAAGTCAGCTGTGAGAGCCTAGTTTACTAGGGGAAAGGTTGTGCTCAGGATCGACGATGGATCATCTTTCCCTTGGAGAAAGTCAAAATACACTTAGGGTTAGATCAAGTGTAAGATTAGTAGAGTCGGCCAATGGGTAGATACCAACAATAATAAGTATCTTGCGAAAGGGAGCTTTGGGCTTCTTCCCGTCGTAATTCCTAGTGCCCTCGAGAACACTTCACAGGGAATGCCCTGGGCAGTCTAAGGTTAACCCTAAACTGTAAGGCTGAAAGAATTCAATAATGAACAACTAAGCACCTAGAGGGGGTGAATAGGTTCAATTCTTTATAATAGGCAGTTTTAGGATTTCTAACTAGCAAATCTACTTATCCAATCATTCAAGCATCACAAAAAATTAAAGTAAGAAAAATATAGCATAGAGACACACAAATTTATAGTGCTTCCCCAATATTTTGGTACCCCACTTTCCCCCTTCTCCTATCTAGCAATGAACTAGATTCGGCCCAACTTCCACTTTTCTCAGATTCACAGATCTTACCACTCAGAACCCTTCTAGGTTCCTACAACTCAGACTTCTTCAAGTCCTACAGCTCAGATCCTTCAAGATCCTACAACTAAGATTCTTCCCAAGAACCCTACCTCAGAGTTTTCCAACTCCTACCTCAGGCAACATGCCCTACCTCAGCCCTTATAATTACAGGCTTACAACTCAGAAAGGTAGACTTTCCTACACTCAGATCTATATAGATCCTACAGTTGTGATTGCAATATTTTAAGAATTTCTTTACCCAGAGAGAGAGAAAATGGGGTAAAGTGTTCTTGACCAAATCTTGAGAGATTGGTATTCTTCTGATCCTTGCAGCTTTGGATCTGATTCAACCTTACTTAGCTTCTTCAAAGCTTCTTGAAAATAGAGAACTATGTTGAATCTCCTTGAGCAGATGAAGGTGATCTTGAATCAGCTTCCTTCTTATCCTTCTTCTTATTACAGAAATGATTCTGTAATCCTTAATGATCTCCCAAGATTACTCTTCATCTCTGTGTTCTTGTGTTGTGTCTTATTCTCTTTAATAGCACTGTTCTATTTATAGAAACACAGCAGAGGTAACCGGCTGATTGGCATCTGATAGTTCTGACATCTGACAACTTTGACAGTTATGCCAACTGTCACTTCTTAGATCTGTAAATCTGCAACTTATTCTTCAAAACAACAGACAGCATCGAGATAGATCTTCTTCATAATGTGTTGACACTGATTTCAAAATGTGTCGACACAAATTTTGAATGTGTCGACACAGCTATCTGGATGTCAACACATTGTCTTGATGTACTCGACAGACTTCAATCTCTATCGACATAGCTGTTCTTCAAAACAGTTGTCAACCCAAGTCCTGGGTGTCGACATATTAGCTTCAGCTTACTATAATAACTACTAGTCATAGTGTGTCGACACTAGTCCTGAGTGTCGACACAGTTGATCTTCGACTCAACATTCAGGATGTTGACTGTGATCATTTAAGTCGACATAGCTTGTGTTGTCTGATATCTGTGTGTCGACACAGCAGGTGTAGACTGATACTTCTGTGTGTCGACACGGATTCTCTCTTGCTCTCGACACAGCTTCTTCACAAGTATCGACACTGACTGAGTGTCTCGACGCTTTTATACTCAGACAAATTTCTATATTACTGAGCATGCACAAATAAACTTAAACAAACATCAAATACAAGATGATGTATGTCATTGATTTTAGTGAGGCTTCTCCAAATCTGGTATAATTACCAATGTACCCAACAATCTTCCCCTATTTGGAGAAGTCATAACCACAAGTCAATGATATACACCATTATAATAACCAGCAAAATTAATGATTGTACTAACAAACACAGACAGGGTTAATCATTAGGCAGAAAATATATATGTTACAAAGTTAAGCATATCCATCACAAAAACATGTAACATATAAACAGATAGAATCAAACAGATTTACCAAACTAAGAAATTATCCCATCATTTCAAATTATATCTGACTTATAAAATTCAAGAATGTCTAGTAAGAACAACATTATTACATAGTTCTAAATTTTATGACAAAAAAAACTCTAAGTTAGCTTGGGTTCCTTGATCACAATTCCTTTGCCAGGTTGAATCCTAGCTTGTACATTAGCTTCTGTGTCATCAGTCAGCTTCTTTCCTTTTTGATCCTTCTTCTTGAGCTCTTCAGCCTTGATCTTTTGCCTTTCAAAGTAATGAAAAGGCTTTGGGAAATACTTGCTAGGCTCCACCGAGTTAACAGGTATCTTCCCAGCTTTAAGATCTCTTCTGAACTGAAATATGGCATCCTTCCGCTCCTGATATTTACTCCATTCTTGTTCAGAATACCATTTGCCTCTATCATGCATATTTTCTTTCACAGCTTTCCAAGCAGTCAGAATAATATTCCTAGAGGTTGGACTCCATTATTCAAAATCAGGCTTTAATTCTGCCTTTTCTCTGAACCTTTGCTTATACAACTGAGCTTCTTTTTCTCTTTGAACTACAGGTGCAGGCATTTCAACTTTTTCAAGAATAACATTATGTGCCTCCTGTGGAGGGCTATACATTTGGTGAACTGCATGTTGGATTTCTTCAAAATAAGAAGGAGGATAAATAACTTGAGGTACTTCCTGCTGAACCCCTTCAATATAAGCAGGTTAAATTCCAGATTAAGTAGTGTTGTCATCATCACAAAGGGGTGGATAACCAAGAGTTGCTCTGATGCTATTTAATATCCATTTAGCATGATTTGAGCTTGTTTTGACTAATACTCTCTCCCCCTTTATGACTTCTCTTTCTACATGATCTCTCAGATCATCCTTTTGAAACCCTACCTGATCAGCCAGATAATTTGTTCCTTCTTTGTAGTAGATCCTGAAGTTCTACAGTTGATCAAAAAAATAGCTGTTTGAGATGCCTGGATTACTGTTTGGACAGCTGCTAAATCTTCCATGATTTGCTTGGAAACTTCAGTCTTTATAGCAGTGACACTAGTCTCAATTTTTGTTAGAATAGCATGATGTGAGTCTTTGAGATTTTCATTCATTCTAATTTGATTTTCCAGGACATAACCTTGTTTGACTGCAATGTCCTCTACTGCAGTCTTAATCTCCTATTATTGTTGGGCCAAGTAAACTATAGCATTACCTCCTTTATGGAAGCAATCTGTCATCTCTTTTTTATTCTGATTGACTTGAAATCTGATGGATTTGATATCCTGTACCAGCTAAAATTGCAGGTCCTTGTGGGTCTCATCCACATATTTTTCAAGAGTAGTTCTTTGCTCATCCATCTTCACTTGCAGTTGCACCAAAAGTGAACTGAAGTCTGCTTTAGGAGTTGTTGTTGGTGGGGCGGTCCTCAAAGCTTTCTTATAGCCTATTCTTTTCTTCCTTATTTCCATTAGTTTTCTTGTCTTTAGCTCTGAGGCTTCTTGTTCAGCTTCTGATTCAGAGGAACTGGCTAAATCCATAGCCTGAGGCTGGTTATTAGGAAAATGTACTGGGTCAAGGTCTGGTACCTCCCCCTCAATCTGTGCATCTTCTTGGAGTATGTGCTGGTTGTCCTTCTGGACTTCTGGCAAAGTATCAGATGGAGGAACATTGTCCTCAGTAACCCCAGTCTTCTCTCCCGTGACATCAGCTTTTGAAATAAAGGTCTCTTTCTCAGCAACTTGAACTAGCTCAGTTTGTGTTATTGGCCCATCTACCATAGCAGCATCCTTGTTGATATCCTTGAGAACCTCCAGGAAAGTGAGATGAGCTGCTTCACTGTCCATGATAATTTCTGTGAAGTCTCCCCCTGGAACTGAGGACTCTTGTAGATGTGACACTAAATCATCTTCCCTTTGAGGTTGTACTTCATTTACATCCTCTTCAGAACTGAAAACCACAATCTCTTTAGAATCACTAGATGATTCTACAATCTTTGTTGCTGATTTCTTTTTCTTTAATTCTTTTTGATGTTGCACAGGAGCTAGAGTCTCCTTGGTCAGTACCCTGTCCCATCTTGACAATAAACATTTCCTCTCTTAGTGCCAGATAAGATGACCCCTTGGTCATTAGAATTTCTTATTTGACACTTATCCTTGAGGAAAGAAACATCATAGCCAAGATCAAATAATTGTCTTATGCTTATCAGGTTATGTTTCAAACCTTTCACATGGGCAACTTGTGTGATAGTTACTAGACCATTTGTAATCTTACAAAAACCTTTTATAATCCCACTTTCTGAACCACCAAAGATGACTTTAGGTCCATTGTTAGTTGGAATAAAGTCCTTTAGCATCCTCTTTGTTCCAGTCATGTGCTTGGAACAACCATTGTCCAAGTACCATATAGGGGTATGACTACTTGGACTCACTTGCATAGAATAAGACTATCTAACCTTAGGACCCCAATTTTTATTGGGTCCTAGGCACTGGTTAGACTGAAAATGCATCTGCCTACCTGCAGCTTTACTGATAGGTAGACTCTCCCTCTTGACACTATCATTAAACCTGTAGTCAATGGAAAAGTTACCCATCTTGCCACAACATCAGCACTCATACTTATTATACCTCCTCTTAAGTACTGGTCTGACAGCATTGTTGTCCTTAGTTCTTAAATATGATGGTATAACAATTCCTTTTCCTAGTCTATCGGTCAAAACCTTCTTGGGAATTGGTCTAGTAGCAGATGTACTTGAGATATCCTGAGTCTTAACAGCAGCATTCTTCTTTTCAGAGTGAATACTCCTGATTTCTTCACTGTTCCCATATTAGTCCTGCTATTTTACTTCCCTTTTGTCTGGTTCTGGTCTATAAGACCTTGGAAGTGAACTGTTTGTTTTTGTTTGAGTGATGGGGCTGGGACACCAAACACAAATTATCTAGAATGAGCAAGTTGAGTTTTCTGGTGAGTTGCCATATAGTCACTTACACCCTTGCCGTTCTCAATCTCATAGTGACCATAAATGCATTCATGGTCATACCTGTTTGATGGCTGATCAACCTTCTTAAAAGATATAGGGGGCATTGAGGCTAGTGGATGTACTGGAGCATTGCCTTTACTTTTAGATATGGAAACTCTAGTTCTACCTTTGTAACCTAGTCCCTTCTTACCCTTTTGGATAGAGAAGGAATCTATTAAAGGTAAAACTGTACTAGGTTTAGAAAATTTAGCCACTAATTCCCTCTCCTTTTGAAGTCTGCTTTTCAAGATTCCTGATATGATCATTCTTGAAAGTAATAGTACCCATCTGAATAACAGTTATGTTCTTCAGTTTACTAACTTCTTTTATCTTAAGATCCAGCACTTTTGTTGAGTCTGAAGTAGCCAATTTCAGAGAGGCATTCTTCTTTGCCAGCTTTTTGGCTAGGGTCCTGCTTTCCTTAAATTCTTTCAGGAGATCACCATAAACATCAATTAGTTGATTGATGTCTCCCTCAGATTCAGAACCATCATCACCTTTTTGAGTTGATGCTTCTGATTCTGGACTAGTTACATATACAGATCCAGATGGTGAGGAATGTACCTTACTAGGACCAGGCTGATCCTGGTTGTCTCCTTCCTTATCAACTCCTAACAGACCAAAGCAATGACTGTCTTCTGATATTGAATTGATGTCATCAAGCATCTGCAGGAATTCAGTCTCCACAGAATCTACTTCTGCTTAATATAGCCCAATATAGGCCTCAACATCATCTTTTCTTTCTGATTCTGATGAATATGAATCAGTCCTACTTTTTTCTTTCTGGGAAACAAAGGACTTTTCCTTCTTGCCCTTATTGTGCTTCTTCTTGTCTCCCGATTCCTTTCTTTTTACAGGACAATCAGTTATGACATGTCCTGGTTTGCTGCAGCAATAGCAAACTATTTTAGAAGAAGTTTGTTTACTATTTTTGGAGCCATACCTGTCTTATTTAGAGGATTTCTTCTTTCCTTTATAGTAATCATCCTTGGGGTAAGAAGCTGTGGATGGCCTGCTTCTCCAGCTCTTTTTCTTTACAAATCTATGGAACTGTCTGGTGAATGCAGTAAAGTCTTCATCAGAATTATGACCATCTGATGTGTTGGTGTCTGAGATTTCTGTTTCTATCTCAGCAACCTTCCTGGGAGGATAAGGAGACTTTCTCCTACCCTTTCTTGTGGCCCCAACTTTGAAAGCCACAGACTTATCCTTGATTGAAGACATGTTACATTTCTCCTCCTCTTTCCTTACTGTCAACTGCATTTCATAGGATATCAGTTTACCAAATAGTGTTGGTGGAGGTGTATCAGCTAATCTATACACTTCTCTTATGGCACAAATCTTAGTATCCCAATCTTTGGTTAATGACCTAAGGAATTTGTCATTTAGCTCATATTTGTTGAATACCCTTCCATAAGTCATTAGTTCATTCACTATCCTGAAGAATTTCTTATAGCATTCTACAGTGCTATCAGTCTTAGCCTTTCTAAAGCTCTCATACTCCTGATTGAGCATAGACTTTCTGTCATGTCTAACCTCTTCAGTTCCGTCCATGTAGACAACCAGTGTGTCCCACATTTCTTTTGATGATTTGCAATGGACCAGATTCTGAAAAGTTGAATCATCTATGGCACTAACTATTATGTTTTGTGCCCTTTTGTCCATAGTAGTCAAGATGATCTCATCCTTAGTCATCTCTTCATAGCTCTTAGAAGTAGATTTAATGGCATCAAGAACTGATGTTTTCATAGGTATAAAGGGACCTTCTTGAACTGTAATATAAATTCTTGGATCAGATGCCTCCATGAACAATCTGACTCTTTCTTTCCAGATACCAAAATTTTCTTTCCTGCATATGGGAAGTTTCATTGAACAAAGCTCTTTCTGATTCTCACTTGATCCCATTTTGAATATCTGTAACTACCTTGGAGATAAGCTCTGACTATTAAGTCAAATTTTGAGCAACCTCCCTCTAATACCAATTGAAAGAATTCAATAATGAACAACTAATCACCTAGAGAGGGTGAATAGGTTCAATTCTTTATAATAGGCAGTTTTAGGATTTCTAACTAGCAAATCTACTTATCCAACCATTCAAGCATCACAAATAATCAGAGTAAGCAAAACATAGCACAGAGACACACAAATTTACAGTGGTTCCCCAATATTTAGGTACATCCACTTTCCCCCTTCGCCTATCTAGCAATGAACTAGATTCGGCCCAACTTCCACTTTTCTCAGATCCACATATCTTACCACTCAGAACCCTTCCAGGTTCCTACAACTCGGACTTCTTCAAGTCCTACAGCTCAGATCCTTCAAGATCCTACAACTCAGATTCTTCCCAAGAACCCTACCTCAGAGTTTTCCAACTCCTACCTCAGGAAACATGCCCTACCTCAACCCTTATAATTACAGGCTTACCACTCAGAAAGGTAGACTTTCCTACACTCAGATCTATATAGATCCTACAGTTGTGATTACAATGTTTTAAGAATTTCTTTACCCAGAGAGAGAGAAAATGGGGTGAAGTGTTCTTGACCAAATCTTGAGAGATTGGTCTTCTTCTAATCCTTGCAGCTTTGGATCTAATTCAACCTTACTTAGCTTCTTCAAAGCTTCTTGAAAATAGAGAACTAGGTTGAATCTCTCTTGAGCAGATGAAGGTGATCTTGAATCAGCTTCCTTCTTCTCCTTCTTCTTATTACAGAAATGATTCTGTAATCCTTACTGATCTCCCAAGATTTCTCGTTGTCTCTGTGTTCTTGTGTTGTGTCTTATTATCTTTAATAGTACTGTACTATTTATAGAAACACAGTAGAGATAACCGGCTAAACCAGTAGCTAATTGGCATCTAACAGTTCTGACATCTGACAACTTTGACAGTTATACCAGTTGTCAATTCTTAGATCTTGAAATCTGCAACTTGGTCTTCAAAACAGCAGACAGCATTGAGACAGATCTTCTTCACAATGTGTTGACACTGATTTTAAAATATGTCGACACAGATTTTGAATGTGTGGACACAGCTATCTGGATGTCGACACATTGCCTTGATGTAGTCGACAGACTTCAATCTCTGTCGACACAGTTGTTCTTCAAAATAGTTGTCAACCCAAGTCCTGGGTGTCGACATATCAGCTTCAGCTTACTGTCAGCACTACTAGTCATAGTGTGTCGACACTAGTCCTGAGTGTCGATACAGTTGATCTTCGACTCAACATTCAGGGTGTCGACTGTGTTCATTTAAGTCAACACAGCTTGTGTTGTCTGATATCTGTGTGTCGACACAAGTCCTGTGTGTCGACACAGCTGGTGTAGACTGATACTTCTGTGTGTCGACACAAGTCCTATGTGTCGACACAGATTTCCTCTTGCTCTCGACAACTTCTTCACAAGTGTCGACAATGACTTAGTGTCTCAACACTTTTATAGTCAAACAAATTTCTGTATTACTGAGCCTGCACAAATAAACTTAAACAAACAGCAAATACAAGATGATTTATTTCATTGATTTAAGTGAGGCTTCTCTAAATCTGGTACAATTACCAATGTACCCAACAAAGGATAAACTGTTAATGCAAGATTAATTCTAAGTACTTCACTTTCACTCAACCCGTAGTCACGAAAGGATAGTTTGGTTTAGACTCACGAGCGGTAGGCTCGGCGGTGGTAGGTATGGACTGGTTAGTCCGGGGAGCTAGTGGCTCGGAATGTTGTTGTGATGGACGGGTTAGTCTGGGGAGCCGATCATTCAAAGATTCATATTATCATAATTGCATGTGCATAAAGTTTGTGGGTCTATGGTATTAGACGATAGTTCGCACCGACATTGATACGTAAAATTGGCAAGTGTGGTTCTCACTTAGCCAAGGAAAAGACTGGTGGATTTGCTAGTAGACTACGCAGGGGCTCCGCGGTTGTATTATTCGCGTTGAGGCGTACGAAGGTCTAAATTAGGTGGTGCGAATACCGGCCTAGAGGTGGGGTGGCCCAACCCATCGAATTTGTTTTCCACTATGGGAGGTACCTGAGAATTTAGCTAACTCCAAATGGGGGAACTAAAGGTCTGTGCGCATAGAGTCAGGTGTGTGTGTTTGAAAGTGAAGGGATAATATACTTACTACTCTAGAGGGGGGTGAATAGAGTATTCAAAAATTGAGAAGACTCTAAACACTTCTCTTAGAGCTATTTGCGTAATATAAAAATAAAAGCTTTAAATCTAAAGCCAAACTGAGTGTAGTGAATAACAGAGAAGCTCACTGAAGTCTCAGTTGAACTTTTATCCTAACACAGCAACTAGCAACCTAGTTAAAACTATCACAGCAACAGAGTAATGATTAAAATAAGCAACAGACAACACAAGAGCTTTATAGTGGTTCCCCAATTGGGTACATCCACTCTTCTACCACCCTGGTAGGAATCCACTACATGTTTTTGATCAGGTGCCCTGCCACCAGTAGATCTGCTTCAGATAGATCTAAAGACCCTTCAGGCTTTTGATCAGGTGCCTAAAAACCAAACAGACAAGTTTTTGATCAGGTGCCCTGCCACCAATAGTTCACTTTTGAAGGGAGTAATAACCCTTTTACAGGAGGTTGAAAGAAAGAATTAAGATGTCTTCTCTGTATTCAGAGAACCTAGTGGATGGCTCTGAAAATATCAAAGCTCCCCCTATCTTAGATAATGTCCAGGAAAAAGCTTTGCTTCAGGGTGTAGGATCTCCAAATTGCTTGAGAAGACTTTCTGATGCAGCCTTGAAGAAGACTCTAGATTTTGAATGAATGTTCTTCTTCAGTAGTTTTTGCAATCTGGGAGAGTTTTCAACAATGAAATGTTCAGCAATCTGGGAGGTTATTCTTCTTGAAAGCTTAAACTCTGAGTATTGATTTTCCTGAAGTCAGAATGAACTCAAGAAGAAGAAGAACTTTTCTTTTCTCTTGAGATTATCTGGTTATGTGTCTGCTGAGAGTTTGTATGTGTTGTTCTCTGTATTCTGAGTTGTGAGTATTTGTTTTTGTCTTCGGCCGACTGCACTGATAATATAGAAACTTCTCTTCTTTGAAAAAACCTCGAGGCCTGCACTAGAAAAACTTTCCAAATAATAGAGTAAAACAAAATAAGGAAACCTGCACCTGCAATCTTTTCTGTCAATCCCAAAAAGGAATTAAGGATATTAAAAAATATCCTTTCAATTTGACTTTACAAATTGGCAAAGGAAACCAAGCCTAACGGCTATATTACAGCTGTAGAAAAACACGATTTCCTCTAGTAAAACAAACGGCTTTATTCGTCCAAATCTCTCAATTAATGCAAAAAGAATATTGCAAATAAGAAAAAGAATATAAGCATTAAATTGAGAAGAGTATTCTGAATAAAATATGTCTTAAATAATAGGAAATAAACCAATGATCAAATGAAATGACTAGAGATAAAAGCAGACAGAAAACGTCGACCAGAGATCGAAGATCGTCGATCTGAACAAGCAGATCGTCGACCTGAAGAAAAACTGTCTTCACAGAAAATGTCGACCAAGGCTACACAATCGTCGATCTGAATAAGCAGATCGTCGACCCACTTCAGAGTTCATATAACTCTGAGATCTTCGATCATCAATCTAAGATCGTCGAGCACCAATCGACTATCGTCGAGCACAAATCTACTTAACCATTTTAATTTCAGTTCAATCTCAGCTGATCTAACCAAAGGGTAGACTAACCTTTAGTCTAACCATTGACCATAGATAATTCTTGGGTCAATTAAGCCTAATTGAGATGACATGACCCAAATCAAAACTAGGGTACCAACAATCTCCCCCTATTTGGGTGATGTCACTCAAACAAAAACAAAACTAACACAAGAAGATAAGAATAAACAACAGCAAATAGATTAGAATAAAATAGGTAGTCAGAACAAACATCACAGTCATTTATCAATAGAGTCTGAAGGAGGAAAAGAAGTAGTTGGAGAGAAAGTGATTTTTCTTCTAGGATCACATGCATCCTTCTTTGATAACTTCATGTCTTGCTCTCCAATAATCTTTAGCTCTCTAGTTTTGGGTAGAACAGCTTCAGGATGTTTTTCCATATATTTTGAAGCATCAAAAACTTCTGAGCTGACTTGGAATCTGTCTAATTCTTTCTTTTTGTATGTTGACATAGTAGAAAATCCTGTGATATCTTTACCTTCAGCTTTAGCTTTCTTTATCTGAGCAGTTCCCACCAATTTTAAAAGACTAGCCATTTTGAAGTTAGGATCAAGCTCTTGACTTTCATAAGTGTTTTCATCATCTGGATTCAATGGATTTACAGCCTTAAACTTTACTGATTGAGTTAGAAAACTCTCAGTTTGCTTGACATTTGAATCTTTTGGCTCTTGAATCATAAGAGTAGATGGAGGAGCAAACTCAGCATATTTCTTGCTTGATTTGTCAGAATATATAACTCTTTTTCTTTTAATATCTGCTAGCTTGGCCTGAGCAAGATTTTCTTTAAAGGTGACAACTTTGCTTTGGGAGGAGACCTAGGAGCTGAAGGAGGAGAGAAAGTTGGTTGTTGATATACAACTTCTTTTACTTGCTCTCTTTGACTATCTGAATGCCTAGTCTGCCTCTGATCATGAGACCTGCTTGGAGGAGGTTGTCTGCCCTTTCTCTGATAGATGTAAGGTTGATTTGGTCTGGTAGAAGGAGCAGAAGATCTGGGAGCAACATTTCCTGGAGCACCAGCAGAGGGAGGAAGAGGAGGAGGACCTCTCTGAATCCCCTTGGGAGGAGGAGAGTTCTTCCTGCTCTTCTTCCTTGCTTTCTGAGCATTTTTAGAGTACCACATCCAAGCCTCAAAATTGTTAGATTTAGGATCAATTCCTTTCAAAATATAGTATGGAATATCATGTTCTGGATTAGGAGGTGTTGGAGCTATGGCCTTCCTTTTCTTTTGAGCAGTCCTTTTCTTTTTCTTATTATCCTCTGAATCATCAGAGTCCTCATCCTCGTCCTCAGAATGTGAGGACTTAGGTTTTGCATACATATCATCTATATCCTTTAGCATAGCTTCCTCTTGTTCTTTAGCTTTCATCAGAGCCTTTTCCCTTTCTTCTTCAAATATATCTTGCGCCAAGAGAGAGTCCAAATCTGGACCTGGGGTGTCATCCCAAAGAGTAGAGCGCGCAGAAGATACAGCATATATAACTTATGGAACAGCAGCTGACACACCTTTATCTGAAGTCTCTACTGAATTCCACTTATCTTCTAAGAAGGAGGTAATAATCCCTTCTTGATGTCTGGCAACTACAGGAGTGGAAATCTCCTCAAGACAAAATTTGAAGGCAAAAGCTGCTTAAGCTATTGCTTCAGAAATAATAAAATTGTCCAAAAACTGAAGGCTCATTGGTCTCTGATAGCACATAATGGCCTGAAGGGGATCAAAAGAACAAGGGGAGGACTGATAATGGCCTCCAAGGGAAGAGAGAGAGGACTCATCATCTGAATCAAGAAATGCCTCCAGTTCATCTGGAACTACTGGAGCATCTATATCTACTACTATCCTTTGTACATCGTCTGGAACTGTATCTTAACATGTTTCTAGCTCCACTGTTGCTGGATATTGCACAACCTGACGAGCCAAAGCAGAGCCTAAATCATCATCATTGAGCATCTCCCCCTGCCTGGGTTCAGTGGAAACTAAACCCAAGCCCCTAGATGAAGAAAGGGCTGAGAGGGCAGTGAAGGAAGCAGCAAGTGAAGAGATGGAGTTAGCAAGGGGGCAATGGCTTCAGCTATCATGGATTTGATGGATGGAGTAATGAGGTCTAGAATATTGGCAATGAATTCTGGTGTAATTTGAAATGGTGGGGGAATGATAGATGGGGAAGCATTCTGAGCTGGGGCTTCATCAATTTGAGAAGTATGATGGGATGGATGATCATTTGTAGGTGATTGATGATTTGAAGTAGCTGGAGAGTGATGAGGAGATGGAGTGAGCAGATTAAACATGGAATCTATGTTGAAGTGTGGTATCTCAGCTAGATGAGCTGGAGTTGGAGAAGCAGATTGTGATGGATGGTTTATAGGAGAAGAATGAGTTGCAATGGAGGAGGATGGCAAGGAGGATGAAGCAGTAATTTCTTCACTAGGGTGGGGAGTGGCTTCAGGAGCCCTTGTGCCCTCAGATGTTGAAGGGGAAGACCCAGCCTTTGAAGGTTTCTGGATGGTCCTTTTCCACTTAACAAACAGAGAAGGATCAATTCTCTTGCTAGCATTGATTGTTGTAGGAGCAGAACCTAACAGCTGGGAAGCTTCCTTGGATAGAAAGAACCAGATCAGCCTTCCTTGAGTCACCTCTTTCTTGTTGTTCTTTTTCCTGATCAATTTAAACAGCAATCCAGCCATGTTGATTGACTTCTTATTCAGTATCGCTAACATCAAGGCAAATTGTTGCATGTTAATGTTGTCATGGGCTGAATGCTTTCCAAGCAGCACTTTTCCAACCAGGTCAGCCAAGAACTTAAAACTGATAGATAGATTTACTTTCAGGAGCTTAGATGGAATGCCTTCTGCATGTCCCATCTCCAACAGCATCCTACCATACTCTGCAGAATCTTGCTCAAACTCATCAGATCCATTCTTTAACTCAAAGATTTCAATCAGAATTTCAGGAGTAAGAATTACCTCCACTCCATTGATGGTTCCTGTCATTGCTTTGTCATCTGAGGAAGATGTATAGACCCATTCCTTTATTTCTGATAGGTGGAGTTTGATTTTTGTAGACATGAGTTTCTTGAGGCCTTGATCATCACATAACTGCAGCATCTTTCGAAAAACTTGTTCGCAGTCGCTGAACGAATCAAAATCAACACTGAAACCGGCATCGAACTTCATCACGGACAGGGTTGCATAGGAAATTGCCATGGAATCGATGAGAGAAATCGCAAGAAGAGAGAGAGAGAGAGAGAGGGAGAGAGAGAAAGCGCGGAACGAGAGCTCAAAAAATTTCTGGAAGCAGAATACGAAACGATGAGCTCCGTCGACGATCTTCAGACCTAAATAGACGATCGTTTAGAAATAAACTAGAATCATCTATCTCTGAATGAAGATCAGGAGAATCGGTCGTCGATCGTCGATCGACGATCAATTTCTAAATTAGAGTCGTCGATCATCGATCAACAATTTCTGTCTCTAAAGGCAAAGAGCTATCGTAGACCAAGGGTCGACGATTTAGCTCAACCTGTTCGACTATCTTCGAACACCGTTCGATGATTTCAGAACAGATTTCAACTTAGCAGATTTTTACACTTAGTCTGATCCATTCATCATGCTTAGTTGATTCAAAAAGAATAGATGTTTCTGTTCATCTAACGGCTTTGTAAAAATAGCATTTCTCTGAAGATCTGTGGGTATAAACTCGAGATTTATTTTATTCTTATCAACACAATCTCTAAGAAAATGGTGTCTAATGTCTATGTGCTTAGTTTTAGAATGGTGCACAGGATTCTATGCTATGGAAATAGCACTGGTACTGTCACACATAATTTTGGTGTTTTTGTGTGTGTACCCATAATCCAAGAGTTGATTTTGAATCCACAGTATCTGTGAACAGTACCTAGCAGCTGCTATATTTTCAGCCTCTGCAGTTGAAGTTGAAATAGAAGACTGCTTCTTGCAAAACCAAGAGAC
The DNA here is from genome assembly GCA_039513925.1 of Platanthera zijinensis. NCBI lineage: Eukaryota > Viridiplantae > Streptophyta > Magnoliopsida > Asparagales > Orchidaceae > Platanthera > Platanthera zijinensis. The sequence goes on from CM077079.1 coordinate 197,231,381, forward strand.
TAATCTCTCACCCAGGAACTGACAAGTCCCTGAGGTGCTCTTCCTATCAACTCTACAGCCAGTATAGTCAGCATATTAGTATCCAATCAACTCAAATTCTGATTTAGCTGGGTACCAAAGTCCTAAATTTGGGCATCCCTTCAAGTATCTTAAGATTCTCTTAAGAAGAGTTAAATGAGATTCCTTGGGGTTGACCTGAAATCTAGCACAGAGGCATGTGGAAAATATTATATCAGGCCTACTTGCAGTTAGATATAATAGGGAACCAACAATGGCCCTATAATATTTCTGATCAACAGGCTTTCCCTTTTCATCAGAATCAATAACTACATTAGTAGCCATAAAAGTGTGCATTGCTGAAGCATTTGCCATCCCAAACTTCTTTACCAATTCCTTGGCATACTTAGATTGGGAGATGAAGATGTCATCAGCATCTTGTTTCACTTGGAGACCAAGGAAATAAGACAGCTCACCCATACTACTCATCTCAAACTTAGAATGCATTAGGTCTGAGAACCTTTTGCATAGCTTGGGATCAGTGGAACCAAATATAACATCATCCACATAAATTTGAACTAACAAGATCTTGTCCTTGTGGTGCTTAATGAAGAGGGTTCTATCAACTATGCCTCTAACAAACTTATGTTCTAATAGGAAACTAGCTAGAGTTTCATACCATGCTCTAGGAGCCTGCTTAAGTCCATACAGAGCTTTTTACAACTTAAAAACATATGAGGGATAAGTTGAAAAAATAAAACCAGGGGGTTGTTCAACAAATACCTCTTCCTTTAGCTCTCCATTCAGGAATGCACTCTTTACATCCATTTGGAACACTTTAAACTTCATGTAGGCTGCATAGGCTAGAAAGATCCTTATTGTCTCTAGCCTTACAATAGGAGCAAATGTCTTATCATAATCTATGCCTTCTTCCTGTCTGTAGCCCTATGCTACAAGCCTTGCTTTATTCCTTATAATTATTCCTTGTGCATCCAACTTATTTTTAAACACCCATTTGGTGCCTATAACCAGTTGACCTTTTGGTCTAGGGACCAAATTCCATACTTTACACCTTTCAAACTGGTTTAGCTCCTCTTGCATAGCAATGATCCAATGGGGATCTTGCTCAGCATTTTTTATGGTTAAGGGCTCAATTTGAGAAAGAAAACAAGCAAGCATCACATCTTGACTTAGTTGATGTCTAGTTTGCACACCAGTTGAAATGTCTCCAATCACTTGAGATGTAGGATTATCTCTAAGTGTGACATAATCAGTTGGTGGCATGTGATCTTCAACAGCAGTTGGAATCAATTCCTCAAGTGGAATTAGATTGGCTGTTGGTAGAGTTGCAATCACTTCTACTTGGTCTTCATCATTGTCTGAATTAGCTATCTGAAGAGTTGGTTGAGGTTGAATCTCCTGAGTGAGTTTCAGCTCATCCAAATTCTTGCACAAGTCAGGTACCTACAAAGAGTTACTGGAAGAAGTTTCCTTCTCTCTGTAAAGCATTTTAGTTTCATCAAAAGATACATGTACTGACTCTTATATTTTCAAAGTGGATTTATTAAATACCCTATAAGCTTTGCTTACTTGGGAATATCCTAGAAAGATTCTCATTGAAGCCTTTGCTTCAAACTTTCTAATGTAATCTTTGTTATTGTTGTGAATGTAAACTACACAGCCAAAAATTCTAAAATAATCTATTTTAGGTTTCTTTTCTTTAAGCAATTCATAGGGAGTCTTCCCCTTTAGTTTATGTATCAGACTCCTATTCAGTACATAGTTAGCTGTGCTAACTACTTCTGCCCAAAAGGATAAAGGCATATTAACATCTGCTAACAATGTTCTTGCAGCTTCAATCAGGGTTCTGTTTTTCCTTTCCACTACCCCATTTTATTGAGGAGTTCTAGGAGCAGAGAATCTATGCTTGATACCTTCTTTCTCACATGAATTCTTGCATAAGAAGAGATTCAAACTCAGTACCATGATCACTTCTGATCAAGGCAACTTGAGTAGAGTACTCAGTCTGTATACAAAGTAAAAAATCTGTAAGAAATTTAAAGTTATCAGATTTAGTTCTCAAGAAGAACACCCAAGTGAACCTAGAGTAATCATCTATAATTACTAGGGTATAGAATTTCCCTCCTAGAATCTGTACAGCTATTGGACCAAATAGATCCAAGTGCAATAGGTACAGGATTCTAGGTGAATCACTTTTATTTACGGCTTTGAAACTATTCTTGGTTTGCTTGCCTAGCTGACAAGCCTTACATAGGTCTTCCTTCTTGTAGGGGCAAGAGGGCAAACCTCTAACAAGGTTGTATTTAGATAACCTAGATATATTCTTAAGGTTAACATTACCTAGCCTCTTATGCCACAAAGTATTATTACTACTCACCTCATTAAATAAACAAATTTCAAAAGAGGTGGAATTAAAGTCTACAAGATAAATATTTCCTTGCTTAATGCCTACTAATATAACTTTATTATTCAAAGTAATATTGCACAGAGTATTAGATACCAAACCTGGTAGCCAGCATTACAAAGCTGACTTACAGAAATGAGATTGTGCTTCAGTCCTGTGACATAAGCTACCTTCTTGAAAGTCACTGACCCTATGGTGAATTTACTATATCCTTCAGTCTGACCACAGCTGGAATCACCAAAGACTACCTTTGGTCCCAACTTGGCTTTGAAGCTTGAAAGGTTCTCTTTGTTTCCAGTCATATGCTTGGAGCATCCACTATCCAAATACCACTTGTCCTGAGTGATAGGATAGGTCTTCACCTACAATAAGATAGATTAAACATTGTGGACCCAGGTAACCTTTGGTCCATTGTTCTTCACATAGGAAAAATAAGAAATAAAAGAATATGCAGGTTGAGGGTGATATCCTAAGGGATGAGATCTCCAAGGTGGGATAATTCAATTAGCAAACCTAGGGTTGCTATTAAACTTATTATTTTTGTGAGCATTATTGTGATTCTGGAAATTTAGTTCTAATCATCGGTCGATGTTCGACGATCGGTACCCAGATCGTCGATCTTGGTTTACATAACAGGATTCTGGATTCCACGATCGTCGATCTCTGTTCGACGACTCGGGCTGAGATCGTCGATCACTCATTGCTAAGTTGTTATACCCAGCAGGTGAGTTTAGAGATCGTCGATTGTCGTTCGACGATGGGTGCAGCGATCGTCGATGGGCATTCGACGATTTTTGTATTTCTATGAATTTTTGTTTCCTTTTGTCTCTCTTAATCTTATTTAAAGTTTTCTTAGCCTTTTGAATAACCTCAGTGTTGTGGATTCCTTTTTCAGAAACAAACTTTACTGGAGTAGACAGATTGTATTCAAGGAGCAATGGGGGTTCACTAGGGGAGGCACCTAAGCCTAACTTATTGTTGCCTATCCTAGTATTGGCAATGCTTGTGATTTCTAGCAACTTAAGGCTCCTGCCATTAAGTGAATCTTCTAACCTCTTAGCTTTAGCTAGTTCTAATTTAAGAAATTTGATTTCTTCAGATGCTCTAGTGAGTTTAGATTCTAACCTAATGTTTTCACTAGATAGAGATTCTGATCCAGCTAGCTTATCTCTAAGCAACTTAATCTCCTTTTCTGAGCTAAGTAAATCTAGGCAAAGAGTTTTAAATTAAAGCTTAAATTCATCAGAGGTAAAATTGTAAGATGCAATTACCTGTTCTTCATCAGATAATTCATCCTCCTCATCTTCAGTCATCTCTACAGCTGAGTTATTGTTGCAGGCATTGATTGCCATAAGGCAAATCTCCTTAGCTTTCTTCTCTTCTTCATCATCTTCACTGGAGTTGGAGGAAGAGGAGTCTTCCTCAGTATCACTCCAAGTCTTTGAAACAAGACCTTTCTTTTTCTTCTTATATTTGTGAGAAGATGTCTTGGAATAGTGCTTCTCATGTTCCTTCTCTTTTCTCCTTTCCTTATGCTTTGTCTTTGGACACTCAGGGAGAATGTGTCCAAGCTTGCTGCATCCATAACAAATAATTTCTTTAGATGGGGTTTTATCATACCTTGGCTTGTCATCATATTTTGATGACTTTCTTCTGTTATCCTTTCTGCCCATCTTGTAGAACCTCTTGGCAAAGAGTGCCATCAGTTCTTCATTTGATTGAGTCACTTTGGACTCATCATCAGCCTTAAGAGCAAGGGTTTGCTCTTTCCTTATTGGAGTAGATGCTTTGGCTTCAGCTTTAACTTCCCTAGTTTTCAGTACTTGCTCAAATTATTTGAGCTTGCTAAGGAGAGCTTCAGTTGAAATCTCTGTTGTACTTCTGGACTCCTTGATTGGCCAGATTCTGAGATCTCATATACTGGGGAAGCACATCAGTATTTTATAATTGACTTCTGTCAATGTGATCTCCTTATCAAGTTTCCTCAGCTCATTCATAATGGAACTGAGCCTTGTGTACATAGCTTCTACTGTCTCAGCTTATTCCTTTTTGAACTTCTCATATTGGGATATGAGGTTTGACCTTCTGTCCTTCCTCTCATCAGTTGAACCAGCTACAATCTGATTCAGTGAGTCCCACATGGCTTTTGCTGAGGTGCAATCAGCCATTTTCTGGAATGTCTCATCAGACATAGTCTGAGCCAGAATATTCATAGCTTTGGCATCAGCTATCTTGGCCTTCTTGTAAGTTTCATTATAGTCAGGAGGTGGCACTGCATTGAGATTTACAGATGTTGTAGCAGTAGCTGCAGCAGGTGGTGTTGGTGGCCCTGTTAAGATAGAGGAAAAAATATCTTCATCAATAGAGTTCATGTAAAGTCTAATTCTTGCCTTCTAGATGCCAAACTTGGCTAAGTTGCATATTGGAGGTCTGGTGCTAGAGTAATCTTTGTACTGGGCCATGAATCTAATGTGAGTTTATATAGTATCAAAGTATCTTATCACAAGATCTTATGGTTCAGGTGTTAGCCTGTTCAACCAATCAATCTGATAAGGATTTAGTTGTTGAATAACCAACCTCCCTCTGATACTAATTGAAAGTAGGGGATAAGATACTTACTACTCTAGAGGGGGGTGAATAGAGTATTCAAAAATTGAGGAGACTCTAAACACTTCTCTTAGAGCTATTTACGGAATATAAAAATAAAAGCTTTAAATCTAAAGCCTAACTGAGTGGAGTGAATAACAGAGAAGCTCACTGAAGGCTCAGTTGAACTTTTATCCTAACACAGCAACTAGCAACCTAGTTAATATAATCATAACCACAGAGCAATGATTAAAATAAGCAACAAACAACACAAGAGCTTTATAGTGGTTCCCTAATTGGGTACATCCACTCTTCTACCACCCTGGTAGGAATCCACTACGGGTTTTTGATCAGGTTCCCTACCACAAGAAGATCTTCTTTAGGTAGATCTAAAGACCCTTCAGGCTTTTGATCAGGTGCCTAAAAACCAAACGCATAGGTTTTTGATAAGGTGCCCTGCCACCAATGGTTCACTTTTGAAGGGAGTAATAACCCTTTTACAGGAGGTTGAAAGAAAGAATTAAGATGTCTTCTCTATGGTCAGAGAAGCTAGTAGATGGCTCTGAAAATATCAAAGTTCACCCTGGCTTAGAGAATGTCTAGGAAGAAGTTTTGCTTCAGGGTGTAGGATCTCTAAATTGCTTGAGAAGACTTTCTGATGCAGCCTTGAAGAAGACTCTAGATTTTGAATGAATGTTCTTCTTCAGCAGCTTTTGCAATCTGGGAGAGTTTGCAACAATGAAATATTCAGCAATCTGGGAGGTTCTTCTTCTTGAAATCTTGAACTCTGAGTATTGATTTTCCTGAAGACAGGATGAACTCAGGAAGAAGAAGAACTTTTCTTTTCTCTTGAGATTAACTGGTTCTGTGTCTACTGAGAGTTTGTATGTGTTGTTCTCTGTATTCTGAGTTGTGAGTAGTTGTTTTTGTCTTCATCCGACTGCACTGATAATATAGAAACTTCTCTTCTTTGAAAAAACCTCGAGCCCTGCACTAGAAAAACTTTCCAAATAATAGAGTAAAACAAAATAAGGAAACTTGCACCTGCAATCTTTTCTATCATTCACAAAAAGGAATTAAGGATATTAAAAAATATCCTTTCAATTTGACTTTACAAATTGGCACAGGAAACCAAGCCTAACAGCTATATTATAACTGTAGAAAAACACAATTTCCTCTAGTAAAAGAAACGGCTTTATTCTTCCAAATCTCTCAATTAATGCAAAAGGAATATTGCAAATAAGCAAAAGAATATAAGCATTAAATTGAGCGGAGTATTCTGAATAAAATATGTCTTAAACAAGAGGAAATAAACCAATGATCAAATGAAATGACTAAAGATAAAAGCCGACAGAAAGCGTCGACCAGAGATCGAAGATCGTCGATCTGAACAAGCAGATCGTCGACCTGAAGAAAAACTGTCTTCACAGAAAACGTCGACCAAGGCTACACGATCGTCGATCTGAATAAGCAGATCGTCGACCCACTTCAGAGTTCATATAACTCTGAGATCATCGATCATCAATCGAAGATCGTCGAGCGCCAATCGACTATCCTCGAGCACAAATCTACTTAACCATTTTCATTTCAATTCAATCTCAACTGATCTAACCTAAGGGTAGACTAACCTTTAGTCTAACCATTGACCATAGATAATTCTTGGGTAAATTAAGCTTAATTGAGATGACATGACCCAAATCAAAACTAGGGTACCAACAGTGTTGCACTTGAATTAACATAACAATAAACTAGCATAACATAGCATATCATGTAATCATTGCATTTAAACCCCTAACCCTATCGTATAAATTAGTATGGGACTTTTTATACGGTAGGCCTTACAAACGACCCCTTAACTTATGAGTTTGTATGGGCATTCTTATAAGTTAAGGTTACTTATTCTATAGCTTACTTTACTTTACTTTATCTGTGGTAGAAGGTAGCCGTAGTTCTTTACTTGTACTTTTATTACTTATAGTGTAGCGTGTGCTGACTACTCCGTACTTTACCTTATTTACATTACTGCTACCTTATTATAGTTCCTTTGTACATACTCCTGCTAGAGGTTTTGTCACCTGCTCTTATTCATTCTCCACCTTAAATATCTTTCCTTTCCTCCTCCCTGCATGGTGCCTAGGATTCACAGGGGTGAGGCGAGGATGATAGTGGCTTAGTCTTTTGACTAACGGTCGGTGTACCACATCATTTTAGGAATTCGAGGTGATGCACCAGTCGCAGGAGGATGGCAGTACTTGAGGAGCAGTTGCTACGCACTACCGCTACTACTCGACAACAGGTCAAGGATGGTTTTTAGTTTGCTTTTGCTAGATGTGTAAGTTATGAGAGAGAGATTATTTGTATTAGACATGTACCGGGATTAAGCCCATTTTTCTACTCTCTTTTATACTTATACTCATTGTGGACTATTACTCTTTATATATATTGATAGTGAGCTGTGATCTGTGGACTTGTATTACTCACTTACTTCTCTTTGGTTGGCTTACTGTGATGTGATCATTTTAGCAAGCAGGATAAGTATCATGCGGTTGTGTCTAACATGGTAGTTAGAGTCACTGTAAGGCGGCAGTTCTAGGTGTAAGACCCGGTGGTAAAAAATGGGGTCTTACAACAGCCAACGGTCCCTAGAATGGACTTGGAAGTTGATGCTTCCTTTCCTTGAGTGAGGGGGATGGGGAACCAAACACAAATGGTCCATGATGGGCCATCTATATTTCCTCATATGGGGCCTTAAAGGCACTCAAGTCCTTCCTCTTCCTTCCACTATAGTTGTGAACATTTTTTTCACACTATTGGATCCACCATTCAACCAATGACCATACATACTTTCTTGGTCATATTTGTTTGATGGCAACAGGACCTTCTCAAAAGATATTGCAGGCTGGATTGGAGCCTTGACATTACTCCTATTCCTTCTTCTAGTGTTCCTCTCAATGTACCCCCAACCCCTTCTTAGTGGTTTTGGAGGTGAAGGTATCAATGAATGGCAATACTTATTTGGATTTGGAGTATTGATCCACTAGCATCCTCTCTTTAAGGAGCTTATCTTCCAGATCTTTAATTAAAGAATTTTAATATTTATGGTTGTGACTTGGATAATAGTGATTGTCTTAAGTTGGGATATCTCCTTGCTCATTTGACTCAGATGTGAGGTTGACTTAGTGTAGATATCTTCTCTTAAGGAAGCAATCTTCTTGGCTTGTCTTTTGACAAGCAACTTGCTCTTCTTCAGAGCTTCCAAGATCAAACCATACTTGTCAATCAAGTGATTGATATTTTCCTTAGATTCTGAGCCACCTTTATCATAAGATGAAGGTGCTTCAGAATTAGGACTTGTTTCATAATCAGATTTACAGGAGGAGATGGAATGAACCAATACCTCATCAGGATTAGACTGATCATAGCTGGATTCTCCTTCAGTCACGGCCATAAGTCCACAACAGCCACTGACTTCTTCGTCCACCTTATTGTCACTATCTAAAAGTGATAGAAGGGCCCTAATCCCTATCCTTGTAGTTGGATAGTCCTTATCTTCTTCAGCAGCAGCGCCAAACAGCTAATGTAGGCTTCATCCTCTTATTCAAAATCAGAAGATGTTGAGTCAGTTTGACTCCAGCTCTTCTCATTCTTGGAAAGGAAGGTCTTTTCCATCTTGCCCTTATTGTGGTTGTGCTTCTTCTCACCTTTCTTCTCACCTGTTTCTTTTCTCTTGATTGGGTAGTCAGCAATTACATGCCCAGGGATGCTATAACAATAACATATTACATTCATAGAAATATGTTTACTAGGTTTAGAATCATACCTGTCTCCTTTGGAGAACTTCTTCCCAGATTTGTTATGATCTTTCTTATAGTGTGAAGAGGAGGAAGGTTTGCTCTTCCATTACTTCCTCTTCATCATCTTCTAGAATTGCCTTAAGAAGGCAGCAAATTCTCCATCTGACATGTTACTATCAGATGTGTTGGACTCAGTGCTTTTTGAATTAGCTGGCCTTCTTGGGGGAGAGGTGATTCTCTCCTTGCTCTTCTTAGAGGTATCAGCCTTGAGAGCCATTATCCAATCATTGGTATGGGACCTGATGGTGGTCTCCACCTCCTTCCTAGCAGATAGCTGCCTCTCATAATAGAGCAGCTTTCCGAATAATGTGTGAGGAGTTTCAGCAAGCTTGGCCACTTACCTAATGGCACATATCTTTATGTCCCAATCTCTGGTTAGAGACCTTAGGAACTTATCATTTATCTTATAATTGTTGAAGACCCTTCCATAGGTTCTCAGCTCATTTACCACCCTGAAAAACCTTTTATAGCACTCATCTATGATGTTCTTGTTGTTCTGTCTAAAGGCCTCATACCCTAGATTTAGCAGAGATTTCCTATCATCCCTAACTTCTTCAGTGCCCTCCATATACACTATCAGTGTCTCCCACATCTCCTTGGTAGTCTCACAATGGACTTATTTATAGCAAGTGAAATCATCAATAGCACTTACTATGATATTTTTTGCTCTTTTTTCCATAGCAGCAAGTATTACTTCATCCTTGGTCATTTCAGTATAGGTCTTTGGCACTCTCAGGTTTGGGTCAACGGTGGAGGCCTTTTAGGGGATAAAAGGTCCCTCTTAAACTATGATATAAATCCTAGGATCAGAGGCTTCAGTAAATAGCCTGACCCTTTGCTTACATATTCCAATGGTTTCCTTTCTGCATATAGGCAACTTCATAGGGCTCATCTCCTTATGATCCTCTACAACAGACATCTTGAAATTTTATTTGACTACCCCTTATAGGATCTGTTCAGACAGTTAAGTCCTTTGTGACCAACCTCGCTCAAATACCACTTGATAGTTAACTGGGTAGTAGTCTAAATCACCTAGAGGGGGTGAATAGATTATTTGTATTATTTTTCTTTTTACTCAATTGTTTACTCTCAGTTAAACATTACATAAAGCACACAGAAATTTTATAGTGGTTCCCTAAGGTCTGGGTACATCCACTTTACCTCACCACCTTTCTAATAGTGTGTTAGACAAGGCAACCTTCTCCAAACTCAGCTCAAAGAGCTTACAATACAGATCCCTCGGGATCTCTCAGGTTTCCTCCAAACCCTACCTCAGGCCACTGCCTTACAACTCAGAGTAAGCTATACTCCTACAGCTTAGTGACCCTCAAAGTCACCTACCACAGGCCTATCAAGAAGCCCTACAACTCAGGCTGGGAGGACAGCCCTACACTCAAGCACATAGGCCCTACAGCTCAAAATAAAATGTTCTTACAAGATTGTTTGTTAAGATTACAATAGAAGTTAATAAAAGATATACACCTTCAGATTTGGTATTCTATTGAAATGGAATAGCTGACTACTATCCTTGAGCAGGGCTTGAAATATTGTTTTTCATCTTGTGTCTTAGCTCCTTCTTGATCTCCCATCTCCTTATAGAAAGAAGTAGATCAACCACTGATCCTTGATGGACCCAACCTATTCTCCTTAGATCTGAGACAACTTCTGGAAACATAAGGTCGTTGCACTCTCAACAGTTTCAGTACTTTGTAGTAGTAGTGGCAACAACAACTTGGCACTGTAACGCACACAATCCTCCTCCTTTCTTGACTTAGAAGATGCTTTATATAAGCTCCGTCAATCTACAACGGCTCTTGGATTGATTTGACCTTACATGGCCAAAAATGTATAAAGCTATTTTGCTTTATTAGCCTTTGCCAAAAATGGGTCGCGTCATCGCAATGGCTATATTCAATATTATCTCAGCGATTTAGATGAGACTGGCTTCTATCTCTGCGGCAGATTCACTGCGTCTCATCAGTTCCGCTGAGACTACACGGCCTTCATAGTAGGGTTGGGACAGGCTGATGTCTCAGCGACTAAACATATTTTTAGAACAACTTAAACATATACAATGAGTAAAGTAAAAGGTCTATCAAATACATTATGCACTTAGCATTGAACGTGATGCCTCTTCAAATCCAAGGAACATTGAAGGGCAATATTCCCAACAGCTGGTTTTCCAATAGTATCAATTCTATCACGGGTGATATTGATTGTTGTTGTATGGAGACCGGGAGGTCTGGCTATCTAACTCTGGCGGATTGAATACCGCGCGGTCTGGCGGTTTCTCCCAGTGGTTTGGTAGCCAGGCTATTATTGTTTGGTGTCCGAGCAGTCTGGTTGTTTGTCTCAGGCAACTTGGAGACTGGCGGTCTAGCGGTTTCCTATGGCGGCTTATTCTCTCCTTTTGGTGGTTGTCGAGCGGTTAGCCTATTCGTCTAACTATACGGCTTGTTCAGTCAGTTTTTGTAAAGACGTTTATACCTATAATTATTTAGTCTCACATTGCTTATTTATAATCTCTCACATCTCCTTCATTCTATAAAAGGGAGGTCATACCTTTGTAATACTTACCTTTTTTTGGATAATAAAAATTTCTGTTATTCAAAATTCTGATTTACTTTTTCTATTCGCACATGGTATCAGAGGCAATGATCTTTTCCACCTGAATCTGTGAGCCTCTTCTGACCGCGCGGTTTGCCATTTCTTCTTGAGGCTTGTTAGTGTGTATTCCCTGTCTTCTTTGTCGTTACCCTCTGTGTGCGCAGCCTCTCTGTTTTCCCTCTCTCTCTGTTTGCGACCTATTTCTCGCGGTCTCACTTCTCCCTTTCTTCCTACGATCTCTCTTTAGTCGTGCAGTTTTGTCTCTGTTCACACGGACTCTGTTTGTTCGCACGACCTCCTTGCCTGTTTTGCTTCATGCGATCTCCTTTGTTAGCACGACATATTTCCCCCTGCTTTGCTCTGCTTCTTGGTCGTGTCTCTTCTGGCCACTAGTGTGTTTATACCATGACCGCTGTAGTTCTCCTCCTTTTTTTCTCTGCTGCAGTATTCCTCGGTCTGATGCGGTCTCCCTTGTTCTCGCGGCCTCCTTCTGGTTCGCGCGGTCTCTTATACATGATGTTTGCGCGGACTTACTTCTACTCGCGCGACTTTTGTTTTCTCTCTTCTCTTCTATGTCTCTCTCTGACACCTCTACCACCACGACTCCCGTGGCCCAGCCTCCTCCTCCTCCTACTCCTTCGGGGAACCTTGGAATCGTCTGTAAACTTATCAGTTCCAACTATCCGGACTGGAGTGTCTCCTTCATATTTCTTCTTCGTTCTCAGCACAAGCGTCATCATCTCACCGATGACCCTCCACCTCCCGAGTCTGATCTATTTGATGATTGGAATGCTAGTGAATGCCTTCCCATAATTTGTCATGATGAGACGATCAAGGCAGCTTGGCAAGCATCACCGCTCCTTCCCGCTGAAGCAAGGCTGTGGATCTTCCTGCCCGTTTGATCTCGTTCACTCTGATGTATGGGGTCCTGCTCCTACCCTCACCATAGGTTGGGGTAGTTCATATTTTGTAACCTTTATTGATGATTTCTCTAGGTGTACGTGGGTGTATCTTTTAAAGGATCGCTCCAAACTGTTTTCTGTATCGACATCGTTTTATTATATGAGGAAGAATCAGTTTGATATGTCTATTAAACTCTTTCTCTCTGACATTGCTAAGGAATATATTAGTAATGATTTCTCTTCTTCTATATACAACATGGTATTATTCATAAAACTAGTTGTGTCTATACCTCACAGCAAAATGGGGTGGCGGAACGCAAAAACCATCACCTCCTCGATGTCTCTCGCACTCTGATGACATAGATGCAGGTTCCTCGCTCCTATTGGGGCTATGTTGTCCTCATCTCCTGCTATCTCATTAATCGCATTCCCTCCACGGTTCTCCACGGTAAAATCCCATTCTCCATTCTCTATCCGGGCTAGATCCGTTTCCTCTCCCTTTGTGTATCTTTGGGTGCACAGCTTTTGTGCACGCTCCTTCCATCATTCGTATCCGCGGATGTGACCTTCTTTGAGAATGCGTCCTATTTCTCTTCTGAATCCTCTCTTCCTCCTGATGTTTTTGCTTCTCCTACCGTCATCTCCACCACGTCTACTCCCATCGAGATTTCTCCACCGCCATCTCCACCGTCTCCTCCTTCTCTCTCTCTCTCTCCACCTTTGTTGTCTCCCTCCTCTTCGCGGCCATCTCTCTCCACTCCCGGGCCATCTCTCTCCGCTCACGGGCCACCTTTCTCCGCTATGGATTCTCTGGCTACTAAAGAACACGCTGACCTAGATCTTCCCATTGCTCTTTGCAAAGGGGTGCGGACGTGTACCCAGCACTAGTTGGATGTTATTGTTTCTTATGATCGTATAACTCCTTCTCGCGGGGCATTTGCATTGGCTATCTCTGCCACTGCCACTCCCCGTACCTACCAGGAAGCTCTTGTTGTTCCTCATTGGAAGACTGCCATGGATGATGAAATTGCTACCCTCACTGAAAGGGGTACATGGACCCTTGTTCCTCCCCCTTTGTGAACTTATTTGGTTGGCTATCGTTGGGTATTTGTTGTGAAGTTCTATCCGAATGGCAGCATGGATCGATACAAGCCCCTCCTAGTCGCCAAAGGCTTTACTCAGACTTATGGTGTTGATTACTTTGACACCTTCTCTCCCGTTGCTCGTCTCAGCACCATTCGGGTTCTTCTCACTGTAGTTGTCAACAAGGATTGGCCTATTTCCCAGCTGGATGTCAAGAATGCCTTTCTCTATGGTGATCTTCAGAAGGATGTTTACATGGAGCAACCTCTTGGGTATGTTGCTCAGGGGGAAATACGAGTATACTGGCTGAAGAAGGCCATCTATAGCCTAAAGCAAAGTCCTCAGGCTTGGTTTGACAAGTTTAGAGGTATTGTTGCGTCCATCGGTTTTGCAAGAAGTTTTACCGATCACTCCTTATTCATTCGCAAAACCTCCTTGGGTCTGGTGGTTCTTGCTTTATATATGGATGATATTCTTCTTATTGGAGATGACCAGGCTGGGGTAGCTTTGACAAAAAAACACCTCTGTCAACACCTGGACACGAAGGATATGGGCTCCCCAAAATACTTTCTGGGGATTGAAATCAATCAGAATCCCAACTGCTTGGTCCTCTCCCAATGGAAGTATGCTCTTGATTTACTAAAAGAAGCAAGGTTGACTGGTGCTAAACTTGCCCGATGTCCCATGGCTACTATAGAAGACAAAACTTGGACAGATGACTCGCCTCCTCTATCTGATATTATGAGGTACTAGCGTCTGGTTTGTAAACTCATTTATCTCACGGTGATCAGACCCGACATCTCCTATGTTGTAGGCAAGGTTAGCCAATTCATGCAAGCTCCTAGGGAGTGTCATCTATAGTCTGCCCTGAGGATATTGGAGTATGTTAAAATAGTGCTAGGGAAAGGACTACTCTTATATAAGAATGGTCACATGAGGTTTGAAGCATATTCAGATTCAAGCAATGCTGATAACAAAGGAGACTGCAAGTCAACATCGAGCTTTTGCACATTTGTTGGAGGAAATCTTGTGAGCTTGAAGAGCAAGAAACAGTCTATTGTCTCCATGTCTAGTGTAGAAGCGGAATATCGTAGTATAGCATCAACCACATGTGAGTTAAAGTGGTTATGGGCTCTCATGCTTGACTTAGGAGAGGTCTACAACTATCCTCTTCCTATGTTTTGCGACAATAAGGCCGCGATATACATCTCCAAAAATACGGTCTTTCATGAGAGAACAAAATATATAGAAGTCGACTGTCATTTTATTCGGGAAGAGGTTTTGAAGAAACAGGTTTGTACTCCATTCGTCACTTCTGACAACGAGTTGGCGGATATCTTCACCAAGCCAGTGTCTGCTTCCTTTTTTCACATTTGCGACAAGCTGGCCATGATTGGTATCTATGTTCATGCTTGAGGGGGAGTGTTGCAGTATGGAGACCGGGCGGTCTGGCGATCTGACTCTGGCAGATTGAAGATTGCGCGGTCTGGCAGTTTCTCCCAGCGGTTTGGTAGCCCATCTATTTTTGTTTAGTGTACGAGAAGTCTTGTGGTTTGCCTCAGGCAACTTGGAGACCGGCGGTCTAGCGGTTTCCTATGGCAGCTTGTTCTCTCCTTATGGTGGTTGTCGAGCGGTTAGCCTATTCATCTAACCGCGCGGTTTGTTCGGTCTGTTTTTTTGTAAAGCCGCTTATACATGTAATTATTTAGTCCCACATTGCTTATTTGTAATCTCTCTCATCTCCTCCATTCTCAAAAGGGAGGTCATACCTTTGTAATACTAACCTTTTTTGGATAATAAAAATTTCTGTTATTCCAAATTCTGATTTACTTTTTCTGTTCGCACATTGATATTGCGGAGCGATAGTGTACTTTATTTTATGGCCTCCCCACTTTCTCATGTTGAGCCCATAGATTGCTGGAGTGTTTGACTCCATGCTAACGCCAGCGATATTGTATTGCGACGTGATAGTGCTCGACTTTAGCATTCCTAAATGCACTTTGCACGTGTAAACCTACACATTATACCCAAAGTATGTATGACCAAATACTTCTTGGGGTTTGATATTATCAAACCTGATAGATGCAGAACACATGTTCCAACAAATTACTTTGGCCTTAACGACTTCTTTCATATTTGGTCTTAAGCATCGTTAAGGCTGAACGGTGTTATTGCAATTATCTTCTAATAAAATTATATGCATGCAAAAAGAAGGGTTAATCCCCTTTATATCAGAAATTATCTAAGCTACGACATGTCGGTGTTTATTTAAAACTTGAATTAATTCATAAATTTCCAAATCACTTAAAACTAAAGAAATTATAACAGGTAATTTCAAAAAAAAATTTATCTAAGAAGACGTATTTCAAGCAATCAGTAATTCACTATAGGAAAATTGATCTTTAGTGACAAATTTTGTGACGAAATATATTTCGTCAGTAAAGTTATGTGTTTAGAGACAAAATATATTTTATCGCTAAAGACATTAAATATAAGCTCGGTCACTATAGTTTTGTTTTTAGTTCAAGGTTAGGTGATTCTTCATTAGATGTTTTTATTTTATTTGTTTCTAAATTAAGCGGCTCGGGGGGGCGAAGAACGAGACATTTCTTTCAAATATAATAATTTGGCAAGCTCTGAATCATCGGCATATGGTGGAATAAAATAAGAAGGCGGATAAAATTTATTTTGCATGGAGGGGTTTATGTTGAAAGTAACTTTGTCATCTGCAATCAGAAGGAGGAGCTTTTCATTACTCAACATCAATTATAATATGGTAGGTAACGAGGAAGGGGCGGCGAAGTATAAGGGGTGCTTCATCATCCTCTTTTATGTCAAGAATGAGATAGATTATTAGAAAGATAAACTTGTCAACCTTGACGAGCACATCCTCCAAAACCCCTATTGGATAATTAACTGAGTGTTCCACTATTTGGATACTCTTTCTCGTTGGGCTCGGATCACCCAATCCTAACTTCTTAAATAATGAATATGCCATTAAATTTATGATAGTACCCAAATCAACTAAGATGTGTTTTACTAAAAAATGCTGAATAAGTACGGGATAGAGAACAGCCCCGAATCATTTATTTTTTTGGGTGATTTATTAAGAAAAACTACTAATCATTCTGCGTTAAGAGAAATACATGAAATATTTTCATGATTATTTTTATTTTAAAGTAATTCCATGAGATATTTTTCATATTTGGGCATTTGAGAGATTGCTTCGCAGAAAAGAACATTTATGTAAATTTATTTTAAAATTTCAAAAAAAAAAATATTCCTTGACTCACTCGTTTTTAACTTTAGACTAATAAAGGAGAGAAGAATTAGAAGTATGTTGAGATAAAGTAGAATATAAAATAAGAGGCGGTGAATCAAAAATAGTTAACATGGGCTCGGTCCTTTTCGAAGAAGTTACCTCATTTCTACTGTAGGGGGTAATTGCATTTGTGATTTCTCTTTGATTTGGCTCAGTGTTTTCTTGTAAAGCTCCATGTGGGTGTTCGGAGACCATTTTAGTATGGTGTCCAATTTGATTTTCTAAATTTTACATCAATCCAGTGAGGTTTCAAATATTGGACTCATTCAAAGCAACATATTTAGCGAAGACCTCTTCAATTGAAGTGGGCTTTGGAGATTGTGGTAGAAATCCTGGTGGATTTATATTTTGGTGCATTGGGCATTGATTTAGTTAGTCCATGAGAAATTTGTACAGTTCCTATAACTCAGATTTCAAGTGTTATTATATGGAATGTTATTCGGGTTAAAGAAAGGTCAAGGAAGATTCCTCATATAGTCAACATGCTCTTCGATCATATTATTATTATTTTCCCACAACGGAGTGGTTGAGGAAGCAGAAATTTGTAACACCCAAAAAAGTCACGCTAAGTGTTGACCTAAGCTGGATGGAAATCGTCGAGCAGAGCTCGAAGAATCTTCGAGCAGAGCTCGACGAAATCATCAAGCAGAGCTCGAAGAAATCGTCGAGCAGAGCTCGACGAAAATGTCAAGCAAAACTGAGTGGTGTTATGACTCCGTTCAACGAATTCTCTCTTGTTTGATGATTTGTATTTGATGACTATGATCCCGTTCGACGAATTGTCGAAATAAGTTTTCACTGAAGTGGCGAATCGTGTCAGGTAGCTGGTGTGCAGCCACTGAGCGGTGGTGGACCTTGTCATCTCAAACCCGAGTCGTTGCTTTGTTTTGATGGGAAGAAATCGTATGGCTGGGTAAAACCTGGGGCCATATCTACAGGGGAATGGGATTAAAGAAATCATTATTTCCTTTTTCCTCTCTCTCTCTCTCTCTCTCTTCCTTATGTTCAAGTTCTGGAGCAGAGAACTCGCGACTGGAGCGAGGGCTTATTGAGTTACTGGAGAAGATCTGGTGGCTGGAATCAAGGGCCAAAGCTAGATACGCAAAGAGGAGAGCGACGGATTCCTTTCCATCCACGTAGAAAAGCTTCGCCATGGCCCCGAAGAGAGCTACAAGGGTAACGATCTTCCTCCTTAGACATGTGAAGTCCTTATTTTGGCATGTGCATGGATTTTCCCCACCAAAAGGTGGAATATTGAGGGATTTTCGTTAGGTTGATTCTTGAAATCCCCAATAAGTCTTGCATATATATCCGAAAATGTGTAGTACGGAATAGGCATGCTGTGTGAAGCCCATCTGGAGAGGTTGGTTTGGATTGGTGATGTTTATTTTGCATGCTAGAGAAGACTCCAAGTATAAACGAGTAATATACGGGGTCTGTGGGCTACGGAAGTTGCATTCCAGGAAAATATCCTAGAAATCCACGGTTTAAAACCAGATGGGTATCACCGAGCGATAGTGAGTATCGCCAACAGCGATAACTCTTGGGGAGCTATTTGTGATGTGAAAGAACAATTTTCTGGTATTGCAGGAGGCTGCAGGGTTTGGGTTGAGTTTGGGCGCAGAAAGAGAGCTTTTGTTGGTCCCGCCAAGCGATTGTGACGAACACTGGCACTAACTCCCTTTTTGATTATGAAGCCAGTACTTAGAGGACAGTGTGGCTATTGTGTGAGCAGTGAGCTCTTAAAGTCCAGTGTGCCGAACGGGTAAGGGGAAGCTGACCCGCGTCATTTAGAAGATTTGAGCAATGGGAATGGCTGAACTGTACCCGCATTATGTCTGACCGACTGGTAGACCTAAGTTATTAGTCTCATTGGAGTGTATAATGAGTGTCTTAGGCCTGCGTGTCATTAAGACTAAAATGCTCAAACTTGTCGTTATGTCTGGGACCTCTCAACGATGGTGGGACCCTGGTTTTCCAGTATACCGATAATTTGCCCTGAGTGCACAGAGCGTCGGGTCGTGCGGCCGATGTTTGTGATATATTGAACTGTGCGTGAGTGCACATTTTGTGATATATCTGCTTGTGAAAATACTATGCCTGCAGGGAATGAATACCACTGCCCCGGGAAAGGGGTAAGGTCATTATAAATTGGTAAGCTGAATGCTGACCATTGTCTTGTTTTCCACCCTCAGGGTGGATTGTATCTGTGCAGGTGTTGGAGAGCCGAGCGGGAAATAGCAGGTTGAAGCCCATACTACTATGCTGGCCCTCGAAGGCTGAATTGAATAGTTTTACCGTTTTCATGTGTGACCGGCCTGCGTGCCGATGTTTGTAATCCACACCTGTGAGGTTTAACTGTAAGGCCTTAAGGCCAAACACTTTTGTGTATTTCTGGTTACTGATGAGTCTGATATTTTTAGGGTTTTTCGGACTCATCTGGGCATGTTTTCTCACTCGTGCACCGCATTTCAGTCGATAATCGGTTATATTTGATTCGTTTGGTCTATGACCACTTTGTGCACTGCTTTGTCCCATGGGTGTGCAATTGCTCATTCTATTGTCGGGGGTAAGCACCTGGTGCTCCCCGTGGCTCTTTCTGAATGTTGTTGATTGCATTTTGGTGCTGGGAGCTTTTTCTTCAATTTAGTTTTATTGCTATGCAGGTAGTCGGGACGTCCTGGATACCATTTCCATGACCTGTGTAAAACGCACGATCGTGCGAATTTGTTCACGCACGGTTTGAGACTAATCATGCGTTCTACACAGCAATTCTGGGGACGTCTGTGGTTACCCGTGTGTTTTGTTCCCGCACGGTTTCGGCCAAACCGTGCGAGAAGGAAACGCGCGGTTTTCCTGTGGCTTTCTTGTTTGTACCAATATATGGTTAAACGTGCGATTTGTTCACGCACGGGCGGTAGCGCCTATGAGCGAGTAAAATGCATGGTTCCACCTTCTTGACTTGAATTCCAGCCGTCTGTTATTATCCGTGCGATTTCCTTCGCGCACGGGCGGAAACGTCCATGCATGAGTAAAACGCACGGGTCAACGCTTCTCCTTCCGCAGGCTTGTTCTGAAAGTTAATATCACACGGTGTGCGCACAGTCATGCACCAAACCGTTCATGACCATTATTTCTGATTTTTCTATTTAAGACGCAGATTTCATCGTTCTGGGAGCCAGTCTGATCCAGCCCGCCATTTCTGCTCCTCTGAGCGGGAAAACTTCCCTCCAGCCGTTATTTTCTCTCTCCTCCTTGGAGAGTTGATCCGGCCACCATTCTTCCTCCAAGAGCTCGCAATAGCATCATCTCCGGCCATCATTGTCTTCTCCAAACCCCAAGCTCTGTTCAAGCTCTTAGGATGCTGCATCTGTGGAGTTCTTAGGATAGATTTAGCCCAGCGATTATTCACGAAGAAGACGGGTTATTGGAAGTAGTTTACTGCCCTTCTGGACCCCGGACGTCATCCGTATACCGAGTTCGGACAAGGCCCAATAACCCTTGACTCTGGCCGCGAATCTCGAAAAGCCTTCGTGTGTTTGGTTGTTTCTCTTCCCCTTCACTTGTAGTATTTTTCTTCTGCTTATTTGGATGTTGGATTGATGTGTAAGAACACTGTTTTGCTTAAGTATTTCAGCATGTCTATGTGTTGTTATATCTTAGTTCTTGATGTGTTGATGAGCTTCAGTTTTTCTTGTTCTTATTGAGATAGTGTCGTTCTAGCGATTGTTAGAAGCGTGTGTGGAAAAGAGGTGATTGCGACCCTCATTGGCTCATCCATCTTTCATATTACTCTCTTGAGTAATCCACCAAATAGACGCGGTGGCGGTGACCCGCAATAGGTTTATTAGTGTTAAACTTAGGAAACTCCAAGCCAAAAACCCCCTTTGTTTACGTTAACACTTACAATCACTTTTCAATAGCGAAATCACACTCCCTACTTGCACTCCCCAAGAGATCGATATCTGGGGATTCAACTCCTCATATTTATTACTTGACTACGATCGGTACACTTGCCGACGCATCAAGTTTTTGGCGCTGTTGTCGGGGAGTACAATTGTTGCGTGTATTTTTCTTTTGAAAAGTTTGTAAGTGTTTTTGGTATTTTTGAAAGGATTTTTTGTGTTGTATGACAGATCCAAACTCTAGTGATAGGGTTGAAGATCTTGTGTTTGAGCTTGAAACCGCACGTGCGAGGCGAGCTAGCCTGTGTGCTGTTGTTGCTGAAGAAAGGATGGAGGATTTTGTCCAAGGAGGAAATGGCCACGGTGAACAGGTTGTTAAGGGCCAAGAGGTGGTCCAACCTCGTATTAGGACAATGTGTGATTTCACTACCCCTACTGTGGGAAGTGTTTACCCTGGCTTCGGACTGGCCATCGTAAACAACCACTTCGAGATTAAACCCGCCATCCTGAATATGATCCGAAATAATACTCAGTTCTCGGGCTTGCCGAGTGAGGATCCGCAGCTCCATCTAGCGGAGTTCTCAGAAATTTACGACACATTCTGATATGCTGGTATTTCTGATGACGTAGTAAAGCTGAGTTTGTTCCCATTTTTGCTGAGGGACAAGGCCAAAACTTGCTCCATACTATTATTCCAGGGACCGCTACTACATGGGAGGCCCTGTCCTCTAAGTTCTTGGCTATGTTCCACCCGGTGGATAATATTGTGAATGCCCATAGGGATATTGCAACCTTTCGGCAGATGGACCAAGAAACGTTGTTTGAGGAATGGGAGAGATTCGCAGACCTGCAGAGTCAATGCCCTTAGTACGGCTGTGAGCTGTGGAATTTAGTTGAAATATTCTATTTTGCTATTGATCCTAATTTCAGGGCTATGATCGACGTAGCAGCTAGAGGCACAATAATGAACCTATCTCCTGACGAGGAATTTAGGCTACCTCGTGACACTGCCTCCCATAGCACATACTGGACCGCAGGAAGAAATACCCCTAGAGGGGCGAGGAATCTGTTTGAATTGAATGTTGTGGTGCAACAAGCTGAGGTGAGCCATCATACTTTGGATGGAAGGACGATGTTGACTAGATTGGCCCCTCCTCCAGCTCGATTTATGGACATTTCATGCCAGGGTTGTGGTAACCCTAGCCATTATGCTTATGAGTGCACTGTTGGAGAGACCTTTACTGAGTCATCAGGTATAACTTCTGACGAGAGCGTAAATTTTATAAATAATAAAAACCGCACTGCTCCTTATAATAATGCGTATAACCCCAATGCGAGAAATCATCCTTATTTCTCGTGGAATCAAAATGCTCTCGGTCAAAGGTGGCAGGGAGGCCAGCATCAATTTGATGCTCAAGCCTCTAGTAGGCAGTTGCGACCGCCGCATACGGGTTATAATCTGAACGTTCAAGGGACTCGTAAGAGTATGTTGGAGGAGATGATGGAGAAGTTTGTTTTGATGGCCCAATCTAACATGGCCACTCAAACCGCTTCCATGAGGAACTTGGAGATACAGCTAGGGCAACTAGCCCATGTGTTCTCCAAGCGTACTTGCGGCACCCTCCCAAGTGATGCGGAGAAAAATCCCTGTGAGCAAGGGAAGAGTGCTGGGGAGGCGGAGGAGTGCAATAAAAATGAAATGGATGTTAAGTGTGAGATTAATGCGGTGGAGACGATAGCTTTATGTGATTCCGGATCATCGTGCAACATTCTTGCTTTGCAAGATGTTGAGAAACTTAATTTAAATATCGAATCAAATGTCTGAATGTCACTAGTGCTAGCTGATGGGTCGGTAGTAATGACCGACAGGGAAATTAAGGAGGTTGAAGTGAAACAGATTGGGGCTATTGTAGTCACTAACTTCCAGGTGTTAGGACCCATGGGAAATACATCGAAACCCATCTTAGGGGTCCCATTCCTAAAAGCTAGTGAAGATACATTGTAATTTAATGCGAGCGGTGTTACCTTGGCTTCCAAGGTCAATTTACCTTTACCACCGTCACTTACCCCTTTAATTTCAAATGAACCTAGAGAAGTTCTGAAGTTGAATGTTTTGTTATTTGATGATTTATCTAAAGCTGCTGAGACAAGTGTTCTGCTGAATGGGCAAGATAATGCTGTGAAAGTGGAAGAAATTTTGATGTCAGCTGAAGAAGAAACAAGTACGGAGTTGCTAGGAGTGAAATAAGACTCGGATAGTAAGGAACGTGAGCTGAGCACGGCTATTGAGAGCGTGCATGAGATAGACTTAAAAACTTCTATTATTCCAAACAAATTTTGTAAGACTGTTAAACAGGTGACTTGGGCTGATCTTTCACCCGCCGCGGGTGAGGAAAGGATGCCCCGGATGAGAAAGATAGACATGTTGCCTAATTGGTTGGTGTGGGTATACCACCCTGGCGATCCCCATCAATGGATCTGAAAAGAAAAGAACTGCTCATGCACAAGGCGCAGAATTTTGCCTGCCGGCGCGAGAAGGAAGAGGTTAAGGGCAAAGGAGATTCGTCTTCCCTGGGCCCTAAAGCTTTCTCCTTGCCCTCATCTCGCGTGACTAGGGAGATCTATCACAAGTCAGCGTTCAGCTGAAGAGTAAAGAAAAGGGCTTATGGGAGACAACCCAATTTCATTGCTTTTAATTTGTTCAATTATGCTGCTGTGATTATATGTTTTTAGTATGCGTGGTTGGAGGTATCATCTTGTGTTGGTGAGTTAGTTTCGGCCGTGGACTTTCTGCTGAAATTAACGCCAATCTTCTGGTATACTCATTTGTTGAGCATGGGGTAACCTCTCCCCCAACTTTTATTTTTCTATTTTTATTGCAAATCTTGGATAGGTTGTTTAGTTTAAGTCTGGTGGGGGAGAGTTATACGGGTTACCTGTGCACATGCACTATTAGCACTTTCATACCAAAAGTATATTTTCATTTTCTGTTTTTATATTATCATGTATGCATCGTGCACCTACACCCATATGAGCGTGATCTTAAGCACGCGCTCGGCTCAATTCAAAATTATTTCTTTTGTGTTAACTTTAAAATAGTGGTGTTGGCTTAGGATTTTAGGATAGAGTAGTTCAAAACTCGTGTAGTGCTCCTAATCGAGTACTCATGGTGTGTAAAAATAGTATAGATTTAATTTTTCTTTATGCTCGTAGGTTTATACTTTTCTGCATTTGTAAATATTGTGTGTACTACTCAAAAATGTTGAATCTTGAGTATTCGAACGGTGGTGTAGGAATGTGTGTAGCTCTCACTAGCCTCGTATTGATTGAGTCGGGAGGAAGGATCATCTTTCTCGGTGGCTAAGAACTTTCCCCAAGCTACTCTTGAAGCATTGGTGCATGGTTAGTCTAGCGTGAGCGTGATGTAGGCCATCTTTTTGGCCTGGTTGAGCCTTGTACCCGTCCTAACGATAATCATTGTTAGCCCATTTTGAGCCTACCCCTCATGTTGATTTAGCCCCACTTCGCGATCACTCGAGCCTAAAAGCTTTTCCCAATTGCACACCCCAATCTCGATGTATTAGTATGTTAATTCTTCTATTAGTGTTGTTGTTGTGGTGTTGGTATGTGGTTGTGCGGTGAAGTTTTCTTGAAAATTTGGCTGAAAGTGTATTATAAAAATCTGGAAAAAGAAAAGGAAAAAAAATATGTGTTGATTGATATAAAATAAGAAAGTTAAAATGAAGAGTCTATTTGTGTTATTGTTGTGGTGATAGGCGGTGCAAACACCCGTATTGTCAAGTTCAAGTCTGGTGGTGTGGTGAACCTTCATGTTTTGTTGGAGAGAGGATTTCATTTGTATGAGCTCATTTGGGTTATGCGTAGCCATCGTTTTTATCTTTTTGCGCCCTTACATACGTATATACCCAAGCCCCATTATTTTCCTAAAGTCCTACGGATTCACGCTTGAGTCAAACTAGCGATGTGGAGAGAGTGTGAACGGGCAAGTGTATGTTCCCCGACATTGATGGATTTCTTTGGAGGTGATCTCGAGCCCCGGTCTTTGGCAATGCTCAACTAAGTGGCCTGCCTACTTTCTTCCTACGTATGACCGAACGATTCTCCAGAATTCCATTTTTGAGTAGTTACAATATTCATTTACGCCTATCGAAAGTTATAAACTTCATAGTATAATTAAAAATTTTACCTATTATATTTTCTACTCCCATGAAGTATTTGATTTCTCACTTTACTTTATTTGGAAATTTCTATGCCAGCTAGTTGTTTTCTAGTTCATAGAGAAATGATTTGCTCAGGACGAGCAAATGTTTAAGTGTTTTTGTGTGATGAGTCTGATATTTATAGGGTTTTCGGACTCATCTGGGCTTGTTTTCTCACTAGTGCACCGCATTTCAGCCGGTAATTGGTTATATTTGCTTTGTTCGGTCTATGACCACTCTATGCACTATTTTTCCCCATGGGTTTGCAATTGCTCATTCTGTTGTTGGGCGTAAGCACCTGGTGCTCCTCGTCGCTCTTTCTGGATGTTGTTGATTGCATTCTAGTGCTGGGAGCTTTTGCTCCGATTTGGTTTTATTGTTATGCAGGTAGTCGGGACGTCCCGGATTCCATTTCCAAGTACTGTGTAAAACGCATGGTCGTGCGAATTTGTTCACGCATGGTTTGAGACTAATCGTGCATTCTACACAGCAATTCTGGGGACGTCTGTGATTACCCGTGCGTTTTGTTCCTGTATGGTTTCGTCCAAACCGTGCGAGAAGGAAACACATGGTTTTCCTGTAGCTTTCTTGTTTGTACCAATCTGTGGTTAATCGTGCGATTTAACAGGCATGGGCGGCAGTGCCTGTGCATGAGTAAAATGCATGGTTCCACCTGCTTGACTTGAATTCCAACTTTCGGTTGTTACCCGTGTGATCTCCTTCACGCACGGGCGGAAACGTTCATGCGCGAGTAAAAAAAATGCACTGGTCAACGCTTCTCCTTCCGCAGGCTTGTTCTGAAAGTTAATATTGCACGGTGTGCGCACGGTCGTGCGCAAAACCGTGCGTGACCATTATTTCTGATTTTTCTATTTAAGACGCAGATTTCATCATTTCGGGAGCCAGTCTGATCCAGCCTGCCATTTCCGCTCCTCTAAGTAGGAAAACTTCCCTCCAGTTGATATTTTCTCTCTCCTCCTTGGAGTGTTGATCTGGCCACCATTCTTCCTCCAAGAGCTCGCAATAGCATCATCTCCGGCCACCATTGTCTTCTCCAAACTCCAAGCTCTGTTTCAAACTCTTAGGGTGCTGCATTTGTGGAGTTCTCAGGATAGATTTATCCCAGCGATTAATCACGAAGAAGACGGGTTATTGGAAGGTGGTGACAGCCCTTTTGGACCCCGGACGTCATCCGTAGACTAAGCTCGGACAAGGCCAGACAACCCTTGACTCCGGCCGCGAATCTCGGAAAGCCTTCGTGCGTTTGGTTATTTCGCTTCCCCTTCACTTGTACTATTTTTCTTCTCCTTATTTCGATGTTTGATTGATGTGTAAGAACACTGTTTATCTTAAGTATTTCAACATGTATATGTGTTGTTATATCTTAGTTCTTGATTGGTTTGATGAGCTTCAATTTTTCTTGTTCTTGTTGAGATAGTGTCATTCTAGCTATTACTAGAAGCATGTGTGGCGAAGAGGTGATTGTGGCCCTCATTGGCTCATCCATCTTTCATATTAATCTTTTGAGTAATCTACCAAAGAGACGCGGTGACGGCGACCCGCAATAGGTTTATTAGTGCTAAACTTAGGAAACTACAAACCAAAACCCCCTTTGCAAAATCACACTCCCTACTTGCACTCCTCGAGAGATCGATATCTGGGGATTCAACTCCTAACCTTTATTACTTGACTATGATCGGTACACTTGTCAACGCATCAGTTACATTCTGGTGATATTCATAAGTAATGTTGCTGACTGTCTATGGAATATGGCGTGGGCCCTGGCCGGACCCTCTATTATATTTCATGTGACGGACGGAGGTGTTACAATTTGGTATCAACTTGTCTTGGTCTTCCTCCTGCGAATTTGTGGACGAATTCTTTTGTGGGGTGGCGAGCACGTGTAAGTGTTTACCGTTATAACATAAATGAACTCAAGAATGTTCACTTAGGAATGAAAATACACATATTTGGGGAACTTTTGTGATCCTGGTATTACCTTTTGCAATATTTTAGTTGCTTAATTGTGTGTTTCACGATTTTAGGCGATTAGAAGTAGTGAGGGGTAGCAATAACCCCAGCATTCGATGGGGATTAATACGTTAACTAAGGTGCCAACACCTCCTCCTTAGGTAGAGATGGTCTGGTTGATTGCTGATGTGGTCTTCTCCAAGATCAAGCCCCAAAAATGAGGGACATGTACAACCCTCTATTCCGGTGGTGAGTCCCATGCCGGTTGGTGTACTTGAGCAGATGGCAAGGGTAAGAGCATCGGCTCCATCGTTAAATTTGTGTCTGTGTCAAGGACTGTACACGGTGGAGGAGTACTTTCATGCATTTATTGTGTTGAGACAACATGCAGAGTTTGTGTTTGAGACCGAGGAGACTAAGACCAACAGATTTTATGATGGTCTACGCGATGAACTACGACGTCTATTGGTGGGTCCAAAGTTACTTGGATTTTGTGCTTTGGTAATGACTGCTAGGTCTTTGGAAATGTACTTGACAAAGTTCAGGGCGAAGCAAGAGTTCAACGTGCCGAACTATGCAAGTATTTCAAAATCGAACTCATGTAAGGGGAAAAATAAGTTACATATGTTGGAATCAACCTCTTCCACAATCATGGGAACAAAGAAAAGGAGTGTTCCATATGTTTTCTTTTCTTGTGGTAAGGTAGGACATCTTGCCCGAGAATTCCATGGTGATGCGCCAAGGACAAAGAAAGCTAAGACGAGAGCAATTGCAGGGGAACTCCACGCACTTGTTACTCGTGTGGCAAAGAAGGACATATAGCCCGAGACTTCCAAAGTGGCCCTTAGATGACACCAAACAAAAAGGGAATGTTGAATGTATGTATATAAATAACTGTAATTATGTACTATACAGTTCCTAGTAAGGAACGATGTATACAATACTTGTTTTGCCTATATAAACATATTGTGATAAATGATCAAGAAGTCGTTTGATTAAGGCTTAATATATGCCCTGTGTGCTTATCTTCGTATCACAGATAAGAGTGGAATGATATGGCCGTAGTGAAAAGAGTGAATATTGGTAGAAATCGATATATTAAGATGTCGTTATGATGTCATATCAGGACGTAGGAGCGTCTATGCTAACAATAGTTGTGTTTGATGTGATCATAGGTATGGACTAGCTCTTGGAGCAGCGTACCGGTATAGATTACACCTTCACGGAAGTCACACTAGGAAAGATCACCGAACAAGGGTCTAAGTTTGCTTGTATGCGAGGATCGAGCAAGATATGGATGTCTGCTCTCCAAGTCGTCAAACTTGTTCGGTTGTGCACAAAGTAATTCTTCATGCCTATAGCGGTCTTTAGGCCGAAGCCCGGTTGAGTGACACTCCTATTGTGTCGGCTTATACATATGTGTTTCCTAATGTCCTCCATGGGTGATGTCCCCTCAAGAGACCAACGACACTATTGCGGTGGTGCCAGGTGTGAAACATGTAGCCCGCTCCCCATATCGAAAATAGCCATAGGAGATGGCAAAATGAATAGTTCAACTAGAAGAATTGCTAAGATAAGATTATTGGAATCCCAGAGTATCACCTTGAGGTGCACTGGCCCCTTTAGGGAAAAGAAAAGGATGGTAGCCTGCAACTATACATCAACTATAGAGAACTGAATAAGCTGTCGGAGAAGAACATGTATTTGATTCCACGGAGTGATAATGTGTTCGATCAGCTAGTGGTATCAACTGTCTACTCTAAGCTAGACTTAAGATCTGGCTATGATCAATTAAGGATTCGGGAATGTGACATTCCCTAGATAGCATTTAGTTCACGCTATGGTCATTACAAGTTCACGGTAATGTCGTTTGGGATAACAACTGTGCCATCAGTATTCATAAACCTAATGCACCGAACATTTTGAGAGTACTTGGACTTATTTGTCATCATATTTATTGACGACATTTTAGTGTACTCTCAGTTTGAAGAAGACCTTACGAACCACTTACGAATGGTGTTGCGCACCTTGAAAAAGAACACACTCTATGCCACATTCTCAAAGTGCGAGTTCTGGCTATCGTCGGTGGGTTTTCTTGGCCATGCGGGTAGTGTTGTAGGTATGGCAGTAGATCCTGCGAAGATAGTTACGATACAGTAGTGACCTGTTTTGTCTATTGTAGCTAAGTCATACATTCCTTGTACTTGCTGGCTACTGTTCGCGGATAGCCTTACCTCTCCCCACAATGACAAGGAAATATCAAAAGTTCATTTGGAAGCTGGAGTGCGCGCGAGCTTTTGAAGAGTTAAAGGTCGTCTGACTACGGCGCCAATCTTGACGACGTTATATGGTTTGGACGGTTATGAAATTTATAGTGGTGCCTCAGGGAGCGGCTTAGGCTGCATTCTTCTTCAATTTGGTAAGGTGATAGCTTATGGCTCACGCCAGTTGAAAGTGCATGAGCGAAATTATCCTGTCCATGACTTGAAGTTGGCGGCAGTGATGTTTGCACTCAAATTATGGGTCACTATTTATATGGCATTAAAGTGGACATCTTCACGGACCATCCGAGCCTTAAGTGTCTTTTGGATCAAAAAAGTCTAAATATGCGACAATGAAGGTGGATGGAGTTCCTCGGGGACTATACCTTTGATATTCATTACACTCCCGGGAAAGGAAATGTTATCGTAGATGCCTTGAGTCGTAGGACTCCGACAAGAGAAAATTGGTTGCAAATGCATGATGAGCGTCTGATCAAGGAGTTGGTGGTCTTGGACATCTCTTGAGTGGATAAGAATGCTACCGGAAGTGCATGCCTGAATTGGACGGAGGTACAATATGACCTTGCGGACAGGATTTGGCGAGCAACGGAACTTGATGAAAGTCTACAACGTTATGCAGTGGATGGGTCAAATGCCCAATTCTCCTAGAATGACAGCCTTTTGCGAAAAGATGGTCGTTTGTGCGTCTCGATTATGGGTAATCTAAGAGAGGAATTGATTTATGAGACTCACTTTACGAAATACTCAATTCACACAGGGAGCACAAAGATGTACAAGGACATAAAAAAACTGTTATGGTGATCGGGCATGAAGAAAGACATAGCACACGTGGCGAAATATCAGACATGTGCCTTAGTGAAAGCAGAATGCCAGAAGCCTGGAGGTTTCCTTAAGTCACTACCTATTCCGGAATGAAAGTTTGATGATATTTTGATGGATTTCGTGCACGGTTTGCCGAGATCTCAATGCGGTAATGATTTGGTTTGGGTGATCGTAGATCGGTTGACTAAAGTGGCTCACTTCATTCCGAATAAGAGGGACAATTCAGTGGAAGTCTTAGCTAAGCTTTATGTTGAGCAAGTAGTACGATTGTACGGTGTTCCTCGTAGCATCATAAGTGATCGAGACGGGCGCTTCACTTTGAATGATTGGAGACTAATCCATCAGTTGTTGGGGACAAAATTAACGTACAGTACGGCCTTTCATCCACAAACGGATGGCCAGACTGAGAGGACCAACAGAACGATGGAGGACATACTCCAAATGTGCGCCATGTATTTTGGGAAGAGGTGGGAAGACCATATCTATATAGTAGAGTTCGCCTACAATAATAGCTATCAAGCTAGCAAAAACAGGGCACCGTTTGAAGCTTTGTATGGTAGGAAGTGTCGTACACCATTAGCTTGGGCGAAAATAGGCGAGTCTAAGTTGTATAAGCGTAAGAAAGTCGAAGAAGCTAATTCGACGATACGCTCTATCCGAGAGAGGCTACTGTTAGCCCAAGATAGGCAGGCAAAGTATTACAACGCCAAGTACTGAAATATAGAGTTTGCGGTTGGCGACTGGGTATATTTAAAAATCAATCCATTCAAAGGTGTGTCTAGGATTCAGCGCTTGAAAAAGTTAAGTCCGGTGTATCTTGGTCCGTTTGAAGTGGTGGAACGGGTTGGAAAAGCTGCCTATCGACTAGCTGTTTCGGCAGAATTGAGTGGATTGCATAATGTGTTCCACATATCAATGCTTCAAAAAGCCGTGAAAGATCCAACTCAAGTGATTGCGACTAATCGCGTACCGGCCGAGTCTGGGCTAACGACGAAGGTTAGGCCCATCCGGATTGAGGATAAAGCGGATAAGCAGCTGCGGAACAAGAATATCGGGATGGTCAAGGTCTAGTGGGACAACTGTGGCAGTGAAGAGCTAACATGGGAGCGGGAGCAAACCATGCGTGCTGAATTTCTCGAGTTGTTTGTATAACCTGTTATAACATTTTTGTTATAAACTGTTATTTGTTGTACAAAAAATATATGTTGTAACATATTTGTTACTGGTTTCTACAGACTGTATAAAATTTCGGGACGAAATTTCAATAAGAAGGGGAGGCTTGTAACACCCCAAAAAGTAAGGCTAAGTGTTGACCTGAGCTGGAAGGAAATCATCGAGCAGAGCTCGACGAATCATCGGGCACAGCTCGACAAAATCATCGAGCACAACTCCACAAAAATGTTGAGAAAAATTGAGCGGTTTTATGACTCTGTTCAACGAATTCTCTCCTATTTGACGATTTGCATTCAACGACTGTGATCCCGTTCGACGAATTGTCGAAATAAGTTGTCGCCGAAGTGGCGACTCGTGTCAGGTGGCTGGTGTGCGGCTAATGAGTGGTGGTGGACCTTGTAAGCTCAAACCCGAGCCATTGCTTTGTTTTGATGTGAAGAAATCGTATGTCTGGTGTAAAACTCAGGGCCTTATCTGCAGAGGAATGGGATTGAGGAAATCATTATTTCCTTTTTCCTCTCTCTCTCTCTTCCTTGTGTTCCAGTTTGGAGCAGATAACTCGCGGTTGGAGCTAGGGCTTGTTGAGTTACTGGAGAAGATCTGGTTGCTGGAATCAGGGGCCGAAGCTAGATCCGCGAAGAAGAGAGCAACATGTTCCTTTTTATCCGCGTAGAAAAGCTTCGTCATGGCCCCGAAGAGAGCTACAAGGGTAATGATCTTCCTCCTTGGACATGTGAAGTCCTTATTTTGACATGTGCATGGATTTCCCCCACCAAAAGGTAGAATGTTGAGGGATTTCCGTTGGGTTGATTCTTAAAATCCCTAAGAAGTCTTGCATATAGATCCGAAAATGTGTAGAATGGAATATGCATGATGTGTGAAGCCCATCTAGACATGTTGGTCTGGATTGGTGATGTTTATTTTGCATGCTGGAGAAGACTCCGAGTATAAACGAGTAATATACGGGGTCTGCGGGGTACTGGAGTTGCATTCTAGGAAAATACCATAGAAATCCACGGTTTAAGACCAGTTGGGTGTCGCCGAAAGATAGTGAGTATCACCAACGGCGATAGCTCTTGGGGAGCTTTTTTGATATGAAAGACCAGTTTTCTGGCACTACAGGAGGCTGCAAGGTTTGGATTGAGTTTGGGTGCAGAAAGAGTGCTTCTGTTGGTCCCGCCAAGCGATTGTGACGAACGCTAGCACTAACTCCCTTTTTGATTGTGAAGCCAGTCCTTGGAGGACAGTATGGCTATTGTGTGAGCTTCGAGCTCTTAAAGGCCAGTGTGTCGAACGGGAAAGGGGAAAGCTGACCCGCATCATTTGGACGATTTGAGCAACAGGCATGACTGAACTATACCCGCGTTATATCTGACCGACTAGTAGAACTAAGTTATTGGCTCTCGTTGGAGCACATAATGAGAGTATTAGGCATGCGTTTCACTAAGACTAAAATGCTAAAACTTGTTGTTATGTCTGGGACCTCTGAATGGTGGTGGGACCCTAGTTTTCTGGTACACTGATAATGTGCCCTGAGTGCACGGAGCGTCGGGCCGTGCGGCCGATGTTTGTGATATATTGAATAGTGCATGAGTGCACGTTTTGTGATGTATCTTCTTGTGAAAATACTATGCCTGGAGGGAAGGAATACTACTGCCCCGGGAAAGGGGTAGGGTTGTTATAAATTGGTCAGCTGAATGTTGATCGTTGCCTTGTTTGCCACCCTCGGGGTGGATTGTCTCTGTGCAGGTGTTGTAGAGCCGAGCGGGAAATAGCGGCCCGAAGCCCATGCTGCTATGCTGGCCCTCGAAGGCCGAATGGAATAGTTTTACCATTTTCATGTGTGGTCGGCCTGCGTGCCGATGTTTGTAATCCACACCTGTGAGGTTTAACTGTAAGGCCTTAAGGCCAAACACTATTGTGTATTTCTGGTTACATTCCAGTGATATATATAAATGTGGTTGTTTATATATAGTGGACATTCATGATTGTTAAGTTCAGTAATAACCCCTAAAGCTTCCGCTAGAAAGCTCTAAGTTAGGATGCGTATACTGGTTTTGATATTCATAAGTAATATCGCCGACTATCTGTGGAATATGGCGTGGGGCCCCGGCCAGACCCTCTGTTATATTTCATGTGACGGAAGGAGGCGTTACAACATCTCTACCACTTGCATACTTAAGTGCTCGATTTGTAAGTCTAAACTAGTCGTAGCATCTACTTCAAAAAGTCTGGTCGGCTTGTTAGGGTGTGACCGGGGCACATTCCACTAGTAGGCATTCATGGTCATTTCCTGAGAAATCTCTTGAGCGGCCTCTGGGGTCTTGTTTTTTTGAGTACCCTGACAGCATCATCAATCATTTGCCTCATTTGAAAATTTATACCATTATAAAAAATGTGCACTTGTTGCTAAGTAGGAAGTGCATGCTGGAGAAATCTACATAAAGTTCTTTGAAGCACTCCCATGTGTCATAGAGAGATTCAAATCCATTTTTCAAGAAGGATGCAATATCTGTGCGCAATTTAACAGTCTTGGTCGGAGGAAAATATTTAGTTAAAAACTTCTTTATCATTTCGGTCATGTAGTAATGGATCCTCTGGGAAGAGAATACAACCACTTCTTGCCCTTTATCCGCAATGAAAATGGAATAAATGTAATTGAATGGTGTCATCAGTATTATTGTTGATTTTAAACGTAACGCAAATCTCGAGAAAACTTGAAAGATATAAATTTGGATCTTCATTAGGCAACCTATCAACTATTACTAATTTTTGCATCATTTGAATAATGTTAGATTTGACCTCAAAATTATTATTTGACACTGCATGGCTGACAATACTAGATTGTGCACCCTTTAAATTTGGTTGCACATAATAGGAAACGGTCCGTTGATGGGCCCCATTCGGATTTGGCTCACCCATATTTTTTGTGGTAGTGTCTCTAATCGACTCTTCAAAGGTCAAATGTAAATCCCAATCACGAGTTCGCAGGCGCTTCAAAAGGGTGTGCTCAATCTCTAATCAAAATGAATATCATGATTATTCGAATAGCTACCTCGAGTCATGCACTAGAAGAGAAAAAGACAGAGGAAAGGGAAAAAAAAGAAAAGGAAGGGATGCTAAAAATTTAATGAATTTTCTTCTTCTTCTTAGGAGGTTTAAGTTAATTGTGAACTCATGGTCTACCCTATGAAGGCCTCGCACCGTTACTAGGAGATATGTTGGGGTGACATTTCAAACCTACCTTTTCAGGAATATAGTTGCACCATAGATTTATTTCAGAAAGAAAAAATGGAAAGAGAAGAAGATGATAAAATCAATAGTTATTCCTCTTTTCAAAATATCAGCATAAGTCCCCGACAACGGTACCAAAAACTTGATAGAGAAGTTCTCGAATAATAGAAGATGTTCACTGATTCTATATCTAATAAAGGTGAGTGTAACTTATCGGTTATAGTATAGGATATAAAATACGATATTTGTATTAGGTCTGGGCGTGTTGATTACTTTTACTTCGAGGGAATCACTATTTTCTTATCAAATTGATTTTTGTATTGGGTTTGCAAATAAAAGAAAGCTTTCAGTTAAAAGGATGATGTAGGCTATATTTTTAAAAGCTAACACTCGATCTTGACTCATCTTGGAATAAAAATGATTAAAAGAAATAAAACTTGAATCTCTTTAACGAAACTTCTTGGATCGTGGAGGTTCCAAAAATATGAGTGCACCTCTCTCGAGGGTACACCTAACTGAATTTAGGTTGTTCGTCTGAACTCTCGTTCTAAGTTGAAACCCCTAAAACTCCCTTTACGTTGTGGACCCTTCTGTTGGGTTTGACTCCAATCTGGGAGATTTACTTCTTCCTCTCTTGATGGTTGCATACAACTTCTGTTATGAAAGGGTAATCGAACCGTACACACGATCCTATTGTCTAACTAGAGTACGAAAATGAAAATGAATGTTATATATCGATGATATGACATCATTCAATATTGGTTAAGGGTAAATCATAAGCATTCGTTAAAAGAGAAAAGAACTTATAAGTTAACAAGAGATCATTTCATTCCTTGGTTCATCTCGATCGAGTACTAAAAATGTTAGTTACTCATGGAGATGGAGGAATTACTAAGCATAAGAGAGGAGTACATTATAAAAGAAACAAGTAATATAAGAGAAAAAATTAAATTTTATTGTTATTAAAGAGAGATTATATATAAAGAAAATAAAAGACATGTAGACTAGAAAAGAAAGGCAAAGAAACTAGAACAAAGCAAAGAAGTACATGAAGACCAGCAATTTAAACACTAACACGCCTCCAAATTATAACTCAGTAATCCTTTCTCTATGGATCCAACCAGCCTTATATAGGCAAAGAGGAGGATGAAGGTGGACAGTTATGGGAAAGGTTGGAAATATCATCATTTAAGAGGGGAATTAATGTGTCCAATGGTGGAGAATTGCTCTCATGGGTATCAAAGAGGGGGGATGAACATGGGCGGACACATTAAGGATTCACATGGATGATGTGGTTGGAGGTTGGCCATAGCAAAGGGCGAATGAATGGGCAGCACGTGAAGGGTTTCACGTTGATGAATGGCATGCATTGGACATGAGGTGATTGCGGCATGCATGTAAATAGGTGGATGATGTGGATAGGTTGCATGGGGTTCACATATGTTGATGGGCCAAAGCAACTTGAAATTGGAGGTGGGCCATGGATGGTTGCATGAAATTGGAGGTGAATGATGTGTCGGCATTATATGGCATTATGTGGTTTTGCATGGGAATAGGTGGGCCATAGCAACTTGGGTTCGGCTTGCATGGAATTCACGTGGATGGTAGCTTGCATGGAATTCATGTTGGTGATTCGGCCAAATTGAAGCCATGTGGTTGCATGGGTGCAGTTTGAACTCACGTACCCGGTTACCGCAATTTGTCATTCTCCAAATTCAGGAGCAAGGCATCAACATTAATCTTATAAAAATTAAAAAAAACTTAAATTGATGAACTAAAAATAAAAAACCGATTTAAAAATAAAAGTAGGTATAATATTAATATATTTATATATATATATATATATATATATATATATATATATATATATATATATATATATATATATATATATATATAAAATACTGCTCATCAACATTTGCCCAGTAGTAGCCGGTTTGCTTGACTTGCGTCAATTTCTCCAATAAATGAGAGATGAAGAAATAAGGTGATTAAGACTGATTCTTTCAAATCTAGTCGTTAGTGTTGCTCTTATGGAATGTGATTCTATCAAATCAGAAAATAGGAGAAAAGTATTGATAAAAAAAAATCTCTTAGGATCCGTTCGTTTCAACAGCATTGATATTGAAGTATTGATTTTTAATCCAATATCAATACACATAGGAAATGACATTGAGTTTAAGAGATTCAAGTTTTATTTCTTTTAATCAGGTGCGATTTTTTCGTCCGGAAGCAATTTTTTCAATCGTGCGCAATTTTTTCGCCCGGACGCGAAAAAGTCACGTTGGGGCGAAACAGTCGCTTCCGGCCGAAAAAGTCGCGTTCGACCGAAAAAATCGCTCCCGGGCGGGAAAATCGCGCCCGGGCAGAAAAATCGCGCCCGGGCAAAAAAATCACTTCCGGGCGAAAAAAATGTCCAAGGGCGAAAAAATCGCGTTCGGGCGAAAAAATCGCGTCCGGGTGAAAAAATCACGCCCGGGCGAAAAAATAGCGTCCAAGCGAAAAATTGAGCCCGGGCGAAAAAATCGCGCTCGGGCGAAAAAATCTCTTCCAGGCAAAAAATACGCCCACGGACGAAAAATACGCCCACGGGCGAAAAATACGCCTCGGGCGAAAAAATCGCGTCCATGCAAAAAAATCACGCAGGGGCGAAAAAATTGCGTCTGGGCGAAAAATTAGCTTCCGGGCGAAGAAGTCGCCCACGAGTGAAAAAATCGCATCTGGTCGAAAAAATCGCGCCCGGGCGAAAAAATCGCGTCCAGGCGATAAAAACGCGTCCGGCCGAAAAAAAACACGGTCGGGCGAAAAAAGCGTGTCCTGGCGAAAAAATAGCGTCCTGGCGAAAAAATAGCGTCCTGGCGAAAAAATAGTGTCCTTGCCAGAATAGCGTCCGTGCAAAAAAGTCGCGTTCGGGCGAAAAAATCATGTCTCGTCCAAAAAAATCGCATTCATGCAGAAAAAAAAACTCTTCTTTTGAAAAGCCGATGTTGGCAATCTCAATATTCGCACCTGGAGATAGACATTGAACCAATGAGTTTTTAGTTTTGTGTGAATATCTACGGCTTTCCACCAGAAAGTCAATTCCACTCTACAATTGTTGATACGAACAGCGGAAATGACTTTCATTTTCTTAAAGTCAATATTTTAATATCAATATTGTTGAAACGAACGACCCTTACAAATAGAGAAGATTTAAACTGAAGCATAAGGTGAACAAAATTGAAAAAATCAGATAAGATCGACTTCTTCTCTTGTCTCTCACATTCTCAAGAAGGATCCATCTTTTCACTTAGTCTTATTCTAATGTTTCTTCTTCTCTGAACTGAAAAGGTGCTACTCTCTGCAAGCTCACAAGAAAGAAAAGAAAGTCGTTGATCCTCATTCTGTCCTTTTCTTCTTAACAAGAATAGTTGATCAGATTTATCTCTTCCACAACTTCCTCAATCATTCAGATCAAAAAAAATTTAAGAATTCCTCCACAAATAATTCAGAGATAGATTTTTAAGAAACCCTCTGCAAAAGATTTGGTGATGAAATCTTAAGAATTTCTCTTTAAAGGATTCAGTGATAGATTTTTAAGAATCTCTATTTAAAGGATTCAGTGATAGAATCTAAGAATCCATCTTTAAAAAAATTCAATGGTTTTAAGAATCTCCTTATAAAAGATCCAGTAATTTCTAAGAGTCTTCTTATCAAATGTCTCAGCACTATTTAATGAATTCCTACCAATGGGTAGAAGAGAGAGGTATACGAATTTGAGGAATCTATATAAAACTCGTGTGTCGCATAGATCTATAGCATGTACTATGATTAATTGTTATAAAGATTTTTAAGTCTATTTACACTCATTTAGAGAAATTGTCAAAAAAAAATCACACTACCATAGTTGAGATAAACAAAAATACAATCCAAACTCTCGTCGCTGGTTCTTCAAAAAATAGAAAGGAATCACAAAGATACAAATACAATTGAAATTTTAAATGCAAAATGAGACAGCAGTGGGATGACTGTGGGACAGGAGTGTGCATGATGAAGCCATGTTTTTCTCGGAAAGGATTTCCTATTCCTCGTTAATCTCAAATTCAACCAAAATGTAGGGCATGTTTGGGAGGGCTTTTTATCTCCTTTTCGTTTTCTGGAAAATACTACCACACTTGATAGACTGTTTGGATTGTCTATCGGTGGGAAAAGCTACCGCAAAAAACTCCATTTGCTCATCTTTTGGAAAAGTCACATGTCACCTACTTTTCAACCTTTTCGAAAAGCACTTTCTCATTCAAAAACATTTATCTCTTAAAAAAATCTACAACTTGATTTTTTTATCTTGGCGCGATTTTTTTCCCGAGCATAATTTTTTTGCCCGGGTGTTTTTTTGCCCGGCGCGAATTTTTCGCCCGGGACCGAATTTTTCGCCCAGGCGCGGATTTTTCGCCTGAGCTAGCATTTATCGCTCTGGTTGGCATTTTTTGCCCGAGCTGGAATTTTTTGCCCGGGCGCGCGGTTTTTCGCCCGGGTGAGTTTTTTTCGCCCGAGTGCGGTTTTTTGCTCGTGCATGATTTTTTTTCGCCCGAACGTGTATTTTTCGCCCGAGCCGGTTTTTCATCCGGCGTGATTTTTTCGCTCGGGGGCTTTTTTTTTATCCGGGTGCCATTTTTAGTCGTTGCACGATTTTTTTTCGATCGAGCCGATTTTTTTGCCCGGACGCGATTTTTTTGCCCGGGCGCTCTATTTTCCCCCGGACTTGATTTTTTTGCACCGAAGCGATTTTTTTTGCCCGAGCGCAAGTTTTTTACACCGGCGCGATTTTTTCGCCATCGCGTGATTTTTCTCCCGCGGGCGATTTTTACGCCCGCACACATTTTTTTTCGCCCGGGGGCAATTTTTCGCCCGGTCGCGATTTTTTCGCCCGAGGGCATTTTTTCTCCCGGTCGCGATTTTTTCGCCCGAGCACGGATTTTTCGCCTGGGCGAGGTTTTTTTGCCCAAACGCAGTTTTTTCGCCCGGGCGCGGTTTTTTCGCACGGGCGCGGTTTTTTCGCCCGGGCGCGGTTTTTTCGCCCGGGGGCGATTTTTCCGCCCGGGCGCGATTTTTCCGCCCGGACGCAATTTTTTTCGCCCGGACGCAATTTTTTTCGCCCGGACGTTTTTTTCGTACGGGGGTTTTTTTTCGCCCGGTCGCGATTTTTTCGCCCAAGGGCATTTTTCGCCCGGTCGCGATTTTTTCGCCCGAGCACGGTTTTTTCGCCCGGGCGCGGTTTTTTCGCCCGGGCGCGGTTTTTTCGCCCGGGCGCGGTTTTTTCGCCCGGGCGCGGTTTTTTCGCCCGGGCGCGGTTTTTTCGCCCGGGCGCGGTTTTTTCGCCCGGGGGCGATTTTTTCGCCCGGGCGCGATTTTTCCGCCCGGACGCAATTTTTCCGTCCGGGCGCAATTTTTTTCTCCCGGACGCGATTTTTTTGATCGGGAGCGGTTTTTCGCCTGGGCACTATTTCTTTCCCCTGGGAGCGAATTTTTTGCCTCGACGTGATTTTTTTCCCGTTCGTGATTTTTTTGCCGGTCGTGTATTTTTTTTCGCTTGTAAGCTATTTTTTTCGCTTTCGAGCAGAAATATCGCGTCCGGGCGAAAAATTCTCGTCTATGCAAAAAATTCGCGTCCATGCCAAATTTTCCTGCCTAGTCGAAAAATTAGTCCCCATCCGAAAAATTCGCGCCCGTCCGAAAAATTTGCCGTCATCCGAAAAAATTCGTGCTCATCCGGAAAATTCGCACCCGTTCAAAAAATTTGCGTCTGTCCGAAAAATTTGCACCCGGCCAAATAATTGGGACCCTGCCGAAAATATATGGTTTGGCCGAAAAATTCGCGTCCAAGCGAAAATATCGCCCCCGGGCGAAAATATCGCCCCCGGGCGAAAATATCGCGCCCGGGCGAAAAATTCACGTCCGTGCGAAAAATTCACGCCAGGGCGAGAAAACCACCACCCGACGAAAAATTCGCTCCCGGGCGAAAAAAACCTGCCCGGCGAAATAATTGCGTCTTTTCTCCTGGACGCACGTTTTTAATAAAAAAAGTTACCGCAACGGAGATTTGTCAAACGATTTATAAAGCGTTTCTCCTTTTTGAAAAGTTCTGCAAAAGAAATTCACCCAAACAGTTCTCCTTTTCTAATAGACATTTTCCAAAAGCTCCTTTTCCTACCATCCTTTTGCCACCGCTCCTTCTCCTTTCTGAAAAGCCTTCCCAAACAGGCCCGTAGTCACACTCTTCAAGGACAACTCACTCGACCACCCATACACTTCTACCTCAGCTCTTTCGCTTCCTCTAGGCGACAAGCCAAGACCAGGATTCCTTCACACCACAAACACGTTCACCCATTCATGGTATTGGACAGTAAGTTACACCGCATTCTACAAAAAAACAATATTGAAATCAAAATTAAATGTGAAATGATGATTGCTTAGACTTTAAAAAATCACATCAATTTTTAATCAGAAATTATTGTGATTCATAAAAAAAAACAATAATATACAACAACACTAAAGTATTTACCCCACTCTAGTGGAGTCAGTTATATGAACCCTTTTGTCATCACTGTGCCTTATCTTTAGTCATAATCTCACTTATGATTAAGAAAAAAAGGCCAAAAAATACTTTGCCCTTAAAGTAAAGTAAATATGAGTACTTTTGACTTTTTATAATGGTGTGCACATTCTTTTTGAAAATTACTTAGTATTTTAAAAATCATCAAAAACCTAGAACTACAATTCTTACACATGAGATTATGGCTCTGTTTGACACTTTGTTACTCTACTGAGTTTGGACAAAAAAATCATTGTCATAAAAGGTAAGTTTTGCATGACAACCGAAGAAAAAAAGCTAGTTTTGAACATAAAAAGGAATAAAGTTCCTTAGGTAAGGTCGAGCATTCACGGTAGTCGTGGGCAAATAGCCCGGGCCCGGAAAGCCCGCTCGGGCCCAGCCTTGCAAAAGCCCGGCTAGGCCCGGCCCAGGAAAAGCTTGGCCCGGGCCAAGGCCGGGCTTGGGGCCCTTATCGGGCCCCCATTTTTGTCGATTGCCCGGCCCAGTGCCCGGGACGGATCGGGCAAAGCACGAGCACCGGGCTAGCCTGAGCCCGGCACCGGGCTAAGCAGAAATCCCGCCAGGCGGGATCAAAAATCCCTCCTTTGAATTCAGGCCTGAAGGGCCTAACCGGGTTCTCCCTTTGGGAGGGAGCCTGAGCCCGGCCCAGCCCAGGTCAAACTGGGCCCGGGCCCAACCCAGTTGGTAAAAAACCCGGGCCAAGCCAGGCCCAATCTGGCTTTTTGGCCACAACTAATTCACGGCCGCCACTATCCTGCCAAAGAGAGACTATATTTCATGTTTGTCAAAACCACACAAAAAATTAATATCATGCCAACTAAAATTACCCAATAACATTATTCCCAATATCATTCTGCTTTCCAAAGGAAAAGATGAGCATTACTGAAACAAAAAATCATATGAAGATTGTTATGATTTCTTAAGCACCAAATCCATGCAACTATCAAACATCTTTTAATGGGCAAGAGCGCAAGCTACATCCAATTTAGAAGCACAGAACGGTTATTAAAAATTGTGAGACCAAGGCTTTGTTTGGGAGGGCTTATTTTCAGCGGTCAAACGATTACGACCGCATTTACATGACCTAAATTAAGGTCCAATACATGCGATAGTAAAAGTTTGACCGGTGAAAATAAATCCATCCAAACGGAACCTAAATCAGGAGAGACCAACTGCCTAGACAGCAGGCAGAGAAAGAATGGTTTACCATATAGTAGATGTAGGCTCCGTTTGGGGGGACTTATTTTCACCGGTCAAGCGGTTATGACCGCATGAACCGGGACTTAATTAAGGTCCGGTTCATGCGGTCATGACCGCTTGACCGGTGAAAATAAGTCCCCCCAAACAGAGACATAATCTATCAATAAAATACATATACAGAAGGCCAAGGGTACATGGGCAAGCATTCTCAGCACAAAAATAAGAGCATCAAATCATTTCCCGGTTTTAGTCCGCTGGGGGTTTAAATAAAAGTTTATGCGATCAAGCAAGAACAAATATCATTGCTCCGAAAAAACGGGTCATGTAAAAATGGCCCTGAATCTAAAATAAGGGGAAAAAACAAATAAAACAAGTTCAATCTGGAACATTTTGGTACAATCTGGAACATTTTGGTTCAATCTTAAGATTTTGGTTCAATCAACCCTCCCCATGGCTACAGGTTAGGCCACGCAACAACAACAATCTTACATAGTGAATGAGGCCACCTATGCATTGAAAACAGGCCCAGAGCACTGGAAACCCAATATAAATAGCCATATTGCTCATTAAAGTTAAAAAGTAAAAAAAAGGAAGGGGGGATGGGGCCTGGGGGGCAATTACCCCTTACCTTTCAATCCTTAAGACATTTAAGCCTAGTCAAAAACATATATATGATAATCTGAAAAAAGATCAGCCAAAAATACAATATTGAGAGAGACAATGCTGCCAAGGATGTCAGTCCCAAGCGCTCGAAAACCCAGCATGATGGATGTTGCCTCCATACCCACCACCGTAACCAGAAGACGTTCCGCCTCCTCCGTAGCCACCGCCGCCATAGTAATCATGGCCCCCGCCGCCGCCCCTGCTGTATGAATTATCCCTTCGGAAGTCGCGGCCGCCAAAACGGCCCCCGCTACCCGAACGTCGATTACGACCTCCACCCCCATATGAAGATCGGGCAGCATACTGATTGAGCCAAGCCGGCACGTCTTGGTTTGACTCCAGCATGAGCTCTGATAGAGGCTTCGCCATGGAGA
Source organism: Platanthera zijinensis (assembly GCA_039513925.1). Taxonomy (NCBI): domain Eukaryota; kingdom Viridiplantae; phylum Streptophyta; class Magnoliopsida; order Asparagales; family Orchidaceae; genus Platanthera; species Platanthera zijinensis. Next base: position 197,274,593 of record CM077079.1, read on the forward strand.
AATTGCTCTCATTGAAGAAGGCCGTGGCCAAACCAGACTTTCCTGCTCGGCCCGTCCTTCCGATCCGGTGCACGTAGTCATCGATGTCATTGGGAAGGTCGAAGTTTACAACGTGAGCAACATGCGGAATGTCGAGCCCACGAGCGGCAACATCCGTTGCCACGAGAATTGGAGCCTGGCCATTTTTGAAAGCTCTGAGTGCATATTCACGTTCCTGTAGAGCAAATAGCAAGGCAGACGTTTATGAACAAGAGCTTATTAGAAGAAGAGAGTAGCATCATTGGTTTTGATGTTAACAGAGAATGGCATTAGTCAATATTTGTTGATGAAATTGATTATGCCGAAATGAAATTTGTCAATTATAATGTTTGGTTTAACAGTTGCTATATTTTATCAAATTCAAAGCATACCAACTCCCGGCAAATTAACTAAGGTGGCATATGCTGGCTAGTAGTAGCTGTCTATTGAACTGCTCGATTTCTCTTCAACCACTTGAAGAAACTAAAATTCGAAAATAGTGTTGGGCTCTAGGAAAAAACACAAGATAGACTTTTCAAATAAAAGGATTCCATAAATTGTTTTGGCTCAAAATGCATCCAAATGGGCCCTCCATCGCAATTGCCGGCGACTGATAACCGGATCAATAAACCGTCATTACGAGCTGTCTCGTGATGACAAGTAGCTGCCCTGAAAAGTTGAGGACGAGATGACAATTTTAATTTTTTTCCCTAGCAAAGGTGGTCTGATGGTGGTTGGGTGGATATCCAACGATTGAATCATAAACTGTTGCCACTAGGGATCTTGAAAAGATGAGAAGAAGCTTCCCTGAAAATTAGAGGATGATCCGATAAATTCATTTTCTGTTGTAGGCATATCGACAATTGTTCAAATTATGAAAATCAGATCGACAACCACAACCTATGACAACATAATGACGATTGCCGGGAATAGCAGGTGACAGAATATTGAGAACATGTTTTTCAAGAGTTGGAACTCTGAAACTTGCAAGACTGGCAACCCCCGAACTTTCAAGACTATTGCTTCGTTTGGAGTGGTGGCGGCGGTCGTGAACACAGTGGTCATGAACTGTCGTTGTGAATGCACGACCTCACCTAAAAAAATATCATGCATATTGTGGTCAAAACTAGTTTATTTTCTTGGTAACTGCCAAACCTTTGTCTTGTCAAACATACATCCTATGATAATAGCGATTTTGATCAAACTAACCAGAGCAAATAAACCGTGCCAAACAAAAATATATCTGCCACTACAAGTATCAATGCTATATAGGCCATACAAGCTACAAAAAGGAAAAAATAGCGCATTCTACAAAATCTACTGAGCATGAAGCACACATATCATATGTTAAATTCTTTTTTTATTTGGTATTTCTATCGAGTCCATCCTAGGGTACATGTTTAGCGTTTTGACATTATATTAAGCATAAGGTTCATTAGGTTGGTCGAAATTGGAATTTAGATCAAGAAACTGAAATTGTCCTAAACTCCTATTTTGTGATTCTGTCAGGTGATGGAATTGCGGCTCCGTTAGGCACGGCAGTAGCGGTCGTGAATGCGATGTTTACGAACCGTCGTTCGTGGAAGCCCAACCTAATGAACTACATTCATTTTTATGTTCAAAATTAGTTTTCTTTCCTTGGGGGAGGTCATAACCATTGTCATGCCAAATAGGCATTTTATGACGGTGGCGTTTTTGTCCAATCTCACCGGAGCAAAAACATGTGCATTTTATGACAGTAGCATTTTTTGTCAAAACTCATCGGAGCAAAAACATGCGCCAAACGGAGCCTGAATGATGCGGGGCCAAGAGCCCACCAGGGGCCCACCCTGAAGTCACCGATGATCGGCCTGCCAGTTCGAATCCGGACATGACAGCCGCCGAGTTTCAGCACCTAGTTCTCGAACAATTCGCCACCATTAAGAATGACATTGATAGGGTCAACACTAGAGTCGATCAGATAGGTACCCTTAGAGGTCCAACCCTAGCGTCACGTTATGAGGAGCCACTAGAAGATCCACGGGACGCTCCACTTCCTTTAGATCGGCGAGTTAGAGAGCCACCGCATCGGGACCCCGCTCCTTTAGATGGATACTATCTTGTTACCTGTTGGGATGAAATGAAGCAGCGGCTGAGGGACAAGTACCTCCCTACGTCATATCGAGATCAGCTCCTCGACCAACTCTGTGTTGTGGCAGGGTTCACTTTCCGTTGCCGAGTACATGACACGATTCGATGAGCTGGTAGTGAGGAGTGACATTTTAGAGGAGCCAATCGCGACTGCGTCACGATTCAGAGCGGGACTTAGGTTTGAGATTCAGAGAGAGCTTATTCCTCATCGCATTGAGACAGTCGAGCAGGTGTTCCAACTAGCACTCGAGTATGAGAACTACCTGCGCCTCGCAGGACCGAGGCAGACCACACACCGCTCTGACGACCCGACCCGCATCCCCCCAGATGTGAAGGGCAAGGCTATTGTTTCGGACGTCCCTAGACTCAGACCTAGCCAGTGTTATCGGTGCTCGGGCAGAGGGCACATTGCTGCTCAGTTCCCTAAAAGGAACCTGTTGATTGATGACGAGGGTGAGGTGAACGCTGAGGTAGACAACGTTATAGTGGAAGAGATTACCGCTGATGTTGAGGACGATTGGGAAAGCGACGATGAGAAATCGTTAGGGTTGGGATGTACGGGTTGCGGCCCTGATAAACCTCCTTGGTGAACTCCAAGGTGGGCCCCTGATGGACACCAGAGTGGCAGGCAGGTGGACTCCTGGCGAGCTCCCATGTGAGCTCTTTATCAAGGAGGTCGGGGGATCGAGCACCATTCTCAACAACCTATCATCCCTGTTGTGGGACCGTGGATGGGTTGGGGTGTACGGGTCGCGGCCCTGATAAACCCCCTTGGTGGACTCCAAGGTGGGCCCCTAGTGGACTCCAGGGTGGCAGGTAGGTGGACTCCTGGCCCTGCATTACTGAATATGCAAAAATAACTTTTGTCAATTTAGTAAGAAATTTAATACACTCTTCATGATCTCTTTGTGAACAAGCTTGTCAGGATTGAGATCCTAGGTGGGATCGTTTTGAGGTTGGATCGGATCGGATCGGATCGAGGATCGCAAGATCCTACAACATTCATAAATTAAAATTAAAAAAATAAAATTGAATTTTGTATCATTATATTTCATGCTCAATTAACAAAAAAATCAATAAATTGAATAGTATGTAAATAACTATATTAATTTTTTTGAATAATTAAATAAAAAGATAATATCATATTAAGTTCAATTTCAGTTTCAGGTAAGACACTAAATGTTTACTAACAATAAAAACAAATCTGGATTGGAAGCGACCGAAGAACCGTTCTTGGCCTCAGTTTGCAGTCAGCAATCGACATTTGGGATACGGTAAAACAGCATGATATGATTTTTTTGATGGAGTATTAGGCGGGATTGGGATAAGGTTAAACAATGGGTTATGGGCGTTGTACCGGTTGAATGGGGTCAGATAGAGTTGGACATATTTAACCTTTGGCCAGACCGGTAGAATCGGGTCAGGATCGCGATCCTAAAGATCCTAAGATCCGGATCGTGATCCTAGTCGTAGATGTGCCGATTTAGATCCTAGGTAAGATCCGGATAGATTGACAAAATCTGGATCGTACGATCGTAAGATCCTACGATCCGGATCGCGATCATGATAACCATGTTTGTGAATCGCTCAATTTCAATGCCTTTCTTAGTAGAAAAATATCTGGATCACGATCCCTCCTTTCTCTCATCTTATATTAATTTACAAATACATGTACCAACACGAATATGTTGAACAATTTTTGATAAATTAATAAAATCATATTGTATTTCTCTTTTTTTTGTATTTTCCTACATGGGTATTAGAGCTAGGTTCCTAATTTTTTAGAAAAACACGCTTTCTGTGGTTCTGGGCGGTCTGTCTTTGTCTAACCGCAGTCCTTTGAGGTCAGTTTTTCTAACTGCAACCCTGCATTCATTACGGTCATGCTCTAACCGCTCCTTTGGCTCTTTCGTTTTCTAATTTATCCCCACCCTCTGCCACCCTTTTTATAGGGATTTTTCTCCCTAGGTCCCATTGGATTGTCTTCACGGCGGTTTTGTATTCCTTGCCACCTGACTGGTCCTGCTCTCCTTGCCACAATTGCCTAGCCGTCGGTGACTTTTGTCCATTGGAGCCTGCCCGTTGTTTCCTCCTCTGTCAAGTCACATCTGGATGCTTGATCCTGTCTGCCTCGGCTTCTTGCAGCAAAATCTCAGCATCTTCTTGCCTCCAGCTCCCTTCCCAAGACGCTTGTTCGCAGCGCCTTGCCACCCCTTCTTGTCGGAAGACCCTCGTGGCTTCTTGACCGCAAATCGTCGCTTGTTTGCCGCTTGTTCGCCGCTTATGGACTACGGCGCCTTCTGTTCACAGCTTGTTTGCAGTTTGATCACCAGTTCGCAGCTTCTTGCCGCTTGTTCGCCGCTTGACCGTGACTTCTTGTTCGCAGCTTCTTGCCAGCTCTCTGCTTGTCTACTTGTACGTAGCTTCTTCCAACCAGCTCTTTGCGCGTTCGCGGCATTTTAGCCGCCAGCTCTCTGCGTGTTCACAGCATTCTTGTCGCACACCCTTGCCGCATTCTCTTCCAATATTTGTTCGCCGAGCCGCCTGTGTAAGGTCCATGGAGTCGTCTAATGCTTCGTCCCTTCCTGCTCGTGCTGCGACACCCCTTCCTGAAGTTCGTGATGAGCTTCGGATTACCACTATTTCTCTTTCTGGAAAGAAGAATTTCATTGAGTGGGTGCACTTTGTTCGTTGGGTCCTTCAACCGAAGGGACTTTTGCATCATCTCACGAAGGACACTCATGCGTCCACTGACGACTGGCTTTGTGATGATGGTCGTGTCCAAACATGGATCCTCAACTCCATGGAGGTGAACCTTATCGTATGATCATGTATCATGAGACGGCCAAGGTTATGTGAGATGAATTGTACTCCCTTTATTTTGGCAAGGATAGTCTTCAACATTTGTATGATATCATTATGGACCTTCAATTTCTCGACTCAGGAGGTGATGGCGACTTAACCTCCTTTGTTAGGCGGTCCAAAACATTAATCGAGGCATGGATTCGACATCAACCTCCTACTACAGATCTTGTTGCACAACGTGCTCAAAAAGAGGTGGTTTATATTGCTATGATGATGTCTCGTGTTCTGCCTCATCTTCACACTGTCGGGCTCAGATACTCTCCTCATCCACCATTCCCTCTCTCTCCGATGTTTGCTCAATGTTGTTAAAGGTGACACCACCCCCCCCCCCCAAATGCTCCCAAACCTCCCTCTCTAGTACTCCTACAACACTCATCAATATCTTACCCCCTCCATCTACCCGAGGAGGTCGCGCCGGATGCCGAGGGAGAGGTCGCAATAGTCGGACTAGATTCAAGTGTACTCATAGTGGAACTGAGGAAGGGATGGACATCTTGAGACAATTTGCTATCGTAAGCATTGTCTGCCTCGTCCGCCCCATGTCTTCGTTGTTGCTGACACATCTTCTGCCACTCGCACTGATATTGATGTCATACGTCTCTAGCTCCAACATCTCCAAGGGTTACTGAATCGTCCTCCTGGCTTTGTTTCCTCTATCTCAATTGAAGGTATCTCATGTCTCTCCCATAGTCCACAGTGGATTGTGGACCCTGGTGTCATCCACCACATCACTGCGCAGAAACCATCTCAGTACATGGACTCTCCACATCCCAAGTTTATCACAGTGGCCAATGGTGACACCTCCCCTGTCTCTGGCTCTGCTAATATGACTCTCATCCTCTCTATCTCTCTTTGATCGGTTCTTCATGTTCCGGACTCTCCTTTCAATCTTCTTTTTATTAGTCGTCTTACTGAAGACCTTGACTGCTCTGTGACTTTCACGTCTTGTTCCTTTGTTGTGCATGATCAACGGACGTAGAATATCATTGGTAAAAGACGACTGTGCAACGGGTTCTACCTTTTGGACATTTCTCTCAACATTCTCTCATTCATCGCCTATGTGGATTGGCATCAGTGTCTCGGGCATACTCCTCTTTCAATTCTCAAAAAGGCTCTTTCTGGTCTACCTCTTCTTGACTTCACCTGCGAATTGTGTATCTTTGGCAAACATCGTTTTTCTTTTCCTACTCATTGTACTCGGAACGAATCTCCTTTTGATTTAGTGCACTCTAATATTTGGGGACAATATAAAATTGCTAGTATTTCTGTTTATCGTTATTTCATTACTTTTTTTGATGATTATTCTCGCATGACGTGGTTATACTTACTCCATGATCGATCGGATCTAACTCGTGTGTTTCGGTCCTTTATTAATGAGACTCATACTCAATTTTCCCGAACAATTAAAACTGTGTACAGACAATGCTCGTGAATATATCAGTCATGCGTTTGATGCTCTCTGTACTGAGTTTGGGAACATCTATAATACCTCATGTGCTCATGTGCTTATACCCCCCCCCCCCACAGAATGATGTAGCTGAGCGCAAGAATCGTCATCTTCTTGATGTTTGCTCGCTCACTTTGTTTCAAATGCATGTTCACAAGTCTTAATGGCATTTTGCAGTATCTACGAAATGTTACCTCATCAATCGTCTGCCCTCTTCCATTCTCAACTTTATCATGTCGTTTAGTCTTCTCTTTCTCTCAGCGCCGCCAATTTCCATCACCTCGAGTATTTGGTTATACATGTTATGTTCATAATTTTGGTCCTTCCACCGACAAACTTGCTCCTTAGGCTGCCAAATATATATTTGTTGGTTCTCATACACAGAAAGGGTATGTGTGTTACTCCCTCACTGATCAAACAATTGTCGTGTCTGCCAATGTCACTTTTCTATTTTACTCTCATTCATCTCCTCTTCCACCATCGTTATTGTCAAGCCCTGCCATCCCTGCTACTTTTCATCACCTACCACTCCTTCCAATCTTGATTCCCGTACCAAACAACCCACCTCTTCTTCGTGTATACGCTCCTCGTCCTCCTAACTCTGACGCCCCACAACAGTCTCCCTCTACTTTTGGTACCTCACGACTTAATGATTTGACTCATATCCACCACTCATAATCTGGCGAATTATGTATCCTTACATCGTCTCTCCCCGACCCTTCTCTAATTTTCAACTTCTTTATCCTCCATTTTTATACTTAACTCTGTGCGAGAGGCTCTCTGACATCTGGGGAGGCGTGCGGTTATGGATGAGGAAATGACTTCCCTCTGGGCTAATCATACCTGGGACTGGTCTCTATTCCTCCGGGACAGACTTGTGTTGAATGTAAATGGGTTTTTGTGATCAAACATGCTCCAGACGGGACAGTTGATCGTCTCAAGGCTCATCTTGTGACTCGCGGGTTTACACAGCAACAAGACCTCAATTATAATAATACCTTCTCTCCCGTCTCCATGTTGAAAACCGTGTGTCGTAATCTCCTTGGTTGTTCATCGTCAGTGGCCCCTACATCAATTATATATCAAGGAAGTCTTTCTCAATGGAAACCTTCAAGAAACGATCTACATGCACCAGCCTCCTGGGTTTGAGACCACGGGGGAGTCACTTGTTCGTCATCTCAAGAAATCTATTTATGCTCTCAAACAGTCTTCTCGTGCATGGTTTGACAAGTTTAGTAAGGTTGTCAAAGATATTGGATTCACTCGAAACTCGTCGGACGTCTCTCTCTTTACTCGTCATCAAATGATCAAACAATACTTGAATTCAGTTTTTTAAATTAAAAATTTGGTAAATCTTCAATACTTTCTTCGTCTAGAGATTGCAAGAGGTCATGATGGTCTCATCCTATCTCAACGGAAGTATTGTCTTGATCTTCTTCACGATGCTGACTATTCTGGATGCAAGCCTGTTGATAATCCTATGAATGTCAACCGCAAGCTCATGCTCATGCCTCTGCCACAGATCTACTTCTTCCAAAAACAGAGTATTATCATCATCTTGGAGGAAAATTAATTTATCTTACGGTTACAAGATCAGATATCTCATTTGTTGTTGTAGTTGCCAGCGGATTCATGCATTCTCCACGGATCTCTCACCTCCAGGTTGTCGAGCGCATTCTCAGATATTTGAAGACATCCACTGGACAAGGGCTAGTATACAAACCCTCTTCCACTTCTAATTTGTCATTGATTGTTTATTATGATGTTGATTATACTAGCTACTTGGATGATAGTGTAACACCTCAGGTTTCCCACAATTGAAAAACAACAAAATGCGTTTTGGAGCTATCGCTGGCAAAAACGATATCGCTCGGCGATAGCGTTCAGCATGATGCAGTCGATGTGCTATTGTGGCGTGATAGTGATATCGCTTGTGATAGTGATGCAATCGATAATGATCGACTTGATGGAGTCGATTTGGTATCGCCTGGCGATAGATGATATCGCTCGTGATAGTGTGTCATGTGGCAGGTTGCTACGTGTCAATTGCTTAAGAGGCAGTTCTTAAGCGGCAAAGCGGCGTAGACTGTGTCAAGCGGCCACCGTTGGAGCTATCGCCCCGCGAGAGCGAGATATCGCCCGACAATAACATTAAATTAGAGTTTTTGTCTGAAATCGTGGTCATCCATTTGTTTTGGCCTGAGAATCAGATAACTGAGTTTACTCATGTTGGTGATAAGGAGACTGAAGGGGGAAAACCTCTTTTCATTATTCTTACCATACACACTCTCTCTTTCTCTCTCTCTCTCTCTCTTCATCTTTGAGAAAAGAAGAGAAGGAAAGGAGAGGAGGAAGAAGGTTGTTCTCAGCCTTTGGAAGATCTTTGGAGGAGTTTCCACGGTCGGAATCGCGAGCCGAAGCTAGATCCGCGGAGAGGAAAGAACTGCGGGTGATTCAATCCGGATCAATTACAAGCTCATGGCTCTAAAACGTGCTTCGAGAGTAACGACTCTGCTTCTGAATACTAGGACATGCTGGTCATTTTGTTTGACACGTTTGCATGAAAGCGACATCACTAATTAGCAGAAGGTGAAGCTTTCAACGGGTTGATTTGGTTGATCCCCGTTATATTTTGCATATAGAGCTCGGATCATTGTACAGGCATAGGCATGCTGTGTGAAGCTCATCTGGACAGGTTGGTCTGGATTGGTGATGATTAATTTGCGCGCCGGAGAAGACTCAGTGAAAAACGAATTGATTTTGGAGTCTTTGGGGTACTGCAGGTTTCTGCATAAGTACTGGAGGATGTCTCCAGAAAACACCCAAGTTTGCAACAGAGAATGAGATTCTGTTGTTATCGCCCGCGATAGCGATATCGCTGGCGATAGCTCTACTGGCAGAGATCAGTGAGCAGTTGTATGTGCTGGGTGTGAAACCGAGCCTAAGACAGATTGGTGGTCTGTCGATATCCCGCGGCGATAGTGATACCGCTGGTGATACCTCCCAGAGAGCTTTTTGCAGTTGTGAAGCTTGTGTCCTGGGGACTAGGTGGGTACCCTGATGAGCTATTGAGAAGCTCTGGTGGAGTTGTGTGTCAACCAAAGGGATAATGTTGGTTATCGTATTAACAGGTTAAGGCAAGGTTGACCAGCATCGTAATAATTGTTCGCGATGATTGAGTCGGGCAAAGCTAATCTGAACTCGTCCAGTGTGAGTCGGTTAAGAGGTAGCTCCTCGGTGCACCGGTCCTAAGGAAGTCCGGAAAGCGTAATAGCTTATGACCAATTGATGTAGGCCACTCCCTAAATGGAAACCAGGCATGAAATGACAAGGGAAATTCCTATGGGGAATTTAAGCGAACACGTTGGGTGCGGGTTAAATCTACGAATTAGTCACATATGCCTGTAGGCTACGGTGTTTGACGCTATGGCGGCAAAGTGAATAATACGTACGCCTCTCTACTTCCACTATAACTCTCACACGATAATAAAACGCAGCACACTAACGAACAATATTATCAACTAACGCTATCGTACGGTAGCCACGCCGTTTTAAGATCGAACAAACGACTATAGGTCGTCGTCCTCTCAAGCAAAAGGGCCAATATTGGGCCCGACCGAGCGATGGTTGTACCAAAAGAGATCTACCGAAAAGTTCGGCTCGAAAGAGGTAGATCTCTCCCAACAAAATGAAAACGAGGCTCGCCAAACCTCTCGGAATATTAAGCAACTAAAAATAACAACACAAGCAGTCGGAAAGATAAACCACGAACGAACAACGATTCCAAAATAACGCAAACGTATTCCACCGAAATGAAATTCTAAAATAATAGGAATCACACAAAACAAAGTAGAGGATCTCGTTACCCAACCGGAATGGATGATTCCGGTTCACTTTCAAAGATCGCTCTTCCACGACTCCGCCGGAGTTGCGCCAACCGGAGAGAAACTTGTCCGCTTCCTTCGCTTCACGCCGGAGAGAAATGTCACAAAAATAAATCCTTGTCGTGGCCGATCTTCTTCCTCACAATAGAAAGGGGGGCTGATTTGGGGCTCTTGATGGAGGTCGGGTTTTGGATAAGGGAGGGGGTGGTCGGTTTTGTGATGGAAGAGGGAGGGGCTCGGCTTATGAAGGTGGAGGGCTGCTTGGTTTTGTGAAGGGGTTATAATGAGTGGTCGGACTTGGTGGAGGAGGAGGTTGGCGGCTATGGTGGAGGGTGGCCGATTTTGAGGTATAAGGAGGAGGGAGATGTTGGGTTGCTAGAAGGGAGAAGGGGAAGAGGGGTAGAAGGAGGAGGCCGAGAGGCCTAAGGGGGGGAGGAGATGGTGTGGCCGGCGGCCAAGGAGATGGAGAAGAGAAGGGGGCGGCCAAGGAGAAGAGGAAGAGAGGGGAATCTCAAGAGGTTTAGGTTTTTTTTAATCTTTCATTCACTAAAGCATAATGAAATAGTTCATGCCTATATATAGGCTTTACAACATGCATAGGCTATTTGCAGCCCACTTAAATAAAAAGAAAACAACAACATGATAAATTAAAATGCAACATGATAAAATAGAAAGCAAATAAAAGAACTAAATATTATTTGGTAGTCTTCATTTTCATCATGTGGGAAAACGCCATCGCCGTCGTCGTCGCCATCATCATCTTCAAGTAGGAGAACGTCGTCGCCGTCGCCGTCAACATCTTCAACTTTAACACATTGGAAGTCGTCGCCATCAATCCTCCCCCGCTCAAAAGAACTCATCACCGATGAGTTGGCATGGAGGTGCTGGCGCCAAAGAACGTCATCCAAAAGAACGATCGCCGAGTCCAAGATCCAAGAGTCTCCGGGGACTGGACGATCACACCATCGTATCATGGAACGCTGAATACTGCCGCTTGGAGAGGAGAGCAAACCACCAAATATGAACCTGTCTAGCAAAAAGAATGTCCTGCGGAACTTGGGAAATGCATTAGGCAAAGAAAGAGGAAAAATTTCTGCATCAACAATCACCGTACCTCCGTTGGAGACCAATGGAGAGAACGATCCAAGAACAAGCTCACCCCCCAACCCAAAGGAAAATATAGTGGCACCAAACGTAGAGTTAGATATTTCAAATGGTGGAAAAACACAATGCGTGAAATTGGAAACATTTAAACTAGGGGAATTACCCCATTCAGTGGTTAACTTCAACAGATATGTTGTTTCTCCTAATTGATTAAAAATCCGAAAAGTTCTAACTCGCCGAATCGCCAACGTTTCTTTAGTGCCCGAAGGCATCCATTTAGGGATGAGACGCACCAAGAGTAATCTGAGAACCTTATAGGGAGTCACTCTCTTATGTAAGTTAGCGGTAAGTTGATAAGAAGACATTTGTGTGAAAAGCGCTTCCTTAACTTGCTGATGTGAAATGAGAATGTGAGAGGCAACTAGTAGTGCATTTTGACTTAACATAGAAAGTGGTGGTAACGGAACTATATAAGGTGGTACTAGCAGAATGAAATCATGCGCTAAGTAGGGTGATTTTTCAAAAGTGCGCCTGACTAACTTGCTACCGTGTGGTGTGAACCCATGCGCTATGTGTTTCACCCCAATTATAGTGAATAAAGGAGTTAAGTCCGGGGGAACGGGATCTTTAAAATCAAAGATGATTTTCAAAGGCTTGAAGATCACAGTTCTAATTTTATGTTTAATATAATCACACGTGGCAAGAAGATACGTCAAAGTAAGCAACTCATCACTAATACTAGTAAAGTTGAACGCTCCCGGGTGTGACAACAGGCGCGAGCTACACAACTCACGAGGCCTAGCCGAGGTCACTAACGAGTGGGAAAAAGGATCATCAAACGGCGGGGGATAAATGCGACCTGACATGTCCCTAGGTGGATCCAGCATGAACGGAGAGACAAAATGACTCAAATCAGGCAAAATAAATTCATATCCGAAAGGATCCGCTGGTCGGGTCAACATTACGGGAGGGGTAGTTGGTAAAACTAATACGGGGAGAGAGTTAAGATTGCATTTAAATTCACGCCACGGAGTTTGCATCAGGGGACGCTCATCCGGGTCTATCTCAATATCGTCCTCCAAAAATGTAACTCTCTCACTAGGAATTTCTCCCAACACATCAGTCTCAACATCAGTAGAAGTAAAAATCGCAGAAGTGGGCACTACAATATGCCTCGGACTAATGTTAACTAGCTCGAGTCCAAACACTTCATCGCCTAAATCACCAATGGGTAAACTCTCAGCATAAGGTAACTCTTCCGACTCAACCGGAATATCAACTGCCACAGGGCCATCAGAAGACTCCATGGAAATCAAGGTAGACGACTCTGAAATATCGTCGAAAGGGAAAGGGAGTGATTCCTCAGAGGAGAAATCATCATCCAGGTCACTCGGGTAACCCATCTCTTCCACATCAATACTATCGTCAGTAATTTCAGCCTCGCCCTCAGTGACGGGCACAGTCATAGGCACGACCTTAGACTCAACAGGGGAGTCAACCACTAAATCAGGCAACTCAGGGGAAGACTCAAAATGTCCAACGGGCGCATTCGAGGTAGGACGCTCAATAGAGTCACTACCAGATTTGCCAATAGAATCACATATAGTAATCGTCCGACATGTAACCATACTCCTAGGAATTTGGTGCTTCTCAATTTCCAAAGCCGTAATAAAGGTGGCGTCTAGATCGGTGTGGAAATAACGTAGTAACTTCCCCTGGATGTAGGGGTCTAACCCCCTACGAAACCTAGACAGGGTAACCTCGGGCTTTTCCTTCACACCGCTCCTAACCATCCTTTCCCTAAAGAGTTGCATATATTCTGAGACTGACTTATTCCCTTGTTTAAGGGTAGCCAAATCATCAGTTATATGCCGCTTGGCCTGGGCATTTGGTCTATAGTCACCTCTAATGGATGATGTGGAACCTACAGGTTTCATTCGAAAAACGGGGACATCATGGGCCATTTTCCCGTGGGGAAAACTGGGGGTAGACTACTCAGATTTAGTGGACAAACAAGGATAAAAAGAACCTGAACCACAATTTTATAATATATGGAATTGTTCCCACTAAAATAATATGATACCTAAAATATTTTTTTTTTCTTGCAGGAAAATAGTTGAAGATTATTAATAATTTTTTTTTGATGTTTTTGCTGAAAAATAAGAAATTTAAGCCGCTATTGGCAGACCAGAAATAATTTTTTTTTGTGATTTTTGACAACTAACGTGCAAACAAAACTGAGGGTAACGTGCCACAAGATGGGGGAGGGGTGCCAATTAGGAAATTGACGTGAACCTCCCTCTGATACCAAATTGATGTAGGCCACTCCCTAAATGGAAACCAGGCATGAAATGACAAGGGAAATTCCTATGGGGAATTTAAGCGAACACGTTGGGTGCGGGTTAAATCTACGAATTAGTCACATATGCATGTAGGCTACGGTGTTTGACGCTATGGCGGCAAAGTGAATAATACGTACGCCTCTCTACTTCCACTATAACTCTCACACGATAATAAAACGCAGCACACTAACGAACAATATTATCAACTAACGCTATCGTACGGTAGCCACGCCGTTTTAAGATCGAAAAAACGACTATAGGTCGTCGTCCTCTCAAGCAAAAGGGCCAATATTGGGCCCGACCGAGCGATGGTTGTACCAAAAGAGATCTACCGAAAAGTTCGGCTCGAAAGAGGTAGATCTCTCCCAACAAAATAAAAGCGAGGCTCGCCAAACCTCTCGGAATATTAAGCAACTAAAAATAACAACACAAGCAGTCGGAAAGATAAACCACGAACGAACAACGATTCCAAAATAACGCAAACGTATTCCACCGAAATGAAATTCTAAAATAATAGGAATCACACAAAACAAAGTAGAGGATCTCGTTACCCAACCGGAATGGATGATTCCGGTTCACTTTCAAAGATCGCTCTTCCACGACTCCGCCGGAGTTGCGCCAACCGGAGAGAAACTTGTCCGCTTCCTTCGCTTCACGCCGGAGAGAAATGTCACAAAAATAAATCCTTGTCGTGGCCGATCTTCTTCCTCACAATAGAAAGGGGGGCTGATTTGGGGCTCTTGATGGAGGTCGGGTTTTGGATAAGGGAGGGGGTGGTCGGTTTTGTGATGGAAGAGGGAGGGGCTCGGCTTATGAAGGTGGAGGGCTGCTTTGTTTTGTGAAGGGGTTATAATGAGTGGTCGGACTTGGTGGAGGAGGAGGAGGTTGGCGGCTATGGTGGAGGGTGGCCGATTTTGAGGTATAAGGAGGAGGGAGATGTTGGGTTGCTAGAAGGGAGAAGGGGAAGAGGGGTAGAAGGAGGAGGCCGAGAGGCCTAAGGGGGGGGAGGAGATGGTGTGGCCGGCGGCCAAGGAGATGGAGAAGAGAAGGGGGCGGCCAAGGAGAAGAGGAAGAGAGGGGAATCTCAAGAGGTTTAGGTTTTTTTTAATCTTTCATTCACTAAAGCATAATGAAATAGTTCATGCCTATATATAGGCTTTACAACATGCATAGGCTATTTGCAGCCCACTTAAATAAAAACAAAACAACATGATAAATTAAAATGCAACATGATAAAATAGAAAGCAAATAAAAGAACTAAATATTATTTGGTAGTCTTCATTTTCATCGTGTGGGAAAACGCCATCGCCGTCGCCATCATCATCTTCAACTGTAGGGGAACGCCGTCGTCGTCGCCATCATCATCTTCAAGTAGGAGAACGTCGTCGCCATCGCCGTCAACATCTTCAACTTTAACACATTGGATGTCGCCGCCATCACCAACAATCGCTAAACATACCATCTAAGTGAGAGATGCTTAGGATGAAGGTGGGACTTGAAATTCAGTACACCGATAATGTGTCCTGAGCAGTGTTGTGGATATCCTCCGACATGGCCGACATATCGGTCGACATAAAGGTTTCATGAACAAAACAGCATGTTTACGATATTTTTTTGCAAAATATCCTTTTGTAATATATCCTCAGATATGTTTGTTATTGACTGATATATTCGTCGATATATCGGCCGATATATCCCGACATTTTATCGACTGATTTTTTTTAATTTATTTTAATTAGTGTTTATGGTCTAACAGACAATACACAAAAATTATTTCATTATTTAGGTTGTTTTTCCCTTCCTCTAGCTTTCTTCCTTGCTCAAGTCTATCATCAACTTTAATTATGCATGCTCTTTGAATTATGGACTAAAGGTTTTTTATCCTTCCATTGTCATCGACAACTTCCCGACATCATGCTTCCACTTGTTTTATTTCACGTGTTATATCGTTATTGCTTGTGTAACACACAATATTTATATTAGTTTGATAAATTTAGGAGTTCAATGAATATCAAATAATTAATATATTAATACATATAAATTAAAAATGATAAAATTTAGAAATAATTACACATATAAGTAATTAAATATTAAAACTCGATATATGAAATATCCTCGATATATCCCTCGACATATCTAAAACGACAAAAAACTTGAACTGGCGTGTCCTCGATATCCGACATCTACAACCTTGGCCCTGAGTGCACGGGAAGTGTGTCTGTGCGTGCCAACGTCTGTGATGGTTGTGTACTTATATATTCTACTATACAGCTTGCTTGCAGGGAAGGAGTATCACCGCCACGGGAATGGGGTGGGGTTGTTATAATTGCGGTCAGCTAAAGCTGGTCGTTGCTATGTTTTGTCACGTCTTCGTGGATTGGTCTTGTGCAGGTGCAGGAAAGCCGAGCGGAAAATACCGGGCAGAAGCTCTTTTTGTTGGGCTAGCCTTCAAAGGCCTAACTGCTCTTTTACTACTTTCATGTATTGTCGGCCTGCATACCGAAGTATGGAAATCACATATTTTGTAAACATTAACATGTTGCAAGGCCTTAAGGCCGAATATTTGTGTATGTACTCATTCCAATGGTTGTAGTGGACATTCTTTTGAAGGGTTAATAAATACAATGCTTCCCATAGTTGTGAACCATGTGTTAGTTGTTAGATGTTCGGTCTTAATTTAGTACCGCCTTCGTCAGTTCATGGAATATGGTGTGGGGCCCCGGCCGGACCTTTAGTAATATTCTTCGTGACGGGATGGGTGTTATAATTTGGTATCAGCTTCTGGTATAGATCTCTTCTTTTTCAAATTCGTGCTCGAATTCTTTTAATTGGTGGTGAGCACGTGTGTGCGTAACCGTTACAATGTCAAATAACTCATGAATGTCCACTTAGAAATGAAAACTATACATGTTTGAGGAACATGCTTGTTCCAATAATTATTATTTGCAATGTTGATAGTCGATTAATTGTGTTTCACGATTATAGGTGACTAGGAGAGGTGTGGGGCAGTCTCAACCCCAGCACTCTACTGAGAGTAGTGCACCAGCTGATGTGTCTACACCTCCTCCTTCTACTGAGACTGTTCGCTTAATTGTTGAAGCTGTCTTTGCAATTATCAATGCGCAACCAGGAAGGCTGGTATAGCCTCCTACTCTTGCAGAGGCCCCGGCGCCAGTTGGCATAGTTGAGTCTGTGATGATGAGGCAAGTGGTTGAAGAGTCATTGGCAGCAAGACGACCTACGGACAAGCAACTGAAGGACTTTCTGAGCTTCAATCCTTCTACATTTACGGGTACTGGAACCTCAGCTCAAGCCAAAAATTGGCTCTCTCGGATAAAGAGAACTTTGACGGCAACAGAGACGGAAGGGCAGAAAGTTACCTTAGCTACTTTCCTATTGGACGGAGAGGCGAGGCTTTAGTGGGATGAGTTAGAGTTGCATCAGTTTACGGGCAGGCAGCTGGCTGATATCCCGATGGAGGAATTCTTGAGGTTGTTTTTGGCGATCCCTTCTACGCAGCGGATTGCGAAGGAGAACCGGTTCCAGAGGTTAACTCAGGGTGACAGTCTGGTGGATGACTATCTGCACGAGTTTACCAAACTTGGTTGTTATACAGGCTCCACTTTTGTTGATAAGGAGCGTAAGACCAACAGGTTTTATGAAGGTCTGCGGGATGATCTGAGATTGCTGCTATCAAGTCTGATGACGTAGGGCTTTCTGATTTTGGTGAATATTGTCGCAGATGCATTAAGTCGCAGGGCTCCAGCGCAGGCCAACTGGATACAGATGCATGATGAGCGTTTAATTCGAAACTTAGAGAACTTCGAAATCTCTTGTGTGGACAGGAGAACCAGCGTGAATGCATGTTTAAACTTGACGGAGGTGCAATATGACCTCGCGAACAGGATTCGACTGGTGTTATAGTTTGATGAAAGTATGAAACGCTACTTGGCAGAGACTATTGATGGGTCAAATTCTCAGTTTCATGTTGATAATGGTCTTCTATGGAAAAATAGTTGGTTGTGCGTCCCGAATGTTGGTAAATTACGGGAGGAATTGATGCACAAGTCACATTTTATAAAGTATTCAATCCACCCGGGGAGCACAAACATGTTCAAGGATATGAAAAAGTTATTTTGGTGATCAGATATGAAGAAAGACTGATGTAGATTAAAGTTAGGATATTTAAAATAAATATTTTTAATTAAAATTTTGACTTTATATAAAATAAGATTAGTTTTCTATTTTTTTTAGGGGTGTTTATTTTGAGCAAACAAGAGGGCTGAGCGGCCAAATCGGATTATGCGCGCAAGTCTCACTCGTCGCTTTGGATCTTAAGAAATTTGTCAATATCGCTCGAGTAGATTTCTCACATGTTGTCTGATTCAAACCCTCCACGGGATTAACACGGCCACAAGGAAAATTATTAATCAATAACTTATGAAATAAACGGTAATAGCAGTAGTGCGAACGCAACGACAATCCCAGAGATTATTTAAGTGAAAGCATAAATGTATACTAATACAGAGGAGCGAACGGGAATACCCAAAGCGTTGAGCGAGGAAACAATCCCTCCAAGCCTTTCCTGCGGGGGAAGAGCATTGTATGTGGCCGTGGAATTCGGCCGCAGAAGGAACAACCGGAGTAGGGATGAAGTCGACGGCTCAGGATTCGTATAGGCCGCCGGAATGAAGGCCTGGAATCAATGGCGGCCTGGGATGCACGCTTCCAGTCGGTTTGGAAGGGGGCGGCAGGCCTGAACGGGCAGTAGCAGCGGTTCCAGGGCCAGCTGATGTTGTCAGCGAAACAGGGTATGGGCGGAATCCTTCCGGCACAGGCGGCCAAGGCGGTCGGGACCGGGGTCGCCGGTTGAGGCAGGCGGTGACGGGCTCCTCCTGGTGATGGAGGTTGAGGGACGGTGGATCTGGAGGTGCCAGGGAGAGTCCGGTACGGGCAGAGAACGAGTCATCGTTCTCTGCTCTTTTCCCCAATACTTTTCTCCTTCTTTGATCGGGTTTTAAAGGCCATAAAAAATATTCCTCCTAATTATATTTTCCTTATACAATCTTTTGCCAAATTAATAAGTTTTTAATGGATAGAAAAATATCTTTTTTCTTATACAATCTTTTTCCAAAATAATAATTTTTACCCTTTTTAATAAAATTTTTGAAGAGCCAAGTAGCCAACTGCATTTATTTTTAAATTTTGAAAGTTAAATTTATGTTCATTTAAATAACTTGGGATTGTCATTACCGTCCTACTAATAATAATACCGAACATTTTATTCAGATTCTTATCGGACGGTCAAACTGATGAGTCAAACGAGTACATGAAATAAAATGCGTACAAGAAATAAAATGCGTACAAGAAATAAACTACATGAATAAATGTGTATGGAAGGAAAGACTATGATGCATCGCAAGGTGCATCAATTCCCCCGGGGTTGAAAGAACTCGACCCCGGTGAGAGATCGCAAAGACTGGCAATAGAGAGATCTAGGCGGCGGCGGTGTAGCTCGTCAGTGCCGATCCCAGAGTTGTCTGTGATGTCCTGTCCCCGCCAGGAGAGGAGACCAAGTTAGCGCTGGTAAGTCCCATGGCGAGTGTGAAACTCTCGTACATCAAGAACCTGATTTATCTCCTCAGTGGTGGGCGTCTGCACTAAAGCTAAGTCGGGTGGGATCTCTGGAGCGGCCGCAGGTGGACTCGGGCTAAAACAAGGTGGGTCTCCATAAAATGGCGTCAGATCGGCCACGTTAAATATCGGTGAAGTACCGAATTCAACGGACAGATCTAGGAGATAAGCATTCTCACTGATGAGCTTCCAGACTTGGAAAAAACCAAACTTTCTCTGTTGTAGCTTATGGTATGTACCCGGAGTGAATCTCTGATTCCTGAAATAAGCAAACACTCAATGTCCTTCTGAAAAGTACAACTCCCGACGATAATGATCGGTCAGGGATTTATATTTTTCAGAAGTTGTTTGCAATTTATTAGTAATATTTTTATGCAATTCTTTAAATAATCAATATGGGCTTGCGCATCAAAGGAAATACATTCATGATTCGGAAGGGAGTGGTGGTCTAGTATATGAGGTATAGGGAACCCGTAAATAATCTCGAAAGGAGATTTAGCATTGAGAGATTAGTAGAATTATTGAATGCAAATTCAGCTTGTGCCAGTATAAGATCTCATTATTTTGGGTTCTCCCCAGTCAAAAACCTAAGAAGGTCCCCAAACTTCTATTAACGACCTCAGTCTGCCCATCGGTCTGAGGGTGATAGATGCTGCTGAATTCAAATTTGGTACCTAGTCGGACCGACAATGTTTTCCAAAAATACCCCACAATAGAGTATCCCTATCAGAAGTGATCGACCTAGAAATTCCGTGCAGTTTAACGATTTCTTTAAAAAAAAAGTTCAACGACGTGTACAGTACTAGAAGTTTTGCTACACGGAATAAAATGTGTCATCTTGAAAACTTGATCTACGACTACAAAAAAAGAATCAACTTTCCTCTGAGTGCGAGGAAGTCCTACCACGAATACATTGAGATGTCATCCCATGGCCGCTCAGGTATCGGTAAAGGGGTGCATAGTCCGGTGTTCTGTGTGTGCCCTTTATATTGCTGACAAGTCATACAATGGCTCACAAATTCGATGATATCGTACTTCATGTTGGGCCAATAATATCGTGCAGTAGCGAGGTCTAACAATTTGGATTGTCCCACGTGTCCACCTAATCACGACGAGTGGAGCTCCTTAAGTAGTGTCTCTCGAAGGGGTCCTTCGCAAATACAAAGGCAGGTGCCCCTAAACAGATAACCTCAGTCACTACGTACTTTGTAGTGGGGTCAGTTCCACTATGCTGGCATGAGATCCAAATGTCACGGAAAAAAAGAATCAGTAACGTATAAGTCGCGCTGTGAATCTAAGTCAGTGATGCAAGGCTGCAGTATAACTAGTAGATGAGTGCGACGACTAAACGCATCGGCGACTCGGTTCGTGATACCGGGTTTGTGCTTCAAATGGAAAGTGAACTCCTGCAGGTAAGCAGCCCTACTTAGCATGACGTCTGATCTCCTTCTGGGAGTTCAGATGTTTTAGAGCCTCGTGATCAGTACTCAGCGCAAACTCGCGTTGAATCAGAAAGTGTCTCCAATGGCGATATACAGAGGTTCACCCAAACCGGGTTACGTCCTCTCTCCCCTTCTTCTCCCTTCTTGTATTCACCAGAAAGTCATATGTGAAATATCTAGTATTTGCCTCGTTCAGCTACTCACTAAAGAATGCAATGGGTCGACCCTCCTAACTCAAAACTGCGACAATGCCTATGATAGATGCGTCACAGTCAACCTCAAAGATTTTATCAAAATCAGGCAGCGCTAACACATAGATTTTATCAAAATCAGGCAGCGCTAACACAGGTGCATTAGTGAGTCTCTCTTTAATCAATATAAACGCACACTCGGCTTCCTCGGTCCAAATAAACAATCCCTTCTTCAAACAATCGGTCACAGGGGCTATCAATGTACTAAAGTTTTGAATAAACCGCTGATAAAAAGATATTAGCCCATGAAATTCCCAAGCCTCAGTAATCGTCTTAGGACTAGGCCATCATTCTATCGTCTTGAACTTTTCTCTATCAACTCTAATGCCCTCAAAAGAAACGATATATCCTAAGAAGGTCAGGCTATCAGTCAAAAACATGCACTTCTTCGAATTTATATACAGTTTATTTTCACGTAGAATCTCTAGGACCTGCCTAAGATGAATCATGTGATGATCGTGATCATGACTATAAATCAAAATATCGTCAAAGTACACCACTACGCAGACTCCAATGAGTGTTCTAAGCACTTGACTCATCACTCATATAAACGTGTTGGGATCATTGGAGAGCCCAAAAGGCAGTCTTCCATTCGTCCCTGGGCCGAATTCTAATCTGGTGGTATCCACTCTTTAAATCGATCTTCGAAAACACACGGGATCCACTAAGCATATCCAACATGTCATCCAAACGGAGAATCGGAAAACGATATTTGATGGTAATTTTATTGATCGCTCGACTATCTTCACACATGCGCAAGGTCTCATCTTTCTTAGGAACTAAAAGTGCAGGGACGGCACATGGACTCATACTCTCTCTAACGTGACCCTTCGAAATCAGTTCGGTCACCTGCCTATGTAGCTCCTCATGTTCTTTCAGACTCATGCAATAATGGGGCAAATGAGGTAAACTAACTCCTGGGATGAGGTCGATGCAGTGTTGTATAACTCTCATCGGGGGTAACTGATCGGGCAACTCTTCCGGCATAATCTCAGAGAACTCATCTATGAGAGATCGCACTGGGCTAGGGATGTCTAAAGTAGTGGGGGTGGAATCAATACCAGGTAACATATAGACGACCTCACTATCTCTCATCTCCTACTGGAATTGGGGCCCAGTCAGTAATATGGTGGCAAAGGGAAAGGATATCGCAGAGACAATGGAAGGTGGGTGTGCAGGCCTCTCTGGGGCTTTGGGGACAAGGCTATTCTTCTGGGGAAGAAGAACAATCTTGCGCCCGTTGCGTTCAAAGGAGTGAGAGTTCCTTACACCGTCGTGACTAACACGTTTATCGTACTGCCAGGGTCGTCCTAATAGGATGTGACAAACCTCGATATTAGCAACGTGACACCATACTACATCTTGATACGTACTGCCTATGGAAAACTCAACAAGACACTGGTGTGTGATAGGAATGGTCATACTGCTAGTAACCCATGACAAACTGTAGGGTTTTCCAAAGGGTTGTTGAAAGTTACTCTAGTGTCAACTACCTTCACCTAGGGGGGGATAGATGATTTGCAGTCGTTTTGCGGAATTAAAAATTTACCTGCACAATAAAACAAAACAAACACAGCACAGAAACACACTGGCAGTTATAGTGGTTCCCCGATTTGGGTACATCCACTTTCTCTCTTCGACCTATCTCCCAACAAAGGACGACTCGGTCACTTCACCAACCGGATTGAAATCCAATCCTCACACAATGGAAGAAACCCTTCCACCCGAAGGAGTCACTACTCCTCCACCACGGGTTGCACTCAACCCTTACAATGAGGAACCAAAGTTCTTTTACAACAAAAGTAAAAATAGAATGTACAAAATACAAACTACGTATGGAGCGCTCGGTGTCCCTCTTCGTTCGATGAAGCGTTCTTGTAGAAGACGAAGAGTCCACGACCTAAGCACTCTCTTGGAGAAGATCTTCCCGAGATCGGCGGCGGCAAAGGGTTGCAGCGGCGATGCTTTGCAGATCCAAATTTTGTAACAAAGCTAGCAAGGTCTACCAACGATCTTACTTGGATCGATCGTCTCAATCGATTCGGAAGGGGAAAGTATTCACGTTCAACAAACCAAAAGACAAGGGATCTCAACATAGAAACGTGAGACGCGTTGCTTGGCTAAGTTTCTATCACCGAGAGATCAAGAAGAATCCGATCAGCGGCGGCGACAAACTTTCGAGCGGCGACGGCGGCGGAAGGAAATCCGCGATCTGCTAGGTCACGTCGGTGACGGCCGACTTTTTCGTTTTCTTCGCTTCTTGTTAAGTTCAAAATGGGAGAGTATATATACTGTAGAATACTCCTTTATGACCGTTGTGGGCCCCACCAGAAGAAACCCTAATTTCGGTTCAAACAACGCCTGAACACTTGGTCCGGTCCAGCGAGCCAACGGAATTCGCCTAAGGCAAATTCGGCGGGAATCATTGTTGATTCTCGACGAATCGGCGAGAATCACTTATGATTCCCGTCGAATTCTCCTTAGAAGAATTTTAGCTGAGGAGCTTGCCATCCGGAGTGAATTGGCGAGAGTCACAATCCATTCTCGACGAATCGGCGAGAATGCAGAGTCATTCTCGACGATTCGTCGAGAATCACTTAATGACTCTCGACGATTCTGACTTAGCGTGAATTTTGCAAGCGTTGAGTCAGCCGGATGCAGTCGGCGGGAATCGGCGAGTGATTCTCGACGATTCGGCGAGAATCATCGAATCGGCGAGAATCACTTAGTGATTCTCGTCGAATCTGACTTAGACGATTTTTCATCTTTCTTCCCGTGAGTTGCTTTGACTCATCCTTGCTCCTTGTCTGCTCTTGATCTGTCTCAGCCCTGTACTTGAAAATAAGTACACTTCAATAGAGAGAGTACATGTAAGCCAACACACTGATCTGCTCAACGAGGGATTACGTTGCGCAGACCCGTGTATATTGACCCACTGCACCCTGACATTGGTGTTTACTTAGCGTGGAATAACTGCAAGCACAACTTGAAGATATATCATCAAATACATTGTGAATTCATCTTAGCTTGACAGGAGGCTTCTTCAAATCCAGGTAATTGTGAATACAATACCCAACAGTTGTGTCATCAGCTTCAACTTTTCAACCATGCGTTGAGAAATAAAGTTCTTCATGTTACCACTATCTATAACGATGGAACAAAACTGTCCTTGTATGCGGGCGGTGGTACGAAAAATGTTGTTCCTCAACCAGTCGTCGCCAGCGGGAGTCTTACGAGTTAGGAAGTTATGTTGGAGAACACACACTAACTGGTCGGGCTACTCTCCCTCAACTTTGCACCCACTCTCTAACTCAGTCTCAAGGATCGGGTCAGTCTAGGAGTCACTAAGGAAGACTCTGTACTCAGGTTCTGATCCACTCTCAGGATCGATGACGGCGACGAAATGGCTTCGCGGGCTCTCAGAAGACTTATGACACGACTCCATGCACTTAAAACACCTAAACGTCCCAGACTGTGGTCTAGTGCCGACAACTTCCTTGCCTTTATTTGATGGGGCAGGAAGTGTTGGGGTGCTTGTGGGTGCTGCCACTCGAGAGGATCCGACAGTTTTGTCAGTATGAGTGAAGGTATGATTCGAGTGGGACCGATCAGTAGACTTGTTCCCAGATGTTCGTTTCTACAGGGCTTCTACTCTACGTTCACGACTCGAAACCTCTCCTAAATATCTAAAGTGAATGAGTTCTAACTGATCTCTAATGGAATAGAGCAACCCGTTCAAGTAACGGGAAACGATCATGTCATTGTCCTCTCGGAGGTCGAGGCGAGATTAGAGTACAAGAAACTCATTTGTGAACTCATCCAGGGTGGATTTATCCAGTCGCAAATTATGGAACTTACGATACAGGGTTTGCATATAGTCAGAGGAAACGTAACATTTACGCAGCTAAACTTTAAATTCGTTCCAAGTAGTGATCGGGGGCATTCCTAAATTGAACCTAGATCGATATAATTGTCCACACCAAATTAGGGCGGATCCTTTCATTCAAAGTGTGGCATACTCAACTTGCCTAGCTTGGGGCAATTGCTTCCACGCCAGAAAACGATCCATTCGTTCACACCAGTCTAGACACCCCTCCGGTTCTAAATGTCTCTCAAAATCACCAACGTCTAGTTTGAACCCTACATCCCAATGAGGGGGATTACGTGATTCAGGTTGGGCAGTTCTAGTGGCCTAAGGTTAGGGTCTACTTAAACCACTGGGATAGGCGCTCGACTTAAGTGTGTGGTGGCCTCTATAGTGATGACCGATTTGCATAATCTGTCCACTACGTGTCCTAGACCTCCCACAGTGGTGGTGAGAATGTTGACCGCTTTCATTAAGTCATTCATACGCTGGGTGAGACCTCATATGCTATTTTCTGGGTGATCGACTCGTTTTTCCATTTAAAATAAATTTTCTCAAAAAAATTTAATTGTTTTTTTAAAATTAAAATAACAATACTTAAAAAATAAAAAAAATCACCATTTTTGTTTGGTTTTTGAAAATACTTAGAAAATTTTAAAAATAGAATTATTTTTTAAAATATATAAATATATATATATTGGAAACCGGATAGTTTGATTCGCAATAGGAGCGAATTGAACCTGCTCTGATACCAAACTGATGTAGATTAGAGGTAGGATATTTAAAATAAATACTTTTTGATTAAAATTTTGACTTGATATAAAATAAGAGAAGTTTTTTGTTTTTTTTTGTTTTTTTTGTTGGGGGTGTTAATTTTGAGCGAACAACAGGGCCGAGCGTCCAAATCGGATTACGCGTGCAAGTCTCACTTGTCACTTTGGATCTTAAGAGATTCGTTAATATCGCTCGAGTAAATTTCTCGTGTTATCTGATTCAAACCCTCCACGAGATTAACACGGCCACACGAAAAATTATTAACCAATAACTTATGAAATAAACGGTAATAGCAGTAGTGCGAACGCAACGGCAAGCCCAGAGATTATTTAAGTGAAAATATAAATTTATACTAATACAGAGGAGTGAATACCCAAAGCGTCAAGCGAGGCAGTGATCCTCCAAACCTTTCCTGTAGGGGAAGAGCAGTGTATGTGGCCGCGGAATTCGGCCGCATAAGGAACAGCCGGAGTAGGGCTGAAGTCGACGGCTCAAGAGTCGTTTATGGCGCCAGAACGAAGGCCTAGAGTCAATGACGGCCTGGGGGCATGCTTCCAGTCGGTTTGGAAGGGGTCGGTGGGCCTGAACGGGCGGCAGCAGCGGTTCCAGGGGAGGCTGATGTCAGCGAAACAGGGTACGAGCGGAATCCTTCCAGCACAGGCGACCAAGGCGGCTGGGATCGGGGTCGCCGGTTGAGGAAGGCGGTGACGGGCTCCTCCTGATGCGGAAGGTTGAGGGACGGCGGGTCTGTAGGTGGTTGGGCGAGTCCGGTACGGGCAGAGAACGAGTCGGACTCTGCTCTTTTCCCCGGTGCTTTTCTCCTTCTTTGATCGGGTTTTAAAGTCCAGAAAAGATATTCCTCTTAAATAAATTTTCCTTATACAATCTTTTGGCAAATTAAAAAGTTTTTAATGGACAGAAAAATATCTTTTTCCTCGTACAATCTTTTGCAAAATAATAACTTTTACCTTTTTAATAAAATTTTCAAAAAGCCAATTACATTTTATTTTAAATTTTGAAAGTTAAATTTATGTTAATTTAAATAACTTGGGATTGTCGTTACCGTCCTACTAATAATAATATCGGACCTTTTATTCAGGGTCTTATCGGAGCCAAACGAGTACATGAAATAAAATGCGTGCAAGAAATAAAATGCGTGCAAGAAATAAAATGCGTACAAGAAATAAAATGCATAAATAAATGTGTACGGAAGGAAAGACAATGATGCATCGCAGAGTGCATCAAAGACATAGTTTTATATGTGACGAAGTACCATACTTACGGACTAGTGAAGGCTGAATGTCAGAAGCTTGCTGATTTCCAGAGGTCGTTACCAATTCTGAAATTGAAGTTTGATGATAAATCGATGGATTTTGTGCACGATTTGCCGAGATCACAACACAGGAACAATGCCGTATGGGTGATCGTAGATCAATTGACAAAAGTATCACACTTCATTCCGAATAGGAGGAGCGATTCAGTGGAAAAATTGGCAAAGCTCTATGTTGACAACATAGTAAGATTGCACGGTGTGCCCCGTACCATCGTTAGTGACTGAGATGGGCGTTTTGCATCGAATGATAGGAGGTTAATCCACAAATTGTTGGATACCAAGATGAAGTTCAGGACGGCCTTTCATCCTCAAACTGATGGTCTGACCGAGAGGGTAAACAGGACAATAGAGGATATGCTCTGAATATGCGCATTGGATTTCGGCAAGAGGTGGGAGGATCATCTCTATATAATTGAGCTCACCTACAACAGTTACCAAGCAAGTTCAAATGGCGCCCTTCAACGCTTTATATGGCAGGAAGTGTCATACTCCACTAGCTTGGGGAAAAACGGGCGAAACAAAGTGGTTTAAAAGAAAAGACGTCAATGAGGCAAACTCGACGATACGTTTGATCCGGGAGTGACTGCTGATTGCTCAGGATAGGCAAACTAAGTATTACAATACTAAGCACTGTGATGTTAAATTAGTTATTGGCGACTGGGTGTATCTTAAAATCAAGACTTTCATGAGAGTATCAAAGATTCGACGCTTGAAAAAGTTGAGTCTGCGATACCTTAGACCATTTGACATTGAGGAATGTGTTGGTGAGTGATAAGACTTTGCAAGAATAAGAGAGATCTAGGGGAAGATTTAGAGAGGAGAAGGAGAGGAATTAGGGTTTGGGAGAGAGAGGGAGAGGAAATACCTTGAGAATAATCATGCCTCCATCCAAAGGGAGCCCCGGGTTTATTAAAACCTGGGGCTCAAGGGGGCCAGCCGGCCCCCCCACTTGGGGACTGAACCGAGTCGGTTCAGTCCCCCCTTGGCGCCTTCATGGGTTGGGGGCTGAACCGGATGGTTCAGCCCCGTTGTTTGGCCTCCGTTCTTTTGGTCGTCGATTGTACGTCTTGCCTTGAAATTGTAGCGGATGCGGCGGCATAACATTCCCTCCCCCTTCAAGCGCCAACTTGTCCTCAAGTGGGAAATCCGGGAACGTCTCGCGAAACTCCAAGAAGTCAACCCAGGAATTATGCTCGGCGGGCATGTGCGCCCACCTGACAAGTAGCTCGAGCCGGTACTCGGCACCCCGCCGCTTCCATTTGGTCAACAGAACCGCCTCCGACGAAGGCCGCAATTCGCCGCCGCTAGTAGCCTCTGGAAGAGTAGGACTGATCGGAGTGGAGTTCCCGAGCTTCTTCTTCAGTAAGGATACATGGAACGTTGGATGGATGCGAGACCCCTCCGGCAGGGCAAGAGTATAAGCCACGGGTCCCACCCGGCGAAGGATGCGGAACGGGCCATAGTATTTCGGTGCCAGCTTCTGGTTGGTCCGCCGAGCGACCGAGAGTTGCCGATATGGTTGGAGTTTAAGGAAGACCTCATCGCCGACCGCAAACTCCCTCTCGGTACGATGTTTGTCGGCTTGAATCTTCATGCGATCTTGGGCGATGCGTAAATTCTCCCGGAGTAGTGATAAAGTCCGGTCGCGATCCAGTAACATCCGGTCGACCGCGGGCAGAGCGGTGCTGGCTGGCTCATAGGAACTCAAAGTAGGCGGGGGGCGTCCGTAGACCACCTCAAAAGGAGTGAGCTTGCTGGCCGTATGGAAAGATGTATTGTAGCAGTACTCCGCCCAATGGAGCCACCGAGTCCAGGAGCGTGGCTCATCCATGACAAAACACCGCAAATAGGTTTCAACCCCACGATTAAGGACCTCCGTCTGCCCGTCTGTCTGAGGGTGATGGGTCGTGCTCATGCGGAGGGCGGTCCCCTGTAGCCGAAACAGCTCCTGCCAGAAATTGCCCACAAAGACGGGGTCTCGGTCTGATAGGATAGCGCTTGGAATTCCGTGCAGTCTGACAATCTCCTTGGCAAAAACATCAGCAACTGTTGTTCCCGTGTACGGATGGCTCATCGCGATGAAGTGCCCGTATTTGGACAACTTGTCAACCACGACCAAGATGACGGATTTGCCCTGAGACTTGGGCAGGCCGTCAATGAAGTCCATAGAGACAGTGTCCCAGATCTGACGGGGAATCTCCAACGGTGTCAGTAGCCCAGCGGGAGAGGTAGTCTCGTACTTCTGTCGCTGGCATATCTCGCATTCACGTACAAACCGCTGAACATCTCGCCACAGCCCTTTCCAAAAAACATTCGCACGGACCCGTTGTAATGTACGCAGGATGCCGGCGTGCCCGCCGGTGGGTGAGGCGTGAAACTCCTGCATCATGACCGTCCGCCAGGCCGACGTGGCAGGGAGGACTAGCCGGCCCTGATGGTAAAGTCTGTCTCCCTGCAAGTAGTAGCCGGCCTCAGTAGGCTCTCCCTGTCGCAGTGCTTCAATAATGGCTCGCAGCTCCGGATCCTGTTGAACTTCTGCTTGTATCTCTTCCAGTGACTCAATCACTGGCCCTGAAATATGGGACAAGGAACTCTCTGGTAGGCGGAAGAGTGCATCAGCCACCACATTTTCCTTCCCCTGTTTATACACAATCTCATAATCATATCCCAGCAACTTTGTCAGCCACTTCTGTTGCAACGGTGAGGCTAATCTCTTCTCCAAAAAATGTTTCAGGCTCTGATGATCTGTACGGATCTGAAAGTGGCGTCCCAAGAGATAAGGTCGCCACAAGGCGACCGCATGCAGAATGGCTAACATCTCCTTCTCATACGTCGAAAGACCCAGTGTCCGGGGTGCCAACGCCTTGCTGAAGTAGGCCAAGGGTCGGCCCTCCTGTATCAACACAGCTCCAATACCGACCCCCGAAGCATCGGCCTCCACTACGAACGTCTTGGAGAAATCTGGAAGCGCCAGAACCGGGGTAGTAGTCATAATCGCCTTCAGAGACTGGAAGGCGACCTCAGCCTCTGAACTCCAGTGGAAAGCGTCTTTCTGCAACAGCTGAGTGAGGGGACGGGCTATCTTGTCATAGTCCTTCACGAACCGCCGATAGTACCCTGTCAGCCCGAGAAAACCTCTCAAAGCCCGGACCGTCGTGGGGGGTGGCCAATCTACCATGTTCGCGATCTTCTTTGGGTCAGCGTGTACCCCGTGTGCGGACACCAGGTGTCCCAAGTACTCAACCTCCGGTTGTCCAAATGAGCACTTGGACCGCTTGGCGTACAGCTGGTATCTCGCAATATGGTGAGGACGGTGCGAACGTGCTCCAAGTGATCCTCCCAACTCCTGCTGTAGATAAGTATATCGTCAAAGAAAACTAGCACATACCTTCGAAGAAGAGGGCGGAATATCTCGTTCATGACCGCCTGAAAGGTCGAGGGTGCGTTGGCCAACCCAAATGGCATCACCAAAAACTCATAGTGACCATCGTGGGTACGGAAGGCCGTCTTGTGGACGTCCTCCTCCTTCATGCGAATCTGATGGTAACCGGACTGGAGATCTAATTTGGTGAATAAGTGTGCTCCGTGTAGCTCATCCAGCAACTCCTCGATCATAGGAATGGGAAACTTGTCTTTGATGGTAGAACTGTTAAGCCCCCGGTAGTCCATGCAAAATCTCGACGAACCGTCTTTCTTCTTCACCAGTATGATCGGGGAAGAGAAGGCACTAGTACTGGGTCGTATAATACCGGTCGTCAGCATCTCGCGCACGCTGCGCTCTATCTCAACCTTCTGAATATGGGGGTAGCGGTAAGGCCGGATGTTGGTCGGGTCCGTCCCGACCTTCAACTGGATCTGATGGTCCCGGAAATGGGACGAGGGAAGGGAGCGTGGCTCCTGGAAAACATCATCGTACTGTCCCAAAAGTGCTTGTATCTGCTCTGGCTCCGCGCTAGCCTCCGGTCCCACGGTTGTCACCCCCAGAATCATAGCTATTGTTCCGCCTTGCTCCTCCAGCCTCTGCAAACCCCTGAGTGAGATCTCCTTGAGCGGAGATGTCCTGATACCTTGCAAACAGTGGTCCTTGACCTGCTGAGTAAACTCCAACGTCATCCTGTCCAAATCTGTGGTCACCCGCCGTAACTGCCGGAGCCACTGCACTCCCAAGACCATATCCGAGCCTCGAATGGGGAGGAGGTAGACGTCGATGTAGCACATGTACCCTGGCATCCGTAGCTCGGCCCCCTTCAGGACCCCTTCGCATCGCAACTTGCTCCCATCTGCAACCATGACCTGGAAGGCGGCCTCCCGATCAATTGGGATCCCTGTCTTGAGAGCCACCTCGGGGTCAATGAAATTGTGGGTGCTCCCACTATCAACTTGTATAATCACCCGCTCCTGGCCAATTGCCCCTGCGATCCACAAAGTGAGGGGAGTCGTGCATCCCGCCATCGCTTGAAGAGATATTCCAAACTCTGCCAGATCCAAATCATCCTCAATTGAGTCACCAGTAGTGTCGTCTTCGCCGTCCTCGTTCCGCAGCATGAAGACTTGGACCTTTTGGCACCGATGCCCCGGAACGAATTTCTCATCACACTTGAAGCACAACCCCTTGTCCTTTCTGGCCTGCAGCTCCTGCCATGTCAACTTCTTCACAGTGGGACGACCCCCGATCGGTGGTTCCTTCCTGGTTACGTCTGTCATTGTGGGTGCTCGGCCTGTCGTTCGAGTCTTCTGCCGATTGTACTGCTCCTCCTGTATCCTGGCTAGGTTGATGGCATGACTCAGACTGCGTGGCATGTACGCGTGGACCTCGTCTCTAAAATGGTCCTTCAGTCCAGATACGAAACAGCTCAGCATTGTCCTCTCTTCCCAATTGACCCGATTGGCCAACCGTTCGAATTCTGTCCGGTACTCTGTGACTGATCATTTCTGTCGTAGCTTCTGTAACATAGCCTCCACATCTTCATACTCTAGAGGCCCGAAACGAGCCGAGAAGGACTCCACAAACTCCTCCCACGGTGCGTAGTTGCGTCCCCTCAGAAACCACTTGGTCCACTGGAAGGCGTCCTCCTCCAGGTGGAAAGACGCCAACTGTACCCACTTCCCCTCCGGAATCTCTTGGTACTTGAAGAAAAGCTCAGCCTTCTGGATCCACTCTAAGGCGTCGCCGCCCTTGAACTTAGGGAAGTTCATACGTGTCAATTTGGGCTGCATGTATGGCCGGGGCTCCGCATGTGCTGGTTGGTATGGTTGCGTTGGGGCCGCTGCAGGCCCGGGCCGCCCCCGGTCCATGTCGTAACCTCCTTGTTGCCCTCCACCCCATGGGTTGCCATTTCCGTAGTCCGCCGGTCCTCCGTAGAGCGGAGGTATTGGTAGGATGCTCGCCACTCCTCCGATTGGGACCGCATTCGCTCCAGTTGGTCGAAAAGGGGCCAATCCTTGCCCCGGACCCCGCCAAGGGGGACCAGGTTGCGTTCCGGGTCCGCTCCAGGCCGCCTGGGCGCCGAACGGTCCGCACGATGCCGCCAGGCCTTCGGGCGATCTCCAGCCGCCTGGGCGGCGGTAGCAAGCCTCTGCCGGCCCTCCGATGCTCCCTCCAGGGCCGCCGTGTCCCTCCGGGGTCGATCCCGCCGCGCGGTTGGCGTACGCGCCGATTCGCGTAGTATCGGGTTCCGCCGAACCCGTGACCGGGTAGCCCCGCCTCCTGTAGATCCCGATCCGGCCCCTTGCTGCATTCCGCTCCCGATTCCAGCGTCGTTCTGCGCCAGAGGATGGTAGGATGCCTCCGTTTCAAATCCTTCCACCGCGGGATTTTTTCCTTTCAGATTTTGTGCAAGTAGGGTTTTGATCTCCTCCATGCTCGCATCCAAGCGATCCTCTAGGGTTTTTTGGGAGGACTTCGCTTGTTCTTCGAGCGTCGTCATTGTGTCCGCCAACCCTACATAGTTCTCCTCGAGGGATGCAAGCCGTGCGGTTTCGGCTTCTGAGCGAGTCACCATCGTCGCAGGATATTGCTCTGATACCAAATGATAAGACTTTGCAAGAATAAGAGAGATCTAGGGGAAGATTTAGAGAGGAGAAGGAGAGGAATTAGGGTTTGGGAGAGAGAGGGAGAGGAAATACCTTGAATAATCATGCCTCCATCCAAAGGGAGCCCCGGGTTTATTAATACCTGGGGCTCAAGGGGGCCGGCCGGCCCCCCCACTTGGGGACTGAATCGGGTCGGTTCAGTCCCCCCTTGGCGCCTTCATGGGTTGGGGGCTGAACCGGATGGTTCAGCCCCGTTGTTTGGCCGCCATTCTTTTGGTCGTCGATTGTACGTCTTGCCTTGAAATTGTAGCGGATGCTGCGGCATAACAGTGAGGCTGCCTATCGGCTTTCTCTTTCATCGGAGTTGAGCGAGTTGCATGATGTGTTCCACATATCGGTGTTGAGGAAGGCTATTTAAGAGCCTACTCAAGTGGTTGATGTAGATCAGGTGCCGATCGAGAGTGGGTTGAAGATGAAAGTCAAACTCAATCGAATCGAAGACACGGAAGTGAAGCAATTGCGGAACAAGGCGATCAAGATGGTGAAAGTCTGTTGGGACAATTGTGGTCGCGAGAAACTTTCATGGGAGCGTGAGCAAACCATGAGAGAGGAGTTCCCCAGGTTGTTTCTTCAAAGTACATTTAGTATATTTGTACTTGTATTGTTTTTTCTGTACTAAACAATTTCGGGATGAAATTTATTATAGGGGGGAGAATTGTAACACCCCAGATTTCCTACAGTTGAAAAACAACCAAATGCGTTTCTGGAGCTATCGCGGCGATAACGATATCGCCCGACGATAGTTTTCAGCACGATGCAGTCGACAAGTCGATGTAATGCAGTAGATTTGCTATCGCGCCGCGATAGTGAAATCGCTGGCGATAGTGATCCAGTCGATAATGATCGACTTGATGGAGTCGATTTAGTGTTGCCTAGCGATAGCTGATAACGCTGGCGATAGTGTGCAGGTTGCTACGTGGCAGTTGCTTAAGAGGCAGTTGTTAAGCGGCAAAACGACGTTGACTTGGCCAAGCGGCTACCGTTAGAGCTATCGCCCCGCGATAGCGAGATATCGTCAGGCGATAGCATTAAATTATAATTTTCGTCTGAAATAGCGATCATGCATTTGTATTGGCCTGAGGATGGCTGAGTTTAATCCCGCGGGTGATAAGGTGACTGAAGGGGAAAAACCTCTTTTCATTATTCTTACCGCACTCTCTTTCTTCATCTTTGAGAAAAGAAGATAAGGAAAGGAGAGGAGGAAGAAGGTTGTTCTCAGCCTTTGCAAGATCTTTGGAGGAGTTTCAACAGTCGGAATCGCGAGCCGAAGCTAGATCCACAGAGAGAAAAGCACTGCGGGTGATTCTATCAGAATCAATTACAAGCTCATGGCTCCAAAACGTGCTTCAAGGGTAACGACATTCCTTCTGAATACTAGATCATGCTAGTCCTTTTGTTCGCATGTGTGCATGAAAGCGTCTCCACTAATTAGTGGAAGGTGAAGCTTTCAACGGGTTGATTTGGTTGATCCCCGTTATATTTTGCATATAGAGCTCAGATCGTTGTACGGGCATAGGCATGATGTGTGAAGCTCATCAGGACAGGTTGGTTTGGATTGGTGATAATTGATTAGCATGTCGGATAAGACTCCGTAGAAAACTAATAGATTTCAGAGTTTTGGGGGTACTGCATGTTGAAGCCAAAATTGACCTCTGTGGAGTTCGGGGTCCCAAAAGTGGGGTGACCGCGCACCTACTACCCTCAAGCGAACGATCTAGGCACTAGACTAGGAACATAAGGGACAGACCCAAGGTCTCAGCGTGGAGGTCCCACCGCATACCCGGAAGACTAACAAACTCTTCCCCTCCCAAGCCAAAGACTGAGCTAAGACGCCTTCGGAGGGCGCTCTTGGCCGACCGGAACATCTAAGGAGGATCTCAAGACCAACTCTCTCCTATCCAGATGTGTCTCCTTAGGTCTACACAAAATGCTCCTCACCCGCCCTACTAATGGCGCAATCTCGCCGAGCAATTCTACGAGCAATTCTACGACACGCTGCCCAAGTTGGGCCACTAATAGCGTAACTTCGCTATTCTAAAAGGCTGACAACATGTCATCAGGGGCTTCCCGGCAACTATACCTCGGGGCTCCCACGGGGCGAGTGGTTCACGAGCACACCACTCGCCCAAGACAGAAGAAGTAAACTACACATACACAGAGCATCACAGACATTATAAATAATTACAGGAATATGAATTCCATACTTCGGCACGCAGGCCGGCAATATAAGCAAAAATAGGCCTTCGAGGGCCGGCACAAGCTTGGGCTTAAGCCCACTACTCCCCACTTGGTACTGCAACACCTGCACGTCAACGTCTCGACAAGCGGCTGCCAGCTGAACAACAGTCGGCTAACATAAGCTGGCCAAATATATTGCACACCCCCCTTTTTCGGGGCTATGATGTGCATTCCCTGCAAATAAATAATACACAACTTCCTCGGAGTCTTCTCCGGGAACCCCAGAACATCACCAATCAGGCTTACACATCCGGATGGGCTTCACACAGCATGCCTAAATCCGTACTCGCGCTTCCGGGTACTAAATGTAATTAATTGCAGGGACATACACGTCAACCCGTCGGAGAGCTCCCTTCCCCCACCCGTTGGTGGAGAGGGGCTTCCATGCAAATATGTAAACTGAGGGTTTCACCTGCCCAAGTAGAAACATCGTTACCCTTGACGCGTGCTTGACGACGGTGCCAGGAGAGGAGCTCCTGGCTAGCTTAGTCCTGGGTAGCTGCGGCGGTGGCCGATCTCCACTCCAGACCGAGCCCTGTTGGGAGAGGTAAGAAATCCCCATCTTCCTCTTCATGTTCTTGGTGGCCGAGCCCTTTGATGGGGGGAGAAAAGAAATCCTCATCTTCCTCTTAATAGCTGAACCCTTGCTGAATATTTTTGGTGGCCGAGCCCCTTGCCGGAGGTGGACGGGAGAGATGAAGAGTGGCTTTTCCCAGCCCTGTCGCGGCATCGAAAGAGAAAGAGTGGAGGGGAAAAAACCCCTCCTCTAAGAAAAATTGTGGTTGCCTCCTCTCTCCATGAAAAACTGCGGTTGCCTCTCTTCTTGGCCGGTGACGGGGGAGGAAACTGGCGGGCTCACCTCTCCTTGCTGCACTTCTTAGCCGGCGACGAGAGAGAGAGAGAGAGAGACGAGCTCGGAGGCGGCGGCGACGGGAGATAAGAAGACTAGGGCTCGGCCATCCTTGCTCGAGGCGGCTGCGGCGGTGGAAAAAGGATAGGGCTCGGCCATCCTCGCGGATCTTGCTCGAGGCGGCGCCGGGAGAGAAGCTCCCAGCCGATTTCTTCCAGCCGGCGGGAAGACATCCCGATCTAGCCGGTGCCAGGAGAGGAGCTCCCGGCCGACCTCACTGGACTGATTCCCTCTCCTCTCTATTTCTCTCTTCCTCCTTTTCTCTTCCCTCTTCCCGAGCCCCTTTCTCCTTTCTTCTTTTCTTTTTTCCTCTCTGCTCCTCTGCTAAACCACCCGAGCCCCTTCCCCCTTTCTTCTTCTCTTTTTTTCTTTCTTCTTCTGCTGCCTTTTTTCCCAGTACCTGGGCCACCTCCCCTTTTCATTTCTTTCCTCTTCTCCACTTTATCTCCCATTCTTTATATTTATATTTATATATATATATATATATATAATATAAATTAATTAACAAAAATATATATAATAAATATATATATTATAAATAAATATATATTTAGTAAATATATATATTATAACATGAAACGTAAGATCTCCCTACGCATACACGAGCACCCGCACGTCTTCGAACGGGGTTGCACCAAAAGGTCGCTCAAAGTTCGCCCCAAGTCCGCCACTTGGGGAGGATCCCGCTCGGCCGGATACAGGGTTGTACACTACAGGTTGCTGCAGAAGTACTAAAGCATGTCTCCAGGAAACACCCAAGTTTGCAATAGATAACAAGATTCTGCTGATATCGTCGGCGATAATGATATCGATGACGATAGCTCTACTGGCAGAGACCAGTGAGCAGTTGTATGTGTTGGGTGTGAACTCGAGCCTGAGACAGATTGGTGGTCTGTCGATATCGTGGAGAGAGTGATAGCGCTAGCGATAGCTCCAAGGAGCTTTTTGCGATTGTGAAGCCTGCGTCCTAGGGACTAGGTGGGTAGCATGATGAGTTGTTGAGAAGCTCTGGTGGCCTTGTGTGCCAACCGAAGCAATACCGTTGGTTATTGTATTAACTGGCTGAGGTGAGGCTGACCCGCATCGTGCCAATTGTTCGCGATGATTGAGCTGGGCAAAGCTGATCTGAACCCGTCCAGTGTGAGTCAGTGAAGAGGTAGCTCCTCGATGCACCGGTCCTAGGAAAGTCCGGGAAACGTAATAGCTTATGACCGGCAGTCGCTCAAATATACCATCTCACTGAGAGATGCTTAGGATGGAGGTGTGACTTGAAATTCAGTACACCGATAATGTGCCCTGAGTGCACGGGACGTGTGACCATGCATGCCAAGGCTGTGATGGTTATGTAATTATATATTCTGCTATACTGCTTGCTTGCAGGGAAGGAGTACCACCGCCACGGGAATGGGGTGGGGTCATTATAATTGTGGTCAGTTAAAGATGATTGTTGCTTTGTTTTGCCACGTTTTCGTGGATTGGTCTTGTGCGGGTGTTGGAGAGTCGAGCGGAAAGTTGCGGGCTGAAGCACTTTTTGCTGTGCTGGCCCTTGAAGGCCTAACTGCTATTTTACTGCTTTTATGTGTTGTCGGTATGTGTGTTGAAGTATGGAAATCACATATTTTGTAAACATTAGCAAGTTGTAAGACCTTAAGGCCGAATATTTGTGTATGTATTCATTCCAGTGGTTGTAGTGGACATTCCTTTGATGGGTTAATAAATAAAATGCTTTTGTTAATTGTGAACTCTGTGTTAGTTGTTAGATGTTTGGTCTCAATTTAGTACCGCCTTCATCTGTTCGTGGAATATGGCGTGGGGCCCCGACCGGATCTTCTGTTATATTCTTCGTGACAGGCAGGATGTTATAGATCGACGTTCCACAAGTGGACTCAGCACTTACTTCGGAGGACACCTTATTACCTGGCATAGCAAGAAATAATCCGTGGTTGCTCGCTCTTCAGCTGAAGCAGAGTATCGTTCAATGGTTGTTGTTGTCTCTGAGCTTACATAGTTAGAAAGTCTCCTAAATGATTTGGGAGTCAAGCTTTTTTCACCAGACACCTTATTTTGCAATAGTTAAGCAGCTATACACATTGATAAAAATCTTGTATTACATGAATGGACCAAACACATTGAAGTCGATTGTCACTACATTCGGGAGAAAGTTCATATAAAGAAGCTGGAGTTGAAACATGTTCTTGTGGCTGATCAAGTTGCTGACATTTTCATCAAGGTCTTACCACGCCTGTTACCTTGTCAGTTCTTGTCCAAGCTATGTGCTTACAATTTGTATGTTTCAGCTTGCGCGCGAGTGTTTGAAGAAAGAAATGTAAAGCCCAATACAAGGCCCATCTTGGGCCCTCTTCCTCCTTAAGTTTTAATCTCACAACTTAGATTTGGATTGTCCCTCCTTTCTCTTCTCTTATATTAATGTACAAATACATGTACAAACACAAGTATGTAGAACAAAATTTGAGAAAAAAAATAAAATCATATTGTTTTTCTTTTTTTTGTGCATTCCTACATTTTCGTTCGTGGTCTTTATTTAATGATTGCATTTTTTTCTTCTAGAATAATGCGCTGTGACTTCTGATGTAGGGGTAGGTTACAGGTGCACAAAACCTACAATGCTAGGTGTGAGTGCAAGGGTGACACACTAATCCAAACCTACATGTGATGCAATGTTCGATATTTCGACAAATAAGTGTAAGCAATGAAAAATTCAGCACCACACAGATATTAAAATAGAAAAACAAATATTTATTTTGACAATATTATAATGGCGTTCCTCCGCTCGAAGGGACAAAACGAAGCGAGTAGTGAATGTCTCCTCCTGCAAGTTATTAGGGCACCAAAACAAGGTTCCACAAACAGGAATCGCAACAAAATATGATAAATCACCAAATGAAAATGCTGAATCAAATATTACAATACTACAAAAGCTCACAAAGGGCTGAACCGAGGCACTGAAGAATTATGGACCGGATGTGTAGATCGGCGATCGGAGGTGGAACCGGCAGCGTAAATGATGGCGGTGGCCGTCTTCGGCGGTAAATGGTGAGATCGGACGTGAAATGAGTAGATTTAGCCGCGTACAAGTAGATTCGGGTCGGGGAAAGGTGGATCGACCATTTAGCGTCGGATCCGGGTGTAGGGTGAAGAACGAAAGGTGGAAAAAACGGATCGGGGCTGAAATTCCTAGATCTGAATTGATCCAAGAAAATAGCGCTAACGGAGGGTGGATCCACGGGAGGGAAGAAGTGGAAGGGTGGAGTGAATAGTGTTTTGGTGAACAGTATTTTGATGAACAGTGTTCCAGTGAACAGAGGTTCCGTTGAACAGTCCTCGGTAACAGTGCTCGACAGTAGGGGGGTGGGGTTTGGGGGATGTAAGGCTGGCAGCGGATGAGGGTGTCAGGGGGGGAAGAAGATGGTTATGGATGGGCAGTAGCTTGGGGGGAGTTTGAGCGCCTAGGAGTCGTCACCTAGGGTTCCACGCGTCGGCACCGGGAAGTGATCACTGGAATCCGGGAATAAAAGTCTCTAAATTCTGCAATGATCTGAATTCAGCCCCCTACCACTCTTATTTATAATAAAAGAAGCACTAGGGCATCTCATTCGACGGCTATGATTGGCCTGCGGGAGATCCATCAAAATACATGAAATAAAAGTAAAAAAAATAAAGTAATATAAGATTTTGACTCGCGGCGATGCTCCGGACGCAATCGCGGGGTCCGATCGTCGATCCGGGCACGCCATATATGGAAAGTTGTCAAATCAGCCCCAAACGGGCCCAAAGCGCGTCCTCGTCTTTGCTCCGCATCAATCTCCCCGGCTTGAAAGAATTCATCTCCTGATGAATTGGGATCGGAATTCTCTCGCTGATCGCCAAGTACAACTCAAAGAGGTCAATCGGAAGTCGTCAAAGTGTCGTCGGCGGAAGAGTGTCATCGCCAATCAACTTCCCCTGACTGAAAAGTTATAATCTCCGGTGAATGGAGATGGTCGTGCTGAAGTCGAAGTCCAGGGGCGAATCGATTAAGCTCTACTGCAAGTATCCAAGCGTCAACTGCGTCAGGGCGGCCCCGCCAATATACCAAGTAGCGACAGCGCGACCCATCTGAAGTGGGAACAAGCTGGAGGAATCTGAACTCTGTGATGCTCTCATCTCTCCTCTCTCGAAAGGTGGATCACGGTGCAATCGGTGGTGTCGGTGGTGAAACCAGAGAAGACGAGTCCTCAGGTTGGGTGGATGTAAACAGTGGGTGGACTAGAGTGGCCATCAGAAGGTGGTGACGTATGAGGGTGGTAAGGTAACGACAGTGGGGGTGGGGGTGGAGGGGTATCTCCACTGCTCGGGTCCACATACTCGTGAGGTTCGTAATATGGAGTCAGATCCTCAACATTAAACACCGGGTGAATTCTCATACTAGCCGGGATATCAAGCCGGTAGGCATTTGTCCCAATGCGACTAATAACAGAGTACGGACACATTCGCCTAGCGCTTAACTTCTTGGCAGGCCCCGAAGGGAGCCTCTCGGGGCAGATTCGTACCATTACCCTTTCGCCTTTATTAAATATTTGTTCTCGTCTTCGCTTATCTGCATGGGCTTTATAATTTTCATTGCTTGTTATTATTCGTCGGCGAACCGACTCATGCACCTCATGCAAATGTCGTGTAAAAGACTCAACATACTCAAGCAGGTAATGCAAATGATGTAAAGACAACACGACAGACACGGTACACTCCTTATAGGAAAATCTAATAATGTCTGAGATGTCTCTAAAATATGGTAGCCTATCAGGAGGTTCTTTCGGTGGAATATAAAAATATTCATCTAGTGTGAGAAGAGTGCTCAGATGATCTTGAGAGACAGTTATACTCAAATACAAGCTCATAACAAGTCAGATGTCTCTCAGGGAACGTAATACATCAGGGGGCTCACGACGAGGTGTGTACGACAAGTCATCGCGGATAAGACGACCCGCTGGGTGAAAACTGTGCACACAGACTAGAATTTGTGACTCTAGAATATGGTGAGCGTCCCAGACAAGAAAGAACTCATCGGGTGGTTCAGCGAGTAGCGTGTCCCAAAACTCATCCAGAGTGTGAGGTGTCATAAGGTAGGTCCTCACAATATGAGTATGCTCAAGTGGACTCAAGGTAGGTCATGCATATGTCATATTACACTCAAGGTCCTTTCCCTGGGGTAAGGCCAGAGAAGATAATGAAAAGGTGTCATACCTGAGTGGCTCACCCAAGTCTCATCCTCACCAAGATGTGGCGGATCACAGGAGGCTCAACAGGGGGCTCGTCAATAAGGTCAAGGTCCTCCCGATGAGGACCATCGAAAGGGGTAGTCTCCCCGTGCATAGGTGACATAGCCACTACGAGATCAACACCAGGCTCTGAGCTCTCGGTCGTAACGTGGCTCAGGGTAATGCCAAGGGAAAAGCGACATAGACCTACGCTCAAGAATGGGTCTGTGGGTGCGGTGTCAAGACATGAGTCTAGGGTATGAGTGTTAATCAACCCCGGACATGGCAAAAGTGGAGGTGTGGGTGAGGGGCACAACACTACATACTCAATAGGTCGCTCAGACTCACCCTCCGTCAGAGTCACAAGAGACGGGTCAGAAACAAGAGATAGGTCACTCACGGGGCTAAGCATCTCGCTGGGGTGAGAGCAATTTGTATCAAATATCACTTCCGTCGTGGGTGACAGGACAGTCGTAGGCATCATGGTGACCTCAGTATGAGAAGGACCCGTACTGCGGAGGTCAAGGTGAGGGTCCAACCGACTAGCTCTGGCGGATCTCAAAGACTGTTCGTAATGAAGGGCAAGCTGATACGTCTACTCGAGGGACTTCGAGCTATGATAAACCACCTTAGTACAGATGTCAGATCGAAGCCCGGACCGAAATTTGCAAGTGGTCATGGTTGAGTCCTCTCGGATATCGCTCTTCACTACTAACTCATCAAAGCAATCCTTGTACTCAGCGACAGACAAGGATTCTTGCTGAAGGGAAAATAATTGGTCGAGCAAGCGACTCGGATATGATGAAGGCAGATACCTCTGACACAATGTACGCTTCATGTCCACCCAACTAGTGATGCGACGAAGACGGTCTCGCTCGCGGGTCCTCTCAACTCTAGCCCAATATGTCATCGCCTGATCTAAGAGACTAAGTTTTGCAAACTTAACGCGACGCTCACCGAATAACTCAAAATGAACAAGATAATACTCAATATCCACGAGCCAATAACTGAAAGACTCGGGACTCGATGAGCCGTCAAAGGAAGGGGAAACTGTACAAAATTGACCCTCAAGATCTCTCTCAAAGTGACGATCCTCATAACAGTCATCCCTAAGGTAATCGGGTCGAGTCGAAGGGTCAACACGATCAGCTCGCGTGCAAGGATATGAACGACGACAATCATCATATTGATCTTCTCTGGCATAGTGAGGTTGTGTCGGTGGGTCGACACGATCTCGGGAAGTGGTGTGCCGCAGACGATAATAATCATCATGATAACGTGAGGATTTCTCTGAAGTCGCTTTATGAGATTGGGTATAAGCGGACTCCGAATCTCCAAAGAGAAGAGAGGAACGACGACGATAATTAGTCATGGATAAATCTAAAGACTTTATATGACCTACCACTATATATATAAATGGCCTAACCTCCCTCTGATACCAAAATGATGTAGGGGTAGGCTACAGGTGCACAAAACCTACAACGCTAGGTGTGAGTGCAAGGGTGACACACTAATCCAAACCTACATGCAATGCAATGTTCGATGTTTCGACAAATAAATATAAGCAATGAAAAATTCAGCACCACACAGATATTAAAATAGAAAAAACAAATATTTATTTTGGCAATATTATAATGGCTTTCCTCCGCTCGGAGAGCCAAAACGAAGTGCGCGGCGAATGCCTCCTCCTGCAAGTTATTAGGGGACCAAAACAAAGTTCCACAAACAAGAATCGCAGGAAAATATGATAAATCACCAAATGAAAATGCTTAATCAAATATTACAATACTATAAAAGCTCACAAGTAAAGGGCTGAACCGAGACACTGAAGAATTAGGGGTCCGAATGTGTAGATCGGCGATCAGAGGTGGAATCGGCGGCGTGAAAATGATGGCGGTGGCTGTCCTCGGAGGAAAATGATAAGATCGGACGTGAAATGGGTAGATTCGGACGCATACAAGTAGATCCGGGCCAGGGAAGGGTGGATCCGCTATTTAGGGTCGGATCCGGGTGGAGGGTAAGGAGCGAAAGGTGGAAATAGCGAATCGGGGCTGAAATTCCTAGATCTGAATTGATACAAGATATTATGGCTAACGGAGGGTGGATCCGCTGGAGGGAAGACGTGGAAGGGTGGTGTGAATAGTGTTTCAGTGAATAGTGTTTCAGTGAACAGTGTTCCTGTGAACAAAGTTTCGGTGAACAGTTTTCCGGTTAACATTTGTTCCTGTGGACAGT
Source organism: Platanthera zijinensis (assembly GCA_039513925.1). NCBI lineage: Eukaryota > Viridiplantae > Streptophyta > Magnoliopsida > Asparagales > Orchidaceae > Platanthera > Platanthera zijinensis. The sequence goes on from CM077079.1 coordinate 197,318,413, forward strand.
CCTCGTGAATATTGTTCGGCGGTAGGAGGTTGGGATTTTGGGGTTGTAGGGGCTGCGGATGAGGTTTTCGGAGGGGGAAAAAGAAGGCTATGGATGGGCAGTACTTTGGGGGGGAGTTTGAGCGTCTAGGAGTCGTCACTTATGGTTCCACGACGTCGACACCGGGGAGTGATCGCTGGAATCCGGGAATAGAAGTCTCCAAATTCTGCAATGATCTGAATTCAGCCCCCTACCACTCTTATTTATAATAAAAGAAGCACTAGAGCATCTCATTCGACGGCTATGATTGGCCAGCGGGAGATGCCTCAAAATACATGAAATAAAAGTAAAAAAAATAAAGTAATATAAGATTTTGACTCGCGGCGACGCTCCGTACACAATCGCAGAGTCCGATCGTCGATCCGGGCACGTCATATATGAAAAGTTGCCAAATCAGCCCCGAACGGGCCCAAAGGAAAAAAGAAGACTATGGATGGGCAGTACCTTGGGGGGAATTTGAGCGCCTAGGAGTCGTCACTTATTGTTCCACGACGTCGGCACCGGGGAGTGATCGCTGGAATCCGGGAATAGGAGTCTCCAAAATGATCTGAATTCAGCCCCCTACCACTCTTATTTATAATAAAAGAAGCATTAGAGCATCCCATTCGACGGCTATGATTGGCCAGCGGGAGATGCCTCAAAATACATGAAATAAAAGTAAAAAAAATAAAGTAATATAATATTTTGACTCGCGGCGACGCTCCGTACACAATCGCGGAGTCCGATCGTCGATCCGGGCACGTCATATATTGAAAGTTGTCAAATCAGCCCCGAACGGACCCCAAAGCGCGTCCTCGTTTCTGCTCCGCATCAACTTCACAAGACTTTTGCACCTTATGGTACTAAATCACACCATGCGCTATGACTTCACAAGACTTGCACCTTCGTGCACTATTTGCTATGGACAAAAAGTGACCACCTCATCCCAATAACTCATCTAAACAGACTCTTAACAATGGCATAATTAAACCAATTTGAATACAACGCTTGAAAAATAATTGTATGTCAAATACACACGAGGTCAGTAAAATTTAATTTAATTAGCCAGGGTTTCTGCATTCATTAGCTAAACCACCCGTTATAAAACATCCCTACTTTAAATTTTACAAACTTAACATGCTTATACACTAACCTTAGAACTTATTATGTATATCAAAAAACTTAAAAGAGGGCCGTGCGAGGAGAAAACATTGACTATTTTTCTTTTTTTAAAATAAAAGGACCAGAGAGGTCAAACAAAACTAGAAGACACGCACAAAGAACTAAGAAAAAAAAAAGAAATAATGTGAATGGAGTAGATTTCTTACCTGCTGTGTTCTATCGCCATGAATGGAAGTTGCCGGAAAACCATTCATACACAACCAATGCTCTAAGGAATCAGCTCCTTTCTTTGTCTCCACAAAAACTAGAGTCAATGATTGCTGCAACAGTAAATTAAATGTAGCAATAAAGAAAAACAATAGTAAATAGATTTATATTAAAGTAAACCAGAAATAAATATAGCAAGACTATCAAACGAGGGATTGCCAAATAGCCTAAGAATATGGGAATAAATAACGATTGATATACGAAGTTAAATCAAGAATACCTTTCCCTGCACCCCATTTGCTCTCTGGGCGTGCAGAAGATCCATAAGATGGCTGCGCTTATCAGATTCTTGAACAAATTCGACCCTCTGGACAATCAAATCAGTGCTGGAGCCAACCCTTCCCACAGCGAGGAAGATGTATTTAGCAAGAAAATCGGCAGCCAATCTCTGGGCAAGTTCATGGCATGTTAGGGAAGACAAACAAAAGAACATAATAATTCAGTTCAACACCACAACAATAAACCTCTCATGATTGATCTAAAAAGAAAATACAAATTAAAAGCATGAACACCCAAAGCCCCAAAAAATAGAATATAATAAATGAAATGGGGCAATACCAAGGAACAAACATACTGAACCGAGTTTTTTTCAACCATTTACTACCGTTGCCTTTTGCCTATGTTAAAGATTGGAGAGATCGGGCGGCCTGGTGTCTAACCACAGTGGTCTAACTATTCCAACAGTCTTGCGGTCTGGTCAGGCGGTCTGGTCAGGCAGTCTGGTCAGGCGGTCTGGTGATAAACCTCGGCTTGTGTTCTGATGGACAGCAGCCGCAGCGGTCTGGCAAAGAGTAGCCGCAGCGGTCTGGTTGAGACCGCGGTTGCAGTCCGACAGCTTGCAGCAGTTGCGGTCAAGCGGTCAGTTCGAGCGGCTTACTCTGGGAGATTGCGGCTTTGTAGCCAACTGTTTTATTTCTTGTATAGTTGGTGGTTTGGTCATGTCAAACTGCATAAGCCGCACGGGTTGTATTTAGTCTCACATCGTTTGTTGTAATTCTCTCTCCTCCCCCAGTTTCTATAAATAAGGGGGCATACCTTTGTAATAATTATCTTTTGGGACCAATAAAGTTTGCGGTTTATTTACCTCTTTTGTACATTTTTCACATGGTATCAGCGGAAACCGATCATTTGCTTCAAGAAGATCGCAGTTTGTTGTTTTAATCGCGCGGCCTCTTCCACCGGCTTTGTCTGGTTTCTTCAGGTTTGTCCGGCTTCTAAACCCTCCCTTCCCTCGGTTGCTTCTTCCGGTTTGTCCGGTTTCTTTCCCTTCCCTTCCCTTCCCTCCCTTGCTTCTCGTTGTGCTTGCGACTTGCTTCCTTCCGGGTTTTTTCTTTTCGCCCGGCTTCCTTGCTTTCCCGGTTTCTTTGCGACTTGATGTGCTCGCGCGGTTTCTCTTCTTTGTTGCGAGTTTCGCCTTTTGGTCGCGGCTTCTTCCTTACCGTTGGTGTGTTGTCATTTTATCCGCATTCCATCATTCCTGCTCTGCAACTAATACTCCTAGGCTCCTCCAATGTCGGATGTTCCTAACTCGCAGCCTCCACCGGATTGCCTCCTCCTCCTTCACTCACCCCTTCTCGGGTTTCATCCTCCATGGACAAGGAAAATTTGGGCGGTCTTACCTTGCCCTAGATTTTGGAATCCATTAAAACCATGATGGTGGACAACCATCAAACACTCTGCGGCGCTCTCCGCCCGGACGGCACTCCGCCTCCCCTACGCCCAGTTTCGGATTCCTCCCCATCCATTCCAGGGTCGCACCCCGACCACCGGCCACCCGATCTGCCATCCCGCTCGGACTACTCTACCGTACCGCGTTTTGTGAAGCTGGATTTTCAGATCTTTGAGGGTCGCGAAGATCCCTTGACGTAGTTGACTCGTTGTGAGTAATTCTTTGTCTCGCAGTGTACCTGTGGGAGGATTGGCTAGGGGTGGCCTCCTTCCACCTCATGGGCTCGGCACAATTGTGGTTCTCAACTTCAAAGGGAGAAGCCCCACCTCACTTGGGACGACATCAAGGTCTAGTGCAACCTCCGTTTTGGGCGCCCTCTCCACAGCAACCCCATCGGCGACTTGAACTCTCTAAAGCAGTCTGGCTCCATCGATGACTACTTAGAGCAGTTCCAGGTGCTCCTCGCCCGCGCCCCATCGATTCAAGCAATCCACTAGGTGGCCTTCTTCACCGCGGGCTTACACAAGTGGCTCTGCATGGACGTTGAGTTTCAGAACCAACCGGACATTATTACGGCGATGAGCCTGGCTAGCCTATGAGAGAAGCGCATTCTCATGGACCGTCCTTATTTGGGGCGTCGTAGCAGTTAGAGCTCCTTTTGGAGTCCCATTCACTCCAGGCCCCAGCCACTTTCGAGCGGCGGCCCAAGCAGAGCCAATGACAGGGAGCGCCCCTCAACCATCCGGCGTTTGTCGACCCAGGAGATGGACGAACGTCGTGCGAAGGGCCTTTACTTCAACTATGATGAGGCTTATGGTCAAGGGCACTGGTGCAAGCGGCTTCTTTGGCTCGAGGTTGATGATCCCTCAAATGAGGAAGCCGGGGATGACGAGCTAGGGGGCCCAACGATATCTTTGCATGCCATGTCGGGCCTCTACGCTTCGGACACAGTGTAGATGCCCATCACCGTGGCGGGGAACCTCCTCCTCGCCCTCATGAACACAAGCAGTACGCACAGCTTCATCAGCGATCTCACTGCCAATGACTCCAACTTTCCATTACCAGTCGCAGTCGTTTGAGCGTGGTCGTGCCTAATGGCGACGTCATTGCCTGCACCGGAGTTTGTCAAAACGTTCCTATCATTGTGGAGGGCTATCATTCTCATGTTGATTTCTTCTCCATTGACTGCAACGGTGCTAGGGACGCGTTGGCAGCGTACCCTCGGCTCAATCATGTGAGATTTGGAGGGCCTGACGATGTCTTGGGGTCTAGGACTCCATCAGACGGTTTGGCATAGTCGCCTGACAGCAAATTCGAACCGCATTCCCTTCAACTTGATCCCGCAATGCAGCACGATCTTTCATCTCTTCTTCACGAGTAAGGTGACACCATGGTCGCACCCATCGGGTTTCCCCCTTCGCGCATTTGCCTCCTTCCGAACACCTCCCTGGTAGTTGTCCGCCCCAACCGCTACTCATTTCGGAGAAGGATGAGATTGAGCGGCAGTGCGCCGATATGCTTCGCCAGGGTATCATCCGCCACAGCGTCTCACCTTTCTCCTCCCCGGTCCTTTTAGTCCACATGAAGGATGACTCCGGGCACTTTTGTGTTGATTACCGAGCCCTAAACGCGGTGATGGTGAAAGATAAGTTCCCTATCCCGATGGTCAAAGAGTTGTTCGGTGAGTTGCAAGGGGTCCGCTACTTCTCCAAGGTCGACCTTTGCTCGGGATACCACCAGGTCCCTATGTTTCCCGCCGATGTGGAGAAGACGTCCTTCCGCACTCATCATGGCCACTTTGAGTTCCTTGTGACGCCCTTCGGCTCACGAATGTCCCATCTACCTCCAGAGTTCCAGGACTCTTGAATGAGGTATTTCATACTCTTCTTCGTCGCTGCGGACTTGTTTTCTTTGATGATATTTTGGTGTACAACAAGAACTGGGAAGCTCATCTCGATCACCGCCGCACGGTCCTCCAGTTGTTCCACTCTCATCGGCTCTTCCTTAAGCGATTCAAGTGTTCCTTCGGCACTGACAGGCTGGCGTACCTAGGGCACATTGTCAACCACTCGGGCGTCTTTGATGATCCATCCAAGATTCAGGGCGTTCTCGACTGCCCCCTTCCCCGAACACAACGAGAGCTTCATGGGTTCCTCAGCCTAGCCGGCTACTACCGCAGATTCATCCAGGGGTACACGGTGATCGCCGCTCCCTTGCTGCCCCTCTTGCTCCGCCATTATTTCGTCTGGGACGACGGTGTCACGATGGCCTTTCGGGTCATGCAGCAAGCCTTGGTCTCGCCCTTGTTATCCAGCTTCCAGATTTCGAGAAGGATTTTCAGGTGGAGTGTGACACCTCCGAACACGGGTGCGGGGAGGTTCTTCAACAGGAAGGGCACCTGATCGCTTACTACAGTCGTACGACATCCCTCCACCATCAGAAGCTTCTGACCTACTAGCAAGAGCTCATCGGATTAACAAAGGTCGTCCACCATTAGCGACTGTATTAGTGGGGGCAGGCCTTCGTGATTCGCACGGAGCATTTCAGCCTCAAATACTTGTTGGAGCAGCGCCTGACGACAGTGCCACAGCAGCATTGGGTGAGCCGCCTTTTGGGCTACAATTTTCGGATGGATTTCAAGGCGGGCCCCTTGAATCATGCGGCCGATGCTCTCCCGTCGTGACTCTTCCGGTGAACTCTTCGTCGTTTCCACGTCGTCGTCTCTTGTTCTTCCTCGCCTCTGTCAAAAGATCCATAACACTTCGTCCCTCCGCGAGCTGCTTCACTACAATAAAGAGGGGCGCCTTCCGCTGGACTAGACAGTCCATGACGGCCTTATTCTGTACAGGGACCGCTTATACTTGGTCAACACACCTCCGTTGATCCCCGACATTTTGGCGTAAGTCCATGACCATACACATGAAGGGGTCCACAAGACCCTTCAGCGCGTGTGCACTGAGTTCTTTTGGCGCGGACTTAAACGGAGTGTCCATACGTTCATTGCATCCTGCCTGATTTGTCAGCGCGACAAGGCAGAGTCTCTTTCGACCTAGCCTTACCGCGGCGCGCTAGCTCTCTTAACGAGCGTCGAGTCAGCATGCTACCGCCAGGAGATAGCTACGTACCGTGTCGTTATAGCTCGAAAAAGCGGAAAAATAATGTTTTCGGATATTTTTTTCCAAATCGGCTGGATAACTATCACGTCAACCCGCGTTAACCTACCGCCGGACGTTATCTCTACCGCCGGCGGTAGCTTATGTTCTCAAGACGTATAAAAGTGTGCCTCTTTTCCTGGAGAAAGAGAGAGACATATTTTGATTCTAGGGTTCGTGTGTTGTCTCAGAGCAACGTTCCACCGGCTCCGTCGAAGGAAGAGAAAGCCACCTTCCTCCCGTTCGCGCACGAAGATCTTCGACGAGCAAAGGACTACAACAACCAAGAGGAGTTGATCGGTTGCAATAGAACGGAGATCTTTAGCACCGGTCACGCACCGCTCAACGGAGGAATCGTCTTGAGGGAGAATCACTTTAAATCTTCTTTAATCTCTTAATGTATTTTTCTCTTTTCTAATTGTTTGTGGGTGAGGAAAATTGACCGGTGAAGGTCATCGGAATCCGGGAAGGGTTCTGTGAGAAATCGTCCCGGGGAAGGGACGTCTAGATCGGGGAATCTAGTGGGGCTCTAAGACACTTTCGGGAAGGAAGGTGAAGAGCTGGCTCGAAAACCTTTTCGGGAAGGGAAAGGGAGAGAACCAACCGGTCCGAGTAGTGGGTCGGTATAGAAAACAAAAAGGAATTTGTATTTCACCGCCTCCGATCTCCGGCGTCATGGAGATCTAGTTGTTTTGTAATTGTAAACCACTTTCATTACTTTGAATAAAATTATTATTCGTTCTTCATTCTTATTGTGATTACGTGGTTGTATGTTGGTAGATCTATGAAGGGAGTGTGCGTCTCCAAGGCGAAGTTTATCCAAGAAAACGAGTTATGTAACCTACCGTCGCGGGCAAGAAAGCTAGCGCCCCGCGGTAGCATTCAGAACCACTTTTCCTGGATAAAACTAATTTTAATTTTAAAATTAATCTGCAAACCTTATTCACCCCCCCCCCTTAAGGTTAGTCACCTGATCGAACAAGTGATATCAGAGGAAGTTAGTTCAAAAAGGGTTAAAATCTTGAAGTAAGATGGTCAACGTTAATTATGTTTTCCCTGAGGGTCAAGGTGTTAATAGACCCCCACTGTTTATGGGGAGTAATTAAGCCAACGGGAGAACTCGCATGAAGATATTCTTAATGACACAAAACATGGACGTATGGTCCATGATAGAAAAAAATACATTGCACCCACAATCACTGTAGGCGATACAGTTTTAATCAAACCGCAAGATAAATGGAATGACGCAGATAAACTGAAATGTACTAACAATGCAAAAGTCATGAACTCTTTATTCTGTGCATTGGATAAAACTGAATTCAATAGAATTTACAATTGTGAAACTGCTTATGATATTTGGCGTTTACTTGAACTGACTCATGAAGGTACCTCGCAGGTGAAGGGGTCAAAACTGTTCTGACTGGAATCTAAATACGAACAATTCCGGATGGAGATCGGCGAGGAGGTGTATAGCATGTACACTCGCTTCACCAAGATTGTCAACGCCTCTAGATCTCTTGGGAAGACATACTCAAATGGAGACCTGGCGAGGAAGATCCTGAGATCCTTGCCTCCACGATTCAATCCGAAGGTGATGGCGATTGCTGAATCACACGATATCAGCACCTTGGAGATAGAAAGCCTCATTGGAAACCTGAAGACCCGTAAGCTCGAACTAAAGATACACGCTGAGGAGTATCCCAAGAAAACGAAAAAGAAGGGGTTGGCACTGAGGGCCGCAAAAGAGAGGAAGGTTGTTGAAGAGTCTGAGGACGAAAGATGAAGAAAGCGTCTATGTGCGAGAATTCAGAAGATTCATGAAGAATCCCAAGAGGCAAGGAAAGTTCAAGAAGTTTCTGACGAAAAGTGTTGAAGAGAAGAAGAGGTGGAACAAACCATCAAAGGAGACGGAAAATGATGATGAGAAGTCTCTACCAGAGTGATACCACTTCCATAAGATCGGGCACATCAAGAGGGAGTGTCCAAGGTTCTAGAAGGAGGAAAAGGAGAAACCGAGTCGGGACAAGCGAAAGAAGAAAGTGTTGAAGGCGTTAACATGGGACGAAGATGGATCTGACGAGTCAAGCACTTCCGACTCAAGTAATGAAGACGAGGCAAATCTGTACCTCATGGGGAAGAATCAGGATGAGTCCGACAACGAATCCAGTGTCCAGAGCGACACTAAGGTAACCACACCTTCTTATAATGAACTCTTTGAAATTTATGAACATCTTTGTGATAAGCTAGATAGCGTAATTCTTGAGAAAAAATCCTTTAAAACTGAAAACAAGAAAATAAAAAAGGACTTAGAAAATTTAAAGTATGAATTAATTAAATGCGGCAAAGAGAAGATCGAGTGTCAAGAGTGTTCTCACTCGGTGGCAACGATCGAAGAGCTAAAAGAAAGTCTCTCCAAGACATCCATGAAAATGAACAATCTAATTAATGAAAAGAATGCTTTGGAGAAAAAGCTTCAAGTATCTCTTGCAAAAAATAGAAGAAGATAAAAAGCAATTCGTAAATCAGTGTGTAATGCTAGTCACGGAAAACACCGCCCTAAAGGCGAGGATCAATGATTTAAACTATGTCATGGATCTGGAAAGTTTGGACCGAGGTACGTAAGTCCAACGCTACCGCCGAGCGGAAATCGACTTCCAACTAAGTTTAATGCTTTAGATAAAAAATCACAAAATGAAATCAATAATTCTGGAAGGTTGTCCCCATCCTCCAGCACGAGCTCTAGAAACAGAAAAAGGCGGCATCCACTGCTTATACCTTATGTGCAAACTGTCAAATGTTTGGTCACACATCCAGCTCGTGTCTGAGGAAAGGTGCTAAGAAAACTATGCAAATCAAGCTACCAAAGTCTCCTACCTATCGTATGGGTGGAACAACTTGGGTAACCAGATCTTTACCCCCATCTTCCATTTGGGTATGTTGGCAGGCTAAGGACAATGAGAACGTGTGGTACTTGGACTCTGGATGTTCCAAGCACATGAGGGGAGATAAAGACAAGTTCTTTAGCTTGGAGAGGAAAAAAGGGGGCATGGTGACGTTCGGGGAAAACATCAAAGGACGTATTCTTGGAATTGGCATTATAGGTAACAAATGTATTGTTTGTAGATGGCCTTAAGCATAATTTAATTTTAATTAGTCAACTTTGTGACAAAGGCTTGAACGTATTATTTGAATCATCTACGAACACCTGCAATATTATAGATGCTAAAACGAATAGTGTTTTGCTTGCTGCTTATAGGACTCATAAAGTTTACACTGTTAGTTTTAAAGATATATCTACTTCTGATTGAAAATGCTTAGTTACCAAAAATGAGGAATTAGATCTTTGGTATAGGAGACTAGGTCATTCAGGAAGTAAGCTAATAGTCAAACTATCAAAACATAAACTAATCTGTGGACTTCCAAAATTAAGCGGTAGTTTGACCTCTTTATGCGTTCCGTGTCAAAAAGGAAAATTTATCAAAACCTCATTCAAAAGCAAAAATGAAATTTCCACGTCTAGACCACTAGAACTCATACACATCTATTTGGTCCTCTTAGTACATGTAGTGATGCATCGGTGGTCGCATCCGGATGAGCTATGCTCGATTGTGTGTGTGTGTGATTTTATTTTTATCATTTACATTGTCGTCATTCGTCGTCTTTTTAATGTATGGGAGTTGTCATCATATGTCGTTGTATCGCACTTTTTATTTTATGTTAAGGCTTGTTGGTTTGACCGGACAGCATAACCATTAATAAATAGGTCTGGTAGAAGAATGTGTTATGGTGCAGGAGCAACAATATTTTACGCAACTATACGTTAATTGCATGCTAAAAATATCATCACTCAAATCTGAATTTAAAAATTCAACAATGATTTGGGAGTTGAGAAAGTAGGGAAATAAATCTTCTTCGTAATTTCTCATCTTTTGAGTTTCCAAAACCCCCCCTCTTAACTCCACAACTTTGAAACCCCCTTCCTCTAATTATAATTAAAACTCTTCTACCATTGATTATCCTCTACTTTGAACCCCCCATTAAACCCTCTTTATAAACCATTGGGCCCCTTGAAACAGCAGACGGGAAAAGAACCGAGGTGAGACGTACAAGTCTTCACCCCGGTCCTGCACATCCCAGCTCCTGATCGCAGTCTTCACCAGTTTTTCCCCGCTCTCGTCCTTTCTCCTCTCGGCGACGACGACTCCCGCCGGAACCTGGACGAGATCGATCGTCGCTCGGCCAGTCGGCACATCACCACCTCTCCCATCTCTTCGGTAACGGCCAGCAGACGCAGCTTCCTCCGACGGTCGATCGACACCAACCAACCCTCCCGACCGTCAACACCTCTACCAACCTCCGGCGAACTCGTCGCCTGAAGCTTCCGAGTTCCGACATAGAGGCCTGCTCTCCTCCCGCTCCAACCCCCTGGCCACTCGTGTCTCTCCCGACTCCACCACGCCACTGCCACTCCCTTACCCCGTTTCAGAAATTGTCCATCGGCCACCGCCACTCCCTTACCCTGTTCTCCAAGCCATCCATCGGCCACCACCCAACCCCAAAACCCGTGACTATCTACTCAAAGCCAAGCCGCCAGTCAACTGCAGTCCAGCCCCCCTTGCACCCGTGGAAATCATTTCGCCCTGGAAAAACTCAGCAGGTATTACCTCTCAGCTCCCCTACTGTTTAGTGATTTTTTCATGCAATTAACTTGGTGATCGTTTTGTTAGCACTTGCAATCTTAAACTGTTTCTCCGACCATTTATCCACCAAAAGTTCGCGAATCTTTGCCACTTGTTAAGAGTTGTCTGCTTACGGAAATAATTACGTTTTTTGCTAGGAGCCTACGCTGGTTAATTCGGAGCAAATCGTTTTATGTAAAGAAAAACTAACAAGGTCCCCTCTCTCTCGGGCGGGCCGCCGCTTCACGAACGCTCGGTGTCGGGATTCATCATGTAGTCTAGGTGGAAAACGATACACGTTTGTTAGTATAAATGACTACTTCCATTTTTGTTGGACAATCTTTCTCGCTAATAAACCTGACACATTCGTTGAATTCACAAATCTATGCATTAGACTATAGAATGAAAACGAACTAAAGATAAAATGCATAAGGTCAGATCATGAGGGAGAGTTTGAAAATGAAAACTTCATAAACTTCTGTAACAATCTAGGAACTAAGCATGAATTCTCTGCCTCACGCACTCCACAACAAAAAGGGGTAGTAGAAAGAAAGAACCGTACACTCCAAGAACTAGCACACACAATGCTCGCCAAGTTCGGCTTGCCTCGATATTTTTGGGCTAAAGCGGTCAACACAGCAAGTTATGCGATGAACCGAATCATACTTCGCCCTATTCTTAAGCGAACTCCGTATGAGCTATACTTCGATAAGAAGCCCTCAGTATCATATTTTAGAGTCTTTGGTTTCCCGTGTTTTATTCTAAACACTAAGGATCTCTTAGTAAAATTCGACGAAAAATCATACCATGACATTCTCTTAGGATACTCTAGCACGAATTGTGTTTATAGGGTCTATAATAAAAGAACTTTGGTTGTTGAAGAATCGGCACATGTGAACTTTAATGAAAATACACCAACTGAAGAATCTAGGCTGAATGAAGAGTAAGTTGATGATGATGTGTCGTTGGGAGACAAGGGTGAGGAGAGAGAAGAGGTAGTCAATGTTCCAACTTATGTGGAAGGATATAAGCCTCCAAACACACTAAACTTTTCAAAACAACATCCACAAGAACTAGTGATAGGAGAGCCCTCACATGGGGTGAGAACACGGTCAGTCTTGCATGAATCCTTCTCGAACATATGTTTTATATCTGAAATTGAACCCAAGAATATCTCAGAAGCTTTAAATGGAAACGTGGTTCTTGGCTATGAATGAAGAATAATATCAGTTCGAGAGATGTAAAGTCTGCGTATTAGTGGAGCGTCTAGATAGTCATCCAGTTATCTGTTTGAAATGGGTATATAAAAATAAGCTTGACGATGAATCTAGGATAGCTAGGAATAAGGCACGGTTGGTTGCACAAGGATATTCACAAATAGAGGGGTGTGGACTTTTAAGAGTCATTTGCACCGGTTGCACGTCTTGAATTCATTAATATGTTTTTGGCGTTTGCAAGTTATAAAAAAATTAAGTTATATTAAATGGATGTTAAGAGTGCATTTTTGAATGGATATATCAAGGAAGAGGTGTATGTTGAGCAACCACCCGACTTCAAGAATGTTGACTACCCAAATCATGTATACAAATTAGTGAAGACCTTATATGGACTGAAACAAGCACCTCGTGCTTGATATGATAGGCTCACGACTTTTCTCCTAGAGCACGGTTCTAGGATTGGTAGTGCAGACACTACACTGTTTGTGAAGCACGAAAATTTCGATCTGATTTTATTGCAAATTTATGTTGATGGTATCGTCTTTGGTGCAACAAATGAAAATCTATGCAATGAAATTGTCATTTTAATGCAATCTGAATTTGAAATGAGCATAGTTGGAGAGTTAACATATTTCTTAGGATTTCAGAATTCTCAACGAAATGATGGAATTTTTATAAGTCAATCGAAATACATAAAAGATAAGCTTGTGCGATTCGGCTTTGAAAATCTGAAACAAGAAAAAACTACAATGAGCGCATCTCTAAAATTAGGAAAGAATGAAAGTGATATTTCGGTGGACCAAACTTCATTTAGAGGAATGATCGGATCACTTCTTTATCTAAGTGCTTTTAGATCTGAAATTACATTCGCGGTGTGTCTTTGTGCTAGATATCAAGTCAATTCTAAAGAATCTCATTTTAAAGTTGTTAAACACATCTTTAGGTATCTTATAGACACCCAAAATCTTGGTCTTTGGTACCCTCACACCACTGATTTCACATTCCACGGATATTCTGACTCTGATTACGCTGGGTGTTCACTCGATCGTAAGAGCACGAGTGGTACTTGACTTCCTAGGTCCGGCTCTAGTGTCATGGTCTAGCAGGAAACAAAACTCGGTTGCCCTCTCCACTATTGAGGCTGATATCTTTACCAAACCCCTCCTTGATGCTCGTTTTTCTTTACTTTGACTAGAACTGGGTGTATTGAATCTCACTGCTTGATCGTGCTGCATCATCTAATGACATCGGGGCATTTCTCATGTTTTATTTATTTTCTGTGAGTTACCGCTGCGTGGTAGCCCTAGCGCTAGCGGTAAGTCGGTTGCGTGTCTTTTCTGGTTTGTTTTATGTGTTTCTGCTTTTGCTTTCTTTTGATTTGTCAATTTCGTTTATCTAATAATCAAAAAACAAAAAAATTGAAAAATCACAAAACTCCAAAAGCACTTTTTTTTGTTTGTTTTGTTTGTGATTTAATCCTTTTATTAAAACAAAAAAAATTAAAAAACCCCCCCAAAATACAAAAAAATGTGGATCGTTCACTCTAAGGACACGCATGACAATAACCTAAAGCATAACGATTAAGTGTGATATTTGATTTAGGATTGTTAATTTCTGCTAACATTGTCTGATTATGTCATGATGTGTCGAATCTATAGGTACTTAGCTACAGAGTGCGACTAGATAGGATAATGTATGTTGATATGCCTCTAGGTATGTGTGATCATTTAGATAGAGTAATGATATTATACTATTCACACATCACTGGACAATGCACTCAGGTAGAAATTCATGCATACATGATATAACTCGTGATATTGTATCTAACATGCTAGAAATAACTTGAATAATCAATGACACGGTGTTCATGTTTTTATATAAAGCTTGGAACTTTAGGCCAAAATTTTAGTGCATAAGTCTTTTGTATGCAAGTTAAAGTGTATATATTTATTTGGATAGATTTCGATTGATTCGGCGATATTTGATTTAGGATTGTTAATCTCTGCTAACATTGTCTGATTATGTCATGATGTGTCGAATCTATAGGTACTTAGCTACAGAGTGCGACTAGATAGGATAATGTATGTTGATATGCCTCTAGGTATGTGTGATCATTAAGGTAGAGTAATGATATTATACTGTTCACACATCACTGGACAATGCACTCAGGTAGAAATTCATGCGTACATGATATAACTCGTGATATTGTGTCTAACATGCTAAAAATAACTTGAATAATCAATGTCACGGTGTTCATGTTTTTATATAAAGCTTGAAACTTTGGGCCAAAATTTTAGTGCATAAGTTTTTTGTATGCAAGTTAAAGTGTATCTATTTATGTGGGTAAATTTTGATTGATTCGGGATCCTTGAACTCAAAATGGTATAAAAAAATGATTGTGAAAAAATTGAAAGAAAAATGAGTACATCATATGTTATCGCAGCATGTGCCAAGGATACCCCTCAAGCACTACTCACTCCTCCTGATAAGTCTTCATAAGCATTATGAGGATGAGCACCTTGGTCAAAAGAATCATTTCGATCTTGTGCAAAGACTAAAACTTAAGTTAGTGCCCCTTGTTCGAATCTTGGTATGAAGTAGATAGCAAAGTGACGTGATTTTTCACTTTATTTCTCTTGTGGTAGAATATCGAATTATTGAGATAAAACATGTACTAAAGATAATTTCTACTTGATGTTTTTCTTTTGATGCTACACGTAAACATGTCATTCTTCTATCTAACACTTTCATGCATAAAAATTGGACTTCAACTACATTATGTCTATAGCAGATATGTACTAGTACAAGATTTCTATTCTTGACATTTACAATGTTATACTGTATTAACTCTATAAATCTCTTAGCATTTTACTCCAAATCGTTGTGTATTTAGTTTCACTTGTGTCATCCAAATTTCTTTTACTCTGAAAAACTTGTCAAATCAACTGATTTTTTTTGTAGGTCTATATTCATGGTGTTCCGCTCAAATTTTTGCCCTTATTGTGTATGATTTTTTTTGTGCTTGTGCTCTCGTTCTCTCATCTCTTTAGTATCTCATGACATAGGGAGAAGTAAGTGTTCATGAGTATATCATATGCTAGCTGAGTATGTGAGTGTTCATGAATATATCCTATGTTAGCTTGGTGTGAGTGCTAGTCATCCAGGGGAAGAACTCGTGTAGGGGGAGCACACACATATGGGAAGCACACACATAGGGGGAGCACATCTGTAGGGGGAGCCGTTCTGATTATTTCTATATTTATTAGTTAGCCCAGCTAAATTTCACGCTGACTGATTGAATTACACTATACCATGTTGTTAATTTTTATATCTCATGAACAGAATTTGATATTATCAAAAGGGAGAGTTTGTTGGAGCCTATGGTTCGCATTCTTTAGTTTGACAATATCAAATCTCGTGTTGTATTCGATCATACGAGTGTTGGGTATAGTGTGCAGGTTTAGGTACAAAAGAACGAGAAAATCAAGTTCTGGAACCTATCGCCGAGTGTTAGCGCTACCGCCCGCGCTAGCTTCTGGAAATAATTCAAGACAAGCGCTCTGTGACCTACTGCGTAGCGCTAGCCTTACCGCGGCGCGCTAGTTCTCTTTGCGAGCGTCAATTCAGCATGCTACCACAAGGCGATAACTACAGTATCGCGTCGCGATAGCTCGAAAAAGCGGAAAAATATTGTTTTTTGGATATTTTTCCAAATTGGCTGGACAGTTGTCACATCAACGCGCATTGACCTACCGTCGGGCATTATCTCTACCGCCGGCGGTAGCTTATTTTCTCAAGACGTATAAAAGCGTGCCTCTTTTCCTGGAGGCACATAGAGAGAGACATATTCTGATTCTAGGGTTCGTGTGCCGTCTCAAAGCAACGTTCCACCGACTCCGTCGAAGGAAGAGAAAGCCGCCTCTATCCCATTCACGCACGAAGATCTCTGGCGAGCAAAGGACTACAACGACCAAGAGGAGTTGATCGGTTGCAATAGAAAGAAGATCTTTAGCACCGGTCACGCACTACTCAAAGGAGGAATCGTCTTGAGGGAGAATCACTTTAAATCTTCTTTAATCTCTTATTGTATTTTTCTCTTTTCTAATTGTGTGTGTGAGGAAAATTGACCGGTGAAGGTTGTCGGAATCCGGGAAGGGTTCCATGAGAAATCGTCCCAGGGAAGGGACGTCTAGATCGGGGGATCTAGTGGGGCTCTAAGACACTTCCGGGAAGGAAGGTGAAGAGCCGGCTCGAAGACCTTTTTGGGGAGGGAAAGGGAGAGAGTCAACCGGTCCGGGTAGTGGGTCGGTATAGAAAACAAAAAAGAGTTTGTATTTTAACGTCTCCGATCTTCGGCGTCATGGAGATCTAGTTGTTTGTAATTATAAACCGCGTTCATTACTGTTGAATAAAATTATTTTTCGTTCTTCATTGTAACAACTCATTTTATTTAAGGATAATAATAATAATAATAATAAAATAGAAACCCTATTTTTCCCTAACCTTAACCCGTGAGCCCGATCTCATTTCCCTCTCCCGGTCCAAATCGCTCCCGCACAGCGGCAGCCCCGTCTCCGCGAAGACGCGTGACTCGCCGCTCCCGATCACGCTTCCGGGCGTCCCAATCACCCTTCCAGTGGCCGAAAACCTCCTCCTCTAGGGCCGACGCATCTTCCCCTTGCTTCCTCGTCGTCTTCGACTATCCCGTTGGCTGACAAATCCGTAGTTGTAAGCAAATCTTTGAATTGTAGCGTCTAACTGGGCATTTGTCTGCCGTCATGATCACGGCAAGCAGGATTACTTACTTTTCTGACAAGCCTTGCACGCAGGTCTGATCGTGAACCATGTGCGCCCGCTATAGCACCTACACCCTTCATCGATCACGGCTTACAACATATTACATGAATAATTTTAGGCTATACTCCGGAGTAGGCTATTATTTCAGAAATGTCTGTCTGACTTAGTTTTTTTGTATGTTTGCTAGTTTTGAACAAGATGTATCAGTACTCGATCATGCCCGTTTGTTTCTGCTCGCAAATTAATTAATTAATTTGCTCATAGTTTAATTCCTATGTTCTGAAGCATTTTTCTCTCTGTTTTGGTTTTGCCTTAGGGTTCGTGACTGCGCCGTCTGCTCCTTGAGTTACTTCTCGTTCAGCTACAGCTCGCCTGGTGGTTTTTCTTTTGTAGTTGCTTACATCAGGTTCCATGCATTTGTTTCCTTTACTGTCAGTGTGTTTTATCAGGTACTAGTTATTGTAAGACATTTTCTTTTGTATTGTGGACAACTCCTAGGATGTTTCTGATGTATTAAATTATTTTTATTTATGACACATTCATTACTATTGCTCATCGCATTCACTTTTGTTTCAGCTCTGTGTGTAGCATTAAATTTTTTAAAGAAATGCATGTGCAATTAAATTCTCACTGTTTTAAAACTTTAAGCACTTTCGTATATTTTTATAAACCATAAATTGTTCAATCAAAGTAACTATTTCTAAAACTATTTCCCGTATTCTCTGCATTCGCCTTAGCAGGCATGGTTTTCTTTCCGCCCATGCCTGTGGCATCACGGCTCGCCCGAAGCGCACTCTGACTTTCATCGAGACGGGTCGTGACAGTTGGTATCAGAGCCAGGTTTGCTCCTAGAAATGAAGTATTTTGAAATTATTACATATTTTGAACTTTATTATGTACATATATACATGCATCATTGTTTCACTCACCTTGTCATTATTTGTTGTTCGCAGCTGAAACACGCACTCACTCATAAGCTTGAGTAGTATGCACATGAATGTTAAGAGGTTATGGGCAAACTTAACATTTTTGTGCATATGAATTTTCACTAAGATATACACCGCTTGCAAATATTAAATTGTATGGGCGGTTTAATATTTTCAAGTGTGTTGGCATTAGAATCATAATATGCATGACATGTTAAGTGATATGGGCGCTTAACATGGCAGGTGTATCCATTCATGAACATTCTTAGGAATGCATTTTAGACATAATTGCATTGCATGCATTGCATGCATAACATAACTCATTGCACAAGTGTTAAACCAAGAACAATATATGATGATTGTGCACGCATGGATTTACAAATTGTTTGGCATTGCATGTGATTCACTGTCATTTTAACATGAGCATTACCTAGAGTTGTCCAATGAAAATGTTGTAACTAATATATGATATACGTATTCGACAGTATTAAAATACTAGAGCCTTTTGTTTCTTAATCTTCTATGATTAGCTTGATTGTGTCTCTTACTCGTTTCTTGTGTTCCTCCTTAGATGGCCCTTAAGCGATCGCAGCGTAAGAAGGTTACCCCTCCTGCCGGAGCAACTTCTGGAGACGCCACTGCCCAACTGTTGAGGCAGATTCTTGAGCGTCTCACTCGCTTGGAAGAAGATCGACAAACTCCTGATACAGCTCTTGATTCTGGCAGTGCAGGGACAGCTGGAGCTACTACTACCTCCGCTCTTGGAGCCACCCCTCCTGCACCTGGTTCGAGAACTGGCTCGCTTGCTGACGCCCTGGTAGTCCCGCTAGTGTCAAGTCTGGTTGCCCCTCCTATAGCGATGTCAGATACGCTGGCGTTCAAGAGGCTGAATCTGTCGTCCTTCAATGGCAGTCGCGATTTCTTCGTCATTTCAGAGTGTCTCTCCTAGATGGAGAAGCACTTCGAGTATGTCGGTGTTCCTGATGCACAAAAGGTTATTCTTGCGGCCTACCAGCTGACCGAGGATGCAGACACCTGGTGGCTTCAGCGTCGCAGTCTCCCCAACTCTTCCGCTATGACCTGGGAGCAGTTCAAGAATGCGCTCATGGAGAAGTTCCTCTCGTCTGTGGAGCGTGACAAGTTAGCTGAGAGATTCCTGTCCCTTCAGCAGCCTGGCAGGACCGTGACTGAATATAAGTAGAGTTCTCTCGCCTATCTCTCCTTGTCGCAGAGTTCGTGCTTGATGAGTCTAAGAAGATCAGTCGATTCGTGAAGGGCCTCCGACATGACTTCCGCAAGTATGTGGTAGTCCATGGCACCACAACCTACGCTGAAACTGTTAGAGCCGCCTTGAAGGTTGAAGCTATAGAGCTGGATCGTAATGCCAAGAAACTCCAGCATGGTACAAGCAATGCTGCTGCATCTGACCACAAGCGCAAGGGTGCTCCACCTCAGGAGCAAGGCCCCAAGTCCCAGGAAGTGTGCCTACTTCCACAAGGTTGGTCACGTCGCCCAAGTCTGTCGTTCTATCCTGAAGAAACAGAAGATGGTTGTGCCTGCACAGCAGCCCAAAGTGATGCTTGTCACTGCCTCCTCCGTCTGTTACTTCTGCAAGAAATCGGGCCACTTGGTGAGAGACTGTCGCCGCAAGCTGAATACCTGCTTCAGATGTGGGCATGTTGGACATCAGATCAAAGATTGCCCCGCGAAGGAAAGCTCGATCTCCGCTCGGCCTCTGCAGGCTATTTCTGGAGCCCCAGAGAGGGGCAAGGTTGTGTTGAACATCACCACTCAGGGCGAGGCGCTCGCATCTACCTTCGTCATCTCTGGCATATTTTATGTAAAGTTTTAAATTTTCCTGCATCCTTTTGAATTACCTGTCTTTAGTAGTGTATAATCATGAAATGTGTTTATGATGTTTGATGTAACCCGGATTTGTATTGAAAATTTTGAGCAAACATTTATTTTGTTATAAATTAAATGACGGTGTTCACTTTCGAAATTACATATTAATTTGAAAATAAGAGCCGAGTTGGCCAAAAAAACTGAATTTTCGAGCGTGAAAACCAAGCTCGTCGCTTTGGACGTTAAAAGTTTATTAATTTGCGTTCGAGTGAAACTTGTTCGCGCCTTACGATTCGGATCCGTTACGAGATTTATACGGCCACAAACATGAATAAAATTCAACAATTTATGAATAACGATATTAATAATAAAGAGAACGCAACAGCAAGCCCAAGTGTAATTAAATGAAGTGCATGAAACAATACTAAGAAAAAAGGAGTGACCGGTATACCAAACGGCGGCAGAAGCGAGCCCAATTCCAATCGGTCCCGCACAGGGGCAGTGGCCCGTCTTGATCTATCGGCCGGATACGGGTCGAAGTCGACGGCGTGAACAGGCCGGACCGTCGGAAGCAGATTCCGAAGTCGACGACGGTCCGTTTGTAACTCTTCGGGCAGGCAGGGAGGCGCCGACGCGGGCTAGCGATGACGGGGCTAGGACTTTCGGCGTAGGTTCGCGCACGGGCTTCCAGGCGGCGGCGCTTCTCCGAACTGAGCGATGTTGGCGATGCATGCGGTGGAGGAAGTGGTTTTCGGCAATGAGCAAAGAACCGGGATTCCCGTTCTAAACTCTGTCCGACCTCCTTTCACTGCACATGACCGTGGAATTTATAAGCTGGCTGGAATATCTCTCCATTTTGGGCAAGAGATATCCCTCTCTTAATCCTCTTTCCAAAAGATAAAATCTTCCATTCATGTGCTAAAAATATCTCTCCATTTTGGGCAAGAAATATCCCTCTCTTAATTCTCTTTCCAAAAAATAGAATCTTCCATTCAACACACTTTTTAAAATTTGAAATGTCTCCAAACTATGTCCTAAAATCATGCAAGACACTTTTTAAATTTGAAATGTTTCCAACCATGCACCTTTTTAATTAATGTTGGGTTTGCCGTTCCTGTCCTACTACTATTAATACCGGACTCATTTATTTAATATCTCATCGGGTGGTCAAGCCGATGAGCCGGACAATAAAACAAGTACATAACATGAAACAAGTACATAAATGCGGTATATAAATAAATACGATAAAATATTACGATGCACCGCAGGGTGCATCAATTCCCCCGGGGTTAAAAGGGCTCGACCCCGTCGAGAATTCGCAAAAACTAGCAATAGAGAGATCTGGGCGGCGGCGGCGTATTTCGTCAGTGCTGATCCAAGAGCTGTCGGTAAGGTCTCGTCCTTGCCAGGAGACCAAGTAGCGCTGATAAGTCCCATGGCGAGTACAAAATTCTCGTACATCAAGAACCTGATCGATCTTCTCAGTGGTGGGAGTCTGTACTGGCGCCAAGTCGGGAGGAATATCCGGGGCTGCCATAGGTGGGCTCGGACTGGAACTGGGTGGATCTCCATAGAACAGTGTCAGATCGGCCACGTTAAATATCGGAGAGGTACCGAATTCAACGGGCAAATCTAGGAGGTAAGCATTCTCCCCGATGCGTTTCCGAATTTGGAATGGGCCAAACTTCCTCTGTTGTAGCTTATGGTAAGTGCCGGAGTGAATCTCTGCTTCCTGAAATAAGCAAACACTCAATCTCCTTCTGAAAAAGATAACTCCCGGCGATGTCAATCGGCCATGGATTTATATTTTTCAGAAGTCGCTCGCAATTTATTAGTAATAGTTTTATGCAAGTCCTTTAAATAATCAACAGGGGCTTGCGCATCAAAAGAAATACGTTCATGAGTCGGAAGAGAGTGGCGATCAAGTAGATGTTGTATGGGGAATCCGTAGACAATCTCGAAAGGAGATTTAGCTGTGGAGCGATTAGTAGAATTATTAAATGCAAATTCAGTTTGTGGCAGTATAAGGTCCCATTGTTTTGGATTCTCCTCAGTCAAACACCTAAGAAGATTCCCCAAACTCCTATTAACAACCTCAGTCTGTCCATCGGTCTAAGGGTGGTATGCGCTGCTAAATTCGAGTTTAGTGCCTAGTCGGGCCCACAATGTTTTCCAAAAATACCCCATAAAACGAGTGTCCCTATCAGAAGTGATGGACTTTAGAATTCCGTGCAGTCTAATGATTTCTTTAAAAAAAAGCTCGGCAACGTGTACAGCACTAGAAGTTTTTCTACACGGAATGAAATGTGCCATCTTCGAAAATCAATCGCAAACTACAAA
Source organism: Platanthera zijinensis (assembly GCA_039513925.1). Taxonomy (NCBI): domain Eukaryota; kingdom Viridiplantae; phylum Streptophyta; class Magnoliopsida; order Asparagales; family Orchidaceae; genus Platanthera; species Platanthera zijinensis. Next base: position 197,340,445 of record CM077079.1, read on the forward strand.
AATAGAATCGACCTTCCTCTTAGTGCGTGGAAGTCCTACCACGAAGTCCATCGAGATATCATCCCATGGTCGCTCAGGTATCGGTAAGGGAGTGTATAATCCGGTGTTTTGAACATGCCCCTTATACAACTGAGACGTGGTGCAGTGTCTGACGAACTCAGTGATATCTTGCTTCATATGTGGCCAATAGTAACGAGCGCTGGCGAGATCTAATAATTTAGATTGACCTACGTGTCCACCTAACCCAGACAAGTGGAGCTCCCTAAGTAATGTCTCTCGAAGCGGTCCTTCGCAGATGGAGAGGCACGTGCCCCTAAATAGATATCCCTCACTGACGACGTACTGTGTGGTGGGATCAGTCCCACTGTGTTGACATGAGCTCCAGATATCGTGAAAGAACGGATCAATGGTGTATTGATCGCGCTGTGAATCTAAATCAATAATGCACGGTTGCAGGGTGACTAACAAATGTGTGCGACGACTAAGGGCGTCGGCAACGCGGATCGTGACTTCGGGTTTGTGCTTCAAGTGAAACGTGAACTCCTGCAGGTAAGCAGCCCACTTGGCATGACGTCTGATCTCCTTCTGGGAGTTCAGGTGCTTCAGAGCCTCATGATCAGTGTTCAACACAAACTCGCGCTGAATCAGGTAGTGTCTCCAATGACGGAGAGCTTGAACGATAGCGTAAAACTCTAAGTCATACGTGGAATATCTGGTCTTGGCCTCGTTCAACTTCTCACTAAAGAATGCAATGGGGCGACCCTCCTGACTCAAAACTGCGCCAATGCCTATGATCGATGCGTCACAGTAAACCTCAAAAAATTTCTCAAAATCAGGCAGCGCCAATACAGGTGCACTCGTGAGTCTCTCTTTCATCAAAAGAAATGCTTGCTCGGCTTCCACAGTCCAGATAAACAGACCCTGTTTTAAACAATCGGTCACCGGTGCTATCAAGGTACTAAAGTTTTGAATAAATCGCTGATAAAAAGATGCTAGCCCATGGAATCCTCGAGCCTCAGTAATCGTCCGAGGGCTGGGTCACGATTCTATCGCCTTGACCTTCTCTCTATCAACTCTAATACCCTCAGAAGAAACGATATATCCTAAGAAGGTCAGGTTATGTGTCAAAAATGTGCATTTCTTCAAATTTATATATAGCTTATTTTCTCGTAGGATCTCTAAGACCTGCCTAAGATGAATCATGTGCTGATCCTGATCAGTGCTATAAATCAAAATATCATCAAAGTACACCACTACGCAGATTCCTATGAGTGGCCTAAGCACTTGATTCATCACTCGCATAAACGTGATGGGCGCATTGGATAGCCCAAAAGGCATAACCAGCCACTCGTATAATCCTTCCTTAATTTTAAACGCAGTTTTCCATTTGTCCCCAGGTCGAATTCTAATCTGATGGTATCCACTTTTTAAGTCAATCTTTGAAAATACTCGGGATCCACTAAGCATATCTAGCATGTCATCCAATCGGGGAATTGGGAAGCGATATTTGATCGTAATTTTATTTATCGCTCGACTGTTTACACACATGCGTCATGTCCCATCTTTCTTAGGAACTAGGAGTGCGGGGACGGCGCACGGACTCATACTCTCTCTAACGTGACCCTTAAAAATCAGATCGGTCACCTGCCTATGCAGCTCCTCATGCTCTTTCGGACTCATGCGATAGTGGGGTAAATGAGGTAAGCTAACTCCTGGGAGGAGGTCTATGCAGTGTTGTATGTCTCTCATCGGAGGTAGCTGATCGGGCAGCTCCTCCGGCATGATCTCAGAGAACTCATCTATGAGGGGACGCACCGTATTAGGAATGTCTAATGTAGCGGGGGTGGTATCGATACCAGATAACATATAAACGACCTCGCTATCCTTCATCTCCTCCTAGAATTGGGATCCAGTCAGTAACATGGTGGCGGAGGGAAAGGATATTGCGGAGACGGTGGTAGAAGGAGGTGAAGTCCTCTCGGGGGCTCTGGGAACAAGGCCATTCTTCTGGGGGAGAAGAACGATCTTGCGACCATTGCGCTCGAAGGAGTGAAAGTTCTTCACGCCATCATGAACTACGTGCCTATCGTACTGCCAAGGTCGCCCCAGCAAGATGTGACATACCTCGATAGTAGCTACATGACACCATACAGCGTCCTGATATGTACTGTCTATGGAAAACTCTACGAGACACTGGTGCGTGATAGGAATGGTAGTGCTACTAGTGACTCATGACAGACTATAGGGCTTTCCTAAGGGCCGCGTTTTTAATTTCAGCTTTTCAACCATGCGTTGCGAAACAAAGTTCTCCATACTACCGTTGTCTATAATGATGGAGCAGAACTGCCCCTGTATGCGTGCGGTGGTACGAAAGATGTTATTTCTCAACCAGTCGTCGTCAGCAGGTGTTTTGGGGGATAGGAGACTATGTTGGAGAACACACACTAACTTCTCAGGCTGTTCTCCCTCAAATTCGTACTCACCCTCTAACTCAGTCTCGGGGGTTGGATCAGTCTGGGATTCACTAAGGAATACTCCATACTCAGGTTCTGACCCACTCTCAGAATCGACGATGGCAACGAAGTGGCGTCGCGGACACTCAGAAGACTTATGACCCGGCTCCATACACTTAAAACATCTAAACGTCCCAGGCTGGGGTCTAGTGCCTACAATCTCCTTTCCCTTGTTGGGAGGGGCAGGAAGTGTTGGGGTGCTCGTGGACGCTACCGGTCGAGAGGACCCGGCAGGGGTGAAAGTGTGAGTCGGGTGGGACTTATCAGTAGTCTTATTTCCAGATGTGCGTTTCTGCAGTGTCTCTACTCTACGTGCGCGACTCGTAACTTCTCCTAAATCCTTATAATCAAGGAGTTCCAACTGATCTCGAATGGAGTAGCGTAGCCCGTTCAAATAATGGGAAACGGTCATGTCATCGTCCTCTCGGAGGTCGAGGCGAGACTGCAGGACTAGGAACTCGTTTGTGTACTCATCGACGGATAATTTGTCCTGTCGTAGATTATGGAACCTACGATATAGGTTTTGCATGTAATCAGACGGAACGTATCTCTTACGCAGTTGAGTTTTGAAATCGTTCCATGTTGTCATCGGGGGCATACCTAAATTTAACCTAGACTGTTCTAGTTGTCCCCACCAAACTAACGCGGATCCTTTAAGTCTAAGCGTGGCATACTCAACTTGCCTAGCTTGGGGCAATTTCTTCTAAGCGAGGAAACGATCCATCCGTTCACACCATTCAAGGCAACTATCGGGCTCTATTCGCCCTTCAAAATCACTCACGTCCAACTTGATTCCCACATCCCAACGGGGTTGGTGTCGTGGTTCGTTATGGCCCTCCGGATCGGGGCGTACGAGTTCCCGAGGTCTATGGTCAGGGTCGATTTCGACCACTGGGGCAGGTGTTCGATTGACGTGCAAAGTCGCTTCGATATTATTAACCGAAGTGCGTAATCCGTTCATGATATGTGTGACACTACCCATACCGGTGGTGAGCGTCTCGACCGTTTTCATTAATTCACTCATGCGTCGAGCCAAATCTCCTACGCTGTTTTCTAACTGATCGACTCCTTTTTCCATCAAAATATTTGAAAATAGATTTAAATAAAATTTTAATTTTTAAATTTATAAAAAAAAATAGAGAGCTTTCCCGAGTGGGAGAAAAATATTTAATTTATTTAAGAAAATCAAAAAAAAACCAACTTTTTTTTTTAAAGACAATAAATAAACTTTTTTTTAGATCTCTCTTTTTTTTGTCAATAAATAAAAATACATTTTTTAAAAATCTTCTTTTTTTTAGATAAATTGGATCGATTGACTCACGATAGGAGTGAATCGACTTCCTCTGATACCAAACTGATGTAACCCGAATTTGTATTGAAAATTTTGAGCAAATATCTATTTTGTTATAAATTAAATGACGGTGTTCACTTTCAAAATTAAATATTAATTTGAAAATAAGAGCCGAGTTGGCCAAAAAAACTGAATTTTCGAGCGCGAAAACCAAGCTCGTCGCTTTGGACGTTAAAAGTTTATTAATTTGCGTTCGAGTGAAACTTCTTCGCGTCTTACGGTTCGGATCCATTACGAGATTTATACGGCCACAAACATGAATAAAATTCAACAATTTATGAATAACGATATTAATAATAAAGAGAACGCAACAGCAAGCCCAAGTGTAATTAAATGAAGTGCATGAAACAATACTAAGAAAAAAGGAGTGACCGGTATACCAAACGGCGGCAGAAGCGAGCCCAATTCCAATCGGTCCCGCACAGGGGCAGTGGCCCGTCTTGATCTATCGGCCGGATACGGGTCGAAGTCGACGGCGTGAACAGGCCGGACCGTCGGAAGCAGATTCCGAAGTCGACGACGGTCCGTTTGTAACTCTTCGGGCAGGCAGGGAGGCGCCGACGCGGGCTAGCGATGACGGGGCTAGGACTTTCGGCGTAGGTTCGCGCACGGGCTTCCAGGCGGCGGCGCTTCTCCGAACTGAGCGATGTTGGCGATGCATGCGGTGGAGGAAGTGGTTTTCGGCAATGAGCAAAGAACCGGGATTCCCGTTCTAAACTCTGTCCGACCTCCTTTCACTGCACATGACCGTGGAATTTATAAGCTGGCTGGAATATCTCTCCATTTTGGGCAAGAGATATCCCTCTCTTAATCCTCTTTCCAAAAGATAAAATCTTCCATTCATGTGCTAAAAATATCTCTCCATTTTGGGCAAGAAATATCCCTCCCTTAATTCTCTTTCCAAAAAATAGAATCTTCCATTCAAGACACTTTTTAAATTTTGAAATGTTTCCAAACTATGTCCTAAAATCATGCAAGACACTTTTTAAATTTGAAATGTTTCCAATCATGCACCTTTTTAATTAATGTTGGGATTGTCGTTTCTGTCCTACTACTATTAATACCGGACTCATTTATTTAAGATTTCATCGAGTGGTCAAGCCGATGAGCCGGACAATAAAACAAGTACATAAATGCGGTATATAAATAAATACGATAAAATATTACGATGCACCGCAGGGTGCATCAATGTTTAATTCTAGGGAGTTTTAGGGTCAAGAATAAGTGGATGGAAATCCTTTTCGACTCTTGGGCATATCACTCTTTTATAGCGCGTCATATCGTGAATCTCCATGGTTTGCCTACTTCGCCACTCGAAGTCCCTTTCGAGATTTCTATGCCCGGTCATCTGCACCTGTCAACTAGAGGCATTCTCAATTGTCTGATACTGCTTGGTGAACTGCAAGTCGTCGCCGATCTCATAGTCCTGGATATGACAGAATTCGACGTAATCTTGGGTATGAACTGGCTGGTCGCGTATCGAGCAAAGCTGGACTGTGTGGCAAAGAGGGTCAATCTCAGTATCCATGAGAAGGATTACAGTGTGCATGTTCAGACCACCCGCAGCCACCTGAAGGTAATTTCTGTTGTGCGCGCCACTCGGCTTCTTAGCCAGGGATGTTTTGCTTACTTTGTTTATGCTTCACACTCGGATGTTGCCATACCTCAACTTGAGTCTATCCCGATTGCCTCTGAGTTCCCTGACGTGTTCCCCGACGAGTTGCCTAGAATGCCTCTCAATCGTGATGTAGAGTTCTCCATTGAGATAGAGCCTGGAACGCGCCCCATATCTAAAGCTTCATACCGTATGGCACCGCGCGAACTAGAGGAGCTTAGATCGCAATTGGATGAGTTGCTTGAGCGTGCGTACATTCGTCCTAGCTCTTCTCCTTGGGGAGCCCATGTTCTCTTCGTTAAAAAGAAAGACGGATCCATGAGATTGTGCATCGACTATCGGGATCTGAACAAGTTAACCATCAAGAATAAGTATACCCTCTCGCGCGTGGATGACTTATTTGATCAGCTCAAAGGCAGTACCGTCTTCTCCAAGATCGATCTCAGGTCGGGTTACCATCAGCTGAAGATCAAGGAATCTGACATCCCCAGGACAGCCTTCCGGACTTGGTATGGACACTTTGAATTATTGGTGATGTCTTTTGGGTTGACTAACGCCCCTTCTGCTTTTATGGACATGATAAACCGTGTCTTCCGCGAGTACCTGGATAAGTTCATAATCGTTTTCGTTGATGATATCTTAGTCTACTCCAAGACTCATGAGGAGCATGTAACCCACCTTAGACTCACTCTCTCGACGCTTCGTCAACACCAACTCTATGCCAAGTTGGCGAAATGTGAGTTCTGGTTGTATCGTGTTGCCTTTCTGGGGCATGTCATTTCGGGTGATGGACTTTCCGTTGACCCTGCCAAGATCCCCGCTGTTATGGACTGGAAGCAGCCTTCTACCCCTACTGAAATCCGCAGTTTTCTTGGTTTGGCTGGCTATTACCGGCGTTTCGTCAAGGATTTCTCCTCTCTTGCTGCTCGTTTAACTAAGCTAACTCAAAAGCATGTCAGGTTTGAGTGGTCAGATCAGTGTGAGCAGACTTTTTCTGAATTGAAGCAACGTTTATGTTCAGCGCCAGTTTTAGCTCTTCCGTCAGAGGGGTTAGACTTTTCAGTTTATACCGATGCTTCCGGAGTCGGATTGGGCTGTGTCCTGATGGAAGAAGATCGTGTTATCGCTTATGGGTCGAGGCAGTTGAAGATTCATGAACGCAACTACCCCACTCATGATCTGGAGTTCGCTGCAGTAGTGTTCGCTTTGAAGCTTTGGCGTCATTATCTCTAAGGTGTGAAGTGTCACTTCTTCACTGACCATCGGAGTTTGAAGTACATTTTTGTTCAGAAGGACCTCAATCTTCGCCAGAGGCGTTGGCTTGAATTAATACCAGATTATGACTTGCAGCTCACGTATGTGCCCGGTAAAGCCAATTCAGTGGCGGATGTTGAGTCGTCAGGCTTCTGTTGCCGCCCGTGCACCTATGTCAGCTTCTCTCGCGGCCCTGGTTGATGACCTCGAGCGAATTGACATATCTTTCTCACCTGGAGGTCAAGGAGAAGTCTCTGGTCCGTTATGGGTAGAACAGGTAAAGGACCTGCAGCCATCTGATCCCGCACTCCAGCGCATTCGCCGACAGGTTGAACTCGGTACTCTTCCAGATTTCTCTATCTCTGACGATGTTCTGCGTTTCCGAGGTCGCCTATGCATTCCCGATGTTCCCGAGTTGTTGTATAATATTTGTCGAGAAGCTCACGAGTCCCGCACATCTGGCCATCCTGACAACAACAAGATGTATCATGACCTGAAGCAGATCGTGTGGTGGCCTGATATGAAGAATTATATTGCACGCTTCATCTCTCGATATCTGACGTGCCAGAAGGTGAAAGCTCAGCGTTAGCGCCCTGGTGGTCTTTTGCAACCTCGGTCTATCCCTGAATTGAAGTGGGAAGATATCTCTATGGACTTCATCACCGGTTTGCCCCGCACTCCGAGGGGACATGATGCGATTTGGGTCATAGTAGTTCGCATGACTAAAGTGGCTCACTTCATCACGTACAAGGAAGGTCATTCCACCGAGAAGATGGCCCGAATTTATGTTTCTGAGATTGTTAGGCTCCATGGGATTCCTCTGCGGATTGTTTCTGATCGTGACTCGAGATTTGTATCGCACTTCTGGAAGGGATTTCAGCAAGCTTTGGGCACTGATCTCAACCTGAGTACCGTTTATCATCCGACGATCGATGGCCAGACCGAGAGAGTTAATCAGATTTTTGAAGATATACTACGGTGTTACATTCTGGACTACAAGGGAACTTGAGATGAGCACCTACCTTTGGTCGAGTTCGCCTACTACAATAGCTATTAAGAGAGCATCAAGATGGCCCCCTTCGAAGCATTGTACAAGCGTCGTTGTAGGACCCCGCTCTACTGGTCAGAAGTTGGTGAGAAAGTTGTTCTGGGGCCTAAGTTACTTCAGGAAATGGAAGAAGCCACCAAGAAAACTCGTGTTCAGCTCAGTCGTGCCATCGAGAGGCAGAGGAAGTATGTCAATCAGCGTCGTCGTCCGTTAGAGTTTGTTGTGGGCGATCAAGTGTTCCTGAAGGTTTCTCCTACTCCTGGGGTGAAACGGTTTGGTCGTCATCATAAGCTCAGCCTGAGGTTCGTGGGACCGTACGTCATCTCAGAACGTATTGGAGGATCTGCCTACCGTCTGGAGCTACCTGCTTCTTTGGTCGGTGTTTATGATGTCTTTCATGTCAGCCAGCTTCAGAAATACATCCACGATCCTAATCGTGTTCTTGAAGAAGTTCCAGTGATTCCTGAAGTCAATCTGTCCTATCCAGTCGAGCCCGCGAAAATTGTCGAATATCAAGAACGCAAGCTTCGCAAGAGAACCATTCTTATGATGAAGATACTTTGGGTGCATGGCAAGTCTGAGGAGTACACTTGGGAACTCGAATCTGACATGCGCAGCAAATATCCGCAATTCTTCTCTTAATCTTGGTACGTCTCTACGTCTCACTTTCTTGATATTTCAGTATCTTTCATAGTTAGCTTCCATGTTTTATGACGCAAACTGTTGTTAGAGTGCATGTCGTCTGAATCTTCATTGTTTTGGCCCCATTCAGAGAATCTTCAGAAAGTTTCAGAATGAAACTTCCTAAGTAGCGGAGAATGTAACAACTCATTTTATTTAATGATAATAATAATAATAATAAAATAGAAACCCTATTTTTTCCTCCCCTTAACCCTTGAGCCCAATCTCATTTCCCTCTCCCGGTCCAAATCTCTCTCGCACAGCGGCAGCCCCGTCTCCGCGAAGACGCGTGACTCGCCGCTCCCGATCACGCTTCCGGGCATCCCAATCACCCTTCCAGTGGCCGAAAACCTCCTCCTCTAGGGCCGACGCATCTTCCCCTTGCTTCCTCGTCGTCTTCGACTATCCCGTTGGCCGAAAAATCCCGCAGCAGCACACCCCTCTCGGCCTGCTGCATCCAAGGGGCCCGGCAACTTTCTCCCTTCCTCTTCTCCTCCTCTGGCCAGTGAAGGCTAAGACAGTGTTCTTCTCCGGCAACCCTAGCTCCTCGTTCCGGCCGGTGGATTTCGTGAGGGACTTCTAGGGTTTCGCTCGAAACTCCTCTACGTGGATCTTTGAGCCTAGATCCTGCTTCCTTGGGTAAGGATCTCCGCTGAACTCATGTTTTCAAATTTTTGCCCTAATTTTTGTTGCTTTAATATTTGCTCCAGTCAATGTTTTTGCGTCAATTCCCTCTTGCGATTGTCGTATGTTCGCCTAACATAAATTTTGTTTGTGTTTTCGGTGCCGCTCATCGAATCTAGTGGTGGAATCGCTCCAAGCTCTCTCCGAATTAGGGCTTTTCGCATCCAAACGCCGCCAAAATCCCCGATCCCTCGCGGTAGCCTCTTCTCCCCTCACTCTCGAGGGAGGTAAAATTTTTAAACTCCTCTCATGTTGTGTAAGTGCGAGTATCAAACGCATGTGCAAGCGTAGGAATCTTGTTAATTCAAATTTGATATATATGGTTGATCTTGAACAGGTTTAGCTAGAGCTTTTAACCTCGCTTGCGCCTTTTAGCTGTCGCTAGCGTTTTCGATGTCACCTTAAGGCAAGTGGAGAACCCCCCCCCCCACCTCTCACTTGCAAACTTGGAATTTAACCTTGTTATCTGCCCCATATGTTATTTACTAACGTTATTGTTTTTTTTTTGGTAAAATCTCTAAACTCTCGTAATATGGTCATAAATTAATATGATAAATAATCAGCTAAGTTTGAAACTCGAAAACAAATCCGTAGTTGTAAGCAAATCTTTGAATTGTAGCGTCTAACTGGGCATCTGTCTGCCGTCATGATCACGGCAAGCAAGATTACTTACTTTTCCGACAAGCCTTGCACGCAGGTCTGATCGTGAACCATGTGCGCCCGCTATAGCACCTACACCCTTCATCGATCACGGCTTACAACATATTACATGAATAATTTTAGGCTATACTCCGGAGTAGGCTATTATTTCAGAAATGTTTGTCTGACTTAGTTTTTTTTGTATGTTTGCTAGTTTTGAACAAGATGTATCAGTACTCGATTATGCACGTTTGCTTCTGCTCGCAAATTAATTAATTAATTTGCTCATGGTTTAATTCCTATGTTCTGAGACATTTTTCTCTCTATCTTGGTTTTGCTTTAGGGTTCGTGGCTGCGCCGTCTGCTCCTTGAGTTACTTCTCGTTCAGCTACAACTAGCCTGGAGGTTTTTCTTTTGTAGTTGCTTACATCAGGTTCTATGTATTTGCTTACTTTACTGTCAGTGTGTTTTATCAGGTACTAGCTATTGTAAGACATTTTCTTTTGTATTGTGGACAACTCCTAGGATGTTTCTGATGTACTAAATCATTTTTATTTATGACATATTCATTACTATTGCTCATCGCATTCACTTTTGTTTCAGCTCTGTGTGTGGCATTAAATTTTTCAAAGAAATACATGTGCAATTAAATTCTCACTGTTTTAAAACTTTAAGCACTTCCGTATATTTTTATAAACCATAAATTGTTCAATCAAAGTAACTATTTCTAAAACTATTTCCTGTATTCTCTGCATTCGCCTTAGCAGGCATGGTTTTCATTCCGCCCATGCATGTGGCATCACGGCCCGCCCGAAGCGCACTCTGACTTTCGTCGAAACGGGTCATGAAATTCATTCTTATTGTGATTTCGTGGTTGTATGCTTGTAAATCTCTGAAGGATGTGTGCGTCTCCAGGGCAAAGTTTATCTAAGAAAACGAGTTTTGTGACCTACCGCCGCGCGCTAGAAAGCTAGCGCCCCGCAGTAGCATCCAGAACCAGTTTTCCTGAATAAAACTAATTTTAATTTTTAAATTAATCTGTAAACCTTATTCACCCCCGCCCCTCTAAGGTTGGCCACTCGATCCAACAGTTCTTCGCCCATAGGGATTGGGTATGGCTTAAACACCGCCCCTACCGTCAGTCTACTGTCTCCAAGGGAGCATACAAGAAGATGGGGCCCAAGTTCTTCAGCCCCTTTGAGATTCTGCACTGCATCGGGGACGTGGCTTATCATCTCTGCCTCCCCTCCGACGCTTAGATTCACAACATCTACCACGTGTTCCAGCTGAAGGCTTTCGTTGACTAGCCTCCAACCGCACCCTTAGTTCCATTACAGCCGCAGCTACAGGACAAGCTTGATGTTAAGCAGGGTGATGTTACGGATCCTCATTGAGGGATCACGTACAAACATCGCAAGCCTTGAGTGGTGCCCGCATTAACTATCTATATTTTTGTATTTGTATCTTATGCATGATTAGCATTCTATCTTCACTTTTGTGAAACCTTAGTGAGGGAGTGTTTTAGTCTTTTATTGTGACTTATTTCCCCACATATATGGTGGGGTTAGCTTTGGGGAAAAGGCAAGCAAGAAATTAGTATCAAATTTTTATTCTCTCTCGTTCTTTTTGTTTCGCCGAACCCTATCCTGCATGCAACGTCGCTCGTTGCTCCTTCCGCCAAGCATCGCTCGTCGTTCCACTCCCTTCTCCATCATAGCTCCAAGAGGATCCAAGAAGGGACACGCCTCCCTCCTCGAGGACTTCCCTCTCCTCCCCCCTTGCACGCGCTCTCAAACTAGAGAACATAACATAATGTTTTAGGAACCGCATTGACTTTAGAGGGTGGAATGTTCAGGGGTTTAGAGATTCAATGGAGCAACTCCTTTTGACTGGATACATCAGAGATTGTCATGTTGATGTTTATGCCATGATTTTGGAACTTTGAAAAGAACATGACAACAAATTATTCAAATCATTTCTCTATGTCAGTCCAAATTTATGGGTATGTTTCTTTCATGACCTACTATATTTTAATTGTTAAATACATTATAAATAAACTGTCTGAAATTATTAATTTTGTAGCTGCACAACCAAAATACACAGGCTAAAATTGAGTATTCCTCAATTAAATCTTTTCTCCCACATCACAAAGCCAAGCATCCAACTATCACACATCATAGTAATGATAGTGTGTCGCAATGATCATTGGTTTTGTTGGTGGGTCTTGCAAGTAAGGAGACATGAGCTATACACGACTCCATTTCAAATCCAAAACAAAAAGACACGGCAAGTGCCTCAATAAGCATATGATTGTGTATATGATTGTGTATATGATTGTGTTGGGAGTTTGCATCATAGTAAAATTTGGCTTATTTCAATGTTTTTGTTATTTTCTTTTTAAAGATTGAAATCCTTCAAAAGGCGATGGAAAAGAGGAACAATGCTAACTTCAACAAGCGGAAGGTGGTTCTAGCAAAAGGTGTTCCCCGGCAAAACAAAACCGAACCGAGTAGCATAAATATCAGTTTAGTCTTGAGTGGTTCGAGTTGGTTTGGTCGGTTTCGGTTTTTCAAGCACACGACTATCCCCTACCTCCAAGTGTTGATGCTTGGAGCCGTTGTCGTCAACTTATGCACCTACTGAAGCCACACTGCCCTTCTCTAGCGGCACATGAATCCACTCGGTAGGTTTTCCACCACCTAGATCCGTTTGATTACTCTTCTGCATCTAGGATCTCCCCCCCCCCCAAACTTGGCCCTCTAATGGACTTCCACAGTCTCGGCCTCCTACGACAAAGCTATCCCACCCCCTTTCAGTTCCCAGCACAACCTTGGTGAGCATTTCATCCGCCTCTTCCGATCTCGGCCAACCTTCTTCCCTTCCAACCGCTTCAATGGGCTGCACATTGGCTGCAATCCACCCCGCCCTCATTTCGAGGCCTCTAACCGAGTTACCCCAGTCCTATTCAACCTTCACCTCCTCATCGCGTCCCTTTGAAACCCTCCCCTCCATTCCCGAGCCTCGCCCTCCCCACTGAGCCTTCCTAAAACACTTAAATCCTCATCCCAAAGATTGATTCCACCTAAAAACCGAACCATTTTTGGCCAATAAGTCTATGCACCTCCATCTACAAGATAATTGCAAAGATTACTACTAACAGAATGAAACCTCTTCTACCAAGACTCATCTCCAAAGAGCAAGCAGCTTTTGTGTCGGGTAAGCTTCTCTCGGACAACCGCCTCCTTGCGCATGAGCTCCTTCATCGAATGCACACTAATGAGAGAAATTGGGCTACATGGCAATAAAAGAAGACATGGAAAAAGATTTCGACAAAATACACTGGAGTTTTGTGAAAAGGGTGCTTCAAGCTTTCAAATTCACTCCGCACTAGATTGAGATAATAATGGAATGCATTACCTACCCCAGATTCAGCCTGGGGGTGAATGGGGTCAGGACGATGTGGATTAATGCAACATGCGGGCTACAGTAGGGTTGTCCTCTCTCACCTTATCTACTTATTATATGCTTCGAATTTCTCTCCAAGCTCATCCATCAAACCTATTAAAGTTTGCCCATCTGCACCACAAATTGACCATTTACTTTTTGCTGATGATACCGTGCTTTTTGGTGCGGCATCGCTTAAGTGGCAAACGAATTCTCAAACCATCTCCACAATTATTGTAAGCACTCGGGACAGACCCATCAATGCATGCAAATCGCAATTCTATTTGGGCCAAAAGATCCACAACATATTAAATATTTGATCCTACAAGAAATTGGACATAAGGAGGCGAAATCTCTGGTTTATCTAGGTGTTAAAATATGTGTACCAGTAAAGTTCAAGCTGTTGATTACATTCTTCTGATTGATCGAATTATCAAGAAGATCAGTTCTTGGGGGTCACGACACCCATCGTTGTCACACTCATAAATAGTGCATTGACGGCTATCCCACAGCACGTTCATTCCAATGAGCCGGTTCTGATCTCAACCGTCAATAAGATAAGCAGCATCCTCAAGAACTTTCTATGGAGTGGTTCTTAAGACCGGCGTTCAATCCACAAAGCAGTTTGGGATGAGGTTTGCACTCCGAAAGACGTCGGGGGCCTTAGCATTAAAATTATGCTTCTTTGGCGACGTGTTACAATGGCAAAGGTGGTTGCTCGGGTAATGGGGAATGATGATAGTGTTCTCGCTCGCACTCTGTGTTGTAAATATCATGGGTCGGGCATGTTCAATACCAGGAGTAGTAAGTCAAGAATGTGGAAGATTATTAGCATGGGAGGTGATGTGGCCGAGGTAAATACAGTCTAGATGGTTGGAAATGGAGCTAGAATATCATGCTAAATGATTATTGAATGGGTGAGATGTTGATTGCATGTTGGCTTATGTTCGAAGACATCGTCTCTCTACCAGACAGGGTTCCTGGTTTTCGGGACCAAAACGGCCGCTGGTTGGGGCAGATCTCGAGATATTTTGGGCAATCTCTCGTTAAGCAGATTGTGGATCTACCTAGAAAGTTCATTGGGAAAAATGACAGGCTTGTATGGGCACATACCGAGACCAGCCATATGCAACTTGTTGTTTACGTTAGGGTTTGCAGCGAATTGTCCCTCGTGGGGGGCTGAATTTGGAAAATAAAAGCGCAACCTCATGCGCAAATGATGTTTTAGCGTGCAATAAACAACATGCTACTGACCTATTCCTGGCTATGTTTTCACAGGTTCAACGACGCAGCAAATTGTCCATGGGCCTGCAGGTATGCTGAAACTGGGAGCCACGTATTTGGAGATTGTAAGTTCATCATTAAAATTCGGCAGGAATGCGACGGGATGCGCCTAAACATACTGCAAGGATCAATCAAGGTGTTATGGGCCTACTCAAAGGTTGTCGGAGAAATGGCCGGAGGTGGAGATGATGGGGGCGGAGATACTACAGAGCTTTAACCGCTGCTGCCTAAGAGTGGCGTGCTCGAGAGAGAGAGAGATTCCAAGATCTCTTTTAGGGTTTGGGAAAATAGATTTCTTCTTTTATACCAATACAAAATCCGTTGGATTCTTTAAATAGGACTTACAATTGACACAAAAAGGAAAGAACTACAAAGGGAAAAAAAATGCTTAAGGAAATAACGAGACACTTGGACATAAACGACGAAATAGGAATGCAGCATAAAAACAATTATTAATAAATAATATAATTAGGCTCATAATATCGACCCGTAATATCTCTCTCGTCGTGCAAAACGAGCATGTCCTCAAGCTCGGGAGGGATCAACGGTGTCCCGTGTTAACCAACACCCTCATCATCATAGTCCTCGACGTGCAGATAGAAAATCCATTTGCACTTGTGGTCGCGAGTGTACTACTCATCGCAGTTGAAGCATAAGCCCTGTGCACGTCATTCTATCATCTCGTCCCGAGATAGTTTACGGACTGGTGGGGTTGGATGGCCCTCAGAACGACGTTGCTGAGAGCCCGTGTTGGTGGGCACATATACCTCCTGTGCTAGATGGAGGCGACGGTCACATAGTCTGGCCAGATTCATAGCAGTCACTACGTCTGTAGGAGCTTTAAATTCAGCATAAAGTCGCAGGGGTTCGCGAAGTTTAGCGGTGAAGATGGCGACCTGCATCTCTGGGAAAAGTGTGGCTTGTTCCAATAGAAGTTGAAACTGGTCCAGATAATTGTCCACGGAGCCCGTCTGGCGGAGTGTCATGAGGGCACCAAGGGGGTTGATGCGGATTGGAGGGCCGAAACGCGGGTTGCAAAATCGCTTGAAGTCGTCCCACGTCGGACCTGGCTAATCAGTGAGGAGACGAGTAGCGAAGATCAAGGCTGATTCGAGAAAAGGTAGCGAAGATCAAGGCTGATTCGAGAAAAGGTAGCGAAGATCAAGGCTGATTCGAGAAAAGGTGGAAGGAGGCCAATGGAAGTCGTTCAGCTGCCGGAGTTTGTTGATGACTGAAGATTTGTTCGCACCTTCTGAGACAGCCCAAGGGATCTGTTTTCCATCGTAGGTGGGGAATTCCAACCGGGTATAGTGCGGTGAGATAGCAGCTTCAGGGCGTAAAAGGGTCTGCGGTGGCGGCTCATGGAGGATGAGCAGCAGTAGCGGAACTTGACTACTGTTAACGTGATCTGTGGGTGACGTAGTAACAACGGGAAGGGAGGCGATCAACTCATTAAGCCTGGAAGTGACAGTGGCCAAGTCATCCCATAGTTGAGTTTCTGCGTCCCGAAAGCATGCTTCCATGGCGATCATGACAGTCTGCAGCACGTCCTGGAGAGCAACCATAAAATCTTGTGAGACTCCCATATTGTGGATGGAGGTAGCATGGGATAAGGAGCGGGTGACGGGATGGCAAGAGTGCTCCGCGGTGGCTGTTTGGGAGGTGTCGCGAGCTCCACGTCATCTCCAAATGATGGAAGAAAATACTCCCCGCGGCCCTCGATTGAAATTAATTCCTATGCAGAAAAGGAATTAAATTCACGTGTTGAAAGGGAATTAAAGTCCCACGGGCAGATCCTGGCGGACGCGGGATTGATGGAGCGGACGCGGGATTGATGGAGCGGGCGCAAGATTGATCGAGAGGGCGAGGGATTGAAGGAAAGGGTGCAGGATTAATGTAGCGGGATTTAGCGGCGTCGGTGAAGCATCGTTCTGTTTCGATGTGAGCGGCTATGGAGATCGAGGGCTCGGCGGGAGTTTAGGGACGGAACGCGCTGATGTCGGTGATCGTCGTTGAAGGAGTAGCTGCAGATGTCGACGATGCGTGCGACGATTCTGTCGGAGAGGGAGCCTTGGCATGTGTCTATGTGGGTTGATCGAGGAAGACATGTTGGAGGTGACGAAGCTTCCGATGAAGTCATCGAAGAGGCGGGGGATTGGACCGAAGCGAAAGGCGATCGCTGGCCCAATGCAGAAGCAACAAGAAACGGAATTTGTTTGGGTTTCGATGAAAGTAAAATTTTGTGTCACTGGAAGAGATGCGTGAAAGATAAAGTTGACGTGAGTCGGCATACAAGGGTCGATGGCTCTGATACCAAGATGTTAGGGCCACCTTGGAGGATACCGGAAAAGTGGTCGGAGGTGAAGATGACGGGGGCGGAGATACTACGGAACCTTGAGCACGACTACCTAAGTAAGGAGTGCTTAAGAGAGAGATTCCAAGATCTCTTTTAGGGTTTGGGAAAATAGATTTCTTCTTTAATACCAACACAAGACCTGATGGGTCCTTTAAATAGGACTTACAATCGACACAAAAAAGGAAAGAGCTACAAAGAAAATAAAATAACGCTAAAGGAAATAACGACAGGTTTGGGCATAATCGACGAAATAGAAATGCGACATGAAAATAATTATTAATAAATACTATAATAAGGCTCATAATATCAACCTGTAACACGATGATATTAAAACTCTCTTCATGCGGAGCCAGAGAATAACAAGAGCTCATTAAAATTTGTATGCACCATATCAATTATATATAGTGTTTGGAAGGCAAGAAATAACTTGATTCATGGCCAATCATTCCAGTAGCCCTCTGCAATCGTCATCAATGTTATCTCTGATGCGGATTTGTTGAATGGGAATTTGAGGGACGAGGGTAACCGCTCACCATCATTCTAGACCTCTCCAATGGATGGATCAAGGTGAACTATGTTGGTGTCATTTGTGAGAATTGCATTACGGGTTTGGGTTGTCTTGTGTGTGGTTATCAAGGGCACTTAATTACAGCAAAAGAGGCCAAATTCAAAAGATGGTCGGTTGAAATCACAGAACTTCACAGTGCTAGGTTGGGTCTTGACCATGCACAGGATTTTTTTCTCCACGGCCTCCGGTGTAATCCTTGAAGGAGACTCTAGTGAGACGTATACTTGACTGCACTTAATCTTAAGATGACTTTATTCAGGTGAAACTAAAGCCAACATTGCTCACGTACTCAAAGATGCGCAACAAATCCATATCTCCCTTGTTGAAAGAAGTGCCAACAACGTCGTGGATTATATTTCCAAAGATGTGTGTCTTGATAACTATTTGTGGGAAAGGGGTGTGCCCCTTTCCCAAGATCGCATGAGTCTAATTTTGTTAGAATTCTCTTCCCATTTGTAGTCTTTTATTTTATTTTAATATAATATAGGTTATGCCCACTTTCCAAGAAAAACCTAAATCCATAAACCCTAAATTCTATATTTGAAATTCCACCGCTAACAACATTGTTGATCAACGCAATGCATCTACAAGCCTCTCTTGCTCGTCTACCACAGCCACAGGTCCACAACAGATCCAATTATTTGATTAGTTACACATTTATTTTCATGTCATTTAAATTGTATGGATGCACCAGTTATTATTAGCAAAATTAGTGTTTAGGTCCCCCCTCCCCGGGCCCCGACTCTTCGTCGTCGACTTTTACACCTACTGGAGTTGCACTACCGTTTCTCCGGTGACACCCTAAATCCACCTGATAGGATCTCTTCAACCTAGATATGATCAATAACTCCTCTACGGCCCGGATCTCACCCAATCCCCTGTACCAACCCACCGCCAGCCTTCCACAGGCTCAGGCGCCAGTATAATTTAAAAAAAAAATTATAAAATATTCCTATGAAATCAGGTTAGAGCTAGTTTTAAAAAAAGTGTCAGTATTGCAGTCACCATAAAATCCAATATAGAAATCTGGGTTCATTTCTAGTCAACCAAAAACCATGTTTAATGAGTGAACACTTTGTTACCATTAGATAATAATTTATAATAACAATTATTTATTTATTTTTAGGTTTGCATGTTAAATTCAGGTCATCACGTGCCTTTCAGGTCTTGTTGACAACATGTCAACACAATTCAATTACTAAACATGTTGGATCAAGTATAGTTGAGTTGGGTACACGTTTTTCTTTTTTTGGTCAGCAAGTAGCAATCAATAGTCATTGCAAGGGTTTTACATAATAAAATATGCTCATGAGTTGACCCTGAACTAACTGATTAACCCGTTTAAGCATACAAACAGTATATATAGCCCCTTAAGAATTTAGAAGATTTTGCTCAATGGTTCTTTAGCCACCAAACCCTCTTGTTATCACCCAAAACCCTAAATCTTTTAATTCAGAGGGTTGAGCTCATGAACCTAATCAAGTCATTTCGTTTAATGGGATGCAAAGTGAGAAAAGGTTTCCATATAAGCACTTGCAAGTTTGTGCCATCCAAAGTTACTTCAAACATTTACTAACCTTGGAGTTTAGACATTATGTATGCTAGATAACACAGCACTTAAACTGACTTCAAAAATTTACTACACAAACTGAAAACACCAATCAACTAATCAGGAAACTTTGGAATACCACAAACTGGAAAATATATGTTAGATGATAGGGTTGAAGAGGAGGAGAGGGCGGAGTCGAGAAGGAGGAAAAAGAAAGACGAATCTTCATTTTATCATACATCCAAGCTACCCCAAATGAAGATACATATAGGCGTAATATAACGCCTCATTCCAAAGTATGCAAAGGCAAACAGTAAATAATCCACGGCCAGAAATACACATGCGATAATAAAAGATACGGATGATGGTTGTGTTACACCCATGCGCCCAACTAGCGAATGTCCGTTGTCGAGTTGGATATTGTGTCCTCATCGCCTTGGTCCCAACATCTACTTATACATTGTATCCTCGTCTCCTCATCCCTTGCCCTTTTCCATCTTCGTAACAATGCCGCCCTCACACAAATTCATCTTGTCCTCAAGATTGAAGCACCAACCAGGACGCACTGCAGTTGGGATGGTAGACTTGCGGCAGGGCGGGTCGGCTCGATGTCACGCCACAGGTATGCGGCAGAATCTACTGCTGAGGAGGATGGGGTGACACCAACAAATGGGAAAAGGATGCTTCCCTTGCCAAGAAAAAAAGATTCCCACTTGAGAGAAGTGCATTTTCATGCACGTACATTTGATATGCGAGTCCCCGAGTGTATGAATCCATGTGGCGCCGAATATGGTGTCAAGACCACCGAGCTTAAAAGAGTACAAATTTGCGTGGAGAGGGAAGGGGCCCATAGTCAAGTGCAGGTCCGTACAAAAGCCCCCATTGGTAGTGTGGAGGCCATCACCCAAGAAAACAGCGAGAAGTGGGGAAGAAGACGGGCGAATGTCGAGTTATATCGTTGGGCGAATGTCGAGCTATATCGCCAAATGATTAAGGGTAAATGGACCTACGGCCCGAAATACATGTGCAATAATAAAAAATAAGGTTAACGGTTGTGTTACACGCATGTGCCCTACTAGTGGGCGTCCATCCTCGAGTTGGGTTGTGTCCACGTCGTCTTGGCCTCGACGTCGACTTATGCGTCGTGTCCTCATCTCCTCGTCCCTTGCCCTTTACAATACTTGTGACAATATATATCCATTGAGAGCTGGATAACACCATCTGAATATATACAATAAATAAAGGAAAATTTGGTGTAATAGCAAAATATAGAATATTATCGATTCAACTGTTGGATTTATTTTCAAATCAAATATATATAGACACACACACACATATATATATATGTATACACATACATACATATATATATATATATGAATGTAAAATAGATTAAAATTAAAGCATATCAGTTGTTGGTTTTATTTTCAAATCATTTTTTAGTAAAATTAAATTAATTATATATTATTTATGTTCATTGCAAAACTTGCTTAATTTTTTACATATATGTCTTGCACGCGGTTTCCCCGGAATTGCTGACAACACCTGCCAATTGTCGCCCCCCCCCCCCCTGGTGTTCGGGAAATAAAATTTTCCACGGGGTGATATGTGAGAGGGTATTGTTCTTCTCTGGGCACAGGAAAACTCAGTGCAAGACTACTCGTACTATTGAAAGAAAATACAAAATGTCAACTTATTAATGGATATGTTTGAATGGACATTTATCCAGAAGTTTCCTGAAGTTTACTATCAATGAATGGCATGACAAATTATAAGTCTCTACAATCCATGATGTCACTTGATAAACCAAACCCAGCATCACAATAGAAATAATGGAAAAAAAACTTACGGAATCAAATTCCAAAATAAAAAATGCATTATTATAAAGGATATAATAAGAGATAAAATGAAGAAAGGAAGATAACCTGTATCTCTTTTGGAAAGGTAGCACTGAAGAGCATAGTCTGCCTCACGCCTGGAGGGGGCATGTCCATCTGCTCAACAATCTTTCTGATCTGTGGCTCAAAACCCATATCAAGCATTCTATCGGCTTCATCTAAAGCCAAATACCTGATCATGGACAATGAAACTCGAGCCCTTTCCAGCAAGTCCACCAGTCGTCCAGGGGTGGCCACAAGGATATCAACACCTCTTTCTAGTTCTCGCAACTAAGAGAAATTATATGCATTAATGATTCGAAGGAAGAAAGAGGAATTACATAAATACTCAGATATAATACAATACATATAAGTGATTTAAGCATGAATTTTATTAATATAATCTAAAATGAAATGGTGAAACTATTTTCAAAAGTAGTTGCAGTTGATAAATTAGAAAATTTTGAATATGTTAGCATATGCTTTACCAGACGACATAACCTATTTTCTCAAGAAAAAAATTCTTTATCCTTCAAAATTCAAAACTTACATGTTGGAGGACATTTTAAACATTGATGCGCACAAAGGGACCGGCTTACAAATAAATATTGCATGAGAAGGTAGAGAGGAACTGACGCAGAATGGGCTGTGAAAGGGCAGTGCCGACACGCTAATACAAATTTACCTGAATGTGAGGAATAAATGCGAATAAGCTTAACCTAAATGATGCGTGCATGTTTTAATTATTGCGGAATATAGCTTTAGCAAATCAAATTATATAGGTGTAGCAAATTAACACGATGTTCGCAATAATTTCAGTAAATAAACAATTCACGTTCGTTATCACAAGGGATGCTTTATACTACAACTTTTACAAATGAAATATAAGAGAACAATATAATGAAACAAAAACACTAGCAAACACAATATCCAAGCACATATAATATGTCCATCCAAAATCAAATACAAAATAAAATATCCAAAAACGATAATACTCACAAACACTGAGAATCGGAAATGGTAGAATGTGGTGAATATCTGAATCACTGGCGGTGGGGAGGAAGATGTTGGGTTGCTAGATTGTGACTGGATGGGGTGAATCTTTTGTATTTGGAAGAAAAATTTCACAAACAACCCAGGGTGTGTTGTGGGGCGTTACAGGTAGAGGAAAAAATGAAGTGGCGGCATGGGGTGCCCGGGGAAAATCTTACCTAGAAGGGAGAAGAAGTTTAACGGCAAGTGGGAGGTTTCCGACTGATAGGGAAGGTGTAAAATTGTGGCAGAGGCGAACTAGGGCTTCGAACGGTAGATGAGGTGGTGGTTGGCGGCAATTCTAGGAGGAAGGAGGTGAACAGGGCTCTGTCGTGGATGAAGGATATGAATAGTAGATGCGATCATGAAATTGAGCGGCTCTGTGGGGAAGGGTGATACCTGCAAGTGCGGTTAGGGGTGAGGTCGACGAAAAAAGGTGAGAGTAGATCCTTCTGTCGAGGAGGGAGCATCGCCTGAGCGTCTTGCGATTGCAAGTAATGGAGAAGGAGAACGGTGATGACCAGGGATGTGGTGATTGTGCGGTCAAGGGCGTTGCGAAGGAGATGCACAGTAGAGGTTCAGTGATTTGCAAGAATCGTGGGAGGGGGCTACGGGAATACAAAGGGGGAAATGAGGAATGAACTGGGACGTCACACACCGGGGCTCGCAGCGTCGCCTGAATGATTGTTTGTATGGATTCTCTCACAATACAAGCAATGATTGAAAATTGAGAACCTCCGCCCCTATTTATAGCAAGAGGGGTGGTTGTGAGCCATGTGTGAACGGCTATGATTGGTCGTTACGCCCGATGTCCTAAAATACTAAATACAGTCCCAAATAAAAAAACAAAATACATATAAAATGTAAAACGGCGCTCCGGACGCGCTCGCCGTCTCGGATCGGCGATCCGATCAATGCATCCCATGCAAATATGCAAAAACGGGTCCCTCTCAGTGGTGTTTCAATCTCCTTTATCAATCACAATCACGCGGCTGGTCCCCATCAGGAATTGGATGGGCGGGAGCCCCACTACAAGCATGATTTCATTTTCTAAGGTACCAGTCATCGCTATTTATAAATTGCATTGCAGACAAGGAAAGAAGTTTGATGCTATGATGATATTATTAAACACTATTTTCATAAAATAATGGAACTCCTATAAGCTAGGAATTCTAAAGCATAAAATTTAGATAGAACAAATTTTAAACACTGTCCCAAAAAACCCAAGGCTTGGAAGAATTCCAAAAGGACAAAAAATAAGAAATAAAGCAAATAATAAAAACAGTAACCTTCAAAGTTAGAAGTGTAAGTGCAAAAAAGGTTATGTTTCAACTACCTGAACCACATTCCTTCCACAGTTACAGATATAAACTACATATGTAACCAAAGTTTTAACTAAATATGTACCTACCAAGTAAATTATGTGCCTACCAAGTAAATTATGTGCCTACCAAGTAAATTATGTGCCTACCAAGTAAATTATGTGCGTATAATATCAAGTTGATTATTAAACGAAATTAGGTAAAATAAAAATACTACCAAGACATGAGTACTAACAAATATGGTCACAGATACATTTATAGCAGTTGAGAGATTAACAGTAGCTGAAAATTATAATCTATCAATGACTTACATTATTAGTTAAGAACAGATGAGGAAAACAAAATGAAACTTTACAAGCTACAACCATTGTTCAATAATAATAAAAGTAGGAAAATCTAACCATCAAAGTGCAATCCAATCCCCTCTTAAGACAATGGATGATAGGTACAAATTTGCAATGATGAATATATACAAAAGTAATGACATTTAATATAAAATCATCATTAGAAAGATAAACTGTGAACAAAAATATATCAAATCGTTAAAATTCAAGGGTGACAACTTTTTTGCAAACCTCACTGTGAGATTCACAGTTGGAGTTGAGAAGTTTGTCGAGTTGAGGGCAATGTTATCAAGGCGTCGCCTAGGCGCCCGGGCGCCCACAAGAGCGCGGCGTGCAGCACTTGTGTTAGGCGCCCGCCTAGAGGCGCCTAGGCGCCCAGGGCGACGCCTGGACGCCTAGGCGCAAAAAATTTCTCTCGAGTATGCTTGTTTTCTCTCGAGTATGCTTTATTTCTCTCGGATAGCAATTTTTTTTATTTCTCGCGTATGCTTTATTTCTCCCAACGCTAGGGCTGCTTCCCGTCTCCCGCAGGTTCGCTCCGGCTCTTCCCGTCTCCCGCAGGTGCCCTCCGGCTTTTCCCATCTCCCGCAGGCACCAAGAGAGCAGCGACTGTATGTTTGTTAAATATATATAGCATGTGCTTCACTTTGAGCAATGCATGAGATTGAATGTTATTGTGTTTCTGTTTGAATGACGTCATAATGTCATATGCTAATTTCATTAGTTCACAAACTAGTTACTAAATTATCTTTTTCTCATCTTATTCTACAGATGGGTGATTTTGTGTTACATTTACCTTCATTTAAACCAACTTACATCATCACTAACAAAGATATAATCACGTGTGTTTTTTTCCCACATTCATGTTTTTCAAATGCATATATTTTTTACATTGTTTAAGTATAATTTTGTAATGTCATAGTTGGCGACGCCTTGGCGACGCCTTGGCGACGCCTTGGCGACGCCTTGGCGTCGCCTTGGCGACGCCTTGGCGTCGCCTTGGCGACGCCTTGGTACACCCTTTAACGCCTTGGTCGCCTTGTCGCCTTGACAAGCTTGGTTGAGGGTCTCAACCCTAGAGGGGAGAGCGCCTGAAATTGGGGCTAATGAGGGAATCCAAACCTTGTCTTAAACAATGAGGGGAGGAAAAGTACATCTAACCTTCTTCTTTGATACCATATCATTAATGAACCAAAGGGTCTATTTATAAATTTATAAAGATACTTGCAAAACAACCCTTAAACATTTGGCCTATATAAAACACAGAAAAGGCCTTAAATAAGACTTATAGAGACTCATAATATAGACTTGAGACGATATGACTCATAATTAAAAGAGACATAAAAACGGACTTATGATAAAGACTACAACATTCCATCCTCCTTCAATTCAAGTTTGTCCTCAAGCTCAAAAGCAAAAAGGTTACTATAATTGTTGAATCATAATATTCTTTAATTTTGCAACAAAAGAGCAGCTCATGGCGCATTGATGTATCGAAGGATGATATGGGATGATTGTCGCTTGCGCCGCGATGTGATCAAAGAAGAGCCCTGAGCGTAATTGCTAAGTGATTGAAGTAATGGAGGGGTCATTGGTACAAGGATGATTGAGGAGGTACGTTGTGGTGCCCGCTAGAGAGTAAGTGTCCAACAGTCCAAAGAAGGGGTGGCTAAGAGTGTTGGCAGGAGAAGAATCAATAGGATTGGTGGCTGCATAGATTGTTGTGGTGTATTCGTCGAGCTCAGTGGTGAAGGTGCTCGTTGCGAACTGTGGGAAGGGAACAAGCAAAAGAAATAATGAAGCAATGTGATATACGGAAATTAGTCGGCATTCTACATGCTCTATTCGAATCGAGCCCCCAATCATATCGGACATCAAAAGTTTGTCAAGCTTGGCATCCATTGTGTTCTCTCCAATACTTTCCATAGCATTGCACGAATGTCAACTTACTCGGCGGGACTCATCTCCACGTCTACTGAATAAAATAATCGATTAATGAAACCTTGTCTTAATTTAATAACGTACTAATCAATTAATTAATAATTGAATGTCTTTCTGGCAGTCTTGTTCTAATTTGTAGAGTGGTAGGTTGCATGATATATGGTTGTGGGGCTCAAAGTGTGAGGATTTGATGAATCAATGTGACATTACCTAGCAGACAAAACAGAACGAGGATAGGAAGGTGACCTACTATGGGTGGGTTCGAACCGGAAGATGACTTGGAACATTGGAGAAACTCATGCGAAAAAGATGGCCTTCACTGGGATGATGGAGATGACGCTGATACAAAAAGATAAGCAGATCGATGTAGAGGGGAGGATCGAGATGATCGTGGCTTGGCTTCAGCAACTGTTGTAGGTGTTTGTGACTAATGAAACAAACAAAAGCGTCGAAAAAGGGTGGAAAAGTGGCAACGCCGCTTTGCTAGTTTGCAATTGTAAGGATCTTATTGGATTACATGTGAATAGTTGATAGGAGCAACGACAACTCGTCAGTGAGTTACAACGGGAACAAATGACATGCAGGAGCTATTCCAACGTTGAGCTTCTTTGGAGTAGAGGATACGGGAACATGGTTGAGGACAAAAATCTATAAAGGAAGGATAGCGTTGATACCAACTGTTGCAAGCCTCATTATGATATTCATGGTTGGGATTGAGGTGTTAGTGAAGTTGAGGATCTAAACCATTGAGGGGATCACACCTTAACTCTATTGTTGCGGCCGAAAGAGGAGGAAATGTCGGCGAAGAAAAAATAAGCCTTGTTGTGGCTATCGGAAATGGGTGTTATAGTGAGTAGGGGTGCAAGGTGAGTTGAGCTGACTCGTGAACTAGATAAGTCTGCTCAACAAACTCAAGCACGATTGTGAGCCAAGCTAAGCTCACATAATCTTGTTGATGAGCTCGTGAGTCGGCTCGTGAGCTTTTTCCTTTAACATTTCTTTATATATAAAGGGTTAATTACTGGGACCTCCTCTGAGAATTTACATAATCACAGGTTGCACCCCTCTATATTTAAAAATTGCATTTGCATCCCCTCAAAGTTTCACTAGTTTACACAATTGCCCCTTGCGTTGGAAATATGGATAGAAAATGATCAAATTAGCCAAATTATTTTATAATATTTCAATTTTTATCTTTTTATAATGATTCCAGATCATTACAAAGGGTAAAATATAATGCATTGTTTCCAATGTAGAGTTATTACAAAAGGTAAAATGGGAATATCTGAAAATTAATTGGCATATTTGATCACTTTGCATCTATATTTCTAAAGGAAAAGGTCACACCGCGCGACATCATCCCGACCACGACTTTGTCCCGGCGCAACGATACTCGCAAACCCCTGAGTGTTATACTCTGCTTGTCGCACATTTTTGAGTGTGTGCAGGCGTTTACGAGCGGCAGGAAGAACATATTTTTTATTCATTTGTATCCTTACTCGTGAGGGAGCTCCAGACATCGACCTAAACTAAGAGGGGAAAAGAATTAAAACTAACTCTCTTGTGTGATACCTTCATTGATAATTGAAAGATATTTAAAAATTTTAAAAATGCTTGTAAAAAGGCCCATTAACAATAAAATTACAAAAAGGCCCATTAACAATAAAATTACAAAAAGGCTTGCAAAAAGGCTTATTAGCATTTGGGCTATTTCAAATGCAAAAAGGGCTCTAAATAAAAGGACTCAAAAAGACGCATAACATAGTCAGCAAGACACTCATAATTAAAATAAACAAAATAACAGACTGTAATAAAGACTGCAACACAACTCTATCATCGAAAAGTTGAAACACTAAGGCTCTATTTGTTTGGGCGTTTCGCTGCTCCGTTTTGGGCAAACGCCGCCGGAAGGAGGGTAAACAAATGAACCTCCGGCGGCGTTTGCTCCGTTTCCACCCACCCACCTTGAGAAACGCCCCAAAAAGCTCCGTTTGGAGCAGCCGCCTCCCCCCTCCGGTTCGAACACTCCGTTTCCACCCGCCGGATCGACCCGCCACCGCTGAACCAAATGGAGCCTAAGTGATGAGTTCCTTCACTCTAGAGCTTAGATACTATTTCAGATTGAATTAGGCAAATTGGATTCAAAGCACCCAAAGATATAAATGCATGTCGTACAGATGTGTAACTAGATAAACTTTGTGAGTAATCACAATTTCATCAATGAAATTGTGCCTCAACGACACCCACTAACCTTCAAACTATAAGTGGCATGCGAGTGATGGTAGCTAATAGTTAGGAGGTTTGACGTCCAAAGATTTGTCGAGCAGTATCTATAAGCCAACAAGGAACTTTTTTGGTTATTTCATATTTATGGCATACATCTTGACATGATTGGGGTAAAGTAATTGAGTACATGGATAAAATTGTGTGGAACATTGCATCTCTCACCATGAAATTTTAATGAGATATGAGGAAATTCAAATGCCAAGACAAATGAATAGTGCATCCACCAAGGGTTCAACTCCAACTCATACAAGGACAATAATATACTAAGCCTTGTAGGAGAATCTTTCAATATACTACTCAAATATTTTGGAGGAACTCAATAGCCATCTGAGCAAGGCCTCAAGAAAACTGAATGTCTCCTGCCCAGTAGAGCACCGGTGGAATGAACAGACTCCAAAATGTTCGTGTTGTACAAAAAGAAAACATAGAGCTTAGATATTATTTCAGATCGAATTAGACAAATTGGAGGAAGATGAATTGGATTCTGTTAAAATAGCCCATGTAAAGGGCCCATTATTGGGCCCATTTATTGTTTTATCTTCTCTCCTCTTTTAGTCCCACATCTTGTATAGGATTATCTTCTCTCTTCTTCTTCCTATATATTTGTATTCTCTCCTTGTATTTAGACACACAAGCAATACATATAAGTTTCTGAGCTCTTCCAACATGGTATCATAGGCATCGGTCTGACCTGTGCGGTCTCGTTCTCTTTAACCGCCCAGGCCGCCCAACCCGCCCCATCCGCCTGCCCCTCTCCGCTTCTCCTGCGGCTTGTGAGCCTTCCCGCTCCGGTCTCCTATCCGCGGGCTTCTATCCGCGAGCTCTGCGGTTTGCCTCTGCATTCCTCTTCTCCTCTCCCTCTCTGTGGTTCCACCCTCTTCTGGCTTTTTATAGTCACCATTCTCTCTAATTCGTGGGGTCCACCTCTTTTCTACCCGCTGCGGCCTCACCTTCTATCCGCTGCGAGCTCCTCACCTTCTTGCCCGCAGCACAGCTGCTGCGGCTTTGCCCTCTGTCCGCGCGGCTTCGTCTTCTGTCCGCTGCAAGACAGCAGCCTCCCCTGTGCTTCCCGCGATCTCTGTCAATCCGCTGCGGGTTCCCTCTTGCGGGCTGCTCTTATCCGCCTCTCTCTGCTTCTTCTCGCTTGCGACCTCGCGGTTTCCTTCCGCTCTCTGACCGCTGCTGGCTTCACCTTGACCGGGGCGGTCTCTCTTCTGTTTCTGCCCTCTGGTCGCGAACTGACTACTCGCTGGTGTCCGGCTTGACCGTGCGGACTGCTGCCTATCCGCATTCTGGTCGTGGTCTTCCTCAGTCATTCTCGTGGCGGCCTCCTTATCTTCTCGCAGGCGGTTTGTCCTCTACTTGTCGCGGCCTTGCTCTCTTCTCGCAGCGGCCTCCTGCCCTTCTCACAGCGACCTCGGTTGTCTGTCTCTGCGGTCTGTCCTTATGGGCTCTTCCGGCAACTCCTCTGGCTCGACGGCCAGCCCGCCTGCTGACCGCCCGGCTTGTCCGACTGACCGCCCAGCTACCACTACAGAAGTCCATGATGAGCTGCGCATCACTACCATCTCTCTTTCTGGAAAGAAGAACTTCGTCCCTTGGGTACATTCAGTTAGACGGGTTCTTCAGGCTAAGGGTCTTCTCCCTCACCTTACTCAGGCTCCTCCCACCCCTCCTACCGATGACTGGCTCCGCAATGATGGCCGAGTTCAGACCTGGATCTTGAATTCTTTAGATGGTGAGCCATATCAAATGGCTATGTATCATGAGACTGCCAAAGATATGTGGACTGAGCTACACTCCTTATATTCTGGACGGGACAGCCTCCAGCATCTCTACGACATCCTCACTGACCTCTTTTCTCTTGACGCTGGAGGGGCTTCGGATATGACCTCCTTTGTCGCTCGTGCGAAGACTCTTGCCGAAGCATGGATCCAACATCAGCCGTTCACCAATGATGTTGTTGCTCAGCGCGCTCAGAAGGAAGCTGCCTGTACTGCCATCCTCATGGCCCGTCTTCCTCCTCACCTTCAGAGCATTCGTGCTCAGGTCCTGACTTCCTCTACCACACCATCATTCTCTGATGTGTGTTCCATGATTCTCCGTGTACCACCTCCTCCAGATACTACGGCTCCTCCGGCCCTTCTTCAGCAGGCACCTCCTCTTCTACCATTCCCTCCTCCTCCTTCTACTCGGGGGGGTCGTTCGGGATCTCGCGGCCGTAGTCGTGGTGGCCGGGGTCGGCCGAAGTGTTCCTTCTGCGGGAAAGATGGTCATCTCGAAGCCACTTGTTACAAGAAAGTTGGCTATCCTCCTCGCCCGACGGCCTCTGTTGATACCGATGCTGGTCCTCCTGATCTTGAAAGTGTCCGTCTTCAGCTCCAGCATCTCCAGGGATTACTCCACCCACCATCTGCCTCCATTGCCTCCGTCTCTAACACAGGTACCGCTTGTCTCTCCAGCGGCTTGGGCTGGATTGTGGACTCTGGCGCTACTCATCACATTACTCCACATCAACCTGCCCAGTACCTGAATTCCTCTTATCCACAGTCTATTACTGTGGCCAATGGGGCCACTGTCCCCGTCTCCGGCTCGGCAGATCTTCCTCTCACCTCCTCCATCTCCCTTCGCTCGGCTCTTCACGTCCCGAGTTCCCCGTTCAATTTACTTTCTGTTGGACGTCTTACTAATGATCTGGATTGTTCTGTTATATTCACTTCCTCTTCTTTTGTTATACAGGATCGGCGGACGCAGACTACCATTGGTAAAGGCCGGCTGCGGAATGGGCTCTACCTTCTCGACGATTCCCCCACCAACCTCTCATTCGTCTCTTCCACTGATTGGCATCGTCGACTTGGGCATGCTCCTCTACCGGTCCTCCAGCGGGCTCTCCCGGATATTTCTTTTACCCCCTTTCAGTGTGACTCATGTATCCTCGGCAAGCAGACTCGTTCATCTTTTTCTTCACATTGTACTCGGAGCGCTGCTCCTTTTGATTTAGTGCATTCGGATATTTGGGGACCATTTAAAATTACTAGTATTTCCGATTTTCGGTATTTTATAACATTTATTGATGATCACTCTCGCACTACCTGGCTATACTTACTTTGTGAACGCTCCGAGCTTCCTCATGTCTTTCGGGCATTTGTCCTCGAAACACGTACACGATTCCACACGACCATCAAAGTTCTACGAACTGACAATGCTCGTGAATACACTAGTCACGAATTTACTGTTTTATGTTCTGAGTTCGACATTCTACATCAGACTTCCTGCGCTTACACGCCGCAACAAAACGGTGTTGCCGAACGCAAGAATCGTCACTTACTCGATGTTGCCCGTTCCCGCAAGCTTCAAATGCATGTCCCTAAACCATATTGGAACTTTGCGGTCTCGACCGCCTGCTTTCTCATTAACCGTCTCCCTTCCTCTATTCTCAACTATGCTACTCCGTTTAGCATACTCTTTCCCTCCACTCTGGCCTTTCCTCTCCCACCTCGTGTATTCGGTAGCCTCTGCTACGTCCAATGTTTGGGGCCTTCCTCGGATAAGTTGGATCCTCGAGCGGCCAAGCATATCTTTGTTGGCTATTCACGTACCCAAAAGGGGTATGTACGTTATTCTCCTACTACACGCAAACTCTCCGTCTCTGCTAATGTCACTTTCCGCGAGGATCAACCATTCTTTCCTGCTCCCTCACCCGACCATCTACCACCCACATCTTCTCCTCCATCCATCCCACGCCCCGTCATTCCCGCCACTACTCCTCCGACTGTCGTTCCCTCTGAACCGACTGTCGCTCCCTCTGAACCGACTGTCGCTCCCTCCAAACCACCAGTTATCCGCGTCTACACTCGTCGCTTTACCACTTCCGTTGCCCCTCTGCCGTCGGTCTCTACCATGGATACTCCGCGTCCAAATGATCAGGTATTGCCTTCCACTGCTCATCCGCTGGCAAACTACGTCTCTCTTCATCGCCTCTCTCCCCATTTACACACTTTGGCTACTTCTCTCTCTTCGGTTGCTATTCCTAATTCTGTGCAGGAGGCGCTTCAACATTCAGGATGGCGAGCGACCATGGAGGAAGAAATGTCTGCTCTCTGGTCTAACCAGACTTGGTCTGTTGTTCCCCTTCCACCATGCCAGAAAGCAGTTGGTGCAAGTGGGTCTTTGTCATCAAACATATTGCAGATGGGACAATTGACCGCCTAAATGCCCGTCTTGTGGCTAGAGGTTTCACTCAACAGGAGGGGCTAGATTATGAGAAAACGTTCTCTCCGGTAGCGAAACTTAATAGTGTTCGCGTCCTCATCTTTGTTGTTGTCCATCGCCGTTGGCCTCTCTTTCAGCTAGATATCAAGAATGCTTTCCTGAATGGGGATCTCCAGGAAACTGTCTACATGCAACAACCACCCGGGTTTGAGACCACGGGGGAGTCTCAGGTCTGCCATCTTAAAAAGGCTCTATATGGTCTCAAACAATCTCCACGGGCATGGTTTGAAAATTTCAGCAAGGTCCTCCGCGAGATTGGCTTCACTCGGAGCTAGGCCGACTTCTCGCTCTTTACTCGTCACCAACCAACAGGAACGGTTATTCTGTTAGTATATGTCAACGATATTATCATTACTGGAGATGACTCTCAAGGGATACAGACCGTCAAAATCCATCTAAACTCAGTCTTTCAGACAAAGGATTTGGGACCTCTTCGCTATTTTCTGGGTCTTGAGATTGCCAGAAGGCCGGATGGGCTCACTCTCTCTCAACGGAAATATTGTCTTGACCTTCTTCATGATGCGGGTCAGTCCAGCTGCAAGCCAAGTGATACTCCTATGGATGTGAACCACAAACTGTGTGCCCAGGCATCTGACTCCGATCTCCTTCTCCAGAATCCTGAATATTATCGACGCCTTGTTGGAAAACTGATATATCTCACAGTTACCTGACCGGATATTTCCTTTGCTGTCGGTCTTGTCAGCAGATACATGCACTCTCCTCGAAAATCTCATCTTCAAGCAGTAGAACGAATTCTTAGGTATCTGAAAACCGCTCCTGGCCAGGGACTTGTCTACAGGACCTCCTCTTCTGCTCCAACACTGGTGGCATATTCAGATGCTGATTACGCTGGCTCTCTCGATGATCGGCGATCTACGAGTGGTTTTTGCACTTACCTTGGAGGACATCTTGTTACTTGGCGAAGTAAGAAACAAGCGGTCGTTGCTCGATCTTCAGCCGAGGCAGAGTACCGGGCAATGGCATCAGTTGTATCAGAATTGACATGGCTTGAGAGTCTTCTAACTAATCTGGGTGTAAAATTACCATCACCGGCTCTTCTCCTTTATGACAGTCAAGCCGCCATACACATCGCAAAGAACCCGGTCTTTCACGAAAGAACGAAGCATATTGAGGTTGATTGTCACTTCATCCGGGAAAAGGTTCAAATGAAGAAGCTTGACCTAAGGCATGTCCCAGGATCAGAACAAGTTGCGGATGTCTTCACGAAGGCTCTTTCCAAGACACTCTTCTATCAATGCTTGTCCAAGCTTGGCGCATACGATTTGTACGCTCCAGCTTGCGGGGGAGTGTTAAGGGCCCATTATTGGGCTCATTTATTGTTTTATCTTCTCTCCTCTTTTAGTCCCACATCTTGTATAGGATTATCTTCTCTCTTCTTCTTCCTATATATTTGTATTCTCTCCTTGTATTTAGACACACAAGTAATACATATAAGTTTCTGAGCTCTTCCAACAGATTCAAAGCACCCAAAGATATAAATTCATGTCGTACGGCTGTGTAACTTGATAAACTTCGAGAATAATCATATGTCATCAATAAAACTGTGCCTCAACGACTCCCACTAATCTTCAAACTGCAAGTGGCATGCAAGTGATGGTAGCTAATAGTTAGGAGATTTGACGTCCAAAGATTAGTCGAGTGGTCTGTACAGGTCAACAAGGAACTTTTTTGGTTATTTGATATTTATGGCATACCTCTTGACATGATTGGGGTGAAGTGGTTGAGTACATGGACAAAATTGCGTGGAACATTGCATCTCTCACCGGGAAATTTTAATGAGATGAGGAAATTCAGATGCCAAGACAAATGAATAGTGCATCCACCAAGGGCCCAACTCATACAAGGACAATAATATCCTGAGCCTTGAAGAGAATCTTTCAATCAACTACTCAAATATTTTAAGGTAACTCGATAGCCATCCAAGCAAGGCCTCAAGATCACACAATTTGTCGTATGCCCGGTAGAACACCGGTGGTATGAACATACTCAAACATGTTCAGATTGTACAAAAAGAAAACATAGAGCATCAAAGTATGAACATACCCCAACAAAATACACTGGGTATAGTCAATCTCCCCTCTTCTCTTCAGTCCTCTTGATCAAAAGATGTTATGACAATTTTGCATTGACAAAAAGGGAATATTAGTGAAAGATAAATTTTCAACTCTAAGTAGTAAAGGAGTTACTAGATGAGTAGCATGACACAATTTTTTACAAAGTTAGACGTTTTTTAAGATACAATAAGATCAGGATGAAACCATGAGACATTGGGAAGAACATAGTGGGCACCTAGAATGTGTTGCCATGCCTTTCGGCCTAACTAGCACCTCATCCACCTTCCAAGGCCTGATGGATGAAGAATTATGTACCATCTTAGAAATTTAATTTGATTTTTCAAGATGATATACTTATCAATAGAAAAACGTAGGAAGAGCCCATTGAACTTGTTTGCGTTGTATTGGACAACATATTTTTTATTAAAAGAAAGAAGTGTTCCTTTGGAAATATTGTGGCCAAGGGCCATATAGTATATGGTGAAGACATGGTAGTGGATTTAAACATAATCAGTAAAATAGCATAATGTCACAAAATGAGGGCACCCGAAGTCGTGTGTGGATTTCTCAATTTGACTGAATTTTACTAGAGGTTCATATCAAACAACAGGAAGATTGTCGCACAACTAATTAGCTTATTCAAGTAAAATTTGTTCAAATTGTTTGGGCTCACGGAGGTAGTTTTAGTATCCTTGATTGTTAGCAAAGAAGATAAAACATTGTCGACCCTATCTTAGGAGACAGGATTTTTTTCTGAATAGTACTGATTGTTTCAATAACAAAAGCTTATCACTTCACCACAACCAAATTGGATTAGCAAACCATTGGG
Source organism: Platanthera zijinensis (assembly GCA_039513925.1). NCBI lineage: Eukaryota > Viridiplantae > Streptophyta > Magnoliopsida > Asparagales > Orchidaceae > Platanthera > Platanthera zijinensis. The sequence continues at coordinate 197,375,409 of CM077079.1, forward strand.
CTTCGTCTTCCAAGTAGAATGTCAAGACAATTTCCGAAAAGGAGATCGATGTATTATCTTACCAGGATGAGAATATTAGAATCTGGAGTACAATTTATAAGCATGTTATCGTCCTTTGTTTGCCATTTAGAAGGAGATATAAGGGTCTAAAATCTTATTGGCATTCATGACTCGAATTGTGTGGTGTCAACCATTTGAGGGTTGGTCAATAAAAGAAGATATAATTGATTATATAGACAAAGCATGCTTATTACCTATATCACCGCTAATTATGATCATTATGCCAATAATTCACAACTAAACATATAAGGGAGTCAGAAAGACATGACAAAGGGTTCAATCGAATTTTAAATGGAATGGCCTGGAGGAAAAAAATCAAAATTGTGTAGCAAATTGCACCATCTGCCAACAAAAAAAGATAGAACGTCTTCATCCCATAGGGTCAGTCAACCTCTTTCGCTTCCAACACAAATGTGATCAGATATCTTTATGGACTTCATTGAAGTCTTATCCAAATCAAGGGGCAAGTCATTTTTTGTAGTGGTGAATGGATTTTCTAAGGCAGCTCATTTCATACCCATCTCCCGCCCATATATCATCAAAAGTTTTGTACATATATTCTTCAAACAAATCTTCCATCAACAAGGACTGATGGAGAATATTGTTTCTGATCACAATAAGGTTTTCACTAGCCACTTCTGGCAAAAGCTCTTCATCCTTCATGTAATGGTCAAAGTGAGGTGATGACATTGTCAAACTGTGCATTGGAATGTTATTGGAAGACATCTCTCCTTTATGGTCCACAACTAATCAGAAAGACAGGTCACACCCAAACACAAATGGGTTCTTCGCTCACTTGAGTAGAAGAACGTGTGAATTTTTAATACGGAGAGATTGTTTGTCTAAACTGAGGGAACTTGGGAAGTTTAAAAAGACAAAATTGTTGCTTATTTTTCATTTTATCTTGAGAAAAAACTCATTGTAGAGGGGAGTGATGTTGCATAAATATTAATGGGTACAATGTACAAGCCGACCTGAATCCAAACTCGGTGGTATTATTTTATGATAATAAGTATTCTCCAAGTATTTCTTATCAATGTCTTTTTTATTTTTTATTTATGTTTTATTGGGGCGTGTTTGAGATTCGGCATTTTGAAGACTTGTAATTTAGGTGAGAAGAGAAATGAAATTAACCTATGCATGTTTTCTTCTTATTCTATTCTAATAGAAAATGTCATGTCATACCCAACCTCAGACATCTTCGTAAGCCTCCACTCATCATCTAAATCCAAGAGATATTAAAGGAAAGAAAGAGAAGTGCAAATTTATTTCCTTTGATCCCAATCTTCATTTATGAATGATGAGATACTCCACATCAAATCATAACTTAGTGAATAAAGGTCTGCTTCAAATTAACGTTTTTAAGTCATTTGCATTTTCTTTTTATAGACCATTTATGATTGTAAATGAACGGGAATCTAATTAAGATTCAAGAATAATTAGCGGGCATTCTCACATTAAATAACAAACTTTAAGTGGAAGTCAATGATTTAAAAATAAGTCACTTCTGATTTAAATCAAGACGAAAATTTTCAGAATGAGGAAGGTGAAGAAAACCCAAAAATCTTAAACAATTTAGAAAAAGAGTGGCACCAATTTTTTAGATGATTACCCACGAGTACAATCATTTTTTATTTCCCAAAGAGCTTAGTAGGCATATGGATCAAAGTGGAGGCTACCCCTCATCACCTTGAGGAACCTTATAGAGGTTCTAGCACATGCAAATCATACAAGTCATTTTGACTAGTAGATAATTGAATTTGACATTCTAGACGACCTTTGGGTAATCAAAGATATATTTTCAACTCAATTATACCTTGAGTTCAGTTCGAAAAATGTCAACAAATTTATACTAGTATCTTCTCTCTTTACCAAAAAAAATGTGACTTCAAATGCCATCAAAAATTCTCTTGAGAGAAATTAAACACATCTCAATCTACCAAAGTTACTACTTTTGTGTTTGTACACCTTTTAACACTAAATTACCATTATGCAAGTAGTTGTCCTTGTAAGAATATCCATATGGAGCTACAAATAACTATTCGAAAAGAACTAAGAGGATGATATTGTTGCATTTAACCTCCATGAGGAAGCTAGTGGTGTCGAGGCGGCACTAGATGGATCGCACTTAACTATAGAACGACGTGTCTTAGATAAACCTTAAACTAACAGTAGAAACACAAACAATTTTCTTAATTATTTTCAAAGTGGTGGACAAGTCATGCAAGTACATCACTGATAGAGATAATTGTTGCATCCACTTTTAAATTAAGTCAAGATGAAGCTCACATTTGGGTCGCATCCCAAATATGATAAATTTATTTGGATTGAAACATGGACAACACATTCTTGGGTTGAAAGTTGAAACACACACTACACAGACAATTTTCACACATTTTAAAAGTGGTGACAAGTCATACACCAACACAATTGATAGTGGAAACTATATGGATGTTGTATCCATTTTTGTCTAAGCAAATATGAAGCACATTATTGAGTTGTATTCCTAGTCACATAATGTTGCTTGGTTCTGTAAGAATTTGGCATTTAAAATGTATTATTTCAATCTAACTATTACATTGAAACTCCCTTCTTTCTATAGAACAGAAGGGATGCAACAATATCTATTAGGAGACGTGAGACTAAATACAAGAAGAGGAAATACACAATAGATCCATATATAGTCTATAGACGTGTGTAATTAGGCTTTAACAGGTTGAAAAAATAAAAAAAGTGCATTCCTCCATGATGAGAGATGATATGCTCAGCATATTCATCCCCACAATGTCTATCTTAAGTAGTCAAAATTCCTTGATTGTATGATATGCTCAACATGATAGCAGAATTGGTGATGGGTAGGTTCTAGCAGAAGCTAGGGGGTGAATTCTAAATGCAACAATATGAATCTGACAACTAATTTAAAATAATAAAATTTATAAAAACAAATACAAGAGAAATCACAATTAAGGAAAACTCCACAGATTAGAGAACACGCAATGTAATATTAATGTGAGAGTGCGTGAATAGTCATTACAAAAGTAAATGAAAATTAACACTGGTTACAAAAGGTGTGGAGACAATGTTTACAATAAGATATAATGCAATCAAGAAAATAATCACCAATTCAACAAAAAACATAAAACTCACGCGGCTATAAACAAAAGTCTATTTCATGCCTTCTTTCATTATCTTTCCTTGATTGGTTGCTCCAATGAATTTGTGATTATGGAATGCAATAAAATCAGGCAACAAAGGATGGATTGTGCTATCACTGATTCACAATGCTTGTAATTTCCAATGGATTAGCCACCATTTATAAGAGGCTCAAGAGAGGAATCAGCACCATCATGGTCCCTTTCATCCAATGTCACAAAGAGGTTAAATTTTCAAGTGGACCTCGTATAAATTAATGCTTAAAGTAGATCAAGGAATGCTTGGCCATTCCACTGGAATTGAATTTGACTAAATTCAACAAGATGTTGGAGGTATCTTCTGATACCAACGTGTCAGTATCGATGATATCCGAAAGTAGAAAGGTCATACATCTATGTGAAGCTCACGATAGCTACACCTATGACCTCTAGTTTTATGCCAATGCTCAGCCTTGTTGGCAATTGTTATATTCCTACACAAGAGTTTGTTTTAGACTTTGATCAAGAGGCCCAATGGTACTTGAACACTCAAAGGAAGTTGAATTTTCGAAATGCCAAATGGATGTAATTCCTCAGGGAATTCACTTTGATTTTAAAGCAAAAAAAGTTTTGCGAATCAAGTAAACAATAGAAATTTTGTTAGATAAAAATCTATATTACATGAAAATTTCTTATTAGCATAGCAATTTTGGTTTTCATATTGTTAGATCCATGCGTAGATTAACATTATTTTGAATTATTAGAATTGCATGCATTGCTCCACCAGAAAGACACCTTATATGCATTTGTTAGCATTTTTGGCCCATTATGGTTTATTTTGATTTTCCTCTCCTTCTATGTTTCTCTCATATATATACATAAGAGAGAAGTCATTATTTTTCCTCTAATGTCTCTTTAGCCAACACGGTATCAGAACCGAGTGATACCTAACTTTGCACAACTCGCCCGCATGTGTAAAGTTATGTCGCTCCTCGCATGTGCACGGCGATCCACTAGTCTCTTGCCAACCCACCTTGCGTGATCTACTTCTTTTTCGCCTTTTTTCTTTCTCCCGCTCGATCCTTTCTGTTGAGGCTATGTTGGAAGTGGAAGAATCCCAATCCACACTACCGTCAATCATGCCACTTATTTCACCTCCTCTCACTGTCCTAATCGAGGGGATTCATAATCATATTATAACGACCACACACTTAATTAATATCATCTAATTTGATGACACTAATTATATCTTGTGGTCTTGATCAATTACTCTGCTCTCAAGAGTCGGCGACTTTTAGGATATGTCAACCGGCGGGATTCATTAGGATGGATTCAATGGGATTCAGAGAACAACTTGGTTATATTATGCCTCATCAACTAAATGCATAAGACCATAGCCTGCAATGATCGCTTTCTTGATACAGCAGTGGACATCTGGAAGCGTGTTGAGTTCACCTACTCATAGAAAAAAAATGCGGCACAGATTTTTCAGCTTCAATGAAAAATTGTTTTGCTTTGATAAGGAAACCAACCTCCATCTGCCTACTACCTCCGCTCGTGCTAACCTGCCCTCAGGCACACGGGTTTTGAACGACAGTACCATCATACTGCTCTCCGTCCGAGAGCAGGTGATCACGGGAAGTAGTACTGTCATAGTTGGGGTACTGTAACGGTCGCACGGGGGGTTCTATCGTGAACTGTCACTTGTATTACAAAAAATACTTCAAATGATATTGATTTAGAGACATTGCTCATTACACTGACCGAACAATTAGATGATAAATACAATGTGGTTAACACATACATATTATAGGATGCATAGAATTGACCGATTGTTTTTGGTCTACCGGAGAGAGATCATTGATGGGTTGCTATTGGATCAAGGTATATGAGTTATACAGGAGTCACTTAGCCATCGCTCAATAAAGTACTAAGGCGTTCACCAACTATTTTTTCACCTCTGGAGCTATGTTGTTAAAGGCGCGCCTCAGGCGCGCCTAAGGCTCAAGGCTAACCAGGCTCAGAGGTTTGCACATTTGTGCGCCTTATTTGCGCCTTTAGAACATAAAAGATACACCAGAGTGCGGTTTTTGTTGTAATTTAAAAAAAAACTAATGTAAGAACTCAAAAGTTTTTGATTGATTGGGTGTTTGTGAAAGATAATTGTGCGTTGGGACATAGATATAAACGATAATAATGAATGATTAATTACTATAATAGATGAAGAATTTGATCGAGAAGATGAAATGATATTTGATATTGATTATTAAAAATGGATCTGGATGCACCTTGCCTCGTCAGGCACGCGCATGCGCCTTGCCTCGTCAAGCGCGCGCCTGCGCCTTGCCTCGTCAGGCGTGTGTCTGCGTCTTGAGCCTTACGCCTAAACTCCAAGACCCCTTTGCGCCTTGGTGCTCCTTGCGCCTTTAATAACTAAGCTCTGGAGAGAGATCACTGACAAATTGCTCATGGATCAAGGCATACAAATTATACATGCGTCACTTGGACATCTTTCAATAAACAACTAAGGCGATCTCATTAGTGGATGAGATTCACCCACAAAGGGTAGAGTTGTTGTCAACGTGAGACATAATTTTATTTATATTGATAGCTTGCCTATTTATTTAGTAGATTTTTTATTTTATTTACTTTCTTATGTGTTAGAAACTAGCCTATACTGGTCCCAAGCCCAGATGAAAAATGGTGAGGGTTGTGTTAGATAAACGGTCAGCGTAAAATTTAGTCACTCTCATGAATATGGATCATTTGAGAAATTGTGCAAAACCTAGGTTGTTCCCCTTAAGGAACGCGTCGCATGGTCCGAATGCGGCATCTTGGTAAGGACCGTTGCATCTCCAGGACTTGGGTGTAGTGTTAAATATACAAAAGTCTTCGTTGTATGGTCCGAATGCGGGGTTTTGGCAAGTACTACTGCATGTCCAAGAGGATTTGGGTGGTGTTTAATAGGCAAAAGTCCTCACATAGACGTCCTAGGGAAGTATGTCGTAGGAATTGTGATCGACTTAGGTTTGGAAGTTGAAATATAGGTACGCTAACGGGGAAAGTGATGGAAGTAGTCGATACGATTATTAGGAGGATGGATGACTTCAAAAAGACGGAGGTATTGATAAATTTAGCAGTACAAGAAGGACGGATGACTTCGTTATTAAGTTGGGTGATGAGGATATTTCTCGTAGTGAGTGTTTTAAATATCTTGGATCGATAATTCAAAATGACAGAGGTATTGATAAAGATGTGACACATAGAATCCAAGCGGGTTGGTTGAAGTGGAGAGGCGCGTCAAGGATCTTATGTGATCGTAAAGTACCACTAAAACTTAAGGGAAAGTTTTATCGTACAGCAATTAGACCCGCGATGCTCTATGGTTCTGAGTGTTGGGCCGTGAATTGTGTACATGAGTAAAAAATGGAAGTTGCGGAGTTGAGAATGCTTAGGTGGATGTGTGGACACACGAGACTGGATAAAATTAGGGATGAATGTATCAGGGATAAGACAGGAGTAGCACCAATTGCAAAGAAGATGTGAGAAGCTCGACTAAGATGATTTGGACACGTACAAAGGAGACCATTAGAGGCACTTGTTAGGCGTTATGAGAGTCTAGTCACTAGGCATGTTAAACGAGGGTAGGGTAGACCAATTAAGGCTTGGAATGAAACTATAAGGAAAGACATGATGTACTTAGACACTAGTGAGATTATGACAAAAGATATGGCACAATGGCGACAAAGGGTCCATATAGCCGACCCCCTTATAGTGGAATAAAGGCTTGAGTGTTGTCGTTGTTTGTTGTCACTTCCTTATGTGTTTGAGCATTTTTATTTTTATAGAGTTGTTATAATAATTCCATGTGGCATAAATTTAGAAATATGCCAATGTTCTAGATAGGCATAAAGATATTTATTTGATACGGATTATGTGAAAATGAGGTTTCCATATACATTACGACCTTTTAAACCATGAGCGGGTGGGATTTATTGTTGGTTCATCAATAGTTTATTCCTTAAGAAACAAGCTTGGGTCAAAAGGAAAGAAATATCTTGATTTTATATTGCTAGTTGTTTGTTAGACATGATATTTAAATTTGAAACATTTCCTAAACTATCTTCTCCACTTGCATATTTCATAGAATATTTACCCGATTGAGTGGTCGCAAAGCACAATATACACCAATATTTAAATTCACATTAATTCATATTATGATAGCTTCTATAGTTGTCAAATGTGGCTAATAATGTGGTTCCCAACACAGAGCCAGCGAAGTAAATCAATCGATGGAGTAGCTAAGCAAATTATCGATTAACTCAAATGTCGGCCAAACAACATCCAACTAACACACATTTAAAGTTTGATTATTTTTTCCTTTAATAACTTTTCTCTACTATTGTTCCTTTAAATCAAACTAAGTTAAGCATGGCTCAAAAGGGTAGAACCTAAAAGTGTCTTTGGCCCTAGAGAAACCTTAATAAATCTCTACCTAATCTAGAACAAGTACTTGATCATAAAATAGTGACATTATATGGCATATAGCACTACTATTATGCCATCAAAATTTGAATACCGCATACTTTGTGGGCTCATGAGAATGCCTTCACGCGAATTCACTTTACCAAGATTTCGGGGAATCTCGAAAGCTATCTGCTAAGGTGGACCAGTTGGGTATAAAGCATCTGTTACCGAAGGCTTGTCCTCAGAAAGGCATCCACACAGTATTGATATCTCCTTTGATGTTCCACAAAGTTGTGTTATCACTCTAATCAGTGTATAGCATACATGTATGCAAGTCGCAAACATTTCCAGCGAGAGCAATGGTAGTAGATTTTATAGTAGCGATTGTGGAGTGTGACAGCTGCCGACAGAGATATCTGGAATCTTAAAGTCCTTCGCGAGATATTGGATCCGAAGATTTCAATTCAAGGGGGTTCAAGTAAGCTTAGTCGATTTCCTGTGCTTGAAGCCCTCCGCGGGTTGGATCCGGAGATCTCAATACGAGGGGGTCAAGTAAGTTCCATTAATTATCTTTGCTTAAAGCCCTCCGTAAGATTGAACCCGAAGATCTCAATATGAGGAGGGTGAAGTAAGCTTTTGGCTTAAAAATATCAATGCCCGCAAACGAAATGCTTTGGAAAATCCTTTGAGCATTGAATTTAAAAACATAAAGATGACAAGATACAAATGAAGGATATATGAAAAGTTTTAAGAGAAGTATCTTTTCGGATCATCATCACTCCAGGTGTTCGAGATGTCACAGCTATAATTAATTTGCATTTGGTAACTTCCGTTCTTGAAAGATTCTTTCACGATGAAGTGTCCTGACCATGTCGGACTGAGTTTTCAACTGAGGACATCCTTCCAGCGGCATCTACTTTCTTCATAAAGAAATCCCTGATACCAAATTGTTAACTTTTTATGTTCTTGTCAAAACATTTCGAAATTTTTCTTATCATTTCCTCCTTCCTGGCAATGGCTAAATCCCGATGCTCTTTAATCAGATTAAGATTGCAGTACATGCTTTATTTGGTTTTCTTCCATCCAGCTCTTGTTCCCTTGCCTTGATAAAAGGACACTTGGGCTCAATGCGTCAAATTCTACAGAAATCAAAGCTTTGTGAATCGTGGGATAGTTTGAATGGCATTTCACCCATGGCAGTTGTACGTGATGTTCGAAGAGCCAATAATACAGAGGGTAGTTGCTCGACCCAACTTCCGCGAGCATTTTCTACCTTCTTAATGAGTAGATTTAAAATCAACTTATTTGCCGCTTCTAATTATAGGTTACTCCTAGGATGATACGTCGAGGAATATTGTAGGTCAATTCTGATTTGTTGGCAAAAACTATATAAATCTTCATTTGAGAATTGTGTCCATTATCGGTGATGATAGCCATTGGAATTCCATGTCGACACAATCTCCCCCCTAGATATTAAAAGCGCAAGGTACAGCAAGGCGCAAAGGGGTCATAGGGACTAGACGCAAGGCTCAAGGCACAGGCACGCGCCTGACGAAGGAAAGGCGCAACCATATTCAGTTTAAATAATCAACATCAAACATCACCCCACCTTCTTAATCAGATTTTTTATCGATTCTACTCATTAATAATTCATTACTATAATTTATCTCTCTTAAAAAATGGAATCAATGTGATCATTTGCATCATATTTAAGTCTCAGCGCTCGATTATGTTTGACAAACACTAAATCATGCAAAAAAATATCGAGTTTTTCTTTCTTTATTTTGAAAAAATTTACAACAGAAATTGCACCTATACGTGTTTTTTATACTCCAAAGGCACAAAAAAGGCACATGAAGACGCAAACCTCTGAGCTTGGTGAGCCTTGAGCCTTAGGCGCGCCTTTAATAACAATAAATTTTTTCACGATTTGGGTGGTTGTCTTTGTTGAAGCTTTGGTTTCAATCCACTTGTTGAAGTAGTCGATCATCACGAGAATATAACGTTGTTGCCAGCTTGTCATTGGGAATGGTCCCAAAAGATTCATCCCCCAAACTACAAAGGGCCATGGAGTCGAGACAAAATGTAGCTGTTGAGCGGGACTTAGCTGAAGTGGGGCAAAATTCAAACATCAAAAACACTTCTTTGCATATAGTTTTGCGTCTTTTCTCATCATGGGCCAAAAATATCTCTGTCTAAGAATTCTCTTCTCAATGGTCTTTCCCTCAGAATGGTTGCCACATTCTCCTAAATGTATCGCTTGAAGAATATTCGGAATCTCTTCCTCTGAAACGCATCTCGCAAGCGGTGATAGGAAAGTTCTGCGATATAAGATCACTGAGAGAAGAAAATAATGAGTTGCCTTTAATCTAAAATTCCTCGTATCAGTTACAGAAGAGTGGAAACTTCTCGTTGAAATATAATGGGTGAGTGGATCCATACAAGAAGGTTGTTGATCAATCTCCAGTATCTCTTCTTCCGCAATTGTAGGGTGAAAAAATTATGCTTATGCTATTTCGTCATCCTCAGTATTTTCTACCCGAGGGATATGCTGGATGTATAATGTTCTAAATCTTATGATGTCTCTCTTTACTATTGTCAGATATCTCGAGTACTGAGTCCCTCGTCTCAAAGGTAACCATTACCTAAGAAGCCATTACTAGGGAATCGATGTGTACTATGATATCTTCTACTCCTAGTTCTCATGACAATCTCAACCCTACAATGAGCACCTCATATTCTGTCAGGTTATTTGGTGTAGAAAAGTGTAGCTTAACGGCTTGATCCATTCAAATGCCAATTGGATTAACCAAGATAACTCCGGCTCCGGAGGAGCTTTTACCAGATGCTCCGTCCTCATACATCACCCAAGCTAGATGAGTCGAGACTTTTTTCCAGGTTCTTTCCCTCTACAAAATCTACTATGAAATTTGTTAAGATCTGGGCCTTGATTGCCATTCTGGGGATGTATGAGATATCGAACTCCCTGAGCTCGATTGCCCACTTAGCTATGCTCCCCAAATGTTTGGGCTTTCTGAGACATTTTTTTAACAGATGATCAGTCAGATCCTGACCAGAATGACCCTAGAAATAAGGGTGAAGTATCAGTGCGGATATAATCGGGGCAAGAGCTAATTCCTCGAGAATATGATATCTCGTTTTTGCCTCTTTCAGTTTACGGCTGACATAATGTATTGGGAACTGTTTCTCCCCTTCCTCTTGTACGAGCACGGAACTCACTGCTCCGGATCCCATCCCTTGTTTCTTGAGTTTGTTAAAAACTCAATCACATTCCTCGGTCCACTGAAATTTTGAAGCCCCTTGAATGGTCTTGAAGAAAGGCGCACATTTATCTCTGAACCAGGAGATGAAACGATTCAACCCAGCGATTCATCCAACTAGCTATTGAACCTCCTTTGGAGACCGGGAAGGTGACATACCTAAGATAGCTTTGACCTTATCAGAGTTAGGCTCAAGGAACTGAGATGTGAGAAAATGTCCGAGAAATTTCACTTTGCTTGCCCCAAAAACGCACTTAGATGGATTCAACCTCATGTTGAACTTCTGTAAAGTGGAAATGTTTCAATCAGATCTCAAACATGATCAGTGAACTTATGACTCTTGATTAGAAGATCATCAACATAGACTTCTATATTGCGTCCCTTCTGGTACTTGAACGTGTGATCCATCATTCTTTGATACCATAGCACCTGCGTTCTTTAAGACAAGGCATGACACGAAAACAATAACACTCATCGTTTGCGATAAACAAAGTGTGAGGAACATCAGGTGTGTGCATATGTATTTGATGATACACCGAAAAAGCAACGGGAAAACTGACGATAAAAAACCCAACAGCAAAATCAAATAGGGAATCTATTTGAGGCAGGGGATATAACAATCTTTTGGAAATGTTTTATTAACTGTGGTGAAATTGACACACATTCGCCACTTATCATTGGTCTTCTTGACTATTACAATATTCGACACCCAATCGGGATATTGAATTTTTTTAGCAAAATTGGCCTTGAGAAGCTTAATAGAACTTGTTCAGAAACAACGGTTATGGCAGGAAAAGAGGCAGACAGTATACTTATTATATAGTATAGACAGATGCACGTGAATTTCATCCTCTTTGGCATTATTATTCAAAATTTCATTTTTGTTTTCCTTCGATTCTTCCACATACCGACACAATGCCACAACTCCAGATGGCGTCATTCATAGATATACTCTTCGCACTATGCCTACTGCATCAAACGACTCATCGTATCATGCTACAACATACAAAGTATCAACTTCAAGGAATGTTTGTGATGCATCGACATAGTGAAATATATCAACACAAACATAATGCACACTCTTCAAAAGGTTGGTCTTATGAAAACTCATAACCATTCAATTAGAATTGTTACATTTCGATTCCAGTCATTGTACTATAGGTGATCTTCATACCCAAACTTCGTCTAATCAGAGCACATAAGAAGACAATGGCAATGAAGCCAACATCGACAATAATACCATAAGACAACTCAACAGAACTCCTCGCAACTGTGCTAAATTGTCCCATATTGTGCATCCTGTCAAAAGATTATACATAGAACATACAGCACCTTGGAATTACTATCATGCTAATTTACTTGAAGGTGAAACACAAACAATGTGCTGCAATAGAGGAATAACCCATATATCAGAAACAACTATTCCAATTGAACTCCGCAACCTATTTATGGGCACTTCAACTGAGGCTCGAAAATTCAGAAAACATTCACACATACAATCATGTCTTCTCATTTACTTCTATGGGGGTGAAACCGGACGAAAGCCAATCACTATCCTACTGAGGCATCAACACATTTAGAGCAGCTGCTACCAAAATCCAGGCTAAAAATTTTACAAATGTTCAACTATGATAGAGAAAATGAAACAACTAATCGGTTGCTTGAAAACTAAAAATTATATATCATTATCACCACTGCACCTCCAGCTATACTGGACAGATCCAAGTCATTAGTTCGAATATTTTTACATTTTTTGTGCCGCTTAGATTCATAGATGCAAGTTAGTTGTAGCACATAACCTTCGGTATGTGTTGCCTATAGTTTCGCAGGTTGCCGCAATATTAGTCAGAGATGAGAACTTGATTTAAAATCACAAAGACATAATTGTCGAAACTCTTTCTACTATTTCATATTAAAGAATACTCTAGCTATCATAGTCGTGGGCAAATAGCCCGGGCCTGGAAAGCCCTCCTGGGCCCGGCCTAGCAAAAACAAGGCTAGGCCCGGTCCGGGCCGGTCTTGGGGCCCTTACCGGGCCCCCATTTTTGCCGGTTGCCCGTCCCAGGCCGAGCAAAGCCCGAACACCGGGCTAGCATGAGCCCGGCACCGGGCTAAGAAAAAATCCCGCCAGGCGGGATTTAATCCCGCCTGATCAGGCAGGATTTTAATCCCTCCTGATCAGGCGGGATAACTTTTGAATTCAGGCCGGCCCGGGCGAGCCTGAAGGGCCTAACCGGGCTCCCCCTTTGAGAGGGAGCCCGAGCCCGGCCCGGCCCGTTCAAACTGGGCCCAGTCCAAGCCAGGCTTTTTGGCCATGACTAGGCTATCATGACTCGCTATAATATTTATTATTACTTGCTTTTTTTGGTTTTCCTTTTGGAAAAAGTGCATGTGCATTAGAAAAGGATACAAAAGAAAGCCTGGAGGCTAAACAACAGGGAGAATACCCGCCCCATCGTCGTCGACAATCTCCAAGAACTCATGGGGGTACTCTGCCACATCGATCCACACAAAGGAAGAATACACGGACATTTTCGAACAAAAGTCAGTCGTCAGGTGATGAGTCCAATATTTATAGGGTTTTTTGGACTCATCTGGGCTCATTTTCAAGCACTTGCATTTCACTTTCAGGTTATTATTGCTTATATTTCACTTGTTTACCATTCTCACTTGAAGTGCACGTTTTAGCCCACGGTGGTGTGCATTTGCACACTATTCTGCTAGGGATAGCACATTGTGCTCCCCATTTCTTTATTTTGATATGTTCAGTTGTTCTATGTGTTGGTGGCCTGTGCCCCAGTGAGTGTTTTGTTTTGTTGGCGGACAGATCTCCATTCTATTGAAATTGTCCCATAGAAATCTCACGGTCGTGCGTTTCCTTCACGCACGGTTGCTGCGACCGTGCGTTCTGCAGCCCATTGGCGATCTGTCCCTGCTCGTGTGTTTTGTTCACGCACGGTTGGTTTTGCCCGTGCATGAGTAAAATCGCACGGCCTACTCTTTTTGTCTAAAAAATTTATGCTTTATTTTGTTCACGCACGGTCAACGCATGAACAAAATTCTGAACTTTTTTTATTTAAGCTGCAATTTTTAGGTCTTCAACATTGGGAACCAGTCCCGCAATTTCTTCCGTCGGAAGGGGCTTTTGCATCATTTTTCTTCCTTCTTCCACTAGGGCTTTGCCCTTGTCCACCTCGCATCATCCAAGAGCTTCAAGAAAGGGGATTCTATCACTACCTTCATCGCCACGGTAGGAGAGCTTTGCACAGAACGAGGCCCGGTCGTGAGACGAAGAAGACAAGCATTTCAGAGGAGAGTGACACTCTTTTGGAGCTTGAATGCAGTTGGAGACCGAGCTAGGACGCGGAGCGACGATCCAACGATTCCTACTGGGAACCTCCAATGAGACTTTGGATTAGGTTGTAGTTCTTGCTTCTCTCTCCGCCTAAATAGATGTTGGTAGTTATTTTCTTCATATTTTGATGATGTTTGCACTCTACAGGTGATTTAATTTTCATTTCATTGTTATGCAATGTTATTATTTTTGTACGAGTTGCTTGAGGTGTGCTATCAGGTGATTTTTGTGTGAGTAGTTGGGATTGCTACACTAGCAATTGCTAAGTATGAGCTTAGTGATGAGGTGATTACGACCCTCAATTCCGCAAAGCGTTTTCATTCCATCTACAAGCCTTCTCGTCTATCCGCCTTGCGTAGCAGTGCATAGTGGCATGCATAGTATCTATCCCGCCAAGCGAAGCAGTGCATAGCGGTCTGCATAGTAGTTGTTAATTTAGTTTTATTTTATTTTTTCGCAAACCAAATCAACCCCTTTCATAACCCCGACCTCGAGGACTTCAATCTCAAGTCCTCCTTGAAAGATAACTCCACCTTACTGTGTTACGCGTGAAATCGATACTTGGGAAAATTCGCCCATTTATATTACTTGTGAGACCAGTACACTTGCCGTCAGTGCATCACCAGATTAGCCTCACGCCGAACCGGGTGGAATAGAAGACGGGCGAATTCAAACAAAACTCCATGTCCGCCGCATCACGAGCTTCCCCGGTCCACCGCCCACCAGAGACAAACTGTTGGCAGTACTTTAGCATGTTGCAACTGTCTCCCTCCAAGATAACCCCGTGAGCAGTAAAAACCGTTGGAGGGATGATACCTCCCAAAGCCTTGATCGTCGCCAACTCAGTACCTCCTGGATCCCAATGCACCATCACTTATCCCGCAGCCATAAGGATCGCTCTCGTGTTATCACGGATCAGCACACCAAGCCCAGCACGTGATCCGGAAGAACTGCCCCAGCAACGTTGATCTTGATCCAACCAGGAGGGGGCACTAAGCTGCATTGGAAGATAGCTGACAGGGCTGAGGAGTGCCCCAGTTCCCTTGAGTCGGAAAGTCAAAGCCATGGGAAAGAGTGGTGAAGATAGTGGTCGCAATGACCAAAAGCGTAGCATGCTCCTGACCATGAAGCTTGTCGTTCCGTGGACGCTAACATTGATAAATTGCGTATCATAGCGCACAAACCGAAATCGACTTGGTCGCAGCATCCGCCGATAGCACCCCCAACAGCTCAGCCCACGACGCCATTGTGGGTATCCGTAGCCCCCACCGCGAGAGGGCCCTCCCAGCAGCCCGGAGAGTCGCACGGCTGCTAACCATGTGGTCCAGATCCTCGTCCTCCTGACAGCCCCATGGGAAGGCGGTATCACTGCTCAAACCACGTCACGTAGCCCAGCCCGGGTGGGTATAGCATCCCACGCCGCCCTCCACCAAAAGAAACGCTCTCGAGGTTGAAGCCCTACCCGATGCAGCCAAGAGAAATCCACCGAATCCCCCGCAAATCGCCTCTCATAAGCCAATTCAGTTAGCGTTCGTCCACTGAAGTGTGTCACAAGCTCCGGTATATCCTCCCTCAAGTGTGGATCACGCGGGATATGAAGGATCATACCCACCAAATCCGGTCCAAAATGAAGCAACAACTGTTGTCGATCCCAACCGCCATCATGGTCCAGAAGCTCAACTGTTAGTCGGTCCAAAGAGTCGCAGTTAATGAAGACGGGCCAACGGCCGAGCGGGAGTTCAAAAATCAATGCATCAAAAAGTGCATAAACCCGGCGTCCATCAGTGGCGCGCCACCGAATCAGGGGGGAGAGAGCTTCAGCACTTATGGATCAAAAAGTGCATTACTTGCTTTCAGCACTTATGGATGGTTCGCATTGATGGTCAACATGTAACCTGTTGTGACTACTACTCTTATCTGCTGCACATTCTCTACTATATACTACGCCTAATAAATTTATGATGTTTTTATCATGGAGCTTTCACTTAAGATACGACAAACAAATCCATCATTGCTTCACTATAATGGTAATCTACTCCAACAATATGTTGTCGACAATTACATCAAAATCAAAACACAAATTTCGTTAGATTACAAGTAATCAAAAAAAGTAAGAGTTGAACTATATGAGGGACTACAAGATTGCCCAAATGATGGATAAAATAGCGTGAGTTCAGTGACTTAATCACACAAATTCTTTTTATTAAGAAATCATGTGCAAAGAGGCAATCCTTATATATATATATATATATATATATATATAAAAAACAATAGTCATATCTTAATCTCGCACCACACTTCCAATTTGAGCTGTCGGATCCCAACAACTCTCAATTTCCATTGTTGGATCCTTACGCAATTCACAACTTATCCAAAACCTCATCTCGTGCTTCCATAACCCCCTTCCCCAAGCGGAAAAGCCCGTGGTTCCAAATCCCTGAAGCCCGTGCTTCTGAAACCCTCCAAGCGACGGGAGACTCGGCCGCCCACGATTCCTCCCGCCTTCGCTCCTCCGATGCCGCCTGGACTGCTCCTCCGATGCCGCCTGGACTGCTCCTCCTCTCTTGGACTGCTCTTCCTCTCAGGCAAAGGATTTCCCTGCCGACAGAAGGTTCCGAAATTATCCCATCTGTTTCTCGTCGTGCTGCAATTTAAAAAAAAACAATGAAGGAGGAGGAGAGGAGGAGGTAGGCGGGGTTTAGGACGGCAAAGTAGGAGTAGATGAAAATGGCGGCGTTATAGCTGCCGGAGGCGGAGGAGAAGAGATAGGTGGTGGTGCGGTTACAGGAGGTGGAGGAGTTGAGACCTGCTGAGGAGGTGGAGCGGTGGGTTTTGAGGGAGGAGAAGCGGTGGGAGGCGCCGGTAGAGAGGCAGTGGGAGGAGCGGGTGGAGGGGCAGTGGAAAGCGCCGACGAAGGAGCGATGGCAGGTGCCGGAGGAGTGGCGGAAGGTGCGAGAGGAGATTCTGAAAGCGAATATATAACATAAAATAGTAATGTTAAAACATTTATAATATCAAACATTTATAACAGAATATAGAATATATTATGTTATTATAAAGTTATATAAACCACTCAGATGCGGGCGCAACCCGCTAAGAGTTTAGGGTGCGCAGCACGCTCGAATGCGGGCACAGCTTGATCAAATGCGGGCGCAGCCCGCAGCGACGCATCAAGCACGGGCGAAGCCCGTGTGAAGATGCTAGTGTGTGTGTGTGTGTGTTACTTATTTCAGCAAATACGGGTGTCGCATTATACTGCCATATTATTTCATCAAAAGTCCAAGAGTTATGTATCAAAGAAATCATAATGCCATGGTGATAGTGCAGAATCGAGGAAAACCTAATATCTTATTAACTACGCCATGTAAGCCATCATGGTCTGAAATGAACTATATCTTGAGCAGATAGCACAAGGTCGACCTAATTTATTGGCTAGGATATTTCGTTTTAAATATGAAACTTAAAAAATGACATTCTCCACAATCATGTCCTCAAAAAGCCAATTGGAGATGTCCATGTAATTGAATTTCAGAAAAGAGGATTGCCCCATGTGCACATGTTGATCATTCCTTTGGATGAAGACAAATTAAATACTTAAGAAGAACATGACTATATTGTCAAAGCAGAGATTCAAACAGCTAGCAATGACACGAAACTTTATGCAACAGTATTAAAACACATGATACATGGTTCATGTGGTCACATAAACCAAATATGCCATGAATGAAGAATATGAATAGTAAAAGAGAGTATCCAAAAAAATTGCGGATAAAACAATCCAAGGTAATGATGGATACCCAATTTATCAAAGGCGAGATGATGGTAGATCAATCTACATAAGCAATACTTGAGATATTGTTATTGATACTCATTGGTTGTCTCATACATGGCTTCAGCTAAAATATGATTGTAAAATCAATGTTGAGATATACAGCATCAAACAAAGTATCAAACATTTGTGCAAGTACATATACGAAGACGACAAGTGGATTTGTCCTCCGGGCGCATTATGGAAAATAATTAAAGTTCAATCAATCACACATTCTTTTGTCGTCTGTTTGCAAGTTCATCACCCTAACAGATATCAGGTTCACTTCTACAATGATCAGACTATTTCTGAAGTACTCATAAATGAAAGAAATTCACGAACAATGCTAACAAAATTCATGAGAATATATAATGAAAATGAAGAACAGAATAAATATTTGTGCCGAGAATTTCCTAAGTCTTATAGATGGGTTACTTCTCCAAGGAAATGGATAAAGAGGTAGAATAAACAGCAAATTATTGGCTATTTATACTCTGTTCCGCATCTTGAAGAAGAAAGATATTATCTAACATTTTCTCCTTCAGCATGTTAGAGGGCCAAAATCATTCAATGATCTCCCTACAATTTGGCATTCAGTACCAAACTTTCATAAAAGTTGCACAATAATATGGTATGTTAGAAAATGACTACTTGCGAAATTGCTTAGCTGAAACACATGAATTCAGAATACCTTTTGCACTTAAAAGACTATTTGTAACAATTCTAATATATTGCAGCCCTGTAAAGGATATACAACTTTGGGAAGAAAATTATTAAAAAATGATTGAAGATTACCCCTACTCAACAACGCAAACACTATTTGTTTCATCAACACTTCAACAGATTACTTCACAAAATTGATTGTATTCTATAACACAACAAAACAATCAAAGACTTTGATTTGCTGCAGACAAATGATATTCTTCAGAATTTTGGAACCTACTCAGATCTCATAGAACACAAATTGTTCATCACAACATCAGCAGCTGATTTAAATGTTGTTGGATCAGTTAATGCAGGCCAGCGTCATGCATTTTACATCATCACTAAAACAATCAAGTAAAGACAAGCAGGGTTTTTCCTTATCGATGGACCAAGAGGCACAGGAAAAATATTTTTATATCGAGCCATTCTTGCATACCTTTGAACAGATGGTTACATTATATTTGCAACAACTTCATCTAGAATAGCTGGAACTATATTTACGGAAGGAAAAACTGCACATTCTAAATTCAAAATTCCAATAAAATTGGACAATGCATCCTTCTGTTGGTTTGGGAAGTATTCTGAATTGCAGCAGTTGCTTCAACATACTTCAGCCATCATTTGGGATGAAGAGCTAATGACAAATATAAAGGCTTTTGAAATAGTCGAGCGAACATTCCAAGATATATTTGATAACAACCAGCCATTTGGCGGGGACATTATAATTATGGGAGGATATTTTAAACAAGTGCCACTTATTGTTGTCTACGGCAGTACAAACTCAAAAAATCATCAATGCAAGCATATTCAAATCATCATTATGGTCAAGTGTCAAGCTATTACACCTAATTGAAAACATGAGAGCTATAAATGATCATTATTTCTCATAATTCCTACTTCGTGTTGGAAACGGACAAGAGTCAACAGTAGAAAATGACATGATACAAATACCTGAAATATATGATAATTCCTTAGGAAAATGAGCATTTGATAGGCATGCTATTAATACCATATTCCAAACCTGTCCTCCATGACAGGTGATCCAAACTACATATGAATAGAGCATTGCTTATAGTATTAACTGACGATGTCGGATGTCCACAAACTACATGAAAAATATCTTCAGATATTTTATGGCGAAGAAACAACATATTCCTCATTTGATATTGTTGATGAAAACATGTATAATTTACATGGATAGGAGTTCTTAAATAGTTTCTCACCTTGAACTCTTCAACCTCATAAATTAACATTCAAAAAAGGAGCACCAATTATGCTCTTGACATCGATCAAAAAATTGGACTATGCAATGGTACAAGATTGGTATGCCGCAATTTACACAGAAGATTAATTGAAGTCCAGTTGTTGTCCGGGCAATAGAAAGGTGCAATTATCATCTAACCACATCTTACTTTCAAAACTATTGAGGACACCAAACTGCCTTTTGAAATGACTCGCAAACAATTCCCTGTTTGTCTCAGTTTTGCATTGACATCAACAAATTACAAGGCCAAAAGATTGAACATGTCGGTATTTATCTTCCAAATCATGTTTTACACACAGGCAACTACATATTGTGCTTTCAAAAGTTGTCTTAAGAACAAATACAAAATTTCTTTAAAAAAAGGATATAAAGAAAACTTTCATGGTACATATACAAAGAGCATCATTGTCAAATAACTACTTACTCTTTCACAACATGCATGATGCATCACAAAGTTACTAGTAGAACCAAAATACGCTTATGTTTTTACCTTTTAAACTCATTTTTTTATAAAGTCTAACTTATATTCCCATGTGAATTTAGATGCTTCATTCATTTTCTTTTGGATCGTTTCTATCTCAAGTAAAATCAGTGAAGATTAGACTAGGGAAAAACACTCATGCTGCTTACGGAATTGATTGCAAACTTCTCCTCGTACAGTTGTACATGCTCGGCTATTATGTTCTTTACTTCCCTACTAGTGGAGAATAATTGGCCATCCTTCCTAATATCAAATATAACATTTATTTTTTAGGAGACTTGTGTAGTTTTTGGTATAACGTAGATTTATGTTTTTTTATAGGGTGCTTACAATGTCTACTTTTATATGTGGCTTACAATATCAAAAAGTCAAGTATTAGTTTATTGTGTGCGGAATCTGACATCATGAATACTAATGATAGGGTTCATAGTCACAAACATATTTCAGGTATCCACATACCCAAAAATGGTTCCCCTCTAAACCCTAAATTAATTTCGCAACTTAATCATTCTACTTGAAAACTGCCCGAGAACCACAAATCGATCTCCTGTTAACAAGACTCAAACTTGATTATGCTTTTGTTAGCTACCCATGAGATTCATTTTTGGAATCTGAGAGAGGTGAGTAGATATCATTTATTGCCTTTTTAGCAAGGATGCAATAATTTTAGCTTTTTTGCAAAAAAAACATTTACCTCTTGTTCTCTTATTTTACTGGTACCTACTTGAATATATACAATTGCATCAAGGAAAATGTTTTTGTGCGGTTAGGTCGGGCATCTTACAGCGGAATGCAGTGGTTAGTCTAGTAAAAATGTTTCCGACAATGATGGGAGCTTTTGATAAAATCCACACCTACAATAAAAAAATATCAGTGGTGCACAATGGCTCGACTAAGATGGTTTGGACATGTGCAAAGGAGACATTAGAGGCACCAGTTAGGCGTTGTGAGAGTCTAGTCACTAGGCATGTTAACGAGGGAGGGGTAGACCAATAAAGACTTGGAATGAAACTATAAGGAAAGACATGATGTACTTAGGCATTAGTGAGATTATGACACAAGATAGGGCACAATGGCGACAAAAGATCCATATAGCCGACCCCACTATAGTGGGATAAAGGGTCGAGTGTTGTTGTTGTTGTATTTGAAGGTCACTCGAGAACGCCTAGTCAGCCTCCTCTTAACCGGATACAAACCTGACTATGCTTTTGTTGGCTACTCATGAGATCCATTTAGGATTTTGAGAGAAGTGGGTAGATATCACTATCTGCCTTTTAGCTAGGAATTAGGATGCAATGATTTTAGATGTTTTAAAAAAAGAATTAGCTTTTGTTTACTTATTTAGTTGCTACCTACTTGAACAGATCATCACAATGCCAAGGCATCAACGAAATTGTTCTCTATGCGGCCAGGCAAGGCAAGCATCTTGCAGCTGAGTGTAAAGGTTAGTCTAGCGGAAAAAAAAATTGATGGCGATGGGAAAAATCAAGATGAATCCCTCGTCTACAAGAAAAAATAACAGGTAGGGCAACTCTTCATTCCAAACATCTTCTGTTTAAAGCTATCTATTTTAGAGAAATTTTGTTGTTGCACTTTTATTTGAGGCAAGTTCATGGTCCAGGGTCCCCAATTAACCTACTCATGTTAGTGTAGAAGAGGGGGATATCTAATTGATGAAGGTGAGATATTTTTTCAGACAACTATAAAGTGCCTTGTATACGGAAATTTTTTTCATGCAGGCACCCAATTTTGGGATTCTATGTTGGAAAAAACAATGGCAAAAAGCTCACCTTACTACCTACATCCTGCTTTAATCTTGCAGACTCTTTTACGGGTCTGTCAACCTCTCTCGTAATTATTTAAGTTTCTCGAAGGATAATCACTTAGAAATGGATTCCTTTATAGTTGCTTCTTTGCATTCATGGATTTAGTCAGAACTTATTAATATTTGCCTAAAATAGAAATCAAACAGAAGGTTGGGAATTGCCTTCTTGTTCAAACACTTCGCCTTTTCTTGATTCTCTTTCATTAAAACATTTAGAGAAAAAAATTTGTCCATACATGTTGGCTTAAAATACCATTGTTAAAATTATGCTCCTTACACCACTATTAATTTCCTTTGAATAATTACGACAGCTAATCAATTATATTCATAATGAGTGACTGTGCACGGGGGCGTGTGGCCGTGAAAGTCCACCGGCCACTGCAGTCCCTCAGTCGCAATAGTGTCCCGACCACGACAGCCCCTTTGCCTGTGCATGTCGGTTCTCGGACACGCAGGGTTCATTCGTACACGACAATACTTTTGTCGCACGCACGCACTCCCACCGAATGAAAAAGGCAGCGGCTAAAGTACTGCGCTCGGTGGGAGTGCGAGCGGAGGAAGTACCGTTGTGCACAGGCAAACCCCGTGCGCCAAGAAACACCATGCACGGACGAAGGGACTATCATGGTCCAAACATTATCGCAATCGTGGTACTTTCATGGCTGGGGTATGTCGTGGTCACATGGGGCTTGCCTAGATTAAAAAGATGATACGTGAGTTTAAAAATGCAAGTAACTTCAAACGGTCGTAACTTTTGATCCGACCGTCTGATTTTCGCACACAATACCATTTCGGAAAGCTCTCGGAGATGTCCATCCACTGGGTTCAAAATTGTCTAAAAATACGCAAGATGAAGCTTAAAACACCAAATTTTCTCTCTTCAATCCCATAACCTTCAGAATAGTATGTACTCTAGATTAAATTTGGGTTCCAAGAATCTAAACAACAATGCACTATCAGTATAATGATTCCATAGAAAGATGAAGTCAAACAATTGCATCACATAATTGAACCAATTAGGAAGGTTTGTATGTCGACAGGGAATCACTACTGTTTTCTTGGTAAAACAATGGTAATAAAGTAGATTCATACACAAAAAACATACAACAACAACACTCAAGACTTTATCCCACTATAGTGGGGTCGGCTAGATGGATCATTTATCGCCAGTGTGCCATAACTTTTATCATAATCTCACTAATGCCTAAGTACATCATGTCTTTCCTTATAGTTTCATAAGTCTTAATTGGTCTACCCCTCCCTCGTTTAACATGCCTAGTGACTAGACTCTCATACAAAAAACATAATTCCAATATATTTCAAGCAAGATCAGCACAATGGTTAAGCATTTTCATAATTTGTGTATGTCTTAACAACACACTTAGATCTTAAAAAATAAACAGAAGACTTGAAATGGCAAAACGATCTACAAAGTATGCCCAAAATCATTAAAATCTAGGACATTTTATGATTTAACAACCTGCAAAGATACATACATTTATCAAAAAAATTAACCCTTGCTTAAATTCACGAACTAAAAAAAAAAGAAATTGAACAAAAAATGCTTGAAATGGAAGATGTGGAAGCGGATGGTGCACTCTAATACAAATGCATTCAAGTAAATAATAAGCACTATAGGAAATAGCTTGAAGAAGTATTTGTAAAACATACAAGTTCAAAAGCTGTCGGTGTGCCTATGTACAAGAAGAATCATTAAATTATTAAAACAGATGGTTAGATCTCACATTAAAAAATTGTTGATTACCTCATAAGGCACCATAAAAGACAGGCATACCAATTAAAATTCCAAGTACATGTCAATTAACTAAAGTTTATACATATGAAAATCATTCATGAGAGCCCAAAGTCCTAACTAGCAATAGAAAGTACCAGGCATTAACTCCAACATAACTTTCATAGAAAATGATACAAATTGCCCAAATCCTATATCCATACAAAAAACAATCTAAAGAGAACTACTGACAATCACTAAAATTGATAAACATTCTCAATCGCGCATCCAAAAAAAAAATTACAAACCTGTTGATTAATTGGAGCTCCACCATAAGCAACCACCACCTTGACACCAGTCTGATAGGCAAATTTCTTAGCCTCCTCATTTATCTGAGAACAAGATATATGAAAATAAAGGGAATTTTAAAAAACAAGTACAGAGAAAAAATATTTGCTGTCAACTCCAACTCAAATAGACATACTTGAACAGAAAGCTCCCGGGTAGGTGATAAAATTAGGGCGAGTGGGAATACAGTACGAGCCCCTCTCGGTTTCTGTAGAGGAGGGCTCGTCATGATCCCACTAATAATGGGAAAACAGAACGCTGCAGTCTTCCCTGATCCGGTCTGTGCGCAAGCCATCAAATCTCTTCCTGCTAGAGAGATAGGGATTGCATGTCGCTGCACAGGAGTCGGTTTCACATATTTGCACCTCCTAATATTCTCATTCAGAGCCGCTCCAAGATCGATCTCAGCGAAGGTATTAGCCGGAGGCGGCACATTATCTCCACTAGTCTCAACAGGAATGTCTTCATAGGCATCAAAGTTGATACCAGTATTCTGCTGCTCGCCGAAAGCTTCATCGGCAGTTTCATCCTCATTCCCAAAGGGATTGACCTGATCCCTGTCCCAACCACCGGTCCGTGGGTTCCACCCGCCACCTACGGAACGCCCACCACCGAAACCGGAACGGCCCACGGGATGGCCTCCGCCACCACTTCCCCAGCGGCTACCAGTAGAAGGTGCAGAAACTCCTGAAGGCCTCGCAGCAGCAAAGACGACGTCAGGCTGAGAAGAAGAAGGCGGATCTGAAGCAGGGGGGCGGTTGCGCAGATGAGGAGGGACGTAGGAAGAGCGCGCAGGACGAGAAGCCGCGGCACCAGCGCCGGAGGAGGTGGTGGTGTTGCTTCCAGAGGCCGCGCCCGCCGAGTTATCGGCGTTCGCGACGGAGTCAGCCCATGATGATCGCATAATTGGAAGGAGAACCACAGTATTGAAGTGATCGCTAACTCAGCCGGAAGAACAGCGAACAGATCGACGAAGCGAATCCTGTTTGAAACAACGTGTATATATTCCTTCTGCGAAAAGCACATAATGAAACGCTTCAATGGAACCGACCTATCATGCGCGTAACACGGTAGATTCATAGGAGCGGATTGTACCTGGAGCAGAACAGAGGTGAAAGATCACCGCCGAGAAGCCCTAAGAAATGATTCCTTTGAACTGAACGGGACAGATGAGAGAGAAGAGAAAAGAGAGAAGAGAGAAGAGAAAGAAGGAAAGGGAAAGAGTTCCGAAGGAGCCCTAAAATAAACGTTGCGCCAGCGAAAAATATCTTTACGAAATCAAATTCTTTGTTTTCGACTTCACAGCACTTAATAAAGAAGAGAGGCGTTCTGCGTCGTCGGATGGTGAGAACGGGATGCTTCTAGCCGTCGGACAGGTGCGACCGGTTTTCCAAGCACTGGACGAGGTAGATGGGTTGGAACATGGAGGGAATAAAGAGTCTGATGAGCTGGAATTGCAGAGACGCAAATACTGACCAAATATTAGAACATGTGGTACCCTGCAAGGCTGCAATAGCATCTACCTGTTTATGATTTTCAAATTGTATTTATTTTTCAATTCATTGTGGGTAAAATCTGATGATCCGTAATCTACCTATCTCGACGAACTCGGGCGAGCCACTCATTGCTCAGACTTGACTTACCTGATGGGATTGATTTTAATTCAACTCAATTTGAAGCAGGTTTGATATTTTTTTTTAACGAGGGACATGCAGAGTTATTCAAACAGAGAACTGTTTGACGAAACAGCGGTGGCGTTTTGTAAATATTTTTTATTTTAATTTTACTATTTATTACTTTTAATCAATTATATAATTTTTTAATTATATATATACTATAATCTATTTTTTTAATATAAATATATATATATATCTACTATTATGCAAAAACTAAACTTTGCTGAAACATTGCAAATATCCCTATATTGCCTTTATAGTTGTATTCATAATTACACAAATATACATAACTTTAAATTAATATATTATAAAGTCAATATCCTTTTAGGTAATTACACAACTTTGCAATATTTAAATACAAAAAATAAAAATTCTAGATATCCTAAATCTATGGCCTATAACTAAAAATGACAAAAGAAATATTAATGTTTTAACGTTAAAATATAATTTATTTTACAAAATAAAAATTATATTCTTGATTTATATTTTTTTACGGTCATTTTGAGTACGCATATGTATATGTTGTGGGCGGGTACTGTCCACGACAAATATCGCCGCCCACGACAAATGTCGTCGCCCACGACAAATGTCAACGTCCACGACAAATATCGCCGCCCACGACAAATGTCGTCCCCACGACAAATATCGCACCACCGACAAATGTCGCACCACCGACGAATGTCGCATCCCGCCGAATGTCGAACTCCGCTGAATGTCGGACCCCGTCGATTGTCGCACCCCCGCCGAATGCCCCCAGGGCCGAAGGCCCGTGCCTGTCACTTGTATATAATTATATAAGGATTTAATGGAAAACGCAGGCTGTGTATATGGCTTATATACACAGTCTGCGCGTCTTTTGAAAATGCATCCGGTTCCGTGCATTTTTAGGAAAAGTGTTCAACATGAAAGTTGTAGATCTTGACGAGATCTACAACTTTCATGTTGACCACTTTTCTAAAAATGCATTTTACTAATAATATATGTATATATATTACTGTTTAATATTATTTTTGTAATTTATTTTCCTGTTAAACTATATATATTTGTAATTTTGATTTGTTTTTGTAATTTCTCGCCTCCCTCCGTCTCCCTCCACCTCCCACCGCTTGCATCTTCTATAAAAATATCCTCCAGGCGGCCGGCAGCGATGTCAGGCTGCCGGACCACCTGTTGGAACACCCTATTACTATTTGGACCAGGATGACTATATTTCTATAGGGATTGTATGCTGTGACCTCCATGTTGTTATATAGGTCACATAGGCTAGTTAGAGTAGTCTTCAGCTCGACGCATAGTCGACTTCAGCTCGACGCAGAGTCGATCTCAGCTCGACGCAGAGTCGACCTCTGCTCGACGCAGAGTCGATCTCAGCTCGACGCAGAGTCGACCTCAGCTCGACGTGGAGTCGACCTCAGCTCGACGTTCCGTCGATCCCAGCTCTGCTTACAGAAAACACTCTCTGACCAACGTGTGTCGTGCTCAGATCGACGTTTTTCTGTGAGCTCGACGCCTTCCAGACTTCCGTCGATTTTGGATAGGAATTCAAATTCCTTCTGACAGGCAATTAATGCTGAAGAATTTATTGGCCGTTACAGCATATCTGGTGCATGGCTCAAGGAATTTTCTAAGGAATGTCTGCCTGTCATTTCCTTTGAGGCATGGACAGTTAAGGAAAGCAATCAATGCTGACTTCCAACGGCTATCAAAGTAAAGGAAGAAGAAGACTCAAATATATTTTCTCTCTTGGACAATAATAAGCATATACAGAGAATACACAGAACAAGAAGAGAACAACAATACAAGACTTCTCATCTTTCTCTCAGTGAAAAATTTTTTCTGAAAGACTCTCTTACAGAAAATCTGATTGCTTCAGACACCTCCATCCAACTCACTTGGATCATTCTTTGCTGGAGCAAATCAGACCTTTGAAGACCTGTCACCCTTGTGCAGAGCTCTCCTTCCTGAACCTCATCTTGATCTCAGGGGGAGCTTTGACAACAACTTCAGATCCACTTCTGCTTCTCTTTGCTTGTTGAAAAGAGAAGACAACTTCATTCTTTTTCTTTTTCTTTCTGTACAGGGTTCTAACTCCCTTCAAAAGTTACTTTTGGTTTTGCTGAAACCTGGTCAAAATCAGCTTCTGTTGGTTTGTGAGAACCTGATCAAAAACTCTCTGGTGCTCAAGACACCTGATCAACTCATCTTGAAGTGGATTCCTATCAAGGGTGATAGAAGAGTGGATGTACCCAGATTTGGGGAACCACTATAGCTCCTTGTGTCATCTGGATTGCTTGCCCCTTTCTGTGTTTTGCTTTGTGCTGTGAATTTATTCTTTACTCTGATTACTTGCTATAGCACCATACACTAAGTAAAGTAAAAATTTTCTCTGCAAGTTTTTATTTGGAAAATTATTTTAAATAACTCTATTCACCCCCCTCTAGAGTTAGGAGTGATCTTATCCTGCACTTTCAATTGGTATCAGAGGCAGGTTGATCATTCATACAGGCTAACACCTGGATCAAAAGATCTCTGATAAGATCATTTCCCTCAAAGGGTTACTTTTCTTAGTTTTACTTATCTTTTAAAACTCATGGCACAAAACAAGGACTTTGCTAGCACCAGACCTCCTATGTGCAATCTATCTAAGTTTGCACTATGGAAGGCAAGGATTAGACTTTATATGAACTCTTTTGATGAAGACATCTTCAATTCTGTATTGACAGATTGTCCAAGACCTCCCACAGGAACAAGTACATCAGCTGTTCCTCCTCCTTCAGGGACTGATGCTGACATAAAGAAGTGGAAGGCAGCAGATGCTAAAGCCATGAACATCTTGGCTCAAACCATGTCAGATGACATTTTCCAGAAGGTAGCAGATTGCAATACTGCCAAGGAGATCTGGGAAAAACTCTCAGAAATTGTATCAGGTTCTGCAGATGAAAGAAAGGATAGGAGATCCTATCTCATCACACAGTATGAAAACTTCAAAAAGGCAGAGTCTGAGTCAGTTGCTGACATGTACAACAGACTGAGCCTAATCATAAGTGAACTTAGATCACTAGAGAAGGACATATCTCTTACTGAGATAAATGACAAGATACTGACTTGTTTCCCTAGCTCTTGGGACTCAAGAATATGGTCAATTAAAGATGGAAGAAATGTCTGTGAGCTATCCACAGAAGCTCTGCTAGGAAAGCTCAAGAGCTATGAGCAATTTATTAAGAAAAGAGAAGAAGAGCAGAAGACATCCACACCAACAGAGAAGGCTGAGAAAACTATTGCCTTCAAAGCACAGGAAGAAGAACCTAAAGAGAAGGTGTTGGGAAATGAAGAGCTTATGAGCCTATTGGTCAAGAGGTTCAATAAGCTAAATAAAAGGAACTTCAGAAGATGGTCATCCAAAGACAAAGACAAGCCAAGGTATGACAGATCCAATAATAAAGATATTATCTGCTTTGGTTGCAGGAAACCAGGACACATCTTCCCAAACTGTCCAGAAAATCAAGACAAGGACAGAAGGGACAAGAAGGAAAGGAAGGATAAAAGGAAGGACAAGGAGTCAAGGAAATACCATGACAAGCCTTCCTCCAGCAACAGCAAGCACACCAGGAAAGGATTTGTGGCTGAATCCTGGAGTGACTCTGATGAGTCTGATTCATCATCCAGTTCTAGTGATGATGAGGATGATGCAGAAGAAAAGGGATTCTGCATGATGGCCATCAGTGCATCTCAAAAGAACACTGATTCAGAGCCTGAGGCTGACTATCCATCTGATCAGGAACTTACTGAGGATCAGGTAATAGATTCATTTGACTTTACTTCTGATGATTTCAAATCTGAGTTTAAATCTATGTGCATTGACTTAATTGAGTCTCAAAAGCTGATTAAAACTCTAAATGAACAATTAATTGAATGCAAATCCATTAACTCAGATAACCTTAGACTCTTAGAAGAGTTGAAGCAGTGTGGGGAGGAGATAGCTTCACTGAAAAGTGAGCTATCTAAGGCCAAACAATTTGAAGAAACCCTTAATGGGAGAAGTATCAAATTGATGGACATCACAAGTACAGTGAACTCAAGATTGAATGGTTCACTGGGCTTGGGTGCTTCATCCAGCCAACCCATAGTGCTGACAACTCCAATCAAATTTACCAGTGAGAAAGGTAAAGGAGTCTTGATAGTGGCTAGGAAGAATGCTGACTTAACCCAGGAAACTGGACAAAAAGTGTCGAACGAAGCTCGACGGACGTCGACCAGAGCTCGACGTAATCGCAAGAAAACGTCGAACCCAGGTCAACGCCCTCTACTCTCTGAACAAAGCAAGACCTTGCCGTCGAACGGAGCTCGACGCACTCACTTGAGTCCGTCGACCGAAGCTCGACGTGCGTCGAGCCGAGTTCAGAGCAAAACCCAGTTCTCAAGGGTTAACTCAAATTTCAATTCTAGCTCCACATCTCATTACTTTAACCCTTATGCTGAATGGATCATACCTCCTAGGAGATATCATCCTGTAGGCTATAAGAGTCAACCTGAGATGTCCTTCATTTCAGAATTTAAGGGATATCAACCTAGGCCCAAGGTTAACTGGGTCAAAAACAAATAAGCTGTTTTTTGTGCAGGTAAAGACCTATCCAAGTGAGAACCATCAATGGTATCTGGATAGTGGGTGCTCAAAGCACATGACAGGAGACAAGGACAACCTCACTTCCTTCAAAACCAAGCTTGGACCCAAAGTAATTTTTGGAGACTCAAGCTTTGGAACTACAAAAGGATATGGGACAGTTCAAATTGGCTTAGTCACTTTCAAAAAGGTGGCATATGTTGAAGGACTCAAACACAACCTGATAAGCATCAGTCAATTGTGTGATGAAGGATACCAAGTAACCTTTAACAAAGCCATATGCAAAGTCAAGTCAGTGGACAACACAACTGTGTTGACAGGTAACAGAAGAGGTAACATTTACTTAGTGGATTTTCACTCACCTGTAGTAGATATTTGCCTGTTTAACTCCATTTCAAAACCAAACATCTTGTGGCATAAAAGATTAGGACATGTGAACCTTAGAACCATTGCTAAGTTATCCCAAGACAACCTTGTTAGAGGACTACCTTCTGGTCCCTACAAGAAGGAAGGACTTTGCAAGGCCTGTCAATTAGGCAAGCAAACCAAAAACAGTTTCAAGTCACTTAATAAGAGTGACTCACCTAGAATCTTGTACTTATTGCACATGGACCTTTTTGGACCAATTAATGTACAAAGCCTAGGAGGGAAATCTTATGCTTTAGTAATTGTAGATGACTTCTCAAGATTCACTTGGGTGTTCTTTCTGAGGAAGAAGTCTGATAACTTCAAAATTTTGACAGATTTTCTCAAAGGCATACAGATTGAGTTCAATACTCACATTGCCCTGATCAGAAGTGATCATGGGACAGAGTTTGATTCTCTTCTTATGCTAGAGTTCTGCCAGAATGAAGGTATCAGGCATACTTTCTCAGCTCCTAGAACTCCTCAACAAAATGGGGTAGTTGAAAGGAAAAACAGAACCCTTATTGAATCTGCCACAACATTGTTGACAGATGCTCACCTTCCTCTAACCTTTTGGGCAGAGGCTGTGAACACCTCCAACTATGTTCTGAATAGAAGCCTGATACATAAGCTAAAGGGTAAGACTCCTTATGAGCTACTCAAAGGGAAGAAACCTAAAGTGAACTACTTCAAAATATTTGGTTGCATTTGTTTCATTCACAATAATGACAAGAAATACCTAGCTAAATTTGAAGCTAAAGCTGATGAAGGAGTGTTTATGGGATACTCCATGACTAGCAAGGCTTATAGGGTTTTTAACAAGTGCACAAATAAAATTGAAGAATCCATGCATGTTACATTTGATGAAACTAACATGTTTTATAAGGAGAAGGAGACTTCTACCATAAGCAATTTGCAAGAACATTCAATTTCAGAAAATCTGAAGCAGCTTACCATCAAAGACAAAGGGTCATCACCTTCACCAATTCAACAAGTCACTGAACTTAGTGACAATGAAGAGGAATTTCAAGTTCTGGAAAGTTCAAAGGGCCAACAAATTGTAGAACCAGTTGTTGTTCCACAAGAGGAAACAACAACACAGGTTGGTGCATCATCAACACCCCTTGTTGATCTAGCAACAACAAGAGATCACCCAATCTCACAAGTGATTGGAGATATCTCAGTGGGTGTGCAAACAAGGAATCAAGTTAACCAAAATATTATGCACACCTGCTTCCTTTCTCAAATTGAGCCTCAAACCATACAAGATGCAGAGCAAGATCCAAACTGGATCATTGCAATGCAAGAAGAGTTGAATCAATTTGAGAGGAATAAAGTTTGGAAATTAGTACCAAGATCAAGGAACCAGCAAATTGTTGGAACCAAATGGGTATTCAGAAACAAATTGGATGATCAAGGAATAATTGTGAGAAACAAGGCAAGACTTGTTGCACAAGGGTATTGCCAAGAAGAAGGAATTGATTATGACCAAACCTTTGCACCAGTTGCAAGGTTGGAGGCCATAAGAATCTTCCTTGCATATGCAGCTCACAAGAGATTCAAGGTATATCAGATGGATGTCAAGAGTGCATTCCTCAATGGAGACATCAAGGAAGAAGTCTATGTAAAGCAACCTCCAGGTTTTATCTCTCCAACTTTTCCTGATCATGTATTTAAACTGCATAAAGCTTTATATGGTCTCAAGCAAGCTCCTAGAGCATGGTATGAGACCTTAGCTTGTTTTTTGTTGGAAAATGATTTTAAAAGGGGTAGTGTAGACCAAACTCTTTTTGTTAGAACCCATAGGTCCCATACCCTACTAGTACAAGTTTATGTAGACGACATCATATTTGGATCTACTGATTCAAACTTATGCAAAAAGTTCTCACAACTTATGCACTCAAAGTTTGAAATGAGTAGCATGGGTGAGCTTGCTTTCTTTCTTGGATTGCAAGTTAAACAACATGTGGATGGCATTTTCATTTCTCAAACCAAGTATGCAAGAGAACTGGTTAAGAAATTTGGAATGTCTGAAGCATCATCCATGAAAACACCTATGCCTACAAATGCTGTTTTAGATGCTGATGAATCTGGAAAACCAGTTGATCAGACAAACTATAGAGCAATCATTGGCTCATTACTTTATCTAACAGCTACTAGACCAGATATAATGTTTGCCACATGCATTTGTGCTAGATTTCAAGTAAGCCCTAGAGAGTCCCACCTCACATTAGTTAAGAGGATTCTTAGGTATGTAAAAAGTTGTCCTAATCTAGGTCTCTGGTATCCACATGACTCAGGATTTGATCTAACTGGATTTTCAGATTCTGATTATGCTGGATGTAGAGTAGACAGGAAAAGCACCAGTGGAACTTGTCAATTTCTTGGTGATAGACTTGTCTCCTGGTTTTGTAAGAAACAAACCTCTGTGTCCACATCAACTGCTGAAGCTGAATACATGGCTGCAGGTAGTTGTTGCTCACAGATTTTGTGGATTCAAAACCAGCTCCTAGACTATGGGTACAACTTAGAGATGTCTAAAATCTTTTGTGATAATACCAGTGCAATATCTATTGCTCAAAATCCAGTTCTCCATAGTAGGACTAAGCACATAGAAATCAGACATCACTTCTTAAGGGACAATGTAGAAAAGAAGAAAATTGCACTAGAATACATTTCCACTGAACTACAGAGAGGAGATATCTTCACCAAACCCTTGGATGAAAAGAAGCACCTCTTTTTCCTCAATCAGTTGGGAATGCTAGATGGAGACAGCATAAATTAAAACTCCAAGATTTTGAAACCCATAATTAACAGGAATAAGAAAAATTTCATTTCAAAATTTCCCTGTCTGAGTGGTTGTTCTGAGCTCTGAACTAAGCTCGACGCTGCGTCGAACGGAGATCGACGGTCCGTCGCCCTCAAAAGCGTCGAACGTCGAACTCAGCTTCTAGCATCGAACTGAGTTCACAGCTTCCTGGCTTCTTGAGTTTTTTCTCTCCCCGGTCGACGTCTTCGTTCAACGTCGACCTGAGCTCGACGTATAGCTTCAGCCAAAGCGTCGAACGTCGACCTAAGCTGGACGCTGTTGAGTCGTTTCAGTTCTCCTAGAGCCCTTGAGCGTCGAACTGAGCTCGACGTTCTTTCCTTTTCTGCGTCGAACCCTAAGTATAAAATCATTTTTTCTCCGTCGTTCGCAGTTGCGCTTTCATATTTCTCTGCTCAAGCTTTCTCCCTCCAAATACTATACTTTTGATCTTGGAAGGTACTCTTTCTTTTGCAGGACAATGGCAATTACAGCAGGAGCTCTGGCGGCTATGAAGTTCGACTCTGGTTTCGACATTGATTTCGATTCTTTTGATGGATCTCCACAACACTTTCTGGATATACTGAATCTTTTCAAGGAGCAGCAGCTAGTCCACTTTATGTCTACCAGGATACCCCTTCCCGAATCAGAAATTAAAGAATGGTGTCTTACAGCAATCATTTCAGATAACAACATCTTGACTGGGAAGATTGCAGGAAATGAGGTAGCCATCTCACCTCAAGTCATTACAGAAGCCTTCAACTTTGCTGCTGGAGATGATGATATAGAACTATCAGTGGAAGAGTATACCTTGATGCTGGACAGGATGGGGCATGCTGCTGGTAACCCCTCCAAACTCCTTAAAATTAACCTAGCAATTGAGTACAAGTTATTAGCAGATATAACTGGAAAGGTGATCTGTGCAAAGAGAACTGCACATGATGCAATAACAAGGCATCAGTTTTGCCTCATGGCTGCTCTAATGGATAAGAAACATCCCAACTGGGGATTAATTGTGTTTGATATGCTTAAGAAAAAGTTGGATAAAAGCTCTGTCCATTTTGGAAGAGTTCTTGGGTTGATTCTCAACCACTGCTGCCCCCAACTGCTGGTGTCCTCCAAGAAGCACATAAATGCTTCCAAGAGGCTCACATGTGCTTTAATTGGCAAATGGGACAGGAGAATCGTGAATCCCAGGGCAGCAGCAGCCATGAAATCCTCTGCAGACACCAGGACTATAGAGGTCACTTCCCCTCAGTCCACTGGTCCAGAAGAAGGGATTATGCCATCTCTCTCCCTCACCCTTCCATCCACCTTCATCCCCTCAACCTCACTTATCTCATCCTCTCAAACTCTACCCTCCTCCATATCCACCATTGCCTTCTCCCTTCCTCCTCAAACTACTTTCCTTCCAATAAACTTGGATTCCACCCCTCATGAGGATATCTTTTCACTTGACATGCATGAAGACTCATTCATGGATGCTTCTACCTCCTCTTCTCATGACTTCCTCAATTCATCTACCTTTTCCGACTTACTCTTCTCCTCCATTCAGGAACAAGTTACACCTCCTCTGTCTGTTCCTCTCTCAACATCTTCTTCATTCTCAGCTTCTGCTACTCCTTCTACCTCTACTCAAGTTCCCCTTGAGCAAGTAGCCCTCCTGCCCTTAGCCAATCAACTTTTTGATCTTCTGTCTCCTAGGCTCTCCTCCCTTTTGGATGCCAAGCTGGCTCCTCTCCTACTTTCATTGAGAGCTCTTTCTGCCTCTGTCTCCTCCCTTTCCTCCAATTTGGCACGCCCTTCTTCTGGGGGCCTAGAGTCAGCTGCCCCTGATTCTAGGCAGGGGGAGATGTCAGCAGAAGAAGAGCTGCCTCCTTCTTCAGTTCAGATTGCTCAGACTCCTTCAGAGACAGTATCAGTTACTTGTTCACAGACAGTGTCTGCTGCAGAAGATCAAATGGTATTTGAGGCCTCTCCTCCAGTTTCAGAGCAGCAAATCAGCAGTGCCTTAGACATTCAGTCTTTGGCAGCTTCTCTTCACATCTTCTCTCCTCCAGCTTCAATACAAGAAGACCTTGATATAGCAGAAAAACAGCTTCAAGAAGATATGTCCAGGGCTATTGTCCCCTTCCAGAAGGTCTTGACTTCTGATTTAGCAGTGGTAGCAGTGGCTCCTGTTAGTGTTGGATTTGGTGTGGTAGTCTCTGCTGAGACTTCAGGTGAAGTGACTGAGACACCTGATGCTGCAGAGGCCAATATCTCCCAAGCTCTTCAGGAACCAGTCTCCTCAGCCTCTATGGTTTTTGAGGCCGTGCCCTCTCCTGCAGTGGTTGCTTCCTCCTTCCCACTGACAGCAGAGCCTCCTTTAGTCTCTTCCTCAGCAGCTCCAGCCTCCATCAGCTTTCCCCTCTCCAAAAGAAAATATATAGATCCATATGAAGAATCACAAAGTTCTGAAGATGAGTTTGCCACAGATTCTGATGACTCCTCTGCAACTATTGCAAGGAAGAGGAAAGCCAGATCAAAAGCCTTGAAAAGAGTACCTTCTGCCAGAGCTACAGATCATGACATTCCCTATTACATCAAATATAATTGTGAAATCACAGAGCCTTGGATGCAGTACTCTCAGAATCAGAGAAAGGCATTGAAGAAGAAGAGAAAATTCAATGAAGGTCCATCTAAACCAGTCCATCAGCCTCCACCTCCACCTCCTCCTGATGCAGGTGCAGGTGCTAGTCTTTCTTCAAAACCAGCCCCTTCAGCTCTTCATGGAAAAACTTATCAAGCCAGAAGATATCAAGGAAGTAGCCAGCAAAGGGGAGGTCAACAAAGAGGAAATTATAAAGGCAGGCAGTCCAGGGGAAGAACCTTTGATCCAACCTCTGGTCCCTATCCCTATAGGCCTAGAGTTGACCTCACTCCAAGAATTTCTCAAGAATCATCCTCTAACAAATTTGAACCAGCTGTCCCCTTTGAAGATCCTACCAAGACTCCTGCCTACTGGAAAGCAAGGATGACAGAAATGGCTGCCTTAAATGAGATCAGCAAAGCCAGAGAAAGAGGACTGGATACATCTCATATCAGTACTATGTCAGAACAAAGAAGAGAAGAATTGGAAAAGTATGGCTCAAAGAAATTTTTTGATTCAGACAGATACATGGAACTCCACCCTGCAGCTGTACCACCCAGTGCTAGAGATCAAAAATCTTTAGGTGCAGCTGATGACTTCAGATCTAAAAAGAAAGCTTCCAATCCAAACAGAGAAATCATCTTCAAAAAGAGTGATCAAGACAAAGCATCAAAGGACAAGTAAAGTAAGGTATTCTGACACTTTCTATATTCTGGACTCAGGACATTTAAACAATTCTGCTGCTATATAGTGCTTCATATATGCTGCATATTATTCTGTTATGTCTGGTTGTATTATATTGTGTTGTATCTGCTTTATTTCTTTTCTTTGATTCCCTAAAATTCATGTAAATAGTAATCCTAATCCAAATAGGGGGAGATTGTTGGAACACCCTATTACTATTTGGACCAGGATGACTATATTTCTATAGGGATTGTATGCTGTGACCTCCATGTTGTTATATAGGTCACATAGGCTAGTTAGAGTAGTCTTCAGCTCGACGCATAGTCGACTTCAGCTCGACGCAGAGTCGATCTCAGCTCGACGCAGAGTCGACCTCTGCTCGACGCAGAGTCGATCTCAGCTCGACGCAGAGTCGACCTCAGCTCGACGTGGAGTCGACCTCAGCTCGACGTTCCGTCGATCCCAGCTCTGCTTACAGAAAACACTCTCTGACCAACGTGTGTCGTGCTCAGATCGACGTTTTTCTGTGAGCTCGACGCCTTCCAGACTTCCGTCGATTTTGGATAGGAATTCAAATTCCTTCTGACAGGCAATTAATGCTGAAGAATTTATTGGCCGTTACAGCATATCTGGTGCATGGCTCAAGGAATTTTCTAAGGAATGTCTGCCTGTCATTTCCTTTGAGGCATGGACAGTTAAGGAAAGCAATCAATGCTGACTTCCAACGGCTATCAAAGTAAAGGAAGAAGAAGACTCAAATATATTTTCTCTCTTGGACAATAATAAGCATATACAGAGAATACACAGAACAAGAAGAGAACAACAATACAAGACTTCTCATCTTTCTCTCAGTGAAAAATTTTTTCTGAAAGACTCTCTTACAGAAAATCTGATTGCTTCAGACACCTCCATCCAACTCACTTGGATCATTCTTTGCTGGAGCAAATCAGACCTTTGAAGACCTGTCACCCTTGTGCAGAGCTCTCCTTCCTGAACCTCATCTTGATCTCAGGGGGAGCTTTGACAACAACTTCAGATCCACTTCTGCTTCTCTTTGCTTGTTGAAAAGAGAAGACAACTTCATTCTTTTTCTTTTTCTTTCTGTACAGGGTTCTAACTCCCTTCAAAAGTTACTTTTGGTTTTGCTGAAACCTGGTCAAAATCAGCTTCTGTTGGTTTGTGAGAACCTGATCAAAAACTCTCTGGTGCTCAAGACACCTGATCAACTCATCTTGAAGTGGATTCCTATCAAGGGTGATAGAAGAGTGGATGTACCCAGATTTGGGGAACCACTATAGCTCCTTGTGTCATCTGGATTGCTTGCCCCTTTCTGTGTTTTGCTTTGTGCTGTGAATTTATTCTTTACTCTGATTACTTGCTATAGCACCATACACTAAGTAAAGTAAAAATTTTCTCTGCAAGTTTTTATTTGGAAAATTATTTTAAATAACTCTATTCACCCCCCTCTAGAGTTAGGAGTGATCTTATCCTGCACTTTCACCACCGTCGGGAGGTGCGCCTGCCTCCGGCGAACCGGCTGGAGGCGGTGGCGTGGAAGCTAGAACTGGAGCTTGGTGGAGGAGTTGGAGCTTGGTGGCGGTGGCGAACCGGCTGGAGGCTAGATCTAGAGCTTTGGATGTCATCGGAGAAGTGTCACCCTCGTCAGAGAAGTGGCCCTGGCCCGATGCTGTCGGAGAAGAGGCCCATCGGAGAAGAGTCGCAACCCCGCCCGTGAGCTCCGCCATGTTTTGATTTCAGCCAGTCGCCGCCGGCGGAGGCAGCGGCTACCTCGCCGGACTCCACAGATGGGGTCGTCGGACGTCGGCGACACCGGTGGGGGTAGGCCGGAGGCGAACCGGCAGGGCCACCGCCGGCGGTGGCCCTGCCCGTGAGTCCCTTGAACCTGGGACTCACGGGCAGGGCCACAGCCGGCGATGTCCCTGCCGGTTCGCCTCCAGCATACCCCTGCCGGGGTCGCCGGTGTCCGGCGACCTTGTCGGTGGAGTCTGGTCAGGCCAACGTCGGCTCCGGCGGCGGCAGCGGTGCGGGCTCAAATTTTTTTATATATAAAAAGCAGCGTCGTCGGAGGGTATTTTCGGGAGCTCAAATGTAACTGACTCCGGCTACTGTAGCAATCCAACGTTTCGGTTTATATTAGTAATAGATATATCTGTTCTTGCTGTCGGGATCCGGTTAGGTCAGAGTCAAATTTGGCGTGCAAACTATCAATGAAAATCCTGCAGCATCGACAGGAGTCTTTTTTACCTTGAAAAACTCAAAATTGTGAAAAATCACGTGATCAGATCGGTGTCAGGCCAAAATTCCCTAATTAACTTTGGGTTTACAAGTATTGAAAGTCTACTCGGAGATTGACAGGTCTCCTCTCAGTTACAATCTTGTAATGCAGAAAGAACGGAAAATAAACTAAGTACACGAAGTTTGAATTAGAGCGTTCTTATGGAGAAAAATGATAAGTTCTTGAAACATTGGAGTGTCCTTTAATCCATGATATAATTTTTCATGTTCATATTAGGCCATATGGTAGAAAAATACACAAAATATGGAAGGCTCTATAGTTTATGTCACATTTATTGGATCTTTAGACGGTCTTAGAGGGGGTGAATAAGGGTTTTTTGAAATTTAAAACATATTTAAAAATATCAGAATTAATTAAAGAAGTTTGAGAATATTTTATAGGAAAATATATTTTAATATCACATAAAAGATTAAATTGAATATTACTTTTAAAAGAGATCGGATTTCAATCTTTCTTTACTATTGTCGGCTTTAGCAGTACTGCCCAGCACTAGGTACGAAGATTGAATTCCAAGAGTGTACTTGAAAAAGTAATTTGCAATATTTTTTTGCTTTTATTATTTAAGGGAAAATAATACTTAAAAAAAATTGGAGCACGAAATAAAATCAATTTAATAGAATAATAAAAGTCATGATTTTATTTCTCAAGAAATAGATTACAAAAATGTTTTATTTCTATAATGCTAGAAATCTTGGCAAAATATGAAAATCTTTTTTTTGGTATCTATACTGGCCATTCTCTTAAGGACTGGTTGGTTCTAGCCTATCTCTGTGAAATAAGACCTCAAACTGCCCTATAGATCTTCATCAGACCTACTCGCCACAAAGCATTGAGAATTACGAAATCCTCCTCAGAATTCGACGTCCACTCCACACGATTTTCCCCCTAAGCCTCGCAAGACTTAGTCGCCAACAACCGTGACAAATTTCCTACAGAATCCTTCCCAAAATCTGATGTTCTTCCCAAACGATTTCTTCATACAAGTTACAAAAAGATAATATAAAACGAGATTATAAGATATAAAATGTAAGAGAAACTCCTCAAGAATTTCT
Organism: Platanthera zijinensis; assembly: GCA_039513925.1. NCBI lineage: Eukaryota > Viridiplantae > Streptophyta > Magnoliopsida > Asparagales > Orchidaceae > Platanthera > Platanthera zijinensis. Next base: position 197,416,059 of record CM077079.1, read on the forward strand.
AAAGGTGAAGATGAAGACGATGTAGAAATCAGCATTCTTTATGTGTTCATCCTTCATGTTGAATTCGTGTGGTAGCACTTATATTGGGTCCATTGATCACAATTGTCTCAGATTTGAAGAAGGATCACAAGTCAATGGTATACACATGAATGTATTTGATGCATGCCCTTAGTTCAATGAATGCAGGTTGGTCACTGTTGCATTGATTTGACAGGTTATCAAAGTCACAGAGACAGATGGACTCATGACAGGAAGCTGGCAAAGCAGAAAGCTGGTAAAGTCCAGAAGCATTGAGTGAAGGCAGTTCCTCAACGCCAAGAGGCTAAAAGCGTCGACTGATGCTTTGGCAGTCAAAGCCTTAGTATTGTCAAAGAAAAAATCTGGTTAAGTCCAGAAGCATTGAGTGAAGACAGTTCACTCAACGCCAAGAAGCAAAAGCGTCGATAGGACAACATGCAGTCAAAGCCGCAAGGTTGCTGTCAAAGAAATCTAAGTCCAAAAGCGTTGAGTGAAGGCAGTTCACTCAACGCCTCCTTAACAGATAATCCTACTAAGTACAAAAGCGTTGAGTGAAGACAGGCCACTCAACGCCTCATCAAGAAAACTGGCAAAGTCAGAAAGCGTTGAGTGAAGAAGGATCACTCAACACCTTTTAGCAGAGTAAATCAACCAAGTCCAAATGCATCGAGTGATGAAGGTTCACTCGACGCCTAAAATGTTAGACCAGAATTGTCTATATTCGTTGAGCGATAAAGGATCACTCAACTCACTCAATACCACAAGTCAGAATTCAGCTTAGTACTAGTGCGTTGAGTGATAAGGCTTCACTCAATGCCCAAGCAGAATTGCTGGAATTTTGGCGGTCCACAAGAGCTGAGTCATGTTGACGTGAGCAGAATTTCAAACAACACGGGATCATCTTGCTACAGGACAAAAGACATCGTTTGCCTATTGTACAGTAATTAATGCAAAAGTGGTAGTGCAGCTAACTACTTTAGTGGTCCATACTGCTCAGAGAGTCATTGGATGGCGGAATACTTATTCAGAGTTCCGAGCAAAAAGAACTTAACTTTTGGGAAAATGGTTTTTGAGCTTCATCTTCTTCCTCTTGACAGAGTTGCAGAGCTTGAAGAAAAACTATCTAAGTGTTGTTCTGAAGTTCAACCAGGTTGTTGCTGATAGTCTCACCTTCAATAACTAAGTTCAGGAAGACTTCTTCCTGAGTGGTTTCACAACACAAGCAGAATATTCTTGAAGATCCATTCTTGGCGTTGTGAAAGGTATATGACTGAGTATTCTCAGTTCAAGAAGAGGCAGACTCAGAGATCATTTCTTTGGAGTCAAATCATCAACAACAAACAACATTTCTTTTGTAGGATCTTAGCTGATCTTAGTTGTAAGCCTGATTTATAAAGACCGAGTGTAGGATCCATCTGTGGATCTAAGGTAGGGCCTTTGTGCCTGAGATGTAGGTGAGTTCATTCACTGAGTGTAGGATCCTCCTGTTGATCTGAGTGTAGGGCATCCTCCTAGCCTGAGTTGTATGACTTTGGTTATAGTCCGAGGTAGGTGATCTGTGGATCACTTAGCTGTAGGAGCATCATCTGCTCTGAGTGGTAGGGCCTTGGGCCTGATGTAGGACTTGGAGGAGTCTGAGAGATCCCGATGGATTTGTGTTATAAGCTCTTGGAGCCGAGTTTGGAGATGTTGGTCTTGTCTAACACACTATTAGAAAGGTGGAAGGGACAGTGGTGTAACTCCCCCGATTTTCTGATAATATTATTTGATTTGGTATCGTCATATTTATGACATCAAGGCGTTACTTTTTACATTATGGTGACGGCGCTACACCGCTAGTGCATTTTTGCGTCCGTTAGGTTTGTTTGACTAGATTTTTGGGATTTTGATTTGGATTGAAGGTTTTCCTTGATTGAAAGGATTGAGTTTTGAGGTTTTGGACTTGTCCAGTTTTATTGCGATCCGAGCATTTTGGGTCTCGGCGCGTGTTTGGATTTTTAGAGATGATTTTTTCTTGTGAAAGCATTTGATGATAGCGTCTCAAGAATGGTGCGTTGGATTCTAGGGTTGTAATCTCTGTTAAATTTGTTTAATTCGGCTCGCATTTGGGCCCCCGTTTTGATCTCATATTTTTCCTTGTTCAAACCATTTGAATATGATTATTATTATATTATTAAAGCCTTATGCCTGTTTTGATTCTCGGGAAGCCCTCCTTAAGGGTAGGTTTTCGTCAAATGGGATGTAAGACCCCCCTCCCGGAACACAGAACACGGCACGAGAGGGGTCTTACGCCCAGAACAGCTGCCTTGCGGTAGCACTAACACTCGGGCTAGTCTGCACCACAAGACGCCTATTCTGCCGGCTACAACCAATATCATTCATTGCCAACCTAACCAGAATATAGAATAGAAGTCAAATCCACACCAAACATATAGTCCATAATATAACAACAGTAGAGAAGCTACAACAAGCTTCAAATATCAGAGTACGTAAATAGTTTTCCCAAAAAAGGGTACAACAAAACCTCTCACACTCACATCAGTAACCAACGGTAGCGACGGTACCGTCCCCTCGAGTCCTATCGTCTTGGCATGGCTGTCCGGCTGTATATCCTGCTGCTCCACCTGCGGGGTTTCCTCTTAAAAAGGAAGACGTAGCATCCGTTAGTCATAAAAACTAAGTGGATTCACATCCGCTCCCCCGGCGACTCCTCGGCACCGGGCGGAGAAAGGAACAGGGTATAATATATATAAACATAGGTATAAGCAGGTGGTATATCACTATGTATATAAAGCAGTATATAATCTAGTAACATGTAGTTCTAGCATTTCTACCATCTACCACAGCATATGAATAAAGATATAACAGAAGGTAACTTAACTTATATAAATGCCCATACAAACTTATAAGTTGAGGATCGTTCAGCAGTAAGAAACTCGTCGTATAGGAGTGCCCATACAAACTTATACGATGAGGATCTTGTGTATGCAATGAAGTGTAATGGTATGTATGCAATGCAATGACTCACCCATGATCACGCACATGCAATTGCTATGTCGACACAGACTTGCAGTTCCCACTTTCGAGTAGGTAGCTAATCTCTCAGGCGTCATCCGTCGTGGCCATACGGTGATAGTAGAGCGGGCATCTCCACTACTAGGCTGGTCTCCACACTACCTGGCCTAGGCCTTTATATGTCTCAATGCTAAGAACACAACAGCGGAGCTCACATGCGTACTACGGCTCAGCGGGTGTCTCGGGTAGATGTGCACCGAGATCCTAGCCCCGAACTGGCCTAAGGTGTGATACAGAAGGAGCCTCGAAAATGAGCAAGAGGACCAAGCCCAACTGTTCACTTGGCACGAAAGGAGCCTCGGGACGTGAACACCGAGGACCAAGCCCAACCGCCCAAGGTCTAGCTGTCAACTCCCATCGGTGTGACGAATTGCAAGCCCGTATACCTGCCACACTATCCTTAACCCGGGATTATGACACCGCGTTTCGACTCACACCACATGCATTATACCCACATCGTGATACGGAAGGAGCCTCGGAAACGAGCACGAGGACCAAGCCCAACCGACCACTTGGCACGGAAGGAGCCTCGGGACATGAACACCGAGGACCAAGCCCAACCGTCCAATTTATGACTCTTCTCACGACACCAACAACATTTATTCTACCAACCTAATTACTCGTGAGCACTTGAGTTACTCATCCGATAATCAACACACAAGTTCATATCAATCAACACTGAGCAATTACCCATGCTCTAGTAATCATTGTTATTAAATGACTAAATAGCATTCGTTCACTAATCCCCACCAAGTTGTTTCGCTCAACCGCATATCATTCACCCTTTGTTTACGTGGGGTCTATTCCAATACTATCATCATGTATTGAATTATCATAGTATACATATAATGATTCGCCTACAACTTAATGTCAGATTAATACAAGACCTCCTCCAAGTCCCAATTCATTTATATAACTAACCCAGGAATTAGGGTGCAGAATCCTGCTGGACAGCAACTTCAACCGAAGGTTCCCATGGATACAGGAATCCGGTGAGTGCGTGTAACACCTCTATGGAAAGGTATTTCCATGGGCTACAACATTCATGTTCAGTTTGCAACCCAGATCGGACTGTATCCCACATGAAATTGGCTCCAAAGCCTGCTGCGTTCAGAATACAATTTCTGCACACTTAGTCCGACAACCCTCTACTCCGATCAAACATTCCCGTGGCTACAGACTTCACCCGAAGGCGTGTAACCACTCGTCGGAAAGGTAATTCCAAGGGATACGACTCTCGTGTTTAGTCGAAAGCCCATATCTGACTATATCTTGCCTGAAGATAGCCGAGAAGGTCGCTGCGTGCAGAACACAGATTTCTGCACGCATCTGAGGCGAAATGAACGGCATCGGTTCATCTTCCTCCTCAAGCCAATCCTCCCCAAATCACAACAAGAAGTTCCTCCACTCTTATTCACCCTCTTAAGGCCAATCCTCTTCACGAATCCACCCCCATCATCACTTTGAAGAAGGGGAGGTTGAAGATGACTAAACATTAGAACACAAGTTCTAGAAAGGCCCTCCTAGAAACCTTCACCTCACACATCAAGACTCATTTGAGTCGATGTCTCGCCTAAGAATAACTATGGATCTAGCACCAAGTGAGAGGGGGGAAGCTCACCTCATTTCCAGCGGTTCCGCCATTTCCGACCATGGATCTTGTCATCCTTCTCGTTGGCATCGTTTTTCCCTTGACGGCGGTTGCGTTTACTCACGGGGTCGGTTGGCTCCAGCAAGATCTATCTCCTTCAGAAGTTCCTCTACAAAAAATAGGATTTGGAAGAGAATAATACGGCTAGGGTTTCATTTTTCTCTTTTATATAGAAGTGACACGGCCGTGTCCTTACCCGTGTTCTGCTCTGGCGAAACGTCATCAACGGTTTGACTATCGTTTTGTGCTCATACACGGGTACTGACATGCCCGTGTCTGTACCCGTGTCCAGGTGACATGTCGTGGTTGTGGACGTGTCGATACCCGTGTCCTGCTCAGGACACTTTTCGTTTTGCTTGCCTTGGAGCACACAGGTAGGGACACGCTCGTGTCTCTACCCGTGTCCTTCTCTGGTCAGCTATGTCTGCCACTCAAAGCCATGCCACTCAAAGCCATGGTACTCAACTCCACGATATATGGGTAGGGACACGCCCGTGTCTCTACCCGTGTCCTCCTCGTCACAGTCCACTCAACGTCGTGCTACTCAAAGCCATGACACTCAACGCCACGGCAAACGGGTAGGGACACACCTGTGTCTCTACCCGTGTCCTCCTCGGGACAGTCCACTCAACGCCGTGACAAAATCACTCAACGCCACGGTCACTCAACGCCACTGAACACGGATAGAGACATGCCCGTGTCCCTACCCGTGTATAACAACCCGACCCGTTAAATAACATATAATAGAAGGTCCGGCTGGGGCCCCACATTATATGTCACAAACAGACGGCGAGGTCACAGGTTAATACCAAAATACCACGCATCCTAACTCAGAGCATTCTAGCGGAAGCTTACAAGTTGCACGAACTCAAACCATGAATGTCCACTAATATATAAATAACTCATTTATATATAAGACCAGGAATGTTAACAAGTACACCGCTCACGGCCTTAAGGCCTCACAAGTTTCTCTTTACAAACATACGACTTCATACATCGGCACGCAGGCGCGCCACACATGAAATCCAAAGCTTCGCACGGCCTTCGAGGGCCCAACAGCAACAGAAAGGGCTTCATCCCGCTCAATCCATTTCAGCATTTATAAGGGCAGCACCTGCATATAGATATCCACCCCATGGGTGACAAACAAAGCAACGATAATCATTCAGCTGGCCAATTATAACGACCATACCCCTTACCTGGGGCAGTGGTTCCTTCCCTGCATGTATTCCAATCTCAACACATATATACAATACACATTATCATCACAAACGCGGGCCTTCGTGCCAGACATTCCGTGCACTCAGGGCACACTTACGGTGTACCAAGCTCCTCATGGTTCCACCACCGATTCGAGGTGTTTACTTGTTGGCCGGACCTAAGCCTCCAAACCCCTGTTGAAGACCTCACGCACCCGTCCACTCAGAGGCACACACCTTATAACAAACTGTTAGCGCTATCAGTCGACCTACCCTCGTAGTGTAACAAGCCTAGGGAAATCGCCCCGCTGCATTGCTACCAATCGACCGCTCACCCGATCCTACCACGAAACTTGTTGGGTGGCCCACCCACTCAGAGGTTCTTAACTTGTTGGCTATGGGCATCAGCCGCCAAACCCCTATTGGAGACCTCTCGTACCCACCCACTCAGAGGTGTTCGCTTACAATAATTCGATCAATGAACTTGGTGGGTGTCCTACCCACTCAGAGGTTCTCGCATTCCTCCTCAACACCGGCACATAGTGCCGCTTCCACTCCATCAAAACAGCTCGTGCCGAGCATACAACCAAAGGAGCTATACAAAGCTTCCTTCTCACCATCACAATCGTCCTCACCAATCTCCGTAGGTTAACCGATGTATACACAGAGTCTTCTTCGGTTCGCAGCATCACCAATCCAGACATCCATCCAGATGGGCTTCACATAGCATGCCTATGCCGTACTACACATTTCCGGCTTTAGATGCAGACTCAACCGCTGGAATCACTTACGCTCGTCCATCTTTTGATGGAGGATTCCTCAGATATTCATGCATAAACAAAGGGCTTCACCTGCCCAAGGAAGAAAGATCGTTACCCTTGACGATCGCTTCGGCGCCATGAAAGAACTAGCCGGAAGGAAAGCACGCAACGGCCTTGCCTTCACAGCGCTGAACTCGGCTCTCGATTCGGACCGCTGAAGCTCCACCGGCGGTCGGAAAGCTTCTCCTTCTTCCTTCCTTGCTCTCCTCTCTCTCGTCACTTTAGAAAGAGAATGGCCAATATGAGAATGAGATATTCATCTCCATTCTTGACCTTACAAGAGCAGGGATGATCTGGGACCACATGATCCAAATAGAAGGGAACGAACGGCCTCGATTGCTTTGAAAAGCATCTAAACAGATCTGACACGGCCTGTGACACGCCTGTGTCACAGGCCGTATTCCTTGAGCGGTTCAGGAACCGACTCAATCTGGAACAGAACACGGGCTACGACACGCCCGTGTCACTCTCTGACATGCCCGTGTCAACCAGTACACGGCCGTGTGGATGGTCGTGTCACCTCATCAACACAAGGCTGAAACACCCGAGAAGGACACGGCTAAGGCACACGCCCGTTTCCTCGGTCGTATGCTCAACACACCCCTGTGACATGCCTGTGTCACAGGCCGTGTACCACACTCAACGCCACTCAATGCCACTCCACTCAACGCCACTCAACCCAATGCCGCCCGAGCAGGACATGCCCTGGGACACGCCCGTATCCCAGGCCGTGTGCACCAGACACGCCCTGGGACACGCCCGTGTCCCAGGCCGTGTCACCCAGTGTAACACCCCTAAACTCAAAAGAGAGATGGGTGGCATTTTTAAGCCAAGACGGGGTTTTGAAGCAGGTGACACGGGTCTCGACACGGGCGTGTCGGAGGCCGTGTCAGGGCGTGTTCGACCACAGGTTGTGCGGTCGACGCTTTGGCGGTCGACGATCGTAGAAGGCTGGAACACGTCCTGGGACACGAGCGTGTCCCAGGGCGTGTCAGGCACACGGTATGTGACACGGGCGTGTCACATGGTCGTGTCCTCCTCGGTATATTTCTGGTCCTGTGCCATTTTTGGCACACGGGTAGTGACACGGGTGTCGACACGGGTGTGTCATCCGACACGGGTAGTGACACGGGCGTGTCATCCGACACGGGTAGTGACACGGGTGTCGACACAGGTGTGTCATCCGACACGGGTAGTGACACGGGTGTCAACACGGGCATGTCGGTGGCCGTGTCCTTCTCGGGTTAGGAAAGCTGGCCGATTGCACACGGGGGGGGGGGGCGTGACACGGGTCCCAACACGAGCGTGTCACAGGTGACACGGGCGTGTCGGAGGCCATGTCGAATGCCGTGTGCTGGTTTTTGAGTCGGTCGAGACGGCGAATGGGTGACACGGCCAGGCACACGGCCGTGTTGCAACCCGTGTTCGGCGCAGATTTGGTATTTTCAGGCCTAATCAAGGCCGTTCGGTTCTTTGATTTGAGATCCGACGGCTGGGGGTTGTTTCCCCAGGGTTATACCCGGGAATAGGGTTTAGAAACCCTCATTTCTCTTGAGTGGTTCTCTTTCTAAAAGCTAGAGAGAGGAGAGAGCAAGGAGGAGGAAGAAGGACTAGATCCGGTCGCCGGAGGAGATTCAGAGCTCCAAATCGCGAACCGTCTTCGGATCCGCGGAGGCAAGGAGATTGCGGTGCTTTTCATCCGCATAGATTTTCATGGCGCCGCGGAAGAACGCAAGGGTAACGATTTCTCATCCTTGGGCATGTGAAGCCCTTTTTCCCTTTACATAGGAAGCCCTCTCTCGCGAGTGAGCGAAGAGTTGGAGCGTTCCTTGGGGTAGATATGTAAAGTCCCCCTTGTGTAGAGTCCGTATGCGAAAACGGACATAGACATTGTGTGTGAAGACTATCCGGACAAGTAGAGCCGGATCGGTGATGTTGCATTGCATATGAACCGGGGAAGACTCCGGGTGTTTGGGCGTTTTTTCGGGTTTTCTACGTGGTAGATTGCAACAGGGAGCCTTGGAGATTAACTCCAAGGTGCACCCGGAAAACTGGGCAAAAGCGAGTTTTGCCAACACGATGGCCGGGGAGCCAACGTGAACATAACCGGGTTATGTGATTGTTGCGGCGGAAACGGGACTCGGTGAGTCTTGACCTGCGCATATGGCTTAAATTGCCGTTGCGATATGAGCACGGGTCAGGCGGAACCGTACCCGATCTATGTCGTTCGGTGGGACCGTTGGCATGGATGAGAGTCTTTGGCGGTCTATGGCTTAAATTGTCGTGACCAAGGCCAAGAAGACAAGATGCTCATATGGTTGGCCGTCCAAGGGGCGGTGGTGGAACGGGAACGTCTATGGCTTGAAATGACGTGACGTTGGCCGGTTTGCCGTGAATGTGCCCTGAGTGCATGGGGTGTGTGGCCGTGCGAGCCTACGCCTGTGATGAAGTGTGTTTACACTATTGTTGTTGCCTACTAATAAAGTGCAGGTAAAGAGCATCGCCGCCCCGATTTTGGGGGCGGGATCGTTATAATTTGGTCAGCATAGCTGACCGTTATTTTGTTTACCACCGGGCGGTGGATTGTGGCTTGCAGGTGCTGCGGAGCCGAGCGGGAAATAGCGGGCTAAATCCCTTGAAGCTGTGCCGGCCCTCGAAGGCCTAAATGTTTATGTTTTTCCCGTTTATCATGTATGGCCGGCCTGCATGCCGAGGTTTGGAAAACACTTTATTTAAAGCAAACTGTTGTAAGGCCTTAAGGCCCGTACTCGTGTATTGTACATTCCTATTTGGTTTGTGTAGTGGACATTCATGCGTGTGGCTGGGTTCTTTCCTTTCTTGCAACTTAATAATTGCTTCCGCTAGGTGTTGTGTAGGACGTTATGATTGGTTGATTGGTTTCAACGCGTAACCAACCGGTCTGTCCGTAGTATATGGCGTCGGGCCCCGGCCGGTCCTACTGCTATATGCTATACGACGGATATGGGTGTTACAAATTGGTATCAGACTACTGGTTTCGGTCAAACTTAAATGAATTCGTGGGCGAATTCACTTTAAGGGGTGGTGAGGACATGTGTGCGTCATCGTTATAACATGAAAAGAACCCATGAATGTCCACTTAGGAATGAAAATACACATGTTTGAGGAACCTGCGTGTTCCTATAATTGCTGTTTGCAATAGTGTTTGGTCGCTTATCGGTGTTTTTACACGATTATAGGTGACCAGAAGTGGTGCTGGACCGTCGGAACGGCCAGGTTCTGAGGCAAGCAGTGCACCTAGTGAGGCTCCTGCAACACCTCCGTCTGCCGAGACCATTAGGTTGGTGGCAGAAGCTGTCATGGCGATGATTAATGCGCAACCTGCAAGACAGGTGAAGCAGCCTGCTCCTGCGGAGGAGCAAGTGCCGCTCCAAGCGGCGGAGCCCAGAAGGGTTGAGCAGGTGCGGTGGAGCCGGAGTTACCTCGGAGAGCAACTGTAAGACAGTTGAAGCATGTGATGGGCTTCCACCCACCGGTGTTCTCGGGAACGGGAACCCCGACCCAAGCTGAAGATTGGCTCTCAAGAGTCAATAGGGTGATGATAGCTACTGAAACCGAAGAGTGGCAGATGACCACGATAGCGACGTTCCTTTTGGATGGGGACACAAGGTTATGGTGGGAAGGCCTAGAGCTACACCAGTTGAGGGGAAGGCCGTTGGCCGAAGTTCCTATGGTGGAGTTTGCAAGATTGTTCATGGCTCGATACCTCCCCTCAGCGCAGAGGATCACATTGGAGAACGAGTTCCAAAAGTTGGTGCAAGGAGATAGCACTGTAGACGAGTACCTCCACGAGTTTACTCGGTTGGGGAGATATGCTAGCGCTACCTTTGCCGACGAGGAGCGAAAGACTAACCGCTTCTACGAAGGGTTAAGAGTTGAGCTGAGGTTGCTACTGTCAGGGCCCATGACGCAGGGTTTCCTAACCTTGGTCAACTCGGCCCGGTCCTTGGAGAAGGACATGAGAAATGTGCAAGCTAAGAAGGAATCTGGCGAGAAGAAATCGGAGTTCAAAGCGCCGACTACGTCGAAGTCGGGCTATCGAAAATTCTTCAAGAAGACTAGGACGTCAGGTCCAGCTTCTTCTACAGGTGCCTCGGGGGCAACTACCAACCGAACCCCGGGCGCTTGTTTCACGTGTGGAAAGACGGGGCACTTTGCCCGCGATTGCTGGAGCGGACGCCCAAAATCCGAGAGGAAGTAAGGAGCTACTTACGAAGAGAAGGGCAAGGCGGTGGAGTCAACCGCGTCTCACTATGCTCCGACTCAGCCTAGAGTCTATAACTTGGGGCAGCAAGAGGCCATTAAACAAGCGGATGTGGTGACAGGTACGAGTTAATTTATAGCAAGTTAACTTAGATACTGTTGTTTATTGCTTGTTAGCCTAATATGGTTTGCATAGGCTTTGTTTTGATTAGCGATAGTCCGGCACGGGCACTGTTCGATACGGGAGCTTCACACTCCTTCTTGTCCGAAAATTTTATATCGCGCATCGGAGTCCCTTCTTCGATGGCTAAGGACAAGTTGGATGTGCTGCTACCGAATGGGTGCTCGATGCGTGCGGACAGAGTGTGCGCCGTAAAGGTTCACATTGAGAGCCAAAAGTTTGACTTACTAGCGTCATTACTGCCGCTAGTAGAGTTTGACGTTATCTTTGGGATGGATTGGCTTTCGGAGCAGAAAGCTTGGATTGACTGTGACCGGAAGGAGATCAAGCTGGGTGTTGGGCTGGGGACAACATTCAAGGGACTCAAGGGGTCGAGCAAGACGCTGATGTCTGCTCTTCAGGTGGTAAAGGCAGTTCGTGCTGGTGCAGAGCTGTTCTTCGCAATAGTGGGGGCTGTGGAGCCAAAGTCCACGTTAGATAGCATCCCCGTGGTTTGTGAATACCCCGATGTGTTCCCGGATAGTCTTCCCGGGGCCCCACCGCGGCGAGAGATTGATTTCACCATCGAGCTCGTACCGGGGGCCAAACCGGTGTCACATGCTCCGTATAGGTTGGCGCCTAAGGAGATGGCAGAGTTGAAAGTTCAGCTAGAGGAGCTGATGGAACAAGGTTATGTGCGTCCAAGCTCGTCGCCTTGGAGCGCACCGGTCCTCTTCGTTAAGAAGAAGGATGGTAGTATGCGGTTGTGTATCGACTACAGAGAGTTGAACAAGCTGACGGAGAAGAACAAATACCCAATCCCGAGGATTGATGATCTGTTCGATCAGTTGGTCGGATCGTCGGTATATTCTAAGTTGGACTTGAAGTCGGGGTACTATCAGTTGAGGTTAAGGGAATGTGATATCCCGAAGACGGCGTTCAGCACAAGGTATAGGCATTTCGAGTTCACGGTCATGCCGTTTGGACTGACGAATGCGCCATCAGTGTTTATGGACTTGATGAACAGGACGTTCCGAGATTTCCTGGATCGCTTTGTGATCTTTTATTGACGATATATTGGTGTACTCGCAGTGCGAAGAAGATCACTTCAAGCACTTGCATCTGGTGTTGGAGACTTTGAGGAGGAATGAGCTGTATGCGAAATTCGCCAAGTGCGAGTTCTGGCTACCCTCAGTAGCGTTCCTTGGTCACATTGTTAGTGGGGAAGGTATAGCGGTGGATCCGGCGAAGATCGTTGCGATACGGGAGTGGCTTGCGTTGTCTTCTGTCGCGGAAGTCCGTAGTTTTCTCGGGCTTGCCGGACATTACAGGCGCTTCTTCTCGCGGATAGCGCTACCTCTCACGAAGTTGACAAGGAAAGATCAGAAATTCTTGTGGACGCAAGAGTGCGTGCAAGCTTTTGAGGAGCTGAAGAGGCGGTTGACCACGGCCCCAGTGCTTAGTTCGCCGAGTGGGACCGAGGGCTTCGAGGTTTATAGTGACGCCTCGGGTAGTGGTTTGGGCTGCGTGTTGTTGCAGCGTGGGAGCGTGATAGCTTATGGATCGCGTCAGTTAAAAGTGCATGAAAGGAATTATCCGGTCCACGACTTGGAGTTGGCGGCCGTGATATTTGCACTTAAGCTGTGGAGGGACTACTTATATGGCGTAAGAGTCGATATTTATACCGACCACAAGAGCCTGAAGTACTTGTTGGATCAGAAGGATCTTAACATGAGGCAGAGGAGGTGGATGGAGTTCTTGGGGGACTACACCTTCAAGATTCATTATGTACCCGGGAAGGGTAACGCGGTTGCTGATGCGTTGAGTCGCAGGGCTCCCGCCCAAGCCAACTGGTTGTCGGTGCATGATGAGCGGCTGATACGGGAGTTGGAGGAGCTTGAGATCTGTTGCATTGACAAGCAGACGAGCGCCAAAGCAATGTTGAACTGGACAGAGGTCCAGTATGACCTGGCTGATCGGGTTTGGCAGGCATTGGAGTTAGATGACTCCATGAAGGAGCTTATGAAGGCAGCGTTGGATGGGTCAAATTCCCAGTTTTCAGTGGAGGATGGGTTGCTAAGGAAGGATCATCGGTTGTGCGTCCCAAGCGGGAGTAACCTACGGGCGGAGTTGATGTACGAGGCTCATCATACCAAGTACTCGATCCACCCAGGGAGCACAAAGATGTACCGTGACCTCAAGAAGCTGTTTTGGTGGCCGGGGCTTAAGAAAGATGTGGCATTATTTGTGGCTAAGTGCCAAACATGCGCCTTGGTGAAGGCAGAGTGCCAAAAGCCGGGAGGATTTCTGAAGTCCTTGCCTATATCAGAGTGGAAGTTCGACGACATATCTATGGACTTTGTGCATGGGTTGCCAAGGTCGCAGAAAGGGAACGACGCCATCTGGGTGATCGTAGATCGGTTAACTGAAGTGTCGCATTTCATTCCGCATAGGAAAGACGACTCGGTGGAGAAGTTGGCAAAGCTATATGTGGACAATATAGTTAGACTGCATGGTGTGCCTCGCAGCATTGTGAGTGATCGCGATGGGTGTTTCACGTCCAATGATTGGAGGTTGGTGCAACAGATGCTGGGGACAAAGTTGAAGTTCAGCACAGCCTTCCATCCGCAGACGGATGGGCAGACCGAGAGAGTTAATAGAACGATGGAGGACATGCTCCGCATGTGTGTCCTAGACTTCGGGAAGCATTGGGAGGACCACCTGTATTTGGTGGAGTTTGCGTACAACAATGGCTACCAAGCGAGTATACAAATGGCACCCTTCGAGGCCCTGTATGGTAGGAAGTGTCGCACGCCGTTATCGTGGCTTGAAACGGGTGAGGCAAGGTTGTACAAGAAGCAGGAGGTGAAAAATGCTACTTCTTTGGTGCGGATCATTCGAGAGCGTTTGCTGATCGCTCAGGATAGGCAAGCTAAGTACTACAATGCCAAGCATCGGAATGTGGAGTTCGCGGTGGGCGATTGGGTGTACTTGAAAGTAAACCCGTTCAAGGGTGTTTCGCGGGTGAGACGCTTGAAGAAGCTGAGCCCAAGATACCTTGGACCCTTTGAGATTCTGGAGCGGGTCAGCGAAGCGGCTTATCGTTTGAAGTTATCGGTAGAGTTGAGTGGAATACACGATGTGTTCCACATTTCTGTATTGCGGAAGGCGGTGCAAGAGCCTTCGCAGGTGATCGCAGTTGATCAAGTACCGGTGGACGAAGGGTTGATGACTAGGGTCAAGCTCGTTCGTATTGAAGACTCCGAAGTTAAGCAACATCGTAACAAGGAGATCCAAATGGTCAAGGTCCGTTGGGACAATTACGGTCGTGAGGAGCTTTCTTGGGAACGGGAGCAGACCATGCTGGAGGAGTACCCAGAGTTATTTCGCATAGGGACCACTCTTGGTTTTATGTTTACTTTCCTTTAGTAATTTCGTGAGCGAAATTCTTTTAAGGGGGAGAGAGTTGTAACACCCCGAAACTCAAAAGAGAGACGGGTGGCATTTTTAAGCCAAGACGGGGTTTTGAAGCAGGTGACACGGGCCTCGACACGGGCGTGTCGGAGGCCGTGTCAGGGCGTGTTCGACCACGGGTCGTGCGGTCGACGCTTTGGCAGTCGACGATCGTAGAAGGCTGGAACACGGCCTGGGACACGGGCGTGTCCCAGGGCGTGTCAGGCACACGGCATGTGACACAGGCGTTTCACATGGTTGTGTCCTCCTCGGTACATTTCTGGTCCTGTGCCATTTTTGGCACACGGGTAGTGACACGGGTGTCGACACGGGTGTGTCATCCGACACGGGTAGTGACACGGGCGTGTCATCCGACACGGGTAGTGACACGGGTGTCGACACGGGTGTGTCATCCGACACGGGTAGTGACACGGGTATCGACACAGGCGTGTCGGTGGCCGTGTCCTTCTCGGGTTGGGAAAGCTGACCGATTGTACACGGGGGGGGGGGGGGGGGGGCGTGACACGGGTCCCAACACGGGCGTGTCACAGGTGACACGGGCGTGTCGGAGGCCGTGTCGAATGCCGTGTGCTGGTTTTTGAGTCGGTCGAGACGGCGAATGGGTGACACGGCCAGGCACACGGCCGTGTTGCAACCCGTGTTCGGCGCAGATTTGGTATTTTCAGGCCCGATCAAGGCCGTTCGTTTCTTTGATTTGAGATCCGATGGCTGGGGGTTGTTTCCCCAGGGTTATACCCGGGAATAGGGTTTAGAAACCCTCATTTCTCTTGAGTGATTCTCTTTCTAAAAGCTAGAGAGAGGAGAGAGCAAGGAGGAGGAAGAAGGGCTAGATCCGGTCGCCAGAGGAGATTCGGAGCTCCAAATCGCGAACCGTCTTCGGATCCGCGGAGGCAAGGAGATTGCGGTGCTTTTCATCCGCATAGATTTTCATGGCGCCGCGGAAGAACGCAAGGGTAACGATTTCTCATCCTTGGGCATGTGAAGCCCTTTTTCCCTTTGCATAGGAAGCCCTCTCTCGCGAGTGAGCGAAGAGTTAGAGCGTTCCTTGGGGTAGATATGTAAAGTCCCCCTTGTGTAGAGTCCGTATGCGAAAACGGACATAGGCATTGTGTGTGAAGCCTATCCGGACAAGTAGAGCCGGATCGGTGATGTTGCATTGCATATGAACCGGGGAAGACTCCGGGTGTTTGGGCGTTTTTTCGGGTTTTCTACGTGGTAGATTGCAACAGGGAGCCTTGGAGATTAACTCCAAGGTGCACCCGGAAAACTGGGCAAAAGCGAGTTTTGCCAACACGATGGCCGGGGAGCCAACGTGAACATAACCGGGTTATGTGATTGTTGTGGCGGAAACGGGACTCGGTGAGTCTTGACCTGCGCATATGGCTTAAATTGCCGTTGCGATATGAGCACGGGTCAGGCGGAACCATACCCGATCTATGTCGTTCGATGGGACCGTTGGCATGGATGAGAGTCTTCGGCGGTCTATGGCTTAAATTGTCGTGACCAAGGCCAAGAAGACAAGATGCTCATATGGTTGGCTGTCCAAGGGGCGGTGGTGGAACGGGAACGTCTATGGCTTGAAATGACGTGACGTTGGCCGGTTTGCCGTGAATGTGCCCTGAGTGCATGGGGTGTGTGGTGCGAGCCTACGCCTGTGATGAAGTGTGTTTACACTATTGTTGTTGTCTACTAATAAAGTGTAGGGAAAGAGCATTGCCGCCCCGATTTTGGGGGCGGGATCGTTATAATTTGGTCAGCATAGCTGACCGTTATTTTGTTTACCACCGGGCGGTGGATTGTGGCTTGCAGGTGCTGCGGAGCCGAGCGGGAAATAGCGGGCTAAAGCCCTTGAAGCTGTGCCGGCCCTCGAAGGCCTAAATGTTTATGTTTTTCCCGTTTATCATGTATGGCCGGCCTGCGTGCCGAGGTTTGGAAAACACTTTATTCAAAGCAAACAGTTGTAAGGCCTTAAGGCCCGTACTCGTGTATTGTACATTCCTATTTGGTTTGTGTAGTGGACATTCATGCGTGTGGCTGGGTTCTTTCCTTTCTTACAACTTAATAATTGCTTCCGCTAGGTGTTGTGTAGGACGTTATGATTGGTTGATTGGTTTCAACGCGTAACCAACCATTCTGTCCGTAGTATATGGCGTCGGGCCCCGGCCGGACCTACTGCTATATGCTATACGACGGATATGGGTGTTACACCCAGCCTGAACCCATTTTGGGACTTAGGGTTTTTGGGGTGTTACAATCCTCCCCTCCTTATAGAAATTTCATCCCGAAATTTAGCGCAACGACAATGGTAACACAACAATGCAATCGATGCACTATTAACCAAAATGATCCGGGGTTACTCTCCCCATGTTCTCGCACCAACAAAAGTGTTTTCACAAACACACATATATACAATATTCAAAGTACAACAAAAAGCAATAAAGTGCACCCTCCCGCTCATCTGAGTCTCTAAGCAGCTTCTTGACAGCCTCTTACAATTCCAGGTTAAACACTCGAGGCTGTTGCACTTCAAGATGTGAGCTTTGCGGATCCTGCACTCTGAAATTGTACACTCGCGATTGTGCCCGGGATGCAGATGATTCTGCCACTGCCTTACCCTTTTTCTCATAGGACGTACCTGTCTTTTTCTCACTCATTGACGGGGCCTTTCCAACAGTAACGGGCTATATGCCCATGCTTTCCACAATTGAAATAGGCACGCGACTCAACACGTCCTTGGCCAAACGTCGCGCCCGAAGCAACATCCGCAGACGTTTGTTCAGCAGGCCTGAACCTCTTCTTATCCCGTTTCCTAAACTCCAACTGTTCAGACTGCGGGACTTTGAACTCCAACTTGTCCGCCGCCAAGTTCTTCTTGTCATGAACTCGTTTCAAATCTTTTTCCAGCGCACAGGCTGTATCTACTAAAGCTTGGAAGCCTTAGTTAACTGAACTCGGAAGCGCCAATCTCAACTCATCTCGGAGACCCTCATAGAATCTGTTCGTCTTCCATGCTTCTTCCGCAAAAGTCGACCCCGCATAACGTCCCAGCCTGGTAAATTCATGCAGGTAGTCATCCACAGTCTTCTCACCCTGCACCAGACATTGAAATTCGGTCTCCATAGCAATTCTCCGCGATACTAGCAAATATTTTGCCCAAAATAATCTGGAGAATTCGTCCATCGAAATCTATCCCAGGCCTCTGCCTGCCAACTGGTGCATCTCGACGTCATCCCACCATAGTCTCGCCTCTCCTTCCAGTAGGAAAGTGGCTAACGTCACTCTCTGCCCCTCATCAATCCTGAGCGCTGTCAGGATCCTTTTCACTCTTGAAAGCCAATCTTCCGCCCGCGTTATGGAATGCGCCCCGACAAACGTAGGTGGATGAAAATCCATAAACCGCTTCAATTGCTCGTCAATCGCTCGCTCGTCCACTCGAGCTTCCACACGCTCTTGCCTTACACAAACCCGAACTAGCTCCACAATAGGCCTTGCCTGCCTAACAGGTTGTGCTTGAATCATGGAAAATACCGCCTCCACAACTAGGCGTACAATTTTCGTAGAAAGAGGAGGTGTGGGCACCTCGGCTGGTGCCGCACTCTCATCCGAACACTGGGGCTCAGATTGCCAAGCACCCCTCCTTGTCACCTATATGTGAACAAGATATCAATAATCAACCTCCAATCCAAAACGACAAACATACCGAATACACACGCGCACATTCCTAGTGGACATTCTTGAGTTCAAATATGTTAAAACGGTTCGCACGCACACGTGCTTGCCATCCGACAAAAGAATTCGGCCACGAATTCGAAAGAGGAAAACCGAGAGGCCTCTGATACCAAAATGTAACAACCCGACCCGTTAAATAACATATAATAGAAGGTCCGGCCGGGGCCCCACATTATATGCCACAAACAGACGGCGAGGTAACAGTTTAATACAAAAATACCACACATCCTAACTCAGAGCATTCTAGCGGAAGCTTACAAGTTGCACAAACTCAAACCATGAATGTCCACTAATATATAAATAACTCATTTATATACAAGACCAGGAATGTAAACAAGCACACCGCTCACGGCCTTAAGGCCTTACAAGTTTCTCTTTACAAACATACGACTTCATACATCGGCACGCAGGCCGGCCGCACATGAAATCCAAAGCTTGGCACGACCTTCGATGGCCTAACAACAACAACAAGGGCTTCAGCCCGCTCAATCCATTTCAGCATCTACAAGGGCAGCACCTACATATAGACATCCACCCCATGGGTGACAAACAAAGCAACAGTCAGCATTCAGCTGACCAATTATAACGACCCTACCCCTTACCCGGGGCAGTGGTTCCTTCCCTGCATGTATTCCAATCTCAACACATATATACAATACACATTATCATCACAAACGCCGGCCTTCGCGCCAGACATTCCTTGTACTCAGGGCACACTTACGGTGTACCAAGCTCCTCATTGTTCCACCACTGATTCGAGGTGTTTACTTGTTGGCCGGGCCTAAGCCTCCAAACCCCTATTGAAGACCTCACGCACCCGTCCACTCAGAGGCACGCACCTCATAACAAACTGTGAGCGCTATCAGTCGACCTACCCTCGTAGTGTAATAAGCCTAGGGAAATCTCCCCGCTGCATTGCTACGAATCGACCGCTCACCTGATCCTACCACGGAACTTGTTGGGTGGCCCACCCACTCAAAGGTTCTTAACTTGTTGGCTCTGGGCATCAGCCGCCAAACCCCTGTTGGAGACCTCTCGTACCCACCCGCTCAGAGGTGTTCGCTTACAATAATCCGATCAATGAACTTGGTGGGTGTCCTACCCACTGAGAGGTTCTCGCATTCCTCCTTAACACCGGCACATAGTGCCGCTTCAACTCTATCAAAACAGCTCATGCCGAGCATATAACCAAAGGAGCTATACAAAGCTTCCTTCTCACCATCACAATCGTCCTCACCACTCTCCGTAGGTTAACCGATGTATACACGGAGTCTTCTCCGGTTCGTAGCATCACCAATCCAGACATCCATCCAGATGGGCTTCACACAGCATGCCTATGCCGTCCTACACATTTCCGGCTCTAGATGCAGACACAACAGCTGGAATCACTTACCCTCATCCATCTTTTGATGGAGGATTCCACAGATATACATGCATAAACAAAGGGCTTCACCTGCCCAAGGAAGAAAGACCGTTACCCTTGACGATCGCTCCGGCGCCATGAAAGAACTAGCCGGATGGAAAGCACCGCAGCGGCCTTGCCTTCACAACGCTGAACTCGGCTCTCGATTCGGACCGCTGAAGCTCCACCGGCGGTCGGAAAGCTTCTCCTTCTTCCTTCCTTGCTCTCCTCTCTCTCTTCACTTTAGAAAGAGAATGACCAATATGAGAATGAGATATTCATCTCCATTCTCGGCCTTATAAGAGCAGGGATGATCTGGGACTACATGATCCAAATAGAAGGGAACGGACGGCCTCGATTACTTTGAAAAGCATCTAAACAGATCTGACACGGCCTGTGACACGCCCGTGTCATAGGCCGTGTTCCTTGAGCGATTCAGGAACTGACTCAATCTGTAACAAAATACGGGCTACGACACGCCCGTGTCACTCTCTGACATGCCCGTGTCAACCAGTACACGACCGTATGGATGGCCGTGTCACCTCATCAACACAAGGCTGAAACACCCGAGAAGGACACAGCTAAGGCACACGCCAGTGTCCTCGGCCGTGTGCTCAACACGCCCCTGTGACACGCCCGTGTCACAGGCCGTGTACCACACTCAACGCCACTCCACTCAACGCCACTCAACGCAACTCCACTCAACGCCGCCCGAGCAGGACACGCCCTGGGACACGCCTGTGTCCCAGGCCGTGTGCACCAGACACGCCCTAGGACACGCCCGTGTCTCTACCCGTGTCCTCCTCGGGACAGTCCACTCAACGCCATGCCAAAATCACTCAACGCCACGGTCACTCAACGCCACTGAACATGGGTATGGACACGCCCGTGTCCCTACCCATGTCATACTCAACACAGGTACTCAACTTATTTCCTTTTCCCCACGAGTGCGCGCCTGATCTCCTGCACCTCCTGAGCCTAAATCAGCTCTCCTAACTTCAAAAGCGCGCACAAGGGGCCTAGCGCGAATCGGGTCGTTACAAATCCTATAAACAAAATAAAAAATTTCATCCCCGAAATCAGGTTAAGGCTACAGGGAGAGAAAAGCATAAAATAAACATAAATTAAAACATGCTTTTAAAGGTTACCTTGATAAAATAGCTCCAGGTAGCGCTTTTGCATCAAGTCCACTAGCTCCCACGTAAACTCCTCTTTCCCATGATTGAACCACAACACTTTTACTAGAAAAACACTTTTGCGGCACAAAATCCTCGTCTCGCTGTCTACTATCTGCACCGGCTCTAGTCGCACCGACCTATCTATCGCAACTGCTCCGTCAGTGGTTGGGACATATTGTTCGAGCCGCAACAACGCCTTTCGGAGCGACGACACATGGAATACGTCATGAAGGTTCTCTAGCTTCGGTGGTAACTCCAACCGATAGGCCAAAGGGCCAATCCTTTCCAATATGGCGTAGGGCCCAACATACCTTGGGCTGAGCTTCTTCACCCCGCATACCCGAGATACTCCATGCATCGACCTGATCTTCAGAAATACCTTGTCACCAACTAGAAATTCCACCATTCGGTGCTTTGCATCATAATACTTTGCCTGGCGACTTTGAGCCTCGAGCATGTGGTCCAGTATTAGTCTCACAGCCGCATCAGTATCATCTATGTACTCAACTCCCAAAGCCTTCAGATCTTCATCCTGCACCCAAGACAAGGGTGTTCTACACCTTCTTCCGTAAAGGGCCTCATGGGGCGCAATCCCGATGCTGCTTGATGGCTGTTGTTGTATGAGAATTCTACCAAGGTTAGGAGCCTTTCCCACGGCTCTCCTCTATCCAACACACATAACCTCAATAAGTCTTCCAATGTCCGGATAATCCTTTCAGATTGCCCGTCGGTCTGAGTGTGAAATGTTGTGTTAAAGGTGAGGCGCGAACCCAAATATGCCTGCACAGCCTTCCATTCTCTAGAGGTAAACCGACCATCCCGGTCAGAAACGATCGTCTTTGGCACGCCATGATACCGTACGAATTGTTCCACAAAAAGGCGTACCAAAACATCCACGTGTGCTTCCTTCTTCATAGGTATGAAACGGGCTACCTTCGTCAAGCGATCAACGAATACCCATATCGAATCATTCCTTGAGCGGGAGCGAGGCAAACCGTGGACGAAGTCCATAGAGACATCCTCGAACTTCCACTCGGAGATGGGCAATGACTGCAACAATCCACCGGGGCTCCTGCATTCTGCCTTCACTCTTTGACAGGCCTCGCAATGTGTAACAAAATACCTGACGTCTTTCTTCATCCCCGACTAACACATGGTCTTTCGCAAGTCGGCTTACATCTTAGCAATTTCAGGATACACAGAATACTGAGAGTAGTGTGCCTCTCTCAAGATATCTTCCCGAATTTTACCGCCCTTGGGAATGTAAAGCCGGCCACGGAAATGAACAAGGCCGTCCTTTAGAGAGTACTCATTGGTTGTCCCATCTTCAATTGACTTTATTGCCAGGGCCAGAGCCTCATCCCTTCCCTGCTCCACCCGGATCCGGTCTCGAACATCGCACACTATGCTTATCGTGGTCAAGTACTCCGTATACCCGTCCGGTTGATCCTTATACACCAAAGTGATCTCCATCTCCTCAAGCATCCGAGCTAACTCCATATTCATCAATCGGGACTCAGGGCTTGTTTCCGGTACCTTCCTGCTCAAAGCATCGGCTACGGAATTTACTTTTTCGGGGTGGTTGTTCAGGGTGTATTCATAATCGCACAAAAACTCCAACCACCACCGCTGTCTTAGATTTAATTCCTTCTGGGTATGGACGTACTTTAAGTTCTTATGATCCGAGAAGATTTCGCAGTGTATGCCGTATAGGTAGTGCCTCCAAATCTTCAAGGCGAACACTACTGCTTCCAGCTCCAAATCATGTACTGGATAGTTGATTTCGTGCTTCTTCAGTTGTCTTGAAGCATAGGCGATCACATGCCCGTGCTGCATCAATATCGCTCCCATTCCTTGATATGATGCGTCCGTGTAAACTTGAAATCCTTCCTTCCCTGATGGAAGGGCTAGGATGGGTGCAGATGTAAGTATGTCCTTTAGTTCTTGGAACGCAGCTTCACATTGGGGGTGTCCACTCATACGACACACCTTTCTTTGTTAGGGAAGTAAGAGGAAGAGCAATCTTTGAGAACCCCTTTACGAACTTGCAGTAGTACCTGGCAAGTCCAAGGAAGCTCCGCACGTCGGCCATTGACTTCAAAGGCGACCACTCCTTCACGACACGCACTTTGGTCGGATCTACAGCTAGTCCAGCCCCACTGATCACATGACCCAAGAAAGCAACCTCCTTAAGCCAGAGTTCGCACTTGCTGAACTTTGCGAACAAGGTGTGCTCTTTTAACTTCTTCAATACTAAGGCCAGATGACCGACATGTTCTTCCTCCGTCTTGGAGTAGACCAAGATGTCGTCGATGAAAACAATGACGAAGACATCTAGATAGGGCTCAAACACTTTGTTCATCAAGCTCATGAAAGCTGATGGGGCATTTGTGAGCCCAAACGGCATCACTGTGAACTCATACAATCCGTACCTTGAGCTGAAAGCCGTTTTATGAATATCATCCTCTTGTTTTCTCAATTGATAATACCCCAAGGGCAAATCTAGCTTGAAAAACCAATGCGCTCCCACCAGTTGATCGAACAACTCATCGATCCGAGGTAACAGATAGGTGTTCCGTACCGTCAGTCGGTTGAGCTCCTGATAGTCTATGCATAATCGCAGGGTTCCATCTTTCTTCTTAACAAATAGAACATGGGATCCCTGATAAGTAAAGTTGGTTTTAAAGAAGATAGATTTGGTGTTATATAATCTTTTACGTATATTAGTCTATCTCTTTTTTGCTTACTTATATCCTGTGGATTAAGACAAGAGTACCTATCGCATAGGAGTATAGTATTTTGTAGAAAATATCAAAGTCATATTTTTCCTGGGATCGGTATTAATTATTCTACTTTTTAGAACAGACTATTATCTTATCGAACGAACGGAGTGGAGTTTATATTTAAAAACAAAAGATAGAAAAATATATATACGTGATTTTATTAAGATAAGGACTCAGAAGGTAGTCCTTGATTTCAGAAGTACTTTGAGAGAATATTAATTCAGCTATTAAAGAACAACTTTATTTCTTAACTACCCAACTTAACGAGAGGGTCCCTTTGGTAGCATCACTGACTCGAAAGTACGACTGGGGAGGCTTGCGTTTAAAACGGGTTAACGTAAACGTAGTGTCTCTTCACCTGGTATATGATCAATTAATAGAAAACCCTAGTTAGGATAACTAGAAAGTAGAGTTGAAATAGTTGAAAATAATATCCAGCCCAGAGCTCATCTTGACCAAGTGCTAAGGGTTCTTAGCCTCTTCTCAAGATGGGGGCGGTATAAAGTACAGAAAATAATATCTACCTATCTATCTTAATCCAGGACTTAAGCTTTCGCTTCGTCTTTCATTTGGGATAGGGTAGTAAAATCTAAAATATTGAAAAGCTTTCGCACTATCTTAATCCAGGTCATAGGCTTTCGCCTCGCCCTTCATTTGGGATAGTATGAAATAATAAGGTTTTGAAAATTATTTTGAAAGCAGTTTCACGCTATCTTAATCCAGGACATAAGCAGAGCTTCGCCTTTCATTCGGGATAGTATGAGAAAATAAAGGAAGGCAAAACTGAAAATAAAGCAGTAAAGTACTCAGAATTGAATTTTAAATAGTCTATTTTATAAAGTCCAAAAATTATTATAACTTTCTGAAAAGCTGAAAAGAAAGCTAAAAAGTTTATACTTACAAAACTTTTGAATACTTAAAAGCTACTACCAGTTCCTTGTTAGAGAGCTGGGGAGTCCTAACAGTTCTTAAGGAAGTTGTTGGTGTTCGAATAATTCTACTCAGCCCTGCCCCCTATTTATAGAAAAATTTTTTCAAGTGACACGCCCCCTGACACGGGCATGTCGGGGAGGGCGTGACAGGTTCACGGGCGTGACTGCCAACGTGTCGGGACAGGTGTCGAGCTGGGCTGAACTTCGGATAGAATTTGATCAGGTCACGGGCGTGTCGGATGACGTCATGGGCGTGTATAACAGCTTATTCATCAGGCGACATGGGGCATGACGACAGCGCGGCAGCTTGCTGGCATTTTGGATAGAACTTCAATAGGGCACGAGCGTGTTGATTTTGTCACGGGCGTGTTCGGGACGTGTCCATTAATTTCCCAGTTTTCCTAAGTAAAAACAGAAACTAAAAAAAGAATTAAAAAGGGCTGTCACGCCCTAGGTCACGGACGTGACTAGGGGCGTGACCTAAGAAGGAAAAAATACAAAAAATCAGAAAAACTTAGAAAATAATTATAAAACATAATATAACAAAAATAATTAGTTATATATATAAAAACTAAGGTTTTATTTATAAATATGCAAAATTAATACTATAAAAAATTGTATATTTTTATACTAATCAAATACCCCCATACTTAGATTTTGTTATTCCAGAGCAAATATAGAGTTGAGTATATTTACAAGTTATGAAAATTTCTATTTACTATCAATTTATTTCTTCAAGATAAAATAGGTATAAACATCCGGTGGATAAGGAGTTTAATGCTATCGTATATATATATCATTGATACCAGAGTTAGAATTTATAGCCATAAAAAGTTTTTGAAAACAAATAGTAAGCATATATTAAAATAAGATATAGCAAAGATAGATTGACTTTATGACTACTATATCTTGCATGAGATATGTTGAAAAATTACAACCTATTAATTATGCTCTCTCAAAATTTTAAGCAAAATTAATTTAATTTTGTAGTGGTTTTAGGGGATATCAACTTGGTGGTTTTGCCCATACAGAGGCTTTGAATGTAGGAGGTGGTGAATTTTATCCTCTCACCTTTTTTCATATTCATGCATTGTTACAACTATTTTAAGAAAATATTTTCCAAAATAGAAAAAAAACTTTGCAGAATTAAACTTTGAATTAATCCAATGCATATGTTTATGAGCACATACTCCATTTCATATGGTCTTTTAATATTTATTGGATGCCTATATTTACCTAATTTTTTTATTCCCATGGACATATGATCTTTTCTTTTCTAGGAGCACATACTCCTAGATGCTTACATGCGTAAAGAAATATGCCAAGCGAAATAGTAGGTAGGGGGTTGTAAAAATAATTTTGATAAAAGATTTTGAGAGCAATTGTAATAGCGTGATATTTTCTATATTTTAACAAGATTGAAGTAATGATAATTACAGTCTAAAATTGTTTGGTGAACATAATATGTTTTGCTTCTATTGTATATATATGTATTGTTTTTGATATATTAAAGCAGGCTTGCTAAAAAACTAACTCCGATTGTAATGAAATTTTACAAGGTAGGGTTTACAAGTTTATTCCGGATATTTATATCTATCTAGTTATGAGAAGGAGTAGTAAATTTGAAAATTGAATAAATTGCATTTTTGATCAACTCAGATTTTTGGAATATATATACATAGTATGGTTTTGAAAGTTTTGACTTGTTTTGGGATGAGTACTAAAATAAACAATTCTTTTATTTAAAATATAACATAAAAGTGATAAAAAAAATGCAGCTAAAAGCACCCCCATACTTATGTTCGGCATAGGTATGAAGTGATAAATATATACAGAATATACAAAAGCATAAAAGATGGAAATATACAAGTGAATTAATATTTCGAGGTTATGGAGTAGTGTTAGGGTTTCAGGTTCTTTTTGAAAAGGTTCCCCAGTAAAATATAGTTTTAAACGGTGCCTGTTTACTTTGAAAGTTCCTAGTTCAGGGTTCGAAATAAGAACAGTCTCATATGGCCAAATTTGTTTAACAGTAAAGGCTCCGGTCCATCGGGATTTTAATTTTCCTGGAAATAATTTAAGGCGTGAGTTATATAGTAGGACAAGATCACCTGGTGAAAAAGATTTTGGAAATTTAATTTTCCTATCATGATAAAACTTAGATCGCTCTTTATAAAATTTATTATTTTCATAGGCGTTTGTACGCCATTCCTCAAGTTCATTGAGTTGAAATTTTCGTTGTTCGGCGGCTAAGTTTGTATCTAAATTAAGAAATTTTAGCGCCCAGTATGCGCGATGTTCTAATTCTACAGGTAGGTGACATGTCTTTCCATATACTAAACGATAAGGTGTACAACCGATCGCAGTTTTGAATGCTGTACGGTAGACCCAAAGTGCATCATCTAATTTGAGGGACCAATCTTTTCGATTGGTATCTACCGTTTTTTCTAATATGTGCTTTAGTTCTCTATTGACTACCTCCACTTGGCCGCTTGTTTGGGGGTGATAAGCGGTAGCGAGTTTATGAGTAACTCCATATTTGGCTAACACTTTAGCCATCTGGGTGTTAAAAAAATGAGTACCTCGATTGCTAACTATAGCCCTAGGCGTGCCAAAACGTGAAAATAAGGATTTCAGAAATTTAATGACGACTCTCGAGTCAGCGGTGGGAAAAGCTTGCTCTTTAGCCCACCGTGAAACGTAATCGACCGCTACTAAGATATAACAATTTTTAAAAGGAGGTAAAGGGCCTACAAAATCTATGCCCCACAGATCAAAAATTTCACATTCTAAGTAAAAGTTTTGGGGTATTTCGTCCCGACAGGAAATGTTACCTGACTGTTGGCAACGGTTTCAAACACTTACCAATTTTTGAGCGTCCTTGAATAAAGTAGGCCAAAAGAATCCTGCTTCAAGGGCTTTACGTACAGTCCGGTTGGATTGATAATGTCCGCCGGTTGGTCCTTCGTGACAGTGCCGTAGTACTTTTAGTCCTTCCTCGTTTGAAATACATCTTCTAATTACTTGGTCGGCACAGACTCAGAATACATACGGGTCTTCCCAAAAGTAGTTTTTCAAGTCAGAAAAGAATTTCCTCTTTTCTTGAATTGAAAAAGCTTTTGGAAGGACTCAGGCTACTAAATAGTTAGCCAAGTCTGCGAACCAAGGAGTAGAAGAGTTTGTTACCTTTTCGAGAGCGAGGAGACTTTCTTCAGAGAATTTATCTTCGATGTCGGCTTCCACGAGTGTATCTGTTGCAGCATTCTCTAGTCGATAAAGATGATTGGCTGCCAAATTCTCTGCGCCTTTCTTATCTCGGATCTCTAAATCAAATTCTTGTAATAAGAGAATCCAACGTAATAAACGGGGTTTTGCGTCTGCCTTAGTAAATATTTTAAAGCAGAATGATCCGTAAAAACTATAACTTTCGATAGCGTGATATAAGATCTAAACTTATCAAATGCAAATACAATTGCCAGTATTTCCTTTTCCGTGGTCGTGTAATTGGTTTGTGTGGATGTGAGAGTTTTACTTGCATAATAAATAAGATGAAAATATTTGTCTACTCGCTGTCCTAAAACAGCTCCTACCGCATAATCACTCGCATCACACATGATCTCAAAAGAAAAGGACCAGTCTGGGGCTACTAAAATAGGAGAGTTGATAAGTTTGTCCTTAATAATATTGAATGCTACTAAGCATTCCCTATCGAATATAAATGGGGCTTCTTTTTCTAATAAATGAGTTAACGGTTTTGTTATTTTAGAAAAAATTTGAATGAACCGTCTATAGAAACCTGCATGACCTAAGAAACTTCAAATAGATTTTACATTTGTTGGAGGAGGAAGTTTTTCAATTATTTCTATTTTGGCCTTATCGACCTCGATTCCCTGGAAAGAAATTTTATGACAGAGAACTAAACCTTCGCGGACCATAAAATGACATTTCTCCCAGTTCAACACTAAATTCGTGTCTTCACAGCGTTGAAGAACACGAGCGAGGTTATCTAAACACGTATGGAATGAGTCTCCAAATATGGAGAAATCATCCATAAATACTTCCATAACGTCCTCTACTAACTTGCCGAAAATAGCTAGCATACATCTTTGAAATGTAGCTGGCGCATTACAAAGTCCAAACGGCATTCGCTTATAGGCGAAAGTACCAAAGGGGTAAGTAAATGTAGTTTTCTCTTGGTCTTCAGGGGCTATAGGGATTTGTAAATACCCTGAATAACCATCGAGAAAACAATAATATGAGTGACCTGAGAGTCGCTCTAATATTTGATCTATAAACGGTAGTGGAAAGTGATCTTTACAGGTGACATCATTTAATTTTCGATAGTCGATGCACATCCTCCAACCCGTAACAACACATGTTGGAATTAGTTCATTATTAGCATTTGGCACTACCGTTATACCGCCCTTCTTAGGGATGACTTGTACGGGACTAACCCATGTGCTATCTAAGATTGGATAGATAATTCCTGCGTCTAATAATTTCATTACTTCAGCTTTTACGACATCCTTTATATTAGGATTTAAACGCCGTTAGGGCTGGATAGATTTACGAGGGTTATCTTCCAAAAATATTTTATGCGTACAAAAAGATGGGTTGAGTCCTTGGATATCAGAAATTTGCCATGCTAATGCATGACGATGTTGTTTTAACACTTCTATTAATTCAGACGTTTTCTTATCATTTAATTCGGCAGAAATGATAACATGGAGTTTAGATTCGGCTTCAAGGAAAACGAATTTTAAATGTGCAGGAAGTGTTTTCAGCTCGAGGGTTGATGATTTTTCATACGAAGTTGGAGTTTTTAGAGTTGTAGAAGTTAAGGATATAAAAGGTTCTAAAGGGTCATCGGTAGACATTTCGTGTGAAAGGGGTAAGTCTGCCAAGTCCGATTCTTCTATAGTTATTGAAAGTAAATCAGAATAGGGAAAACCATTTTCCTCAAAAGAGGCTTCCGCAAGATAGCAGGTATCATCGTTTATTAAAGAATTTTTCATAGAGGGATCTATATCGATAGTAACCTCGTCATCTCCTACTTGTAAGAGAAGTCTACTGTTACTTACGTCTATTATCGCGTGAGAGGTTGCGATAAAAGGACCACTGAGAATCATGGGAACATCGGCGTCTTCCTCTATGTCAAGTATAACAAAGTCTACCGGGAAGATAAACTTGTCTATTTTGACCTGAACATCCTCTACTATCCCTATTGGATATTTAATAGAACGATCTGCTAATTGGATGCTCATTTTAGTTGGGCTGGGGTTACCTAATCCTAGTTTCTGAAAGAGAGAGTAGGGCATTAAATTTATGCTAGCACCTAAATCTGCTAACACATCTTTTATTAATAGATTACCGAAGAGACACGAGATAGAAAATCGTCCCGGATCGTTTAATTTTGGGGGTAATTTATGTAATAAAATGGCTGAACATTCGGCATTAAGGAAAACTCTCGAAATATCTTCGAGTTTCTTTTTATTTGAAAGCAACGCTTTTAAATATTTTGCGTATTTAGGCATCTGTGCAATTGCCTCGCAAAAAGGTATATTGATTTGAATTTGTTTTAACATTTTTAGAAAACTTTTATACTGTTCATCTTCTCGCTCATCTTTTAATTTAGATGGATAAGGTAAAACAATATGTGAGGAAGAAATTCGCGAGGGTTGAGGAGACAGAGACGTAACTGGAAGTGGTGTAGGGAGGCTAACCTTAGCTTCTTTTTCTACCCTAACGGGTGGTGGTAGCTCCCTGCCACTTCATTGTTTGACGGCTTGTCAACTTGGTGGGTTACTGGAATGGCCAGTATCCCGCGGATTTGGTTCCGTATTTCCTGGCAAATTACCAGGTTGGCTTTCCGATAGCATTTTTGATATTTGTCCAATTTGTGTTTCTAAGTTTTTAATTGCTCCGGTCAGGTTCCGGATATTGGACTCATTGATACTGACATATTTCGTGAATATGTCTTCTATCGAGGTTGGCCTAAATTGGTGCGGTTGTGGTGGTGGTGTTTGTGGTTGTGGGGGTTGCGGTGCAAATCCACTTGGATTTGCAATCGGAGGACGTTAAGCATTATTAGGGTTGCTCCATGAACAATTAGGATGGTTCCTATATCCTGGATTATAAGAATTATTATTTGAGTTAATATTAGGATTATAGGAAGGACTATAAGAGTTCCCCATATAATCGATTTCTTCAATTACATTATTATTCGGATTCCAAGTAGTTATGGCGGAGGAAGCAGATATTCCTGCCAATTGTTTAGTTAAATTTTCTACTTGGAGTGCTAAAGTAGAAGAAGTGTCAAGCTCATAAATCCCAACTTGTTTAGGGAGTGACCTTGGCACATTCCACTGGTACGTGTTCATGGCCATCTCCTCAAAGAGGGTTTGAGCGGCCTCGGGGGTTTTGTTATTGAGCGTGCCCCCAGCGACAACATCAATGGCTTGTCTGGTTTGAATATTCAAACCATTATAAAATATTTGTACCTGGAGCCAAGTTGGCAGTGCGTGATGTGGACACCGACGTAGATATTCCTTAAAATGTTCCCAAGTCTCATAAAGAGACTCGGACTCGCCTTGCACAAAGGAAGAAATATCTGCACGCAGACGTGCGGTTTTTGCAGGTGGAAAATACTTTGTAAGGAATTTTTCGATCATTTCAGCCCAATTGGTAATAGATCCTCTAGGGAGAGAACCTAGCCATTGTTTGACTTTCGTTCATAACGAAAAAGGAAATAAGCGAAGACGGATGACATCATCAGTGATGCCATTTATCTTAAATGTGTCGCATATTTCTAAGAAGTTAGACAAGTGCGTGTTTGGATCTTCGCCGGGCAATCCATCAAATTGAACAGAATTTTGAATCATTTGGATTATACTCGATTTAATCTCGAAGTTATTATTAGCAATTGTTGGACGAACGATACTAGACCCGGTGTCATCTAAATTGGGTCGTGCATAATATGACATGGTCCTTTGGGGGACCATCTCTGGCATTTGTTGTTGCTCTGCTGCCATTTCTTGTACATGTGCTGTGCCTACGGACTCTTCCAGATTTAATACAAGCTCTTGATTCAGAGATCGGAGGCGCCTGCGAAAGGTGCGATCAATTCAAGATCAAATTCAAGATTTAAATCAGATGGAGTTCTTCGGGTCATGCACTAAAAAAAACTTTTTGATAAACACAAAATAAAACAAATATATAAAAACTAAGTAAAAAAAACTAAGTTACAATCAAATATATCTAAACACACAAATACAAACACACGAAGAGACTTAAAACGGAAAATAACTAAAAACAGGTTTTTTGTATAAAATAGGTTTGATATAAAATAGGTTTTATAGTAAAAAGCAGTTTTATTATAAACTAGTTTTTATAATTAGAAACGTTTTATATAAAATACGTTAAAATAGTAGGTTAGGGTTTTTTGTTAGAATTTTTTAGTGGTTAATAAACTTGTTAATAAAAAGTTAGGTTTTATAAAAACTAAGTTTTAAATTCAGGGAATTTTATGTTTGTTTTATTTTTATAAAAACTAAGATTTTTAAATAACAAGAAAAAGAAAAGATAAAATTAATAGCGTTCTTTTATTTTCAAATATTAACACATATAAACGAATCCCTGACAACAGCGCCAAAAAGCTTGATATGTAAAGTTGGTTTTAAAGAAGATAGATTTGGTGTTATATAATCTTTTACGTATATAACTCTATCTCTTTTTTACTTATATCCTGTGGATTAAGGCAAGAGTACCTATCACATAGGAATATAGTATTTTGTAGAAAATATCAAGGTCGTATTTTTCCTGGGATCGGTGTTAATTATTCTACTTTTTAGAACGGACTATTATCTTATCGAACGAACGAAGTGGAGTTTATATTTAAAAACAAAAGATAGAAAAATATATATATGTGATTTTATTAAGATAAGGACTCAAAAGGTAGTCCTTGATTTCAGAAGTACTTTGAGAGAATATTAATTCAGCTATTAAAGAACAACTTTATTTCTTAATTACCTAACTTAATGAGAGGGTCCCTTTGGTAGAATCACCGACTCGAAAGTACGACCGGGGAGGCTTGCGTTTAAAATGGGTTAACGTAAACGTAGTGTCTCTTCACCTGGTATATGATCAATTAACAAAAAACCCTAGTTAGGATAACTAGAAAGTAGAGTTGAAATAGTTGAAAATAATATCTAGCCCAGAGCTCATCTTGACCAAGTGCTAAGGGTTCTTAGCCTCTTCTCAGGATAGGGGCGGTATGAAGTACAAAAAATAATATCTACCTATCTATCTTAATCCAGGACTTAAGCTTTCGCTTCGTCTTTCATTTGGGATAGGGTAGTAAAATCTAAAATATTGAAAAGCTTTCGCACTATCTTAATCCAGGTCATAGGCTTTCGCCTCGCCCTTCATTCGGGATAGTATGAAATAATAAGGTTTTGAAAATTATTTTGAAAGCAGTTTCACGTTATCTTAATCCAGGACATAAGCAGAGCTTCACCTTTCATTCGGGATAATATGAGAAAGTAAAGGAAGGAAAAACTGAAAATAAAGCAGTAAAGTACTCAGAATTGAATTTGAAATAGTCTATTTTATAAAGTCCAAAAATTATTACAACTTTCTGAAAAGCTGAAAAGAAAGCTAAAAAGTTATTACTTATAGAACTTTTGAATACTTAAAAGCTACTACCAGTTCCTTGTCAGAGAGCTGGAGAGTCCTAACAGTTTTTAAGGAAGCTGCTGGTGTTCGAATAATTCTACTCAGCCCTACCCCCCCTATTTATAGAAAAAAATTTCAAGTGACACGCCCCCTGACATGGGCGTGTCGGGGAGGGCATGATAGGTTCACGGGCGTGACTGCCAACGTGTCGGGACAGGTGTCGAGCTGGGCTGAACTTCGAATAGAATTTGATCAGGTCACATGCATGTCGGATGACGTCATGGGCCTGTCTAACAGCTGATTCATCAGGCGGCATGTGGCGTGGCGACAGCGCGACAACTTGCTTGCATTTTGGATATAACTTCAATAGGGCACGGGCGTGTTGATTTTGTCACGGGCGTGTTCGGGACGTGTCCATTAATTTCCCGATTTTCCTGAGTAAAAACAGAAACTAAAAAAAGAATTAAAAAGGGCTGTCATGCCCTAGGTCACGGGCGTGACTAGGGGAGCGACCTAAGAAGAAAAAATATAAAAAATCAGAAAAACTTAGAAAATAATTATAAAACATAATATAACAAAAATAATTAGTTTTATATATAAAAACTAAGGTTTTATTTATAAATATGCAAAATTAATACTATACAAAATTGTATATTTTTATACTCATAAATCCCAAAGGTGATGAGCTGGGGCGAACAAACTCTGATTCTACCAACTCTTGGAACTGAACTCTAAACTCGGCGAGTTCCTTCGGGGCCATTTGGTAAGGAGTCCTGGAGGCAGGCTTGGGACCCGGTACTAACTTGATCTGAAAATCTACTTCTCTATGTGGGGGTAATCCTGGCAATTTCTCCGGAAATACTTCGGGGAAATCACGCACCACCTGCACATCCTTGATATCCAATGACAACTCCTTCAGCTCGAAGTAAATCATGAAAACTTCATCCCCCTTTGTGGGCTTTTAAAGCCTGGACTGAAGATAACATCATTCGGGGCACGAAGTTAATACCTTGAAAGATGACATCTGAATCTCCATGTCTCAACGAGATCCTCTTCTGTGCACAGTCAATCTTCGCATAATGCTGATCCAGACATACCATGCCCAAAATGAGGTCGAACTCATGCATTCCCAAGACTGTGGTAGGGGTGTCGAAGAGCTTTCCTTCAAGGAGAACCTCAAACTCGCACTTTGCGGTTGCTGTCATCTCCGATCCGTCTTGAAGGCGCACCCTTCGAGCAATACCAGTGAAGTATTGCACTCCATCTATATCTTTGATGAAATCTTTAGACACAAAAGAGTGCGAGGCACCGATGTCGAATATCGTATAGGCCGGTTTCCCGCCGACCATTACGATTCCTAAGTGTCAATAATAATTCTCAAGCTAGGCGTTTAGTGTATCTTAAGCAACTTGAGGGTATTAATGAAAATAAAATGATTAACTGTAATCATACCTGCAATCACCTTCTGAGGGTTCCGCTCTTGAGTCATGTTCAACGCATACATCTGATCCCGAGCGGGCCCGGGGTTTCCTCTTCGTGGTCTTCGTCCTCGACCACGCATGTGCCCCCACCCTCGAGGAGCTGCTGGAGGGAAAGCGAGAGGCACATTTCCAAATAGTTGCGGGCAGTAGCCTTGAATGTGGCCCGGTTGGTTGCATTCGAAGCACACTTGCTCCTGCCGTCCACCGGGTTGTTAAAATTGTTGAGGTGGAGGCAATGATGGCGGTTGCGGAACCGGGCGCTCCATTCTAAAATTCTGGGGGAAACGTCCGCCACCTCTTCGATATCCTCTTCCTCCTCTATTATCAAATCTTCTTCTATTGCTGGGGTCGGCTTCCATCACGCCTTCAGCTGGCCTCTTACCACTTTCCACGTGGTCCGCTTCCAACCTCTTCGCCATGTCAATAATCTCGGCTAGGCTAGAGTCCGCTATAAACAAAAGGGCTTGCCTCAGGGGGTCTCGCAAGAATTTGTAGAATCGTTTTGGTATCCTCTATCATCTAACTCATAAGAGTCAGCAAATCTAGCCAAGTGCTGAAACTCCCGTTGGTATTCTGTCACTGACTTGGACCCTTACTTCAGTTGCAAAAATCTCTCTTCAAGATTATCCCGAGCGGCCAAGGGGATGAAATGCTCTAAAAAGGCTTCAGAGAATTCGCTCCAACTGATATCCATGTACACGCATCCTTGAAAAGTGGAGCCCATGAGGGACTTCCACCACCTTTTGGCGTGCAGCTCTAAGAGTGTCACTACAAGGGTCACCGCCATGTTGTTTGGGCAACTTATTCCTGCCAACAGTTCTTGTACAGTGTCGAGCCATTCTTCCGTACGCACTGCCGACTCCGTCCCAAGGTAAGCAGGAGGGGAGAGAGAGCTCGGAAAGTGCTTAACAAAGTGGATCCCGGACCCTGCTGTTGTACAGGGGCTTGCTGGGATTGGGACCTGAAGGCATCAAGGATAGCTGTGAGCGTCTGCCCCAGCTCGGATTGTTGGAATTGTGTAGGTACGGACGGGGCGGGGGTTCCCCTCACCGACTCAACATGTACTGGGATCTACACGTAAGGTACAAACTTAAGGTTATGTCAGCTAATCTAAGGTCAAAGATGGACAAACTTAGTGTGAATTACATATGGGCACACCACTGCTTCCGCTAAGTCAGTTTGTCCCCAAACTGACTAATCGAACGGGGGTGGCACCATTGTTAAATGACTTCTTCAGTTCAGGATCGGAGCAAGCTGATACCATTTGTAAGACCCCCCCTCCCGGAACACAGAACACTGCACGAGAGGGGTCTTATGCCCAGAACAGTCGCCTTGCGGTAACACTAACACTCGGGCTAGTCTGTACAACAAGACGCCTATTCTGCCGGTTA
Organism: Platanthera zijinensis; assembly: GCA_039513925.1. Lineage (NCBI taxonomy): Eukaryota > Viridiplantae > Streptophyta > Magnoliopsida > Asparagales > Orchidaceae > Platanthera > Platanthera zijinensis. Next base: position 197,452,268 of record CM077079.1, read on the forward strand.
CAACCAATATCATTCATTGCCAACCTAACCAGAATATAGAATCGAAGTCAAATCTACACCAAACATATAGTCTATAATATAACAACAGTAGAGAAGATACAGCAAGCTTATAATATCAGAGTACGTAAATAGTTTTCCCAAAAAAGGGTACAACAAAATATCTCACACTCACATCAGTAATCGACGGTAGCAATGATACTGTCCCCTCAGGCCCTGTCGTCCTGGCCTGGCTGTCTGGCTGCATATCCTACTGCTCCAACTGCAGGGTTTCCTCCTAAAAAGGAAGACGTAGCAACCGTTAGTCATAAAGATTAAGTGGCTTCACATCCGCTCCCCCGACGACTCCTCGACACCGGGTGGAGAAAGGAATAGGGTATAATATATATAAACATAGGTACAAGCAGGTGGTATATCACTATGTATATAAAGCAGTATATAATCTAGTAACATGTAGTTCTAGCATTTCTACCATCTACCACAGCATATGAATAATGATATAACAGAAGGTAACTCAACTTATATGAATGCCCATACAAACTTATAAGTTGAGGATCGTTCAGCAGTAAGTAACTCGTCGTATATGAGTGCTCATACAAACTTATATGACGAGGATCTTGTGTATGCAATGAAGTGTAATGGTATATATGCAATGCAATGACTCACCCATGATCACGCACATGCAATCGCTATGTCGACACAGACTTGCAGTTCCCACTTTTCGAGCAGGTAGCTAACCTCTCAGGCGTCATCCTTCGTGGCCAGACGGTGATAGTAGAGCGGGAATCTCCACTACTAGGCTGGTCTCCACACTACCTGGCCTAGGCCTTTGTACGCCTCAATGCTAAGAACACAACAACGGAGCTCACATGCGTACTACGGCTCAGTGGGTGTCTCGGGTAGGATTGCACCGAGATCCTAGCCCCGAACTAGCCTAAGGTGTGATACAGAAGGAGCCTTTGAAATGAGCCCGAGGACCAAGCCCAACCATTCACTTGGCACGGAAGGAGCCTCGGGATGTGAACACCGAGGACCAAGCCCAACCGCCCAAGGTCTAGCTGTCAACTCCCATCGGTGTGACAATTGGCGAGCCCGTAAACCTGCCACACTATCCTTAACCCGGGATTACGACACCGCGTTTCGACTCACACCACATGCATTATAGCCACATCGTGATATGGAAGGAGCCTCGGAAAAGAGAACGAGGACCTAGCCCAACAGACCACTTGGCACGGAAGGAGCCTCGGGACATGAACACCGAGGACCAAGCCCAACCGTCCAATTTATGACTCTTCTCACGACACCAACAACATTTATTCTACCAACCTAAGTACTCGTGAGCACCTGAGTTACTCATCCGATAATCAACACACAAGTTCATATCAATCAACACTGAGCAATTACCCAAGCTCTAGTAATCATTGTTATTAAATGACTAAATAACATTCGTTCACTAATCCCCACCAAGTTGTTTCGCTCAACCGCATATCATTCACCCTTTGTTTACGTGGGGTCTATTCCAATACTATCATCATGCATTGAATTATCATAGTGTACATATAATGATTCGCCTACAACTTAATGTCGGATTTTTACAAGACCTCCTCCAAGTCCCAATTCATTTATATAACTAACTCAGGAATTCAGGTGCAGAATCCTGCTGGACAGCAACTTCAACCGAAGGTTCCTATGGCTACAGGAATCCGGTGAGTGCGTGTAACACCTCGATGGAAAGGTATTTCCATGGGCTACAACGTTCATGTTAAGTCCGCAACCCAGATCGGACTGTATCCCATATGAAATTGGCACCAAAGCCTGCTGCGTACAGAATACAATTTCTGCACGCTTAGTCCGACATCCCTCTACTCCGATCAGACATTCCCGTGGCTACAGACTTCACCCGAAGGCATGTAACCACTCGTCGGAAATTTAATTCCAAGGGCTAAGACTCTCGTGTTTAGTCGAAAGCCCAGATCTGACCATATCTTGCTTGAAGATAGCCAAGAAGGTCGTTACGTGCAGAACACAGAATTCTGCACACATCTTGAGGCGAAATGAACGACATCGGTTAATCTTCCTCCTCAAGCCAATCCTCCCCAAATCACAACCAGAAGTTCCTCCACCCTTATTCACCCTCTTAAGGCCAATCCTATTCACGAATCCACCCCCATCATCACTTTGAAGAAGGGGAGGTTGAAGATGACTAAACATTAGAACACAAGTTCTAGAAAGGCCCTCCTAGAAAACTTCACCTCACACATCAAGACTCATTGAAGTCGATGTCTCGCCTAAGAATAACTATGGATCTAGCACCAAGGGAGAGGGGGGGGGGGGGAGCTCACCTCATTTCCAGCGGATCCGCCATTTCCGGCCATGGATCTTGTCATCCTTCTCGTTGGCATCGTTTTTCCCTTGACGGCGGTGGCATTTCCTCACAGGGTTGGTTGGCTCCAGCAAGATCTATCTCCTTCAGAAGTTCCTCTCTAGAAAATTTGGTTTGGATGAGAATAAGATGGCTAGGGTTTCATTTTTATCTTTTTTACAGAAGTGACACGGGTAGGGACACAACCGGGTCCTTACCCGTGTTCTACTCTGGCGAAACGTCATCAACAGTTTGACTGCCGTTTCGTGCTCATACACGGGTATTGACATGCTCGTGTCAATACCCTTGTCTAGGTGACACGGCCGTGGTTCTAGTCGTGTCGATACCCGTGTCCTGCTCAGGACACTTCTCGTTTTGCTTGCCTTGGAGCATACGGGTAGGGACACGCCCGTGTCTCTACCCATGTCCTTCTCTGGTCAGCCATGTCTGCCACTCAAAGCCATGCCACTCAAAGCCATGACACTCAACACCACAACATATGGGTAGGGACACGCCCGTGTCTCTACCCGTGTCCTCCTCGTCACAGTCCACTCAACGTCGTGCCACTCAAAGCCATGGCACTCAATGCCACGACACACGGGTAGGGACACGCCCGTGTCTCTACCCATGTCCTCTTTGGGATAGTCCACTCAACGCCGTGCCAAAATCACTCAATGCCTCGGTCACTCAACGCCACCGAACACGGGTAGGGACATGCCCGTGTCCCTATCTGTGTCATACTCAACACAGGTACTCAACTTATTTCCTTTTCCCCACGAGTGCATGTTTGATTGCCTGCACCTCCTGAGCCTAAATCAGCTCTCCTAACTTCAAAAGCGCGCACAAGGGGCCTAGCATGAATCGGGTCGTTACACGGGAGGTGCTGTCTGGGTTTGTCTTAGCGTCGAGCGGAGCTCGACGAAGCGTCGAGCGGGATTTTTCCTTGTGTTCGACGAACTTCGATCGGAAATCGTCGAACGGGTTTTTGGGTTCGACGAACTTCGAGCAGAATTCGTTGAACGGAGTTGTTCTCCTTCTTGTTCTCGAGAAGTCCTGCAGTTCTCGGGAAACACTCTTATTGTTCTCGAGAAGAATCTTCTTGTTCTCGGGAGAGGCGGTCTAGTACTCGAGTAGTCCTGAGTTATTCTCGAGTAATGCTTACCCATTACTCGAGAAGTCTTCTTATTTCTCGAGAAGCTCTCGAGAAATTTTTCTCTTGTTCTCGAGAAAACGATGGTTGTTCTAGAGATGTCCAGTAGTCTTTTCTCGAGATAGTCCTTTTTAGTACTCGAGAAGTATGTTTCTGTTCTCGAGAAGTCTTTTCTGGTTCTCGAGAAAACCCAAACCTTCTTCTCGAGAAGTCCGGTTCAGCCGATCCCGGTTCGTTTTCTTAAGTTCAGTTATTCTAAAATTACACCTAGTATATATATACCCTACTTCTTCTTTCTCCCCTTTCACTTAGACCAAACTACTGTTCATCTCCCAAACCAAAGCAGCGTGAACGTAGGAGAGGGAGTGTTTTCGTGAACCTTCCGATCGCCGCCGACGGTGCTCTAGTGCTCCAAATCTTGAACCGATCATAGATCTTGAAAGCTCTCGGCGAGAGCTTCGCCATCGTGCTAAAGTTTTCCCCGTTTCTTGAGTTTTTCTCGTTAGGTTTTTTGGCTCTAACCTCTTCTTTTGGCCATTCTTGTTATATTTTGACTTCCCTCGTCTTCTTTAGCCCCGATCTTCGACAAGGAGCGATTTGGAGAGTTTTTCCGGCAAAATCAAGGCAAGTGGTGGTCTTCCCTTTCCCCCCTTCCAATCTTGATGGTAACTGTTAACCTCATTCTCTTTAATCTTTATGCACTATTGTCATTTCGATTTATAGATATATTTAATCTTCCTTTGAAATACACTTGGATTATTAGTTTGATATGGTGATTTAACCTTGTAGCGTTGTAGTGGTTTGATAGAAATGTTAAATTGTTGACTTTAATCATTCCTAACTTTTATGTAGGATGTGTTAAGAGTTATTTAGGATTGTGAAATCCTTCCTAAGATTGATCAACCGTTTCTTTAATCTAGAAATGTCTAGTAGAATCCGATGTGCCAAGTATTGAGATATATCATGATTCTCTTATTTATGGGAGTTAGTGGGCGTATCCACCTCCGCAATATTTTGAGACTTATTAGTACCTTGTGGAACTCTACCAGGTGTTTGGGCGTCTGCGGCGAATGGTGGAGTGTATGAGTCTTCCCCGCAGTTAGACGGATATTATGTCTGTGAGGGTGTGTCCAGATGAGTGACCACCTCACCCGTGTTTTTGGATAGAGTTGACCACTTGTGGATGATTGGGCTATTGTGATATTCTTGCTTATGATTTAATCATGCTTTGCACCTTTTTTGCCTTGTGCATCTGGTGTATTTTGACATGTGTGACGTTTCACGTCAGTTCTATTTACTAATTCTTTTGTACTTTACTCCAGTACTTTTAATCTTGGGTTAGTACCCCTTTTGACCTTGTTTACTTTTTGGCTTACTTTTTCTGCCACCGCGTGTACCTTCTTGCTGTGGTGTTCTGTGTTTGGAATGCCTTATGTCCGGAGCTTTAGTAGGTAGTGGAGCTAGTTTTTGGGAGTCCTTGGGCATCTGTGTTGGCTGTGGTTTTCACCTCGCCGTTGAGAGGTAGTTTGTTATTTCAGTTTGCTTTACTTAGATCAGACATACTTTTGTTTTTTTGTGGGTTTGTGTCAGATTATTGACGCCCACAGGGTCTTTGATTTTGGATACTTGCTAGCTGTTAGTTGTTTTCTTTGTGATGAATTGGATTACTTTCTCTCTGGGATGATTTATGCTAGGACTGCATGTTATATATTTTTAACTTATAAAACCCTATTATTAGTATATCATACATGTCATCTCTTTCAAAACTAAGTAACTACTTTCTAGTTAGCATAAAGACTTTTTACTATTCATATTATAAATCTAGAGTTTTGCATAGCATGAGTTGTCCTTCAGGGATGTTTGTACTCATGAAGGATGTGTAATCTCTTAAATGAAGTATTTTTCCGCAGCGTATAAACTATTTTTCTTTCGTGGACTTGATGAGCCACCAAGCCGAGGGATAAGGTTAAATGCTTAACCTAAATTATATTTTCTCTAAATCACTTAAAGATCTCACTTTTGTGTCAAATAGGAGTTTTGCCTGAGCGTCTGCAGTTATCCCCTGCTAACGTGGAATCATGACGCGCATTTTCCCTTACTCTGATATACCCCCTTCTTGTGGAGAAAATGCGGGTTGTGATAGTTTGTATTAGAGGGAGGTTGGTTTGACAAGTTGGTCGAACCAGCCACCAGTTGTAGATTTGATTTCCTTTAGTCATTTGCATTCACATACTGATGTGTTATCAGTACATCTTAGCCGAAGCATAGTCACTACACTCATAGCATAACAAGAAGTATACGGGGCATATTATGTAGTATTGGATGCATAATATGTGTTTGTATATGGATCCACCATAGGTAGCAGCATGTGACGGTTATGTAGTATGAGATGCATAACCACCATTACATGGGTGCCCATTAACACGTTTTCTTTTCTCATTGTATGTGATGTTATGTAGTATAGGATGCATAAAATTTCATGTGTATGCCGCTCATAACATGTATTAAGGTCTTTTTAGAATGCATATCACTGCATAAATATCATATCATCGCATAAGCACACGTGCTAAGTTAAGGTTTACATGATGACACATGTACACACATAATTTTAAATAAGAATAAAGAATCCATGCATTCATATCATAGGCACATGAGTCAGTAGGATGAGAGGATATCATCCTAATAGGACATGGTATCATTTATAAAGTCCCAGAGCAAGTTGCAGCATAAGGAAGTGTCTTTTAAGTATGGTCTGAACTAAGTTGTGTAGCCTGGTCGTAATCTAGGATTTTTGATGAGTTGTTCATTGCCTTTTTAGAAATGCCGCCGAAGCGTCCCGCGACAAGATCAACTCCACAGTCGGAGGGTGAGTCGTCAAGTGCGCAGAGCGATGCATTGATCAAGAGTCTGTGCCAGAGCAATGAGGCTCTGTCAAGACAATTAGTTGCGATACAATCGCAGATTTAGTCTTTGTTGTCTGCCGCTCCTGCGCAATAACCCTTAGTGCAAGATTCTGTCATGGGTCAAGCCGTACCCATTACTCCTGCTCCTATGGTGCCCCTGTGACGCTACCACCAGAGATGAATTTTATATCGCACTTCCAGCGATTTGGACCTCCCACTTATGACGGGAGTGCCGACTTTATGGTTCTGGATGATTGGATCATCGCTATAGAAGAGATGTTCTCGTATTCGGGGATCTCAAAAGCCCGGAAGGTAATGATTGTGGCCTATCAGCTAAAAGGCTTGACAAAGAGTTGGTGGATTCAGGAAAAGGAGAGCCTAAATGAAGGATGCTCGTGGGAATCTTTTAAGAAGATGCTGTTGAAAAAGTTTCTACCCTTGGTCGAGCAGGACCGCCTGATGAATAATTTCCAACAACTGAAGCAAAGACAACTCACGGTGAGCGAATATGAGATTGAATTTAGTAAGTTGAGCAGATTTACTCCTGATTTGGTAGCTTCAGAGGAGGGTAGAATGAAACGTTTCCATGGAGGACTAAGAAGCAATGTCCAACAGTGGGCATGCGCTTACAGAGCTGAAAGTTATGCTGAGGTAGTGGAAGCTGCTCTAAAAGGTGAGGCGATTGAAAATGCCAAGAACCGAGGTATTGCGGCGAGAAAAGAGAAGAGAAAGGCTGTTGAGGATGGAAGCTCTAGGGCATCTGGCCCTTCTTCGAAGAAGAAAAGTGGAGAGATTTGTAGCTTCTGTGGTCGGTCTGACCATCCTTACGAAAGGTGTTTCAAAAGGACTGCCACTCTAAAGCAACAACATGTGCTCGTCATCCAAGGTGCACCCAAAGGAGATCTGGTGTGCGCATTCTATTCAAGAAAGGGTCATGACGTGAGTCGTTGATGGTTGAAGGATAAGGCTTGCTTCTAGTGCAAGCAGAAGGGGCACTTGAAGTCTTCAAGTCCCCAGGCTCAGTCCCCACTGCATCCTGCCCCGCTTCGGGCTCTGACGCCGCCGCCAAACTAGGACAAATGGAAAGGAAAGCTAAATGTGATGACCAGAGAGGAAGCTCAGACCTCTATCCAAGTGATATCAGGTTAGATTCTATTTTAATTTTTACTCTCCTTTGTTTGCCCTGGTTTTCATTCGTTTAGTTATATATGCTACGATTTTAGGGGAGTTTAAGGTAAAGAATAGGTGGGCGCACGTTCTTTTTGATTCAGGTTCCACCCATTCCTTTGTGGCGCGGAGTTTCGTAGATAAACATCGTTTGAACCTGGATCAATTAGGAGATTCCTTTAGCGTCAAGTTCCCCTCCGGAGACCTAGTGATATCAAATCAAGGAGTTCAGAGATATCATATTTGTCTAGGTGATTTCCTAGCCTTTGCGGATCTGATGGTGTTGGATCTGGCGGATTTCGATGTGATTTTGGGCATGGATTGGTTGTCCAAGTATGATGCGGTCATACAATGCAAGGCAAAGTGACTAGACTTCAAGATGGACAACGACCAACCCATGAGTGTCTATAGTTTTCAGGACAAGGGTTCCCTCCTTATTTCTGCGGTACATGCTTGTCGAGCTCTAGAGTTTGGTTGCGAGACGTATCTTGTTTCTATTTCTGCTCTGGAAATAGCTTTTGTAACACCACGTCTTGAGGATATCTCGGTGGTGCGAGAGTTTCCAGATGTCTTTCCTGATTGTCTTCCAGGACTTACTCCTGGGAGAGAGGTGGAGTTTGTGACCTCGAGCCAGGTACTCATCCTATTGCTAAGGCACCGTACCATTTGGATTTGCGTGAGTTAGAAGAGTTGTGCACTCAGCTAGATGAGTTGCTGCAGTGTGGTTTATTAGGCCGAGTTCTTCTCCGTGGGGTGCTCCTGTTTTGTTCGTAAAGAAGAAAGACGGTTCCATGAGGCTCTACATAGATTACCGTGAGTTAAATAAGGTAACCATCAAGAACAGATATCCGTTGCCTCAGATTGATGATCTATTTGATCAGTTGTGGGGATGCACTATATTTTCGAAGATTGACCTTCGTTCAGGATACCACCAGTTGAGGGCCCGTGAGGCTGATATACCACAGACGACTTTTCGTTCCCGGCACGGGCACTTTGAGTTCTTTGTGATGTCCTTTGGTTTGACAAATGCCCCCTCTGCTTTTATGGACTTAATGAATAGTGTGTTCAAGGATTTCTTGGACCATTTCGTTGTCGTGTTAATAGATGACGTTCTTGTGTATTCCCGTAGTGTTGAGGAGTATGCTCAACACTTGCGCGTAGTTTTGTCAACCCTGAGGAAGCACAAACTCTATGCCAAGCTGAGTAAGTGCGAATTCTGGTTACCCCAAGTGTCCTTTCTAGGCCATGTTGTGGGCAAGGACGGTATTTCTGTATACCCGACTAAGATTTTTGCTGTGATGGAATGGAAGAGACCTTCCACACCTAAGGATATTAGGAGCTTCTTAGGTCTGGCCGGCTATTATAAAAGATTCATGGAAGGGTTCTCTGTGTTGTCTGCACCTCTAACTAGACTTGCACAGAAGAACACTGTGTTCATTTGGAGCGATAAGTGTGAAGAAGCTTTTCAAGAATTGAAGAAGAGATTGTGTACTTCCCCAGTTTTGACCTTGCCTACTGGAGGAGTTGAGTACGCTGTGTATGTGGATGCATCATACATTGGACTTGGCTGTGTCTTGATACAAGAAGGAAATGTGATCGCGTACGGATCAAGATAACTAAAGATTCATGAAAGGAACTATCCTACGCATGATTTGGAGTTTGCTGCTGTGATTATGCGCTGAAACTTTGGAGACATTTATTGTATGTCGCGTTGTGCAAGTGATGGCGACGACGGCCCTCAACAAGGTGAAGACGATGATGGCGCGCTTACGGATTCCATTTCTCTGCCTCCAAATAAAGTCTGGCGGCGCTGTGACGATCATGTGGAACGGCGCCAGAATATCCGCCCGCGGCGCAAGCCCATTTTTAGTTTATTAATAATTAATTATTAATAAATTAATATGGAGAATTAATATAGTTTATTATCTATTTTATCGCGAGATTAATATTTTTATTTCATGTATTAATTTCATGTAGATGGAGACGTATAACCATCATAGCTATTTTATTTCATGTACGGACTATAGTTATTTCATATCATGATGGGTGTTATTAGCCATCATGAGTGTTTTCATTTGTATGGAGGAGATGGAGTGGTGTAGCCTATATAAAGGCATGTTTGTTCTCATTTTAGGCATTGAAGAAGAAAAATAAAGAAACCCTAAAATCCCCTCTTTGAGATTTCTCTCTCTACCTCCTTCTCCTCCCCCTAGCCGAATTTCTCTTGCCCCTCCTCACCCTAGCCGCCGGCCTCCCTTCACCCGGCCTCTTCCTCATCTCCAAAGCCGATCCCCTCTCCTCCCTTTCATCTCCCTCTCGGCCACCACCCTCAAGCCACCATTCTCCTCTCCCTCTCCCAAAGGAGAACCCGACCCCTCATCTTCTCCCTCTCCAAAGAAGAAAGTCCGCCCCTCTCGAGAGATCTAAAATAGCCCCTCCATTTACAAGCGAGGCCAAGGAAAGAGGCCTATTTTGGGAATACCTCCAACAACGGTGTGAAAGCAATATTGGCGAACAAGGTTTTCGTCCCCTCCCGACGCAACTCCGGCGGAGCCATTGGAGAACGATCCAAGTAGAGAAATAATTGGAATCATCTATTCCGATTGGGGGTAACGAAATGTTTCTACTTCCCTTGTGATTTCCTTCTTGAATATTCTTGTGGTGGAATAATCCGTAGCGTTACGTTGAATCGTTGAAACCCATCGTGGTTGATTTCCTATTGTATTGCTTTTCTCTTGTTTATGTTATTTGATTCAGCGGGTTTGGCGAGCCCCTTGTTTCTTCATTTTCGTTGGGAGAGATCTACCTAATCCGAATCGAAGCTTAATCGGTAGATTTCTTTTGGTACAACGCCGCTCGGCCGGACGCAATATTCGTCCATTTAGCTCGATCAAATATTGGCCTCATAGCCCTTATTTGATCCCTACCGGTTTGGCTACCCGTTGGCTAGCATTAATGGATAGATTTATTTGTGTGGTATTGCGTAGGGCGAAGTTGCTAAAATAAGATTTAACCGTAACGAGTCGAACGTGAGTGATAATAGGTTTAATCCATTGATCTTCGGATATCCCCCGGTATCCCTACATCAATTTGGTATCAGAGGGAGGTTATTGTCGATTTCCTAATCGGCACCATCCTTCTATCTTTAGGTAGGCTAATTTAGTAGGCTAATTAATTAGAAAATATAATTATCTTGAAATGCAATGAAGTTCCCAATATAACTCTCCAAAATTTCAAATTTTGAAATTTCAAATTTTCAAATTTCAAATCTCAAATTTCCAATTTCGAAATTTCAAATTTTAAATTACAAAATTCAAAATTCAAAATTCAAATTTCGACTTTCGAATTTCGAATTTCGAATTTCGAATTTCAAAATTCAAAATTTAAATTTCAAATTTCAAAATTTCAAATTTCAATTTCGAATTTCAAAATTCAAAGTTCAAAACTTTTAAGTTTCATGAAAACTAGTTTTTCTACATAATGGTCTGCAAATAGCGGCCTTAAAATGTCAACTTTTCTCAAAATTAAAAATTAAAAATTTCTGGAAATTCTTCATATAATTTTCAGTAATAAAACAAAAAAAAAATATTTTTCATCAAGACTTTGTTTTTATTAATTAATTTGAAAATTTAGTAGTTGGTGTGCCAATAGCGGCCTAGATTTTTATTTCCTTAATAAAAAAAATTCCAGAAATTTTTTTAATAATCCTTATATTTTTCCAGCAAAAACCCTATTTTAAAATGTTTAAAACCTTAGTGGTTAAGCGGGAACAATTCCGTCTTTGATAGAGTTAAGTGGTCCAGATCTTATTTCCCTAGCACATGCACTAATTCCGGGTGAATTTTCACCTCCGGTTCGCGCTAGGATGGCTTACGATGTCCATGCTACTCGTTCCCACATCTACCCTCCCACAAATAGTATGACCCCCACTTATGACGGTTTAGGAGGTCTACGTGTTTTCTTAGATTGGGTTAAGGATATGGAGTATTACTTTGAGTGGTACGATTTGAACAACGCGGATATGGTGCGAATAGCTAGACTTAAGTTGATAGGAAAAGCTAAACTATTTTGGATAGTGGAAGAGATTCAATTAATAGTTAAGTATGGTAGATCACGTCTAAGTTGGGATAGCATGAAGGCCATATTGAAGGATGAGTACGCCTCTCCGTACCATCGTACGCTAGCGTATGAGTCTCCTCCTAATTTACCCAAGTTAGTCGTTGATTCTCTCTTGAAATCTGAGGTTGTGATTACAAGTGTACCCGTCACTAAGGACGAGGTTATTATTGATGACAATTTGAGTGACGATGAGGAGATTGGTTACCCAAGTGACTTGGATGAGGATTTCTCATTTGAGGAACCACCCCCACTTCCCTTCGACGACATTTCACAGTCATCCCCTCTAACCGTTGTGGAACCTTTTGATGATCCTAAGTCGATTGATATTTTGTCTGAGACAGAAGAGTTACAGTCTGCTGATGATCTTGAGTTAGTAGATATGTTGGCTGAGACAGTAGAGTCGTCCGATGTAGAGAGCTTACATGTTACTGAGTTAGATGATGACTTGCTTGGACCCGATGTTATATTGGTTGACCCTGGCTTATTAGTTGTTCCTACGATATTGGACGAGTCACCTTGGGATGGTTGTTCAGTCTGGGATAATCTTAGTGTGATACATCCGGGAGTTAGTTCTTTGACGATATCATCGCCGCTTGGGATTCAAGCTAATTATAATACTCCCTTGGATTCGATTTGTCTATCCCCTATTTTTGACGATGTCCCTACCTCATGGGAAGAATTATGTTTGGAAGAATGTCCTAGCGAGAGAGTTTTATTTCTAGAAGACGTTATTGGAGTGGAACCGGATAAGCATTCCCTGATGCTAACCCCGTTGCCTGATATGGAATATGAACTTAACTCTCTCCCGTCTGTCGTGCTACCAACTCTTTCTTCTGACCCGATCACTGAGTTGGAATTACACGAATTACCTCATGAATTGGAAGACACGTCGGATGAGTTTTCCGTATGGGTGAACCCCCTGTTTGAGTTTTCCTATGATTATAATGGTTTGCAACCGGATGCTCCTTTCTGGACGTCAAATCCGTGTTTTGGGATTTCGAGTCGGACTGCTAGTGATCCCTTGGCTATAGTGCCTTATGATGTGATGTCGCCTCGACACACTTATCTGCCAAGCCCGATCGCACGCATTTATCCTCCTCCATTTGTTGACCCTATCATGCACACCTCCGTGATGGAATATGTGTACTTTGAGTTAGGTCACTCGCACTTCCCTTCATTTCTGCAAGCGTCCACGTCTATATTTGGTGATGAGTGTTTTCCGTTAGTTTGTATTCATGACGTTCTAAAATTTAAATATAAGTCTACTTGTATTAGTGAAGAGCGGCTTACCTTGGCATATCTTTGTGCCAAGCGTTATCATTTTAAGTATCACATTAGAGCTGCGAAGTTTATGCCTCTAAAAATCATCTTTGCTTTTAAGGCCCCCATTCCCCCGGACTTAAATCCTTTATGTTTTGCATATGGGGTCAGTCACGTTGCACATGGTTTCACACCACACCGTAACCATTTCTCTCGGTACTATTTAAATGAATTTTTCACTGTGGTAACATTTCATGAGTTACCCGCTAGTTTGTCGCCGAATCTCACTCCGGATTATGCTAGTTATGATTTCTTCTTATGTACGCACGATCGTAATGCGCTAGCTATACAAATTATCTCATATCATTTTATTGCTAGCTTACAAAAAGAGTGTCTTACTTTAAGAGTGACGATTTTGTTTTGGTGTTTCTCGTCCCTGAACGGATGCCTTCGGGCACTTTAGAAAATTGGCGAGTTGGTAAGTTGGACCCTGTATGGATTTTAATAACGTTCGGAGAATACGCATATCATTTGGATTCTTTCACTGATTGGGATTTTTCCCTTGTTTTTGATGTTTTTGATTTAACGCTATACGATTCTCCGCCACTTGAATTTCATATCTCTCCGTGTGGGTCCACTTTGTTCTCTTTGGGTATGGGTAGTGAGTTTTTACTTGGATTGTTTTCTTCACCGGTCTCCTCTGGAGGTATGTTGGTTGATGATGTTAAATCTTGTTTTCCTTTATTGCCTAATGCTTTTCCAAGGTTCCCCAGGGACATTTTATTGCATGACAGGATACTCCAGGTGGATGTGCTTTGCTCTCCAAGTGGTGACGTGTGCCGCTTCATGGTTCTAAAGGTTGATGCCTCCCCGCACCGGTACTCATCGGTGATGAGTAATTTTAAGAGGGGGAGGATTGATGGCGACGACGGCCCTCAACAAGGTGAAGACGATGATGGCGCGCTTACGGATTCCATTTCTCTGCCTCCAAATAAAGTCTGGCGGCGCTGTGACGATCATGTGGAACGGCGCCAGAATATCCGCCCGCGGCGCAAGCCCATTTTTAGTTTATTAATAATTATTATTAATAAATTAATATGGAGAATTAATATAGTTTATTATCTATTTTATCGCGAGATTAATATTTTTATTTCATGTATTAATTTCATGTAGATGGAGACGTATAACCATCATAGCTATTTTATTTCATGTACGGACTATAGTTATTTCATATCATGATGGGTGTTATTAGCCATCATGAGTGTTTTCATTTGTATGGAGGAGATGGAGTGGTGTAGCCTATATAAAGGCATGTTTGTTCTCATTTTAGGCATTGAAGAAGAAAAATAAAGAAACCCTAAAATCCCCTCTTTGAGATTTCTCTCTCTACCTCCTTCTCCTCCCCCTAGCCGAATTTCTCTTGCCCCTCCTCACCCTAGCCGCCGGCCTCCCTTCACCCGGCCTCTTCCTCATCTCCAAAGCCGATCCCCTCTCCTCCCTTTCATCTCCCTCTCGGCCACCACCCTCAAGCCACCATTCTCCTCTCCCTCTCCCAAAGGAGAACCCGACCCCTCATCTTCTCCCTCTCCAAAGAAGAAAGTCCGCCCCTCTCGAGAGATCTAAAATAGCCCCTCCATTTACAAGCGAGGCCAAGGAAAGAGGCCTATTTTGGGAATACCTCCAACGACGGTGTGAAAGCAATATTGGCGAACAAGGTTTTCGTCCCCTCCCGACGCAACTCCGGCGGAGCCATTGGAGAACGATCCAAGTAGAGAAATAATTGGAATCATCTATTCCGATTGGGGGTAACGAAACGTTTCTACTTCCCTTGTGATTTCCTTCTTGAATATTCTTGTGGTGGAATAATCCGTAGCGTTACGTTGAATCGTTGAAACCCATCGTGGTTGATTTCCTATTGTATTGCTTTTCTCTTGTTTATGTTATTTGATTCAGCGGGTTTGGCGAGCCCCTTGTTTCTTCATTTTCGTTGGGAGAGATCTACCTAATCCGAATCGAAGCTTAATCGGTAGATTTCTTTTGGTACAACGCCGCTCGGCCGGACGCAATATTCGTCCATTTAGCTCGATCAAATATTGGCCTCATAGCCCTTATTTGATCCCTACCGGTTTGGCTACCCGTTGGCTAGCATTAATGGATAGATTTATTTGTGTGGTATTGCGTAGGGCGAAGTTGCTAAAATAAGATTTAACCGTAACGAGTCGAACGTGAGTGATAATAGGTTTAATCCATTGATCTTCGGATATCCCCCGGTATCCCTACATCAACAAGATTTACACAGACAATAAGAGTTTTAAGTACATATTCACTCAAAAGGAGTTATATTTGCGCCAACATAGGTGGTTAGAATATGTGGTTGATTATGAAGTGGAGATTCTTTATCATCCGAGAAAGGCTAACGTAGTAGCCGATGCTTTATGTAGGAAGACTGCCAAAATCTTCAATCTATCTGTACAGTCCTTGATGGAAGAATTCTTGTTGATGGACATTGAAGTTGGGAGTAGTACTGTGCCTGCAAGTTTGGAAGCAGAAGAGCCCTCTTGGATTTCCCTTACCACAGTGCACCAGAAGGATGACCTTGATTTGTTACATCTTTGAAATAGAACTGAGAAGGGAGAGCTACCTGATTTCTCTTTGGACGAGTTAGATACTCTGAAATATCGAGGTAGATTTTGTATCCCCGCTTTTGGTGATATTCAGGCTAAAATTTGTAATGAAGCTCATGGTTTCAGTGTTGTCTATGATCCTGGTTCCACCAAAATGTATAAAGATCTGAAGCAAATCGTTTGGTGGTCGGGAATGAAGAATGATATAGCAAAGTTTGTGTCAGAATGTTATACGTATCAGCATGTTAAGACTGACCATAGAAGGCCTGGTGGTAAACTGACACCGCTTGATATTCCAAGTTGGAAGTCGAAAAGTATTTCGATGGATTTCATCACCGGTTTACCAAAGTCTCCCCGTGGGAACGATTCTGTTTGGGTGATAGTTGATAGATTGACTAAGTGTGCTCATTTTGTGCCCTTTAAGATTGGGTATTCTATGGAGAAGATAGCTGAGTTATACCTTGATGAAGTCATCAGGTTACATGGAGTGCCTGTTAGCATTGTATCGGATCGAGACTCTCGTTTTACGTCTCGTTTTTGGAAGAGCTTACAAGAGGGGTTGGGTACATATTTAAGGTATTCTACCGCCTATCATCCGCATACAAATGGTCAGACGGAAAGGGTAAATCAGATCGTGGAAGATATGATCTGGTGTTATATATTGGATCATGGCGGTGCTTGGGATGAACGCCTCAGACTCATGGAATTTGCATACAATAATAGTTATCAATAGAGTCTGCAGATGTCCCCGTTTGAGGCCTTGTACGAAAGGCGTTGTAGGACTCTTTTATTTTAGGCTGAAGTTGGTGAGAGACCGCTGCTAGGTCTTGAAGCCCTTAAAGAGATGAATTGTGCGGTGACTCATATTCGACAGAAGCTCCGTATAGCGCAAGAGTGTTACGAGAAGTATGCTAATCGACGAAGAGTCGATCTGGAGTTCGCCGTTGGGGACTTGGTTTTTCTAAAAGTCTCTCTGATGTCAGGTGTTAAAAGGTTTGAAGGAACCACAAGTTAGACCCCCGGTATGTGGGACCTTTTCAAATTCTTGAGCGCATCGGAGTGTCAGCTTATAGATTGGTTTTGCTTGCTACCTTCCCTGGTATCCATGATGTGTTCCATGTGAGCTAGTTACGGAAGTGTGTTCGTAGTGATCGTCAAGTCCTTGACTCAGTACCTCAGATTCAACCCAACCTTTCTGTAACACCCCAGAAATCTCAAAATGAGTTTTCAAACTTATTTGTGGTGCAGGCTATTTGACACGGCCTGGGACACGGGCGTGTCCCAGGGCGTGTCGGGGGTACACGGCCTGGGACACAGGCGTGTCCCAGGGCGTGTTCAGGTTAGTTGACGATCGATAGTCGACGATCGTCGAGCCTGGGACACGGCCATCGACACGGGCGTGTCCCAGGGCGTGTCACACAATTAAATTTCGAAAATAGCCTATTCGAGTCAGAGAAGTACACGGCCTTGAACACGGCCGTGAACACGGGCGTGTCAGGTGGGACACGGGCGTGTCCGATGCCGTGTGCCGACCCGTGTACTGTTTGCAGCTCGATGAGGCAGGAATGACATGGGCGTTTCTCAGGAATGACACGGGCGTGTCAGGTTCGACACGGGCGTGTCGATGCCCGTGTTCTGGTAAATCTCAGTCGGTTCGAATACCGCGTGTGCCGCTTAAGGGTACACGGCCTGTGACACGGGCGTGTCACAGGCCGTGTCAGCCAAAAATTGGGTTTTTGGGCAAATCGCGGCCGTTCAGATTTCTCTCTTTTGATCCAAGGGATCAGGTGGTTTCCTGGCTGGATTTAATTCGTGAAGGAAGGATGAAGAAGTCATTCTTCATTTGGCTTAAGGAAGAGAGAAAGAGAGAGGAGGAAGAAGAAGTAGGAGGAGATCAAGCCACCAGCGGAGTTCCCGTGGTCCGATTCGTGATCCGAAGCCGGCGTTGTGAAGGCAAGGCTGCTGCGGTTCTTTCTCACCGGCTAGTTTTCGATGGCTCCGAAGAGATCGACAAGGGTAACGATCTCCCTCCTTGGACATGTGAAGTCCTTCTTTTCTGCATTGCATAGGGAAAACCCTTCCCCGCGAGTGTACGGTAGGTTGTGGTGTCCCTTGGGGTAGATATGTGAAGTCCCCCTTGTTAGAGGCCGGAATTGGAGTACGGCTCTAGGCATGCTGTGTGAAGCCCATCTGGACATGGTCTGGATTGGTGATGCTTGTTTGCATATCGGAGAAGGCTCCGTGATTATGGCTTGTGTTGCCTTGTGCCTACCTGTTGCTTGGTGCAGCAGGAAGTACTGGATGATGTCCAGGAAATGAAGAGGGTTGGATGCAACTCTTGTGGCCGTGCGTTGCCACTTTATGAGCGGTTGAGCCGTTGGGCTGCAACTCGATGAAAAGGCAGATTGCCGAACAGGAAAGGTGAAACCGACCCGCGCCTATAAATAGCCATGGATACTTCCTTATTCGAGGTGGCACGGCGACTTGAGCAACGGGGGATGGCTGATCCGTACCTGCGTTAGGTCCGTCCGACTTGGAAGCCTGGTTATAGGTTTTGTTAGAGCGCCTAATGAGAGTCTTAGGCCCGCGCGCCGGAAAGACTAGAATGCTCAAATACCGTGTAGATGGTGGTGTTGACCCTGGTATTCCGGTACACCAAGAATGTGCCCTGAGTGCACGGACTGTCGGGCCGTGTGGCCAATAGTTGTGATGGCTTGAATGTGCCTGCGCGCACATAGTTGTTATTTGATGATGTCATGCTTTGCAGGGAAAGAATGCTCATGCCCCGAGAAAGGGGTAGGATTGTTATAATTGGGTCAGCTGAATGCTGACCGTTGCATTGTTTGCCACCGGTTGGGTGGATTGTTCCCGTGTAGGTGCTGGAGAGCCAAGTGGTAAGTGATGGGCTGAAGCCCTACTGCTGTTGCTGCTGCTGCTGCTGCGGCTAGCCCTTGAAGGCTAAGCGAATGTTTTGTTAGTTCTCTTTTACTCATGTATGGCCGGCCTGCGCGCTGAGGTTTGTAAATCATGTTGTATGTAAAGAGGAATTGTAAGGCCTTAAGGCCAAACCTTTGTGTACATTCTGTGGTGATATATAAAGGTGGTTTATATATTGGACATTCCTGTTGAGAGTTCAAATTTGTAACTTAAAGCTTCCGCTAGAATGCTCTGAGTTAGGATTCGTATGGTTTGGTATTAACCTGTGACCTCACCGTCTGTTTGTGGCATATAGTGTGGGGCCCCGGCCGGACCTTCTACTATACGTCATTTAACGGATGGGGTCGTTACATTTTGGTATCAGCTTTTGTCGGTCTTCCTCTTTCGAATTCGTGGTCGAATTCTTTTGTGGGGTGGCGAGCACGTGTTTGTGCGACCTGCTGTAACGTTAATGAACTCTGGAATGTCCATTAAGGAATATACAAAATCTTGTTTGAGGAATCTGCACGTTCCTTTTTGTGTTGTTTTGCTTGCATACGTTCGCTAATGTGTGTCTTGTCCACCTATAGGTGACACATAGTGGTGCTGGGCAGTCTGAGCCCCAGCGCTCTGATGAGAGTGCGGCACCAGCTGAGGTGCCAACACCTCCTCCATCTGCGGAAACTGTTCGCTTAGTTGCTGAGGCGCTATTTGCCATGATTCAGCCGACCGGGCAAGCGCAGCCGGCAGTAGTGCCAGTTCGTGTTGATGTAAGACCCGAGCCGGTTGAGGCTGTAGATCCACGAGCAGCTGACCGACAGTTGAAGCAATTCATGAGCTTCAGTCCTCCTACGTTTACGGAATGGGATCCCCAACGCAGGCAGAGGATTGGTTATCGCGTGTCAAGCGGATAATGACAGCGATCAGGGCGGAGGAAACTCTCAAGGTCACCTTGGCCACCTTCATGCTTGAAGGAGAGGCACGGTTGTGGTGGGACGAGGTTGAGGTACACCATTTGGCGGGCAGGCAATTAACGCAAGTGTCGATTGAGGAGTTCTCTCGAATATTTCTGGCAAAACATGTCCCAGCAGCGCAACGCATTGCTATGGAAAATGAGTTCCAACAGTTAAAGCAAGGGGAAGATAGTGTGGATATCTACTTGCATGAGTTTACCAGGTTGGGACGATATGCGGGTACAATCTTCGCGGATGACCAAAGGAAAACGAATCGGTTCTATGAAGGATTGCGGGATGAGTTGCGGTTCCTGCTTTCGAGTTCAGTGAACCAAGGGTTTCAGGCGTTGGTTGATACTGCGTGCGCGTTGGAGAAGGACTTGAGGCGAGTGCAAGGGAACAAGGGCTTGGTTGTGTCAAAGCCAGAGTTTCAAGCACCTCGCCCGAACAAGTCGTTTTATCAGAAGAAAGGGGACAAGAGGTCCAAGCCATCTGGGCAAGTGACTACGACCGTTGTGTCGGGAGCGACATCAAGGCCGGATTCTCGTACATGCTATAACTGTGGCCGGGTGGGGCATATTGCTCGTGACTGTCGGGTTGTTCAGCCCAAAGGGGACAAGAAGACGGGTGCGTCTTATGCTGAGAAGGGCAAAGCGGTGGTTGATTCCTCTGCGTCTCAGGCACAGCCCCGAATCTATCAACTTGGCCAACAGGAAGCGATTAAGCAAAGTGACGTCGTCACAGGTACGAGTTGATTTAGTTTACTTGCTGGTGCTATTGTTTTTGGTTATGTATAGCTTGTGCATGATGTGTGTGCTGCAGGCTTTGTCCTGATTCGGAATAATTTGGTGAGAGCCCTGTTTGATACGGGTGCTTCGCATTCTTTTCTGTCTGAGGATTTCGTATCTCGCATTGGGGTACCAAGTCATGTGACGGTGGATAGTACAAGGGTGCTGTTGCCGAATGGCTGTGTGATGCTTGCGGATAGGGCTTGCGATGTGGATGTGCAAATAGGAAGTCGGGATTTCGGTCTGAGTGCAGCTGTGCTACCGTTATCAGAGTTTGATGTGATCTTTGGTATGGACTGGCTCTCGGAGCAGCGTGCCTTTATTGATTGCAACTCCAAGGAGATTACACTGGGCCAGAATACCGGACTTGTGACGAAGTTCGCTGGTATGCGAGGAGTGGGCGGGACTCTGTTGTCTGCACTCCAAGTCGTCAATGCTGTTCGGAAGGGCGCGGAGTTATTCTTCTCGCTAATTCAGGCTATTGAGCCAAAGGCCAGTGTCGGTGAAGTACTAGTTGTGTCAGAGTTTGCCGACGTGTTTCCTAAAGATCTTCCCGGGTTACTGTTGGAACATGGTTTCACACTCCTTAGGTTTGAGAATATCAACTCCCTGCTTGTATTTGATGAGATTGGTTGTGTGATAGAGTGTGCAGGCTGACAGGTGAAAGGAAAGGAGAAGAGCTTCAAAGGTTACTACCGCCCGGCGATAACCTTATCGCAGCGCGGTAACCATCTCGATCGACGCATATCGGTTCGATGGTCGACGGCCCAATTATCAGCTAAGGAAGGATCGTCGACAATCAAAAGCTACCGCCCGGCGACAGGACGCTACCGCCGGCGGTATCCGGTCGACGTGCATTAAGGGACGATCGTCGACGATGGTACCTACCGCTCAGGCGATAGTCTTATCGCAGGCGGTAGAATTATTTGGCGAAATGGCGCTATCGCTCTGACTGGGCGCGGTAACCATTACCGCCCGGCGATAGCTCTCTTGAAACGGCAGTTTCCTTAATGAGCAGTTATAGTTGCCATTTCGGGAGACGTGTGGAGACAGCTGGCAGGCGTTACGCGCGAACTTACCGCCCGGCGATAGAGTTATCGCAGGCGGTAGTCTATTTTCTCCAAGACGTATAAAAAGCAGCGCCGTTTCCTCAAGACCTAGGCCTCCAGAGATTATTGACGAAGTGCTCCAGGAATACCAAGTTCGGCCGTCTTCCTACGTCCGTTCTACTCGTCTTCGTCAAAGAAAAAGCAAGGTTTCTTCCTCCCGTTCGAGATCGAAGAACTCCGGCGATCAAGGCTTCGCATCGTCTACGTCTAGCGACCGGGTGCTTTCCATCGAAGATCACAAGCACCGGCCGTAGATCTATCCGGAGAACTTCTCAAGAGGGAGAACCTAAACTTTAACGAATATATTTTGTAATCTCTTTTTGTATCTTTTTCTTCTTCTATTGTTGTAAGTGGTAAGGGAAATCGACCGGGGAAGGTCGTCGGAATCCGGGTTGGATTCCGTGGAAAATCGTCCCGGGATTTGGGGCGTCTAGATCGGGGATCTAGCGGTGCTCTAAGACCCTTCCGGGTGTGGAGGTGAAGAGCGGCTCTAAGACCTTTCGGGGAGAAAGTGAGAGAGCCAACCGGTCCGGGTTTTGGGTCGGTATAGAAAACCCAAAGTTTTCTTATCTTCGTCTTTGATCTTCGACATCATGAAGATCGTACTGTAAAACATTCATCTTGTACGTGTATGGAATTGATTGTTATTGAATTTAATACTTGTGTTCTAAATCTTCACTTGTGGTGTGGTTTACGTTAAGATTCCGTTTATTCAAGCGAAATTTATAAAACCTTATTCACCCCCCCTCTAAGGTTGGCCTCCGGATCCAACAATTGGTATCAGAGGGAGGTTACTTCGAATAGGCTTAACCACCTGAAGTAAGATGGCCAACCCAGTGCATGCTTTCACTGAGGGACAAGGTGTGAGTCGTCCTCCACTCTTTATGGGTAGTGACTATAGTCACTGGAGGACAAGGATGAAAATCTTTCTGATGACGCACAGCATGGACGTATGGGCCATAATAGAGACTAAGTACACCACACCCACTACCACGGTTGGAGAAGTCGTTCTTGAAAAACCGCGCGATAAGTGGGACGATGCGGACAAGCTTAGATGTACTAATAACGCAAAGGCTATGAATTCTCTATTCTGTGCGTTAGATAAGACGGAATTTAATAGAATATGTAACTGCAAAACTGCCTTTGATATTTGGCGAATTCTTGAACTTACTCATGAGGGTACCTCGCAGGTGAAAGAATCAAAGCTGTTTCGGCTTGAATCCGAGTATGAACAGTTCCGGATGGAGATCGATGAAGATGTTGACAGCATGTACACAAGGTTCACCAAGATCGTCAACGCATCAAGATCTCTTGGAAAGAACTTTCCAAATGGTGATCTAGTGAGGAAGATACTGCGATCTCTACCTCCCCGCTTCAACCCCAAGGTGACTGCTATCGCTGAATCTCATGAAATCAGCGCCTTGGAGATTGAGAGTCTTATCGGAAACCTGAAGACTCATGAAGTGGAACTGAAAATACAAGCCGAGGAATATCCCAAGGAAATGAAGAAAAAGGGATTGGCTTTGAAGGCTTCAAAAGAGAGGAAAACATCTGATTTCTCTGAAGAAGATGAAGAGGAAAGTCTCTATGTAAGGGAATTCAAAAAATTCATGAAGAACCCCAGAAAACAAGGGAAGTTCAAACGGTTTCTGAAGAAGGGAGTTGAAGAGGGTAGGAAGTGGAACAAGTCGGTAAAGGAGACCGATAGCGATGATGAAAAGTATCAGCCTGAATGCTTTCATTGTCACAAGCTGGGACATCTAAAAAGAGACTGTCCAAGACTCCAGAAGGAAGAGAAAGGAAAGGACAACAAGTATAAAGGGAAGAAGAAAGTACTGAAGGCTCTGACCTGGGATGAGGATGGATCGGAAGATTCGAGTAGCACCGACTCGGGAAGTGACAACGAAGCAAATCTGTGCCTCATGGGAAAAGGTCAAGAGGAATCTGAATCTGATGCTGAGTCCAGTGTCCAAAGCGACACTGAGGTAACTCCTCCTACTTACTCTGAATTACTTGAGATTTATGATCATGTAGTTGGTAGGTTAGAAGAAGTAACATCTAAGAAAAATTCCTTAAGAGCTGAAAATAAACGTCTAAACAAGAGTTTAGAAAAGCTGAAGAAAGAAGTAATTAAAATTGGGAAAGAGAAGGTGGAATGCCTTGAATGTCCTCACTTGGTAGCATCCATCGAGGAGGGTAAAGCAAGTCTCTCCAAGACATCCTTGAGACTAGTATCTCTCAAAAATGAGAAGAATGTCTTGGAGAAGAAGCTTCATATCTCCCTTGCTAAAGTTGAGGAAGGAAAGAAACAGTTTGCTAATCGATGTGTGATGTTAGTAACTGAGAACACCGCTCTAAAAGCGAGGATCCATGATCTCAACTGTGCGGTTCAAAAATTTGGTGTAGGCCAAAAATCTCTAAACATGCTATTGGGCGCACAGTGTCATGGGTCTGGAAAGTTTGGCATCGGCTATGTAAGTCCATCATCACCATTGGAGGACTATAGCACTCTGTCCACGCCTAAGTCAACAAATAAGATCAAAAATCTGAATACATTATCTCCTTCCTCTAGCAAGAGATCGAGTGAGGTGATGAAAGTCATTTCCTCAGCTTATGCTCTATGTGCCAACTGTAATAAGTTCGGACATGCTTCAAGCTCTTGCGGGAGGAAAGGTGCTAAACAAAACGCGCAAGTCTGGCTACCAAAGTCTACTACCTACAAAATAGGTGAAACAACTTGGGTAACGAGATCTTTACTCTCATCTCCTTTTTAGGTATGTTGGCAGGCAAGGGACACAAAGAACGTGTGGTACTTGGACTCTGGATGCTCCAAGCACATGACGGGTGATAAAGATAAGTTCCTTAGCCTGGAAAAGAAGAGAGGTGGAGTGGTCACGTTTGGAGATAATGGTAAAGGAAGAATTCTGGGAATCGGCACAATAGGTAACAAGTTTTTCTCTATTTCAAATGTGCTGTTTGTTGATGGTTTAAAACATAACCTTATTTCTGTAAGTCAACTAGGAGATAAAGGTATAGATGTTATTTTTGAATCATCATCGAACACGTGCAAACTCATTGATGCTAAAACCTCTAATGTATTGCTTGTAGCCCATAGAAATCACAATGTGTACACAGTTAATTTTGATGATTTCTCTTCGTCCAATCTAAAATGCCTAGTAACTAAGAATGAAGAACTAGACCTTTGGCATAGGAGATTAGGACACTCGGGTAGCAAGCTAATTATTAAGTTATCTAGAAAGAAACTTGTTAGAGGAATTCCGTCTCTAAGCGGTAGTTTTAACGTTATGTGTGGGCCTTGTCAAAAGGGAAAATTTGTCAAAAACTCGTTTAAAAGTAAAACAGAGATTTCCACCTCTAGACCGTTAGAACTTTTGCACATGGATTTGTTTGGACCGCTTTCCACATGTAGCCTAGGAGGAAAGCGATTTACATTCGTCATCATAGACGACTTTTCTCGTTATTGTTGGACAATATTTCTTGCCAACAAATCTGACACGTTTAGGGTATTCTCTACTTTATGCACGCGTATTCAAAATGAGAAAGAACTAAACATTAAGTGTATCAGATCAGATCACGGTGGAGAGTTTGAGAATGAGGATTTTTCGAAGTTGTGTGAGACTTTAGGGATTAAGCACGAATTCTCCGCTCCTCGCACGCCTCAACAGAATGGAGTGGTAGAAAGAAAGAATCGCACACTTCAAGAGCTAGCACGTACGATGCTCGCGGAGTTCAGCTTACCTCGATCGTTTTGGGCCGAAGCGGTCAACACGGCAAGCTACGTGATGAACCGTGTCATGCTTCGCCCACTTCTTAAGCGAACCCCTTACGAGCTCTACTTTGATAGAAAACCCTCCGTCTCGTACTTTAGAGTTTTTGGGTGCCCATGCTATATTCTGAACACTAAGGATCACTTAGGAAAATTCGATGAAAAATCCGATCTAGGCATATTCTTAGGATATTCTAGCAAAAGTCGAGCCTATAGGATTTATAATAAGAGAACCTTAGTGGTTGAAGAATCGGCTCATGTGCATTTTGATGAGAGTCCACCATCTAGTGAGCCTAGGATGCCCGAAGAAGAGGTTGAGGAGAGTGTTCCGGTTGAGAGTAACGAGGAGAGGGAGTCGCACGCATATGTGCCTCCTAAGGATCTAACGTTTACGAAACAACATCCTCGTGATCTAGTTATTGGAGAACCATCCCATGGAGTTAGAACTCGATCTGCTCTTCATGAGGCGTTCTCCAACTTATGCTTTCTATCGGATATTGAGCCCAAAAACGTGTCCGAGGCTCTTCAAGATGAATCATGGTTCCTGGCCATGAATGAGGAATTGAGCCAATTCGAGCGTAGCAAAGTTTGGATTCTAGTTGATCGTCCGGACAACCATCCCGTGATTGGTTTAAAGTGGGTGTTCAAAAATAAACTTGATGGTGAGTCTAGGATCACGAGGAATAAAGCTCGGTTGGTAGCACAAGGATATTCACAAATTGAGGGTGTGGATTTTGAGGAGTCTTTTGCACCGGTTGCTCGTCTTGAGTCCATTCGAATGTTTTTGGCATTCGCAAGCCATAAGAAAATAAAGTTGTTTCAAATGGACGTTAAGAGCGCATTTTTAAATGGTTATATAAAAGAAGAAGTGTATGTCGAGCAACCACCCGGTTTCCTAAATGCCGCCCACCCTCATCATGTGTTCAGATTAGTAAAGGCCTTGTATGGATTGAAACAAGCACCCCGTGCTTGGTATGATAGGCTAACTACGTTCCTCTTAGATCATGGGTTCAAGATGGGTAGTGCGGACACAACTCTCTTTGTACAAGCCAAAAATTCGGATCTCGTTATCCTCCAAATTTACGTTGACGATATTATTTTTGGAGCGACTAATGAGAGGTTGGTTGAAGAGATTGTGAGTTTAATGAAATCTGAATTTGAAATGAGCCTTGTGGGAGAACTCAATTATTTTTTAGGATTTCAAATCTCTCAACGACAAGACGGAATTTTCATAAATCAATCCAAATATATAAAAGATATGCTTGTACGTTTTGGTTTTGAGTCTTTAAAACAAGTCAAAACTCCGATGAGTGTGTCCCTTAAATTAGGAAAAGACGAGAGTGGAATCTCTGTGGATCAAATAATGTTTCGGGGCATGATTGGATCTTTGTTATACTTGAGTGCGTCACGGCCCGATATCACGTTTGCGGTAGGTATGTGTGCCCGTTATCAAGCTGACCCCAGGGAGTCTCACTTTAAAGCGGTAAAACATATTTTTCGCTATCTCCTTGGCACGCAACACCTCGGGTTGTGGTACCCTCACTCGGATGATTTTACCCTTCATGGATATTCTGACTCCGATTATGCCGGTTGCTCTCTTGACCGCAAGAGCACTAGCGGTACTTGTCATTTTTTAGGCCCGGCACTTGTCACGTGGTCAAGTCGTAAGCAAAACTCGGTGGCTCTTTCGACCGCCGAAGCCGAGTATATCGTCTTAGGAAGTTGTTGTGCACAGGCACTTTGGATGTCGCAAACTTTAGAAGACTTTGGTCTTTCTTTTCGCAACATTACACTTAGGTGCGACAACAAGAGTGCGATAGACTTAACGTATAATCCGGTGCATCACTCTCGGTCCAAACACATAGACGTTCGACATCACTTTATTCGCGACCACATTAAGAAAGAGAATGTGAGTGTCGTCTTTATTGGGACCGATGATCAACTCGCGGACATTCTTACTAAACCGCTTCCGGATGCTCGTTTTTCTCTTCTACGACTCGAACTTGGGATTCTTGATTTATCGTCCTAATTTTTTTTTGTTATATGTGTTTTTTTTGTGTGTTTGTAGTTTTGTTTTTTTTGGTTTCGTTTTTGTTCTGTTCGTTTTTTATTCCCTGCTCGTGTTGTTTTTGGTTATTCCCTGTTTGTGGCTAAAATTGTTTTCAAAAAAAAACAAAAAAAAAACTTACAAGTTGGTTTGGGGCTCATATGACCGAGTCATGGTATATTTTCAAGTATATACAATGTTTGCTAATCTTCTTGTCAATTTGTACGGCACATTGGTATCCGGTCATGATGAGCGAAGTTAAATTTTTGTCTAGCTATTGAGTGCGAAAATTAATGTGGGTGTACGTTGTCTACGCCTCTAAGTATGTGTGAGGATTTATTTACGATAATGACTACACCACTCACACACCACTTGATCATGCACTCAACCTGAGATAATAAGCTGACATGTTATAAATCGTGACACTAAATTTAACATATCTGATATATCTTGAACAATCAATGTCATGAAATCAAATTGCGCGTGTCTATGCTAATTAAATTTTTGGGCCAAAACTAGAAACGCATATGTCCAATGTAAATAAGTTAAAGTGGATC
This sequence comes from Platanthera zijinensis, assembly GCA_039513925.1. NCBI lineage: Eukaryota > Viridiplantae > Streptophyta > Magnoliopsida > Asparagales > Orchidaceae > Platanthera > Platanthera zijinensis. The sequence continues at coordinate 197,480,007 of CM077079.1, forward strand.
TACCTATGTGGGTAGATTTCGATTGACTTGGGGTCTTGTTCTGCTTCGATTATGTATAAAATTGATGACCTAACTCAAAATAAAATGATGGCCATCAAATCCCGCTTACAGACCCCCCAAGCACTACTCATCCCTCCTGATAAGTCTTCATAAGCGTTGTGAGGGTGAGCACCTTGGATTACAAAGTCGTTTCGATCTTGTGCATGGACTACACTTTATGATTTGTGCCCTTGATTTAATTTCTTTATGCCGCACTATGTCATGTGACGTGATTTTTCACTATATCTCTTTGGTGTTAGCATCGTTAGTTTGCTTGATATAAAACATGTCTGCATGATATCTCTATTGAATGTTTTGTCTCTTGATACTACACGTGCACATGTCATTATCTTATTTAAATCTTCCGCGCATAAGAATTGGACCTCAACTACATTCGATGCTTTTCGCACAATACGTACTGGCACATTTTTTTCTCTCATGACGATATTTGTGTTTGCCTATTTTTCTCTCTATTTATCTAAACCTTGCAAACATTCATGTCATACTTGATGTGTGCTATGTCTCGTGCATATAGTCCAATTTCTTCACTCTGATTAGCGTTTGCTCCTGATTTTGACCCTGTTTTACAATTCTCTGATTTCAAGTGCTTTGTGGGTCTATATTACGTTATCTCTCGCTTACAATTTTCATCCTCCTTGGTCGGTTGGACTCGCCCATTCTTTTGATATTATCAAAGGGGGAGAAGGTATTGGAGGTAGTGTTCATGATAGGGGGAGCGTATTGAGGTGTGTGTGTGCTCATAGATAGGGGGAGCGTCCCACCGATAGGGGGAGTATGTAGTAGGATAGAACAGGATTGAACGGGATCGATATAGGTGTGTATTGCTTATTTGTTCAATATCATTTTACTCTGATACTCTACTTTATACTGTTCTACGTTGCTACATACATCTATTCTGGCACTCTATCTACTTGATTTTGGTTTATCATGAACGGGATTGATATTATCAAAAGGGGGAGTTTGTTGGAACATGGTTTCACACTCCTTAGGTTTGAGAATATCAACTCCCTGCTTGTATTTGATGAGATTGGTTGTGTGATAGAGTGTGCAGGCTGACAGGTGAAAGAAAGGAGAAGAGCTTCAAAGGTTACTACCGCCCGGCGATAACCTTATCGCAGCGCGGTAACCATCTCGATTGACGCATATCGGTTCGATGGTCGACGGCCCAATTATCAGCTAAGGAAGGATCGTTGACAATCAAAAGCTACCGCCCGGCGACAGGACGCTACCGCCGGCGGTATCCGGTCGACGTGCATCAAGGGGACGATCGTCGACGATGGTACCTACCGCTCAGGCGATAGTCTTATCGCAGGCGGTAGAATTATTTGGCGAAATGGCGCTATCGCTCTGACTGGGCGCGGTAACCATTACCGCCCGGCGATAGCTCTCTTGAAACAGCAGTTTCCTTAATGAGCAGTTATAGTTGCCGTTTCGGGAGACGTGTGGAGACAGCTGGCAGGCGTTACGCGCGAACTTACCGCCCGTCGATAGAGTTATCGCAGGCGGTAGTCTATTTTCTCCAAGACGTATAAAAAGCAGCGCCGTTTCCTCAAGACCTAGGCCTCCAGAGATTATTGACGAAGTGCTCCAGGAATACCAAGTTCGGCCGTCTTCCTACGTCCGTTCTACTCATCTTCGTCAAAGAAAAAGCAAGGTTTCTTCCTCCCGTTCGAGATCGAAGAACTCCGGCGATCAAGGCTTCGCATCGTCTACGTCTAGCGACCGGGTGCTTTCCATCGAAGATCACAAGCACCGGCCGTAGATCTATCCGGAGAACTTCTCAAGAGGGAGAACCTAAACTTTAACGAATATATTTTGTAATCTCTTTTTGTATCTTTTTCTTCTTCTATTGTTGTAAGTGGTAAGGGAAATCGACCGGGGAAGGTCGTCGGAATCCGGGTTGGATTCCGTGGAAAATCGTCCCGGGATTTGGGGCGTCTAGATCGGGGATCTAGCGGTGCTCTAAGACCCTTCCGGGTGTGGAGGTGAAGAGCGGCTCTAAGACCTTTCGGGGAGAAAGTGAGAGAGCCAACCGGTCCGGGTTTTGGGTCGGTATAGAAAACCCAAAGTTTTCTTATCTTCGTCTTTGATCTTCGACGTCATGAAGATCGTACTGTAAAACATTCATCTTGTACGTGTATGGAATTGATTGTTATTGAATTTAATACTTGTGTTCTAAATCTTCACTTGTGGTGTGGTTTACGTTAAGATTCCGTTTATTCAAGCGAAATTTATAAAACCTTATTCACCCCCCCCTCTAAGGTTGGCCTCCGGATCCAACAGTTACCACCCCAGCGGGAGATTGACTTCTCTATTGAGTTGGTGCCAGGTGCGAAACCTGTGGCCCGCTCACCATATCGCGTCGCGCCAAAAGAGATGGCTGAGTTGAAAGTCCAATTGCAAGAGTTGTTGGAGCAGGGATATATACGCCCAAGTATGTCACCTTGGAGCGCGCCTGTTCTATTTGTGAAAAAGAAAGACGGTAGCTTACGGTTGTGTATTGACTACCGCGAATTGAATAAGCTGACGGAGAAAAACAAATATCCGATTCCGCGGATTGATGACCTCTTTGATCAGCTGGCAGGATCAACTGTCTATTCCAAATTGGATTTGAAATCAGGATATTATCAGCTGCGGATTAGGGAAGGTGACATTCCCAAGACGGCGTTTGGAACACGCTACGGTCATTATGAGTTCACGGTAATGCCGTTTGGCCTATGTAATGCGCCTTCGGTATTTATGGACCTAATGCATCGAACGTTCCGAGAGTACTTGGATTTGTTTGTTATTGTGTTTATCGATGACATCTTAGTATACTCTCAGTCGGAAGAGGATCATGCAAACCATTTGCGGTTGGTTTTGCATACCCTGCGGAGGAATAAGCTTTATGCCAAGTTCTCAAAGTGTGAGTTCTGGCTCTCTTCAGTAGCCTTTTTAGGCCATGTGGTAAGTGGAGAAGGTATCGCGGTGGATCCGTTGAAGATAAGTGCCATTCGAGATTGGCCAGTGATGTCTTCAGTGGCCGAGGTCAGGAGCTTCCTTGGACTTGCGGGCTACTATAGACGGTTTGTGGAAAATTTCTCACGGATTGCTTTACCTCTGACCACGCTGACGAGAAAAGATCAAAAGTTCATTTGGACGCCAGAATGCGCGCGAGCCTTTGAAGATTTGAAGAGTCGTTTGACCACGGCGCCTGTGTTGACATCGCCATGTGGTACAGATGGGTATGAGATCTATAGTGATGCATCAGGGAGCGGCTTAGGCTGCGTTCTTCTGCAGTTTGGTAAAGTGATTGCTTATGGTTCGCGCCAGTTGAAAGTGCATGAGCGGAATTACCCCGTCCATGATTTGGAGTTGGCGGCGGTAATCTTTGCGCTCAAGTTGTGGCGGCACTATCTATATGACGTTAAAGTGGATATCTATACAGATCACAAGAGCCTAAAGTATTTGTTGGATCAGAAGGATCTGAATATGCGACAACGAAGATGGATGGAGTTCCTTGGGGACTACACCTTCGAGATTCACTATACTCCCGGGAAGGGAATTGTGGTCACTGATGCTTTGAGTCGAAAGACTCCGGTACGGGCAAGATGGTTGCAGAGGCACGATCAGCGTTTGATCCAGGAATTGGAGGCATTAGAGATATCGTGTGTTGACAAGGGTTCGTCAACCGATGCATGCTTGAACTGGACGGAGGTGCAATATGACCTTACAGACAGAGTTCGGCGAGCAACGGAGCTTGATGAAAGTCTCCAGCGCTATGCAAAAGATGGGCCGGATGACCAATTCTCTTGGGATAACGGTTTGTTACGAAGAAATGGTCGAGTGTGCGTCCCAAGTGTGGGTAAATTGAGGGAAGAGCTGATGTACGAAGCTCACTTTGCAAAGTACTCAGTTCACCCAGGGAGCACAAAGATGTACAGAGATCTGAAAAAGCTGTTCTGGTGGCCCGGACTAAAGAAAGATGTCGCACGTTATGTGGCTGAATGCAATACCTGTGCGTTAGTGAAAGCAGAATGCCAGAAGCCTGGCGGTTTCCTGAAGTTGTTACCTATTCCGGAGTGGAAGTTCGATGATATTTCGATGGATTTCGTGCACGGGTTGCCGAGATCTCAACGCGGTCATGATTCAATCTGGGTGATTGTGGACCGGTTGACAAAAGTGGCGCACTTCCTTCCAAACAGAAGAGACGATTCAGTGGAAACCTTGGCCAAGCTTTATGTGGAGCAGGTTGTTCGACTGCACGGTGTTCCTCGGAGCATCGTTAGTGACCGTGATGGGCGGTTCACATCGAATGATTGGCGGCTCGTTCATCAAATGTTGGGTACAAAATTGGCGTTTAGTACGGCCTTTCATCCCCAAACGGATGGTCAGACTGAACGAACCAACATGACGATGGAGGATATGCTCCGCATGTGCGCCCTAGACTTTGGTAAGAGATGGGAAGATTATATATTTCTTGTCGAATTTGCCTATAATAATAGCTACCAAGCGAGTATTGGTATGACACCATTTGAGGCGTTGTATGGTCGTAAATGCCGTACACCGTTAGCTTGGGCAGAAGCAGGCGAATCTAAGCTGAGTGAGAAAAAGGAAGTCGAAGAAGCTACCTCGCTCATACGCTCTATTCGGGAGAGGCTATTGATAGCCCAAGATCGTCAAGCAAAGTACTACAATGCCAAACATCGGAACGTGGAGTTCGCGGTGGGTGATTGGGTATATTTGAAGATCAAACCCTTTAAAGGCGTGTCCAGGATTCGGCGTTTGAAAAAGCTAAGTCCGAGGTATCTTGGTCCGTTTGAGGTGGTGGAGCGAGTTGGGGAAGCTGCTTATCGACTAGCACTTTCAGCAGACTTGGGGGGATTACATGATGTATTTCACATCTCAGTCCTTCGTAAGGCGGTAAAGGATCCAGCTCAAGTGGTGGAGAATGATCGGGTACCGGTCGAGTATGGGCTAACGACGAGAGTTAGACCCATTCGGATCGAGGATCGAGCCGAGAAACAGTTGCGGAACAAAGTGATCGGGATGGTCAAGGTCCGCTGGGACAATTGTGGCCGTGAAGAGCTAACATGGGAGCGAGAGCAGACCATGCGAGCTGAATTTCCCGAACTGTTTGTATAAGCTGTAGACCGTGTACTTTATGTTATAACCGAGTTATCAAGTTATAGCATTGTTGGTTCTTGTTTCCTTACCGTGCAAATTTCGGGACGAAATTTTGTTATCTCAAAATGAGTTTTCAAACTTATTTGTGGTGCAGGCTGTTTGACACGGCCTGGGACACGGGCGTGTCCCAGGGCGTGTCGGGGGTACACGGCCTGGGACATGGGCGTGTCCCAGGGCGTGTTCAGGTTAGTCGACGATCGATAGTCGACGATCGTCAAGCCTGGGACACGGCCATCGACACGGGCGTGTCCCAGGGCGTGTCACGCAATTAAATTTCGAAAATAGCCTATTCGAGTCAGAGAAGTACACGGCCTTGAACACGGCCGTGAACACGGGCTTGTCAGGTGGGACACGGGCGTGTCTGATGCCGTGTGCCGACCCGTGTACTGTTTGCAGCTCGATGAGGCAGGAATGACATGGGCGTGTCTCAGGAATGACACGGGCGTGTCAGGTTCGACACGGGCGTGTCGATGCCCGTGTTCTGGTAAATCTCAGTCGGTTCGAATACCGCGTGTGCCGCTTAAGGGTACACGGCCTGTGACACGGGCGTGTCACAGGCCGTGTCAGCCAAAAATTGGGTTTTTGGGCAAATCGTGGCCGTTCAGATTTCTCTCTTTTGATCCAAGGGCTCAGGTGGTTTCCTGGATGGATTTAATTTGTGAAGGAAGGATGAAGAAGTCATTCTTCATTTGGCTTAAGGAAGAGAGAAAGAGAGAGGAGGAAGAAGAAGGAGGAGGAGATCAAGCCACCGGCGGAGTTCCCGTGGTCCGATTCGTGATCCGAAGCCGGCGTTGTGAAGGCAAGGCTGCTGCGGTTCTTTCTCACCGGCTAGTTTTTGATGGCTCCGAAGAGATTGACAAGGGTAACGATCTCCCTCCTTGGACATGTGAAGTCCTTCTTTTCTGCATTGCATAGGGAAAACCCTTCCCCGCGAGTGTGCGGTGGGTTGTGGTGTCCCTTGGGGTAGATATGTGAAGTCCCCCTTGTTAGAGGCCGGAATTGGAGTACGGCTCTAGGCATGCTGTGTGAAGCCCATCTGGACATGGTCTGGATTGGTGATGCTTGTTTGCATATCGGAGAAGGCTCCGTGATTATGGCTTGTGTTGCCTTGTGCCTACCTGTTGCTTGGTGCAGCAGGAAGTACTGGATGATGTCCAGGAAATGAAGAGGGTTGGATGCAACTCTTGTGGCCGTGCGTTGCCACTTTATGAGCAGTTGAGCCGTTGGGCTGCAACTCGATGAAAAGGCAGATTGCCGAACAGGAAAGGTGAAACCGACCCGCGCCTATAAATAGCCATGGATACTTCCGTATTTGAGGTGGCACGGCGACTTGAGCAACGGGGGGTGGCTGATCCGTACCTGTGTTAGGTCCGTCCGACTTGGAAGCCTGGTTATAGGTTTTGTTGGAGCGCCTAATGAGAGTCTTAGGCCCGCGCGCCGGAAAGACTAGAATGCTCAAATACCGTGTAGACGGTGGTGTTGACCCTGGTATTCCGGTACACCAAGAATGTGCCCTGAGTGCACGGACTGTCGGGCCGTGTGGCCAATAGTTGTGATGGCTTGAATGTGCCTACGCGCACATAGTTGCTATTTGATGATGCCATGCTTTGCAGGGAAAGAATGCTCATTCCCCGAGAAAGGGGTAGGATTGTTATAATTGGGTCAGCTGAATGCTGACCGTTGCATTGTTTGCCACCGGTTGGGTGGATTGTTCCCGTGCAGGTGCTGGAGAGCCAAGTGGTAAGTGATGGGCTGAAGCCCTACTGCTGTTGCTGCTGCTGCTGCGGCTAGCCCTTGAAGGCTAAGCGAATGTTTTGTTAGTTCTCTTTTACTCATGTATGGTCGGCCTGCGCGCCGAGGTTTGTAAATCATGTTGTATGTAAAGAGGAACTGTAAGGCCTTAAGGCCAAACCTTTGTGTACATTCCGTGGTGATATATAAAGGTGGTTTATATATTGGACATTCCTGTTGAGAGTTCAAATTTGTAACTTAAAGCTTCCGCTAGAATGCTCTGAGTTAGGATTCGTATGGTTTGGTATTATCCTGTGATCTCACCGTCTGTTTGTGACATATAGTGTGGGGCCCCGACCGGACCTTCTACTATACGTCATTTAACGGATGGGGTCGTTACACTTTCGTATGTGGAAGAACCTGTCCGTGTTTTAGAATCTCAAGATCGAGTGTTACGAAGAAAGACCATCCCCATAGTCAAGGTTCTTTGGAGAAATCAAGACGTCGAGAGCGCGATGTGGGAATTGGAGTCAGTGATGAGGGAATCTCATTCGCACCTCTTCCCTTAGTTTCTGGTATATCTCCATACTTTTGGCAGTGTTTGATTTTTCATTTTGGTTTGATTTTGGAGTTGTGTTAAGTTTCGAGACGAAACTTCTTTTAGGGGGAGTGATTGTAACGCCCCCGATTTTCTGATAATATTATTTGATTTGGTATCGTCATATTTATGACGTCAAGACGTTACTTTTTACGTTATGTTGATGGCGCTGCACCGCTAGTGCGTTTTTGCGTCCGTTGGGTTTGTTTGACAAGATTTTTGGGATTTTGATTTGGATTGAAGGTTTTCGTTGATTGAAAGGATTGAGTTTTGAGGTTTTGGACTTGTCCAGTTTTATTGCGATCCGAGCATTTTAGGTGTCGGTGCGTGTTTGGATTTTTGGCGATGATTTTTTGCTTGTGAAAGCATTTGATGATAGCGTCTCAAGAATGGTGCGTCGGATTCTAGGGTTTTCATCGCAGTTAAATTCGTTTAATTCGGCTCACGTTTTAGCCCCCATTTTGATCTCGTATTTTTCCTTGTTCAAACCATTTGAATATGATTTTTATTATATTATTAAAGCCTTATGCCTGTTTTGATTCTCGGGAAGCCTTCCTTAAGGGTAGGTTTTCGTCGAACGGGAAGCGATGTCTGGGTTTGTTTTAGCGTCGAGCGGAGCTCGACGATTGTCGAATGGAGCTCGACGAAGCATCGAGCGGGCTTTTTCCTTGTGTTCGACGAACTTCGACTGGAAATCATCGAATGGGTTTTTGGGTTCGACGAACTTCGAGCAGAATTCGTCGAACGGAGTTGTTCTTCCCTCTTATTCTCGAGAAGTCCTGCAGTTCTCGGGAAATCCCCTTATTGTTCTCGAGAAGAATATTCTTGTTCTCGGGAGAGGCGGTCTAGTACTCAAGTAGTCCTGAGTTATTCTCGAGTAATGCTTACCCATTACTCGAGAAGTTTTCTTATTTCTCGAGAAGCTCTTGAGAAATTTTCCTCCAGTTCTCGAGAAAATGATGGTTGTTCTCGAGATGTCCAGTAGTCTTTTCTCGAGATAGTCCCTTTTAGTACTCGAGAAGTATGTTTCTGTTCTCGAGAAGTCTTTTTTGGTTCTCGAGAAAACCCAAACCTTCTTCTCGAGAAGTCTGGTTCAGCCGATCTCGATTCGTTTTCTTAAGTTCAGTTATTCTAAAATTACACCTAGTATATATATACCCTACTTCTTCTTTCTCCCCTTTCACTTAGACCAAACTACTGTTCATCTCCCGAACCAGAGCGGCATGAACGTAGAAGAGGGAGTGTTTTCGTGAACCTTCTGGTTGCCGCCGACGGTGCTCCAATGCTCCAAATCTTGAACTAATCATAGATCCTGAAAGCTCTCGGCGAGAGCTTCGCCATCGTGGTAAAGTTTTCCCCATTTCTCGAGTTTTTCTCGTTAGGTTTTTTGGCCCTAACCTCTTCTTTTGGCCATTCTTGTTAGATTTCGACTTCCCTCGTCTTCTTTAGCCCCGATCTTCGACAAGGAGTTATTTGGAGAGTTTTTCCGGCAAAATCAAGGCAAGTGGTGGTCTTCCCTTTTCCTTCCCCCTTCCAATCTTGATGATAACTGTTAACCTCATTCTTTTTAATCTTTCTGCACTATTATCATTTCGATTTGTAGATACATTTAATATTCCTTTGAAATCCACTTGGATTATTAGTTTGATATGGTGATTTAACCTTGCAGCATTATAGTGGTTTGATGAAATATTAAATTGTTGGCTTTAATCGTTCCTAATTTTTATGTAGGATGTGTTAAGAGTTATTTAGGATTGTGAAATCCTTCCTAAGGTTGATCAACCATTTCTTTAATCAAGAAATGTCTAGTAGAACCCGATATGCCAAGTCTTGAGATATATCACGATTCTCTTGTTTGCGGAAGTTAGTGGGCGTATCCACCTCCACAATGTTTTGAGACTTATTAGTACCATGTGGAACTCTACCGGGTATTTAGGCGTCTGTGGTGAATGTTGGAGTGTATGAGTCTCCTCTGCAGTTAGACAAATATTATGTTTGTGAGAGTGTATCCAGATAAGTGACCACCTCGCCAGTATTTTTGGATATATAGAGTTGACCACCTGTGTCTGATAGGGCTGTTGTGATATTCTTGCTTATGATTTAATCATGCTTCCCACCTTTTTTGCCTTGTGCATCTGGTGTATTTTGACGTGTGTGACGTTTCATGTAAGTTCTATTTACTGATTCTTTTGTACTTTACTCCAGTACTTTTGGTCTTGGGTTGGTACCCCTTTTGACCTAGTTTACTTTTTGGCTTACTTTTTCTGCCACTGCTTGTACCTTCTTGCTGAGGTATTTTGTGTATGGAATGCCTCAGGTCCGGATCTTTAGCAGGTAGTGGAGCTAGTTTTTGGGAGTCCTTGGGCAGCAGTGTTGGCTGTGGTTTTCATCACTTAAGGTATCTAAGAAGAAACAGGAGTCGTCATTCTCCAAGGTATTTTTCATCGAAGGGGTGATAGAGAAGGTTACTTCATCGTCGCCTACTCGAAGGAAGAGTTTACCATTGCTTACATCAATGATAGCTCGGGAGGTGGCAAGGAAGGGTCAGCCAAGGATCAGGGGAACCTCAACGTCTTCTTCGATGTCCAATATGACGAAATCCACTGGGAAGATGAATTTGTCGACTTTGACTAGAACATCCTCCACTATTCCTAACGGGTACTTAACAGATCTATCAGCAAGCTGGATACTCATACACGTGGGGTTGAGGCTACCAATTCCTAACTTCTTAAATAACGAGAGGGGCATCAGGTTGATACTTGCACCTAAGTCAGCCAATGCGTGCTTGACAAAAAGATCACCAAAGACACACGGAAAAGAAAAACTACCCGGATCACTAATCTTCTTTGGTAAACTATTTGTCAAGACAGCAGAGCACTCAGCATTTAGCATGACGTGTGACAAGTTCTCTAACTTATTCTTATTAGTCAGAAGGTTCTTAAGATACTTAGCGTACTTCGACATCTAGGAGATCTTCATGGAAAGGTAGATTTATGTAAATTTGCTTAAACATTTCTAAAAAGCGGGTATACTGATCATCTAGACATTGTTTGTTAAGTTGGGAAGGGTATGGTGGAGTTGGATCATTTTTAAAAATAGGTGGTGGAGCGAGATCTTTTTCTAAAACAGAGAGCAGAGTGATAACTTCTTTTTCTGCGGGTGGTGGCATTTTCAAAACGGAAGCGGAGCTTGCCTCGGCCTCTTCGCTAACCATACCAGAAACTTGCTTCCCACTCCGAAGAGTTATAGCTTTCGCTTTCTCTCTCGGGTTGGGCTCGGTATTGGAAGGAAGAGACCCTGCAGGTCGCTCAGAAATAATTTTTGCGAGTTGTCCTACTTGATTTTCTAGATTTTTAACGCTTTCGGTTAAGGTTCTTATAGTTGTGTCATTTGTGGCTATATATTTAGAAAGTAACTCCTCCAAGCTTGGAGGTTTTGGATAGTTTTGAAGAGGTGGAGGTGGTGCAGAAAAATCATTTTGTGGTGGTGGGAGCATTGCGTTCGAAGGATTACTCCACGAAAAATTCGGGTGGTTCCGTAAAGCGGGATTATAACTATTCAGAAAAGTAAAACTAGGAGCATGAAAATTCGCAGCAGAAAAATTATTAAAAGCATTTCTAGGTATATTATTAACATAATCTAATTGTTCGGGAGCAGGAGTTGCAGATTCCCATACCTGAGGGGCGGATGCAGCAGTCATCTCCATAATTTTTTTACTGAAAATTTCCACTTGCAGAGCTAGCTGAGAGACATTGTGCACTTCAAATATACCTGCAGGTTTGTTTGGGTGGGACCTAGGCACATTCCACTGATATGTGTTCATGGACATATCCTCGAAAAGCTCAAGAGCTGCTTCCGGGGTTTTGTGGTTTAAAGTACCACCGGAGGTTGCGTTTATCATTTGCTTTGTATTTTGATTTAGCCCGTTATAAAACATCTGCACTTGTAACCATACAGGCAGCGCGTGATGGGGGCATCATCTTAATAGTTCTTTAAATCTTTCCCAGGTTTCATATAAGGTTTCAGAGTCTATTTGTCTAAAGGCAGAAATATCGTTCCTAAGTTTTGCAGTTTTAGCTGGCGGAAAATACTTCGTCAGAAATTTTTCAGTTAATTGATCCCAAGTGGTGATGCTCCCTTTTGAAAGAGTCATCAACCATTGTTTAGCTTTGGTTCTTAGGGAGAAAGGAAATAATATTAGCCTAATAACATCATTTGTGACACCATTTATCTTGAATGTGTCACAAATCTCAAGAAAGCTTGCTATATGTGCCTTCGGATCTTCATCTTGAAGTCCGTCATATTGCACATACTGTTGCACCATTTGAATTATGCTAGGCTTTAGTTCGAAATTTTTATTAGCTATAGTAGGGCGACAATGCTTGATTCTGTTCCCTCTAGATTCGATCGTGCATAATTGGACATAGGCCTATGCATGACTTCCTCCACGCGGGGTTCTTCAATTCTTAAAGTAGAAACCGGTATTTGGAGAGTAGGGCCTTGAAATCGCGATCTTCTCCGAAGAGTACGCTCAATTTCGTGGTCCAAGTCCAAAATATCCGATGGATTCCCGCGGGTCATGCACTAAAATAAGAGAAGATGAAGAAAGAGAAATAAATAAACTAGAAAAAGAGAAGCTATTTTTTTTGAAATAGATTTTTTTATGTTTTAACTCCCAAACTTCCCAAGGGCTACCCAATGAAGGGTTCGCATGGTACTTGACAAGATAGTGGTATTTAAGCCACTTTGCCCTTTTCGAGAGAGTTAGGTGGTGTAGAAAAATTGTGAAGCGGGTTTCTATTAAGAGCGTTAATATTTTTTTTTGGATTTTTAATTTTTTAGAAAGAGGATGAGAAAGAGAAATGATAAAAGTAATAGGTTCGTGTTTTCAAATTATCAACAAAAGTTGCTCCCCTGCAACGACGCCAAAAACTTGGTGATCGCTTTTCACGCAAGAGAAAAGAGAGCCGAACTAGCAATCCAACTAGGCAAGTATACCTATCGAACTATAGCTAGGGGACACAAGTGTCATATTGAAATCCGGGAACTGTTGAGTAAACCTACTCACACGAAAACTATTATCTTATCGAAGGATGGTTTTAGGGTTAAGAGAAAAATAATTGCGAATAAGGGAAGAAATATTGCGCTAAAGAGATAACTACTTGCAGTTAAATAAAGAGCTATTGAATGCGATAACAACGAAGGGTTGAAACTATGAAATAGAAAAGCACTCGATCGAGAATCACCTCGACAAAAGCTGATTAAAGACACGATAAAAAACCTAAACTTAATAGGGTAAAGGTCCTTGACCGTGGAGGTTTCTAAAGCTTGAACACGCTTCTCTCGAAGTCGTGCCCAACTGAGTTTAGGAAGGTCCGACCGAACTCTCATCCAAATCGGAGACCTAAAGCTCGCTTTACGCGGTGAACCCCACTATTGGATTTCACTCCAATCCAGGAGATTTGGATGTCTGCCTTGATGAGTCCGATTTATATAGTGATTTTTGGACTCATCTGGGCTTATTTTCTTGCATATGCACTACTTTTTCAATTGGAAAAGTTATATTTTTGTTTAGGACTTCACTTCACCACATAGTGCATTGTTTTGGGCCCGAGGGTGTGCAATTGCGCATTCTTTTGTTGGGGGTAAGCACATGGTGATCCCCATGTTTCTTTTTGTTGTTGTTGTTTCCATTTCGATGCTGGGAGCCTGTGCTCCAGTTTTTTTTATTGCTATGCAGGTAGTCAGGACGTCCCGAATTCCATTTTTAGTTTTGTGTAAAACGCACGGTCGTGCGCATTTATTCACGCACAGTTTCAGTGCAATCGTGCATTTCACACAACATTTCTGGGGGCATCTGTTTCTACCCGTGCGATTTGTTCCCCCATGGTTTTAGCCAAACTGTGTGAGAAGGAATCGCACGGCCTGCACCTTTTGCCAAGCTTTCTAGTGTTCTGTGGTTAATCGTGTGATTTGTTCACGCACGGGCGACATCGCCCGTGCGTGAGTAAAACACACAGTTCCACTGTTTTCTCCTGCATTCCCGCGCGCTGTGTTTACCCGTGTGATTTCCTTAACGCTCGGGCGGAAGTGCCTGTGCGCGAGTAAAACACACGGTTCAACGCATCTTCATCCACGATCCAGATCTGAACATTAATAACACACGATTAGCACATGGTCGTGCGCGGGACCGCGCGTGCCTATTTTTCTGACCTGTTTTTATTTAAAGCGCAGATTTTCCACCATTGGGGACAGCTCGCTTCCAGCCATTCCTTCCGCATATCTAGGGTGAAACTCCACCGTTCCACCAAGAGGAGGAGCTCCGGGCAAGCTTTCAACGCCAAATTCAAGCCCGAGCTTCTTCCCGGCCTCCGCCTTCATCCTTGAGCTTCAAGAAGAGTGTTGACCTAGCTTTCTCCATCAATCTAGGTGAAGTTTGTGCCATCCTCCACCGACTCGTGACACGAAGAAGACTGGTCCATTGGGAGTGATTGACAGCCTCCTCTACCCCTGACGCAGTTGAGGACCGAGTTATGATGCGGATTGACAACCAGGCGAATCCTACCGTGAATCCTCGGCAAGACTTTGGATCCGGTCGATTTCACACACTTTTCTTCTCTTGTTGTTGATAGTTTAGTTGAACTCTTTGTATTAGATGAAGTAATATTACATTTGTTAAACGTTCGTGTGCAATCATGTCAATGTGATTGTATATTCTCGTTATTTGCTTGAGGTGCGCCTGTGTTTCCATCCTCCACCATAGTTGTTCTTGCCGCACTAGCGATTGTTAGTGGCGTGTGTAGCTAAGAGGTGCTTATGACCCTCATATTCCTCTGTTTGTTTGGTTCTTATGCTTGCCTACTTGCCCATCCGCCTAGCGATTTGGTGCATAGCGACCCGACTAGTCTTCCATCCCGCCTGGCGAAGCGATGCATAACGACATTGCATAGGAGTAGTTGTTAGTATTTTGCTTTATTTTATCACAACCATCAAAATCCCCCATCGTTAACTCCGACCTAAGGACTTCAATCTCAAGTCCTTATCGATATTAACTCCCCCCTTACTGTGTTCCTTGAAGAGATCGATACTTGGGGAAATTCGCCCATTTTATATTACTTGTGCGATCGGTACACTTGCCGTTCAAACGCATCAAGTTTTTGGCGTCGTTGCTGGGGAACACAGTCGTGTGAGTTTTTGGAGAGGGAGATAGTAGATCGAAGCCCTTTTTCATTTGTATATTTCATGTTTCTTTTTTTCCTTTAGCTGTTAGAATTTTTATTTTTATTTTGCTTATTTCTTTTTGCCTTTTTATGCTTTTTTGTTTAGATAGAAGATCCGTGCTATTTTTATTATTGCTGTGTAGCACTTTTAGGTAATTCTTTTTATTCGCGATGTATTCTGTTGTTGAGTACAGTCTACTTGACGCTTTGCGCCGAGGTTCGATGCCATGACTGATATGAATGTCGCGCATTCTATTCAATGTGTGCTATGTTAAGGTGTAGGCCACATGGTGAAGGATTGCCCTCATCTGTGCGAGCCTTATCCCTCTGTGGGCGTGTGCGCAATAACCTCCCGTTCGCGGAAGACTATTGTGGACATGCCTACCAGGGTGTTGCCTTGCCCATACACTGACATGGCGCACCTTGCACGTTCTTTGCCCGTTGAGATTACCGAAGAATCTCTCGCCGCATACAGATATTTCATGGATCCCTCAGTTCCTTTTTACGAGCTTCCCTTGAGTGATGACGATCACTATGGTGTTAGCCTGCAAGAAGTGGATCTTGAACTCATGGATGCTCCTGAATGGGACGATGAGATTGTTCCGGTCGTCGATGGGGTGGCGTCTGCGAATGATTTTGCATTGGGGCCTGCTCATTCAGTGCTTGATTTTGAGAGCAGTTTCGCCCCTCCACAATTTTTGTCGGATTGTGCTATACTTTTTTCTTGTGAGTCGGCTGATGATGCCGTATTTTTGGATGATTCGGTGCCTGAGGTTACACCAAGGTGGGATGAGGAATATTCACTTTCCGATGCGGAGGTTTGCACTTCCTTATTGGACGAGGCCGTTCCTCTTACCCCCGCGGACCTCGAGTTCTCGGACTCCCCTCGATACGACTCATATGACACCGACGATGATCTTTGCTTGGATCTCACTGAGAGTGATACCGGGATCACTCTCCCATTTTTTGATTATTTTAGTCCTTCTTCTACTTTATTTCTTGATCCCCTTTCTCTATTTTATCCTGTGCAGGTCGAGTCTCCATGGGTAAGCTGGGATGACGATGAGCCTTGTGCTCATGCCATTGCAATCGCTTCCTACACACCTGAGGTGGATGACACCTTGCCATACAAGGATTTGTTTTGTGATAAGATGAGCGAGGACCAGTGCTCCTCCTCTTCTTATTTCTTGCTTCCTCTACCTGAGAATTTCAGGTATCATTATGTAGGTAGAGGGGTAACTATTTTTTCGCCGTATCGGTACCCATTACCGAAACGGATAATGGAACAATTACCTGTGCATTTTTCTTTTCATAGGCCCATTAGCTAGAAATGTATAGAATTCAATAAGTCGTACTGGGATGATAATAACCCCAATAGTTATCTTACATTTCCTGCACTTTTATTTTTCATGTCTATTTTTGTTTTAGTATTTCTTTGTATTTGTATATTTTTCTTTTGTTTTTGCGGAGCTCACCCCTGTAGGTATTCTTGGCAATTTCGTTTTTGCGGGGTTGCGATTCTTCGTTTGGCGGACCTGCCTCTATTTTTCAAGCGTCTTCTAGTATGCTCACTGGCTGAGCATTGGGTAACCTCTTCCCTTGTCTCTTTTTGATTTAAATTTCCATATCATATGCTGTGTAGTTTAGTTTAAGTCTAGGAGAGAGCAGTATTGTTACCTTTTGCACGCGCACATTTCATGTGCATACTAGAAGCTTTTATAGTTTTATTTTGATTAGTTCATGGCATCACACACCACTGCACCCACATGAGCACGTGCTTAGCAGTTAGCGTGCTGCGAGTTAAACTCATTTCTTTTGTATGATTTGGGAAAATTATTGTGCTGGCATAGGATTGTGAGATAGAGTAAAATGTTGACTCCTGTAGTGCTCCTAGTTGAGTGCTCTCGTCTCACATAGAAATTTGAGTAGATTTAATTTTTCTGTATGCTTATAGTTTTATAATTTTCTATTTGCGTAAGTACTTTTATTCTACTCAAAAATTGGTGAATCCGGTTGAATCGAACGGTAGTGTAGGGATGTGTGTAGCCGTCACTAGACTCGTTTTGCTCGAGTCAGGAGGAAGGATCATCTTTCTCGATGGCTAAGAACTTGCCCCAAGCTACTCTCGAAGAATTGGTGCATGGTTAGTTGGTGTAAAGATTGCTATCAACCCGAAAAGGCAAGTGTACCTATTGAATTGTAGTACCAAGGTCGTATTTAAACTCGGGGCTGTCAAGTACTGCTACTCACGCTTCTACTATTATCCTACCGAAAGATTGTTGGGTTTTTGAGAATTTTTAAATTAAAATAAAGATAATTTTTGAAACGAAAACTTATGATAAAAAGCTAGCATTCGATCAATGATTCACCATGAAATGAGACGAGAAGGATAAAAATATAGATTCAAATTTGCAAATTAAACTCGACCGTGACGGATCCGATTATAGGAAATAATCTCGCTAGAGCATTAAATCCCCTAACTTATAGACGTTTTGACCGAAATCACTTTGCAAATAAAAAAGGCCTAAAGTTGCATTATCGAAGTGACCCGCACTATTGGATTTGACTCCAATCCGGAGGATTTACGTCATCCTATCACTAGGGTTGCGTTCAACTCCTTCATTCTTTGAGTGATCTTTCAAATCAACGAGTCTCTCGACTATTATGAAATGAGATCAAAATGCCTACTACCGTATACCGGAAATACGGAGTCGACACGATAAAAATCAAAGAAGGATCGAGAATAATTTAGACAAAAATAAAACTAAAAAGTAAAGGAAAACCTCATCTCATTTCATGGATCCTCATGATCGAATACTAAAGGGAATTAGCTACGCATGGTTGAGGAAGAAAACACAATAAGATTAAGAAAATTCATATTCATTGATTAATAAAACTGGAGTACACAATAATAAAAACGTATTCGCAGAATAGGGTCCCCCCGGCATGCATGAGACTAGTTTTGAGTTTTTAAGATTTTGGAGAGTTTTGTACTCTTGGTGGCCAATTTTGGCTTGGCCTTGGAAATATACTAGTAGGGGGAGGAAAAATCGGCATCTTCCCTCGGGACCTTTAGGGGGGTGGGTGCGACAAGAAGGTCGGCACCTCCCCTGGCTTGCTAGGTGTGAGGTGGGATGGAGGGACTGGCTGGAGACCAGGATCCCGTCCCTGACACCCTAGCCTTGGGCAGGGGCGAGACCGGGCAGCCAGCCCTCTCTCCCCTGGCGGCTAGCCTCCTGGGCGAGACGGGGCAGCCAGCCCTCTCGCCCCAGGAGTTTAGCCCGCGGGGCGAGACCGGGCGGCCAGCCCTCTCGCCCCAGGCGGCTAGCCCGCGGGGCGAGACGGGGCGGCCAGCCCTCTCGCCCCAAATGGCTAGCCCGCAAGGCGAGACTGGGCGGCCAGCCCTCTCGCCCCAGGCGGCTAGCCCGCGGGGCGAGACGGGGCGACCAACCCTCTCGCCCAAGGCGGCTAGCCCGCGGGGCGAGATGGGGCGACCAGCCCTCTCGCCCCAGGCGGCTAGCCCGCAGGGCGAGATGGGGCAACCAGCCCTCTCGTCCCAGGCGGCTAGCCCGCGTGGCGAGATGGGGCGGCCAGCCCTTTCGCCCCAGGCGGCTAGCCCGCGGGGCGAGACGGGGCGGCCAGCCCTCTCGCCCCAGGCGGCTAGCCCGCGGGGCGAGACCGGGCGGCCAACCCTCTCGCCCCAGGCGGCTAGCCCGCGGGGCGAGACCAGGCGTCCAGCCTTCTCGCCCCAGGAAGCTTGTCCGTGGAGGGTTCGGCCTCCGCCCCCTAGACCTCTATGGGCCACGCTTTTACTGTTTTGCCCTGGGGGGGATTACTTCTTTACCCCCTAGTGTGGAGGTTTGCTATTGGCTTGAGGCTTATTTTCCCTAGGGGCATTTTGGTCATTTTTAACCCCAGGACTTGGAAAATCTATAAATAGACCCTCGAGGGTGCCTTGGAGAGCATCACTTCTTAGTCACTTAAATCCCCTTGGCTTTCTTCCTCCAAGGCACATAGCTCAAGAATTGGCTAGGGAGGGGGAGACCTCAAAGGTCTTCCGGGTGTGAGGCGGGACCTCCACGCTAGAGCCGAGGGTCTGTTCCTAGTTTCCTAGTTCTTAGGCCCGTGACATTCCTCCGAGTGTAGTAGGTGTGAGGTCACCCCTCTTTTGGGACCCCGAACTCCACAGAGGTCAATTTTGGCTTCAACACTTTTGGTACGGTGAGCGTGGAGAGTGATCAGCACATGAAAATCTCGGGAGCGTGTCATGGCCGAAGATCAAGGAGGTGGTGACGATCTCGGCGAGCTACCAAACCCCGAAACCTTCGTAGGAAGGGAGGAGTTCATGGC
The DNA here is from genome assembly GCA_039513925.1 of Platanthera zijinensis. Classification (NCBI taxonomy): domain Eukaryota; kingdom Viridiplantae; phylum Streptophyta; class Magnoliopsida; order Asparagales; family Orchidaceae; genus Platanthera; species Platanthera zijinensis. The sequence goes on from CM077079.1 coordinate 197,499,132, forward strand.
TTCCATCCAAGACATCTTGGAGATGCTGAGAAGCATTGCCCCTCGGGCTGACAGCTCAACCCCTTCCCACCAGGGACTAGCTCCCAGGGGTCTCGACGAGCTGACCCAGAATGGTTTAGGTGAGCCAGGTATGCGACCTGGGAAGGAAAGGATGGGAGAGGGGGTCGAGCGAGACCTCCCCGACCGTGAGCTGTTCCCCAGCCCGACGAGTGCTAGCCCTCCAGGCGAGCAGGTCGCGCGAGTAGAGGGGGCCAGATCACCCCTTAGGGGGTCACCCTTTAGCGAGTTGATCGTATCAGCTCCCATTCCCAAGGGGTTCAGAGAGCCAGACATGGCTTACTATACTGGGAAGGATGATCCCGTCCAGCACCTGCAGTGGTTCGAGGATGTCGTCTACATCAGACCGATGACGGATGCCTTCAAGTGTCGCCTCTTTGCGATCACGTTGAAGGAGAAGGCAAGGGACTGGTTTTCCCTCCGAGGTCAATCTATGGGTTCGAGGACTTGAGATAGAGCTTCCAGCTCCGCTTCTCCACCTCCAAGAAGAGGAAGAGGAGTCCTGAATCCATCTTCCTGATAAGGCAGAGGGTCGAGGAGTTGCTGGCTCACTATGTTGACAGGTTCCAGGAGGAGATCCTGGATGTCCAGGAGATGCCAGGGTATGCCCTCCAGATGGAGTTTACGGTAGGGTTGCGCGAGAGGTTCTTCAAGATGAGCCTAACCCGAAAGGCCCCCCTTTCTTTTGAGGAGCTGATGGAAAGGGCGGTTGAGGAGATAGCCATGGAGGCGGCCAACCCGAAATTTGTCAAGAGGTTGGCGAAGCTAATAGAGTCGGAGCCAAATGAGCAAGGTGGCTCAAGGCATCAGGAAGGAAGGCGGAGAGAAGAGCGGAGAGCTCAGGGGTTCCAGGGACAGGAGGGTCTGGAACCAGGCTGGAGGCAGCAGCGAGGACCTGCCCAGGGTCCAGGAAGAGCTCTCATCCACGGTGGAGGGAACTTTCACGGGGGCCAAGGGAGGTTCAACTTCCAAAGGCAATCCCCAAGACAGCTCCTTCCCCCACCACAGTAAGCAATGGCGATTGGTCGAAGGGAGAGGAGGAATTGCAAGGGAAGAGGGAGAGACAGAGTAGATTTACCGTACTATGACTTCCACCAGTTGGAGGGTCACGCCACGACTACCTACCCCGAGTTCCTCGAAGTGAGGGGAACGAGAGCTCCAGCCCAGCAGCAGCCTCCAGAGCGGATATAAGTTCTGCCCCAAGGAGGGGTAGGAGATTATGTATGCGAGGACCGAGTCGATGTAGGACCCTAAGGTGGCATAGATGTGATCCATGGGGGGGGGGGGTGGGGATCGATGCCGCTCGGAAGGCAAGTCTTCATGTGATGTACCGACGGAGCGTTGCCTCGACATTCCAGGCCCCACCCCCGGAAGAAAAGATCACTTTCTCGTCAAAGGACATGCCAGAGCATGAGGATCCATTTTACGACGCCCTGGTCATCCAGGCCGCCATCAAAGGCTTTACCGTCTCCCGAATCTTGGTTGACAACGGAATCTCTGTCAATGTCGTTTTCAAGAAAGCATTTGACGGGATGAAGGTAGAGCCAAGGAGGGTGTTGGCCTCGGACGGACCCCTGTTAGGATTTTCAGGGGAGAGGAAGGGAGTCGAAGGTGGAGTCGGACTCCAGGTGAAGTTAGGGGGGACCTCAAGAAACTGCAGATTCATCATTGTTGACGCCCAAAGCAGTTACAATGCCATCTTTGGGAGGCCCCTCATCAGTGCCTTCTGTTATGTTCCGTCTTCCCTTCACCAGTACCTCAAGTTCAACTCAGAAGGGATCCAGGTCAGGATCAAGGGAGACTCCAGGATGGCAAGGCAGTGTTACGTCACGGTTGTCAACACCATCTCTTGGTTGGCCAAGGCGGAGGAGATGGAGAAGGTCATGGAGAGCCTGAGCAGGATGGACGTGTCTAGTGGGATGGAGTCGGAGGATGACCATTATGCCCATACCCCTTGAAGAAGCCTCGCCTTGGCGGAGTCATGTATCTTTCTCTTATGTTATAATGAGTCCAGCACTCGACCGGTAGAGTCGGGGGGGGGGGGGGTCATGTAACCTAACTATTTTTCCCTGTTGGAGGATGTTGAATTCTAGTAGTGTTCAGGTAACGTGCCCAGTTCTTTTAGCTCCGAGATGATTCCGCTGTCAGGCTAACACTAGCTGGCAGGGCAGGTTGATCTCTCGTGGAAGCTAAGTTTTTTAGCTCCGAGATGATTCCGCTGCCAGGCTCCCACCAGCTAGTAGGGCAGGTTGATCTCTCGTGGAAGCTAAGTCCTTTTAGCTCCAAGATGATTCCGCTACCAGGCTCCCACTAGCTGGCAGGGCAGGTTGATCTCTCGTGGAAGCTAAGTCCTTTTAGCTCCGAGATGATTCTGCTGCCAAGCTCCTACCAGCTGGTAGGGCAGGTTGATCTCTCGTGGAAGCTAAGTCCTTTTAGCTCCGAGATGATTCTGCTGCCAAGCTCCTACCAGCTGGTAGGGCAGGTTGATCTCTCGTGGAAGCTAAGTCCTTTTAGCTCCGAGATGATTCTGCTGCCAGGCTCCCACTAGCTGGCAAGGCAAGTTGATCTCTTGTGGAAGCTATGTCCTTTTAGCTCCGAGATGATTCCGCTGCTAGGCTCGCACTAGCTAGCAGGGCAGGTTGATCTCTCGTGGAAGCTAAGTCCTTTTAGCTCCGAGATGATTCCGCTGCCAGGCTCCCACTAGCTGACAGGGCAGGTTGATCTCTCGTGGAAGCTAAGTCCTTTTAGCTCCGAGATGATTCCGCTGCCAGGCTCCCACTAGCTGGCAGGGCAGGTTGATCTCTCGTGGAAGCTAAGTCCTTTTTGCTCTGAGATGATTTGTAACACCCCAAAAATCTCAAAATATGTTTGTACACAATTTTGGGTTGGAGGCTGTTAGACACGGCCTGGGACACGGGCGTGTCCCAGGGCGTGTCGGGTGTACACGGCCTGGGACACGGGCGTGTCCCAGGGCGTGTTCAGGCTAGTCGACGTTTGAGAGTCAACGATCGTCGAGCCTGGGACACGGCCTTCGACACGGGCGTGTCCCAGGGCGTGTTCGAATTAATTTTCGAAATTTGCCTATTCAAGTCAGAGCAGGACACGGTCTTGAACACGGCCGGGAACACGGGCGTGTGAGGCTGGACACGGGCATGTCAGTTGCCGTGTTCCTACCCGTGTACTGGTTTTGGAGATCGGTGAGTACCGTGTAACAGGAGACACGGGCGTGTCTCATGACTGACACGGGCGTGTCAGGTTCGACACGGGCGTGTCGATGCCCGTGTTCTCGAATATTTCAGTCGGTGCGACTGCCGCGTGTGCCGCTTAAGGGTACACGGCCTGTGACACGGGCGTGTCACAGGCCGTGTCGGCCAAATTTCAAGGGAATTTTCAGTGGATCTTGGCCCTTCATTTTCTTTAAGTAGAATCCTGTGGCTGGAGTTCATTCCTGGGCTGATAAGGCCGGGAAAGGAGGAAAAGAGGGCTCATTTCTAAAATCATACTCTCTTTCTAAAGTTTAAGAGAGAGGTGAGAGCAAGGAGGAAGAAGAAGTGGAGTCCGGCTGCCGGTGGTGCTACGGTGGTCCAAATCGCGAGCCGAGTTCGGATTTGCGAAGGCAACGCTGCTGCGAAGGCTTTCATCTGTCTCAAATTTCTCTCCATGGCTCCGAAGCGAACTCCTAGGGTAACGATTTCCTGCTTGGACATATGAAGTCCTTAATTCCTGCATTGCATAGGGAAAACCCTTCCCCGCGAGTGTGCGGTGGGTTGTGGCGTCCCTTGGGGTAGATATGTGAAGTCCCCCTTGTTAGAGTCCGGAATTGGAGTACGGATCTAGGCATGCTGTGTGAAGCCCATCTGGACATGGTCTGGATTGGTGATGCTTGGTTGCATATCGGAGGAGGCTCCGTGATGATTGCTTGTATGCATGATGGATAAAAGTACTGGAGGAAGTCTAGGAAATTATGAGAGTTGGACTCTCTTGTGGCCGTGAGTGCTACTGGTGGAAAGTTGAGCCGTGAGGCTGCAACTAGGAAATGGTGGAACGGGCAAGGTGAAACTGTACCCGCGTCAGTCCAGGCATGAGTCTGACGATGTGAGCAACGGGAAAGGTGGATCTGTACCCGCGTTATGGTTGTCTAACCTTGGGTGCTTAAGACCCTGTTAGGATCACATAGCGAGAGTCGACGGCCGGTGAGCCGATCAGACTAGAATGCTCATAGTGCGCCGTTATGTCTGGGACCTCTGAACGGTGTGAATGTGCCCTGAGTGCACGGAGCGTCGGGCCGTCGAGCCGACGTTTGTGATATGTGACGGTGCGGGCGTGCACGTCTTGCTTGAATGGCTATATATCATGTGGATGAATGTTATGCAGGGATGGAATTCCGCTGCCCCGTGCCAGGGGCAGGGTCGTTATAATTGGTCAGCTGAATGCTGACCGTTGCCCTGTTTTGCCACCGTTTGGTGGATTGGTTCTTACAGGTGCTGGAGGAGCTGGTCCGAGCGGGACCTAGCGGGCTGAAGCCCAAAGCTGCGTTGCTGCCCTCGAAGGCATTGTTTTGTTTCTTTTGTTCATGTGTGGCCGGCCTGCGTGCCGATGTCTGTAAACCACACTCTTGTTAAGAGAAACTATTGTAAGGCCTTAAGGCCAGACTCTTTTGATATATATATATACATTCCTATGTTAGTGGACAATGTTGTTTATCTTGAGTTCATTAATTCAACCGTGAAGCTTCCGCTAGAATGCTCTGTGTTAGGATGCGTTGGTTATGATATTATTTAGTAGCGTCTCCGCCTGTTTGTGGAATATGGTGTGGGGCCCCGACCGGACCCTCTATTACATTCTTCTTGACGGGTAGAGGTGTTACAATTTGGTATCAGCTTGTTGGTCGATCTCTTCCGAATTCGCGGACGAATTCTTTTGAGAGGGGGCGAGCACGTGTCCGTGCCGTCGTTATAACACTTAATTTTGAACTCAAGATTGTCCACTTAGGAATGCAAATACACTTGTTTGTTGAACTTGTGTATTCTCTTTGTATGATTGCCGTTTTTATTGGTCGTTAACCTGTGTGTTTTACACATATAGGTGACCAGAAGTGTTGCGGGTCAGTCCGAACCACAACGTTCTGTTGAGAGTGCGGCACCAGCCGAGGTGCCCACAACTCCTCCATCCGCTGAAACAGTCCGTCTTATCACGGAAACGGTACTTGCTGTGATGAATGCTCAGCAAGCGGGGCAAGCACGTCCTGCAGTGGTGCCAACGCAAGCTGGGGTACGGCAAGAACCGGTAGAAGCCGAAGTTGATCCGCGGGTAGCAGATCAACAATGGAAGCAATTCTTGAGCTTTAACCCTCCGCAGTTTCATGGGGCGGGTACACCGGCCCAAGCAGAGGATTGGCTTGCAAGAATTAAGAGGATTATGAGAGCTATCAGGGTTGAGGAGGAACAGAAAGTCATGTTAGCCACTTTCCTACTGGAAGGAGAGGCGCGATTGTGGTGGGATGAGATTGAACTGCATCACTTGGCCGGCAGGCAATTGGCAGAGATTACAATGGAAGAATTCTCTCGGTTGTTCTTAGCACAACATCTGCCGATGCAGCAAAGGATGTCGATGGAAATGGAGTTCCAACGGTTAGCACAGGGAGATCGAAGTGTGGATGATTACCTGCATGAGTTCACCCGGTTGGGAAGATATGCGGGCTCGATCTTCGCCGAAGAAGAGCGTAAGACTAGTCGGTTTTATGCGGGACTGCGAGATGAGCTAAGGTATTTGCTCTCGAGTTCTGTGAGTCAGGGATTCCAAGCCTTAGTCTGTACGGCTCGTTCTTTGGAGACGGACATGAAACGGGGGCAAGCAAAGGGAAACTTGGCGGTTGTGAAGCCGGAGTTTAAGCCGCCGCGTCCGGATAAGTTTGGCTACCGAAGGAAATGGAATAAGAAGTCTAAGTCTTCTGGACAAGCTCCTTCTGCGACTGTGACGGACACATCTGGGAATGGAGCTCGTGCTTGTTTTACGTGCGGGAAGGTTGGACACTTCGCACGTGAATGCCGATTTGGTCCTCCAAAGGGTGATAAGAAGACGGGAGCGTCTTATGCGGAGAAGGGGAAGGCTGTGGTGGAGTCTTCTGCCTCGCACGCGCAGCCCAGGGTCTTCAACCTTGGACAACAGGAGGCCATTAAGCAGGCTGATGTCGTCACAGGTGCGCTTAAGTTTTAATGTTTGTACTTTTGGTGTGCTGTGCTTGTTTTAATTGTCATGTTATAGGGTTTGTCCTTATACGAGAGTATCCGGCGCGAGCACTGTTTGACACAGGTGCTTCACATTCGTTTCTGTCTGAGGATTTTGTCTTGCGTGTCGGGGTGCCTATCCGGACCAAGACAGACAGTGTAAAGGTGTTGTTGCCTAACGGATGTTTGATGTGCGCGGATCGATCTTGCGGTCTTGAGGTCAAGATAGGAAGTCGGGAGTTCAAGGTGGAAACACTAGTATTGCCGATCAAAGAGTTTGATATAATCTTTGGTATGGACTGGCTTTCAGAGCAGCGTGCCTGTATTAATTGCACTTCAAAAGAGGTCACACTTGGGCAAAATACCGAACGAGAGACCAAGTTCATTGGTATGCAAGGGATGAGTGGGATGTTGTTATCCGCTCTCCAAGTTGTTAAGGCAGTTCGGAAGGGTGCGGAGTTGTTCTTCACACTCATAGAGGCGGTGGCGCCAAAGGCCAGTGTGAGTGAAGTGCCGATTGTGTCGGAATATGCGGATGTGTTTCCAAAGGACCTTCCGGGGTTACCTCCCCAAAGGGAAATTGACTTCACTATCGAGCTGGTGCCGGGTGCAAAACCCGTGGCCCGTTCGCCGTATCGGGTAGCGCCAAAAGAAATGGCCGAACTGAAAGTTCAGTTGCAAGAGTTGTTGGAGCAGGGATACATACGCCCAAGTATGTCACCTTGGAGCGCGCCTGTTCTTTTTGTGAAAAAGAAAGACGGTGGTTTGCGACTATGTATTGATTATCGCGAACTAAACAAACTGACAGAGAAAAACAAGTATCCAATTCCTCGGATCGATGACTTGTTCGATCAGCTAGCAGGCTCAACCGTCTATTCAAAGTTGGATTTGAAGTCCGGGTATTACCAGTTGCGGATTAGGGAAGGTGACATTCCCAAGACAGCGTTTGGCACACGCTATGGTCATTATGAGTTCACAGTGATGCCGTTCGGCTTGTGTAATGCGCCTTCGGTATTCATGGATCTCATGCATCGTACGTTCCGCGAATACCTGGATCTGTTTGTGATTGTGTTTATTGATGATATTCTGGTATATTCACAATCGGAGGAAGATCATGCAAACCATTTGCGATTAGTATTGCATACCTTGCGAAGGAATAAGCTGTATGCCAAGTTCTCAAAGTGTGAGTTCTGGCTCTCGTCGGTGGCTTTTCTAGGCCATGTGGTAAGTGGAGAGGGCATAGCGGTGGATCCGGCTAAGATAAGTGCCATTCGTGATTGGCCAGTGTTGTCTTCAGTGGCCGAAGTCAGGAGTTTCCTTGGACTAGCGGGCTACTATAGGAGGTTCGTGGGGAACTTCTCCCGGATTGCTTTGCCTCTGACTACGTTGACGAGAAAGGATCAGAAGTTCGTTTGGACGCCGGAGTGCGCACGAGCTTTTGAGGAGCTGAAAAGTCGTTTGACCACGGCGCCTGTTTTGACGTCGCCATGTGGTACAGATGGATTTGAGATATACAGCGATGCGTCAGGAAGCGGCTTAGGCTGCGTTCTCCTGCAGTTTGGCAAGGTGATCGCTTATGGTTCACGTCAATTGAAAGTGCATGAGCATAATTACCCCGTCCATGATTTGGAGTTGGCGGCGGTGATCTTTTCGCTAAAGTTGTGGCGGCATTATCTATATGGCGTGAAAGTAGATATTTATACCGATCATAAAAGCTTAAAGTATCTGCTCGATCAAAAGGAGTTGAATATGCGACAAAGGAGGTGGATGGAATTCCTTGGGGATTTTACATTCGACATTCATTATGTTCTCGGAAAGGGAAATGTGGTCGCTGATGCCTTGAGTCGTCGGACTCCAGTACGGGCAAATTGGTTGCGGATACATGATGAGCGGTTAGTCCAAGAGTTGGAAGCCTTGGAGATATCTTGTGCGGAAAGAGATTCTTCAACTGAAGCAAGCATGAACTGGTTGGAAGTTCAATATGACCTTGCTGACAGGGTTCGGCGGGCAACGGAGTTGGATGAAAGTCTCCAACGCTATGCAAAGGAGGGGTCTGGTGATCAGTTCTCCTGGGATGATGGCTTGTTACGAAAAGATGGCCGATTGTGCGTCCCTAGTGCGGGTAAATTGCGAGAAGGGCTGCTATATGAAGCGCACTTTACCAAGTATTCAATTCACCCTGGGAGCACAAAAATGTACAAAGACATGAAGAAACTGTTCTGGTGGCCTGGTTTAAAGAAGGACATAGCCGCGTATGTGGCTAAATGTCGTACTTGTGCTTTGGTAAAGGCAGAATGTCAACGGCCAAGTGGTTTCCTGAAGTCATTGCCGGTTCCGCAATGGAAATTTGAGGATATTTCTATGGATTTCGTGCACGGATTGCCGAGATCTCAGCATGGCCATGACTCAATCTGGGTGATTGTAGACCGGTTGACAAAGGTTGCTCACTTTATACCAAACAAGCGGGACGATTCAGTGGAAACGTTGGCAAAGCTCTATGTGGAGCAGATAGTTCGATTGCACGGTGTTCCCCGGAGCATCGTAAGTGACCGAGATGGGCGTTTTACTTCAAAGGATTGGAGATTAGTTCATCAAATGTTGGGCACGAAGTTAGCATTCAGTACGGCCTTTCACCCGCAAACGGATGGCCAAACTGAACGAACCAACATAACGATGGAGGATATGCTCCGTATGTGCGCCCTGGACTTCGGTAAGAAGTGGGAAGAACATCTTGTTATGGTGGAATTTGCCTATAATAATAGCTATCAAGCGAGTATAGGCATGGCCCCATTTGAAGCGCTGTATGGTCGCAAGTGTCGTACACCGCTAGCTTGGGCAGAAACTGGCGAGACTAAACTTTTAGGCAAAAAGGAAGTCGAGGATGCTACCTCAACAATACGCTCTATTCGAGAGAGGCTCCTAATAGCCCAAGATCGGCAGGCCAAGTATTACAATGCTAAGCACCGGAACGTGGAGTTCGCGGTGGGTGACTGGGTCTATTTAAAGATTAAGCCCTTCAAAGGCGTATCTCGGATCCGGCGGTTGAAAAAGCTAAGTCCGCGATACCTTGGTCCGTTTGAAGTGGTGGAGCGAGTTGGGGAAGCTGCCTATCGGTTAGCTCTTTCATTGGAATTGAGTGGATTGCATGACGTGTTTCACATCTCGGTGTTACGCAAAGCAGTCAAGGATCCAGCTCATATAGTTGAAAATGATCGAGTGCCAGTTGAGTATGGGCTAACGACAAAGGTGAAGCCTATACGGATAGAGGATCGAGCCGAGAAACAGTTGCGGAACAAGGTGATCGGGATGGTCAAAGTCCGGTGGGACAATTGTGGCCGAGAAGAGCTAACATGGGAGCGCGAGCAGACCATGCAAGCCGAGTTTCCCGAGTTATTTTCGTAACTTGTTCGCTCGTTGTATATGTAATAGAAACATATAAATGTTTTGTTATTTTCTCCCTATTGTTTTCAAATTTCGGGACGAAATTTTATTAAGGGGGGGGGGGGGGGAGGATTGTAACACCCCAAAAATCTCAAAATATGTTTGTACACAATTTTGGGTTGGAGGCTGTTAGACACGGCCTGGGACACTGGCGTGTCCCAGGGCGTATCGGGTGTACACGGCCTGGGACACGGGCGTGTCCCAGGGCGTGTTCAGGCTAGTCGACGTTTGAGAGTCGACGATCGTCGAGCCTGGGACACGGCCTTCGACACGGGTGTGTCCCAGGGCGTGTTCGAATTAATTTTTGAAATTTGCCTATTCAAGTCAGAGCAGGACACGGCCTTGAACACGGCCGGGAACACGGGCGTGTGAGGCTGGACACGGGCGTGTCAGTTGCCGTGTTCCGACCCGTGTACTGGTTTTGGAGATCGGTGAGTACCGTGTAACAGGAGACACGGGCGTGTCTCATGACTGACACGGGCGTGTCAGGTTCGACACGGGCGTGTCGATGCCCGTGTTCTCGAATATTTCAGTCGGTGCGACTGCCGCGTGTGCCGCTTAAGGGTACACGGCCTGTGACACGGGCGTGTCACAGGCCGTGTCGGCCAAATTTCAAGGGAATTTTCAGTGGATCTTGGCCCTTCATTTTCTTTAAGTAGAATCTTGTGGCTGGAGTTCATTCCTGGGCTGATAAGGCCGGGAAAGGAGGAAAAGAGGGCTCATTTCTAAAATCATACTCTCTTTCTAAAGTTTAAGAGAGAGGTGAGAGCAAGGAGGAAGAAGAAGTGGAGTCCGGCTGCCGGTGGTGCTACGGTGGTCCAAATCGCGAGCCGAGTTCGGATTTGCGAAGGCAACGCTGCTGCGAAGGCTTTCATCCGTCTCAAATTTCTCTCCATGGCTCCGAAGCAAACTCTTAGGGTAACGATTTCCTGCTTGGACATGTGAAGTCCTTAATTCCTGCATTGCATAGGGAAAACCCTTCCCCGCGAGTGTGCGGTGGGTTGTGGCGTCCCTTGGGGTAGATATGTGAAGTCCCCCTTATTAGAGTCCGGAATTGGAGTACGGATCTAGGCATGCTGTGTGAAGCCCATCTGGACATGGTCTGGATTGGTGATGCTTGGTTGCATATCGGAGGAGGCTCCGTGATGATTGCTTGTATGCATGATGGATAAAAGTACTGGAGGAAGTCCAGGAAATTATGAGAGTTGGACTCTCTTGTGGCCGTGAGTGCTACTGGTGGAAAGTTGAGCCGTGAGGCTGCAACTAGGAAATGGTGGAACGGGCAAGGTGAAACTGTACCCGCGTCAGTCTAGGCGTGAGTCTGACGATGTGAGCAACGGGAAAGGTGGATCTGTACCCGCGTTATGGTTGTCTAACCTTGGGTGCTTAAGACCCTGTTAGGATCACATAGCGAGAGTCGACGGCCGGTGAGCCGATCAGACTAGAATGCTCATAGTGCGCCGTTATGTCTGGGACCTCTGAACGGTGTGAATGTGCCCTGAGTGCACGGAGCGTCGGGCCGTCGAGCCGACGTTTGTGATATGTGACGGTGCGGGCGTGCACGTCTTGCTTGAATGGCTATATATCATGTGGATGAATGTTATGCAGGGATGGAATTCCACTGCCCCGTGCCAGGGGCAGGGTCGTTATAATTGGTCAGCTGAATGCTGACCGTTGCCCTGTTTTGCCACCGTTTGGTGGATTGGTTCTTACAGGTGCTGGAGGAGCTGGTCCGAGCGGGACCTAGCGGGCTGAAGCCCAAAGCTGCGTTGCTGCCCTCGAAGGCATTGTTTTGTTTCTTTTGTTCATGTGTGGCCGGCCTGCGTGCCGATGTCTGTAAACCACACTCTTGTTAAGAGAAATTATTGTAAGGCCTTAAGGCCAGACTCTTTTGATATATATATATATACATTCCTATGTTAGTGGACAATGTTGTTTATCTTGAGTTCATTAATTCAACCGTGAAGCTTCCGCTAGAATGCTCTGTGTTAGGATGCGTTGGTTATGATATTATTTAGTAGCGTCTCCGCCTGTTTGTGGAATATGGTGTGGGGCCCCGGCCGGACCCTCTATTATATTCTTCTTGACGGGTAGAGGTGTTACATGATTCCGCTGCCAGAATCCCACTAGCTGGCAGGGCAGATTGATCTCTCGTGAAAGCTAAGTCCTTTTAGCTCCAAGTTGATTCTGCTGCCAGGCTCCCACTAGCTTGCAGGGTAGGTTGATCTCTCGTGGAAGCTAAGTACTTTTAGCTCCGAGATGATTTCATTGCCAGGCTCCCACTAGCTGACAGGGCAGGTTGATCTCTCGTGGAAGCCCAAGTTCCCTTGCTCCGATGACGGTCCTGCTTTCAGGCTCTTACTAGCTTGCAGGGCATGCGTACCTCTCGTGGAAGCCCAAGTTCCCTTGCCTTGATGACGGTCCCGCTGTCAGGCTCTCGCTAGCTGGCAGGGCAGGCATACCTCTCGTGGAAGCCCAAGTCCTCTTTGCTCCGATGATGGTCCCACTGTCAGGCTCTCACTAGCTGGCAGGGCAGGCATACCTCTCGTGGATGCCCTTTTCTTCTCACCCAGAGGAGGTCTCGCCACCCAGGCTCCCATCAAGCTGGCATGGCAGGTTGACTCCTCCGGGAGGTTAAGTGTTTTTTGCCCGGAGGAGGTCTCGCCACCCAGGCTCCCATCAAGCTGGCATGGCAGGTTGACCCCTCCGGGAGGTCAAGTGTTTTTTGCCCGGAGGAGGTCTCGCCACCCAGGCTCCCATCAAGTTGGCATGACAGGTTGACCCCTCCGGGAGGTCAAGTGTTTTTTGCCCGGAGGAGGTCTCGCCACCCAGGCTCCCATCAAGCTGGCATGGCAGGTTGACCCCTCCGGGAGGTCAAGTGTTTTTTGCCCGGAGGAGGTCTCGCCACCTAGGCTCCCATCAAGCTGGCATGACAGGTTGACCCCTCCGGGACGTTAAGTGTTTTTTGCCTGGAGGAGGTCTCTCCACCCAGGCTCCCATCAAGCTGGCATGACATGTTGACCCCTCCGGGAGGTTAAGTGTTTTTTGCCCGGAGGAGGACTCGCCACCCAGGCTCCCATCAAGCTGGCATAACAGGTTGACCCCTCCGGGACATTAAGTGTTTTTTGCCCGGAGGAGGTCTCGCCACCCAGGCTCCCATCAAGCTGGCATGGCAGGTTGACCCCTTTAGGAGGTTAAGTGTTTTTTGCCCGGAGGAGGTCTCACCACCCAGGCTCTCATCAAGCTGGCATGGCAGGTTGACCCCTCCGGGAGGTTAAGTGTTTTTTGCCCGGAGGAGGTCTCGCCACCAAGGCTCCAATCAAGCTGGCATGGCAGGTTGACCCCTCCGCGAGGTTTAGTGTTTTTTGCCCGGATGAGGTCTCGCCACTCGGGCTCCCATCAAGCTGGCATGCCAGGTTGACCCCTCCGGTAGGTTAATTATTTTTTTTGCCCAGAGGAGGTCTCGCCACCCAGGTTCCATCAAGCTGGCATGACAGGTTGACCCCTCCAGGAGGTTAAGTGTTTTTTTCCCGGAGGAGGTCTCGCCACCCAGGCTCCCATCAAACTGGCATGTCAGGTTGACCCCTCCGGGAGGTTAACTGTTTTTTGGCCTGGAGGTCTCGCCACCCAGGCTCCCATCAAGCTAACATGGCAGGTTGACCCCTCAGAGAGACCTTATAATCTTTTCAAACTGTGAGAAGAGGCCACTTAGAGAATACGTTGGGTTGGATGTTTCTTTCCGAGCTTGTGCCAATCTCGAAAAGACCGGGGATTGTGTACAACCCCGTATTCGCAGAATAGGGTAACCCCGACATGCGTGGGACCAGTTTTGAGTTTTTAGCTTTTGGAGAGTTTTGGTGGCCAATTTTGGCTTAGCCTTGGAAATATATTAGTAGGGGGAGGAAAAATTGGCATCTTCACCCGGGACCTTTAGGGGGGCGGGTGCGACAAGAAGGTCGGCACCTCTCTTGGCTTGCTAGGTGTGAGGTGGGATGGCGGGACTGGCTGGAGACAAGGATCTCGTCCCTGACACCCTAGCCTTGGGCAGGGGCGAGACCGGGCGGCCAGCCCTCTCGCCCCAAGCGGCGCCCGCAGGGCGAGACGGGGCAGCCAGCCCTCTCGCCCTAGGTGGCTAGCCCGCGGGGCGAGACCGGGCGGCCTGCCCTCTCACCCCAGGCGGCTAGCCCGCGGGGTGAGACGGGGCGACCAACCCTCTCGCCCCAGGCGGCTAGCCCATATGGCGAGATGGGGCGGCCACCCCTCTCGCCCCAAGCGGCTAGCCTGCGGGGCGAGACGGGGAGGCCAACCCTCTCGCCCCAGGCGGCTAGCCCGCGGGGCGAGAAGGGGCGGCCAGCCCTCTCGCCCTAGGCGGCTAGCCCGCGGGGCGAGACGGGGCGACCAACCCTCTCGCCCCAGGCGGCTAGCCTGCGAGGCGAAATCGAGCGTCCAGCCCTCTTTCCCCAGGCGGCTAGCCCGCGGGGCGAGACCGGGCGGCCAGCCCTCTTGCCCTATGCATCTAGTCCGTGGAGGGTTCGGCCTCCGCCCCCTTGACCTCTATGGGCCACACTTTTACCGTTTTGCCCTGGGGGGGATTACTTTTTTATCCCCTGGTGTGGAGGTTCGCTATTGGCTTGAGGCTTATTTGCCCTATGGGCATTTTGGTCATTTTTACCTCAGGACTTGGAAAATCTATAAATAGACCCTTGAGGGTGCCTTGGAGAGCATCACTTCTTAGCCACTTAAATCCCCTTGGCTTTCTTCCTCCAAGGCACCTAGCTCAACCATTGGCTAGGGAGGGGGAGACCTCAAAGGTCTTCCGGGTATGAGGCGGGACCTCCACGCTAGAGCCGAGGGTCTGTTCCTAGTTTCCCAGGTCTTAGGTCCGTGACGTTCCTCCGAGTGTAGTAGGTGTGAGGTCACCCCTCTTTTTGGACCCCGAACTCCACAAAGGTCAATTTTGGCTTCAACAAATAAGGCAAGATTACACTAATAAAAAAGACTATTACAATAATGAAAAAGAAATCTACTTAGCAACAAAGAAAGAAGAAAACTCGAACTAGCTATCTCACTTGCTCTCTCTCCAATGTCCAACCTTCCAATGCATGAGACATGGGTTCCTTTTATAGGAGAGGAGGAAGATTCTAGATGGAAATGGATATGAAGAGGGACAAGGGGGGTGGCCGGCCATGTAAAGGGAGAGGATGCATAAATTTCATTTAATGATGGGAGAAAAAGGAGGAGGTTCAATGCATGGTGTTTAAGGGAATGAAAATAGAAAATATAAAATAGAGAGGGGGAATGAATGAGGAATAAAGAGGGGAGAAAGAAAATAAAAGAGGGGAAAGAGAGGGGGGGCCGACAATGCATGAATGTGGAGGTGCATGAATGGAATTTAATGAGGGGGAGAGAGAAGGAGAGGCCGACCATGCATGGGATGCTAGGTGGGCCGAACTATGGAGGAAAACCATGCATGTTGGGCTCGGGTAGTGCATGGGCTGCTTGGGGTAGCATGTGGTTGGGATGCTTTTGATGGGCTCGAGTTGGCTTCATGTTGGGATGGACTTGGAGAGGGGCTGCAACATGTGCTCGAGTTGGTCTTGAGGAGGAGCTCGGGCTGCACCAAATGGAGGGGGCTTGAACCTACAAGAAAAAGAAATAAAATAAAACAAAATGATTAGTTCTATTTTATAACATAACATAAATAGTTATTAAAAATAAAACTAAACATAATAAGCATAACATAACATAATAATAGTTATATTCATAACAAAACACAAGTAAACATAGAACATAAAATTAAACATAAAAATGCATAAAACACATAATTAAACTAGGAATTAATATATTATAAAAAAGACATTAAAACATGAAATAAAAACATAACAATCATAAAATATAAATAAACTTAGGCATTTTGCATACTAAACTACCCCAAAAACCGATGACTAAAAGTAGTCATCATTAGTCTAGCGTGAGCGTGATGTAAGCCATCATTTTGGCCCTGTTGAGCTTTGTACCGTTCCTAACGTCTTATCCTCGCTAAGCCCCGTTGTGCCTACCCCTTCTTTTGATTCAGCTCCACCATTATTTCACCAAAGCCTCATAGCCGATCCTAGTCGCACACCCAAGTCGAGCTTTAGTGTTGTACATTTTCATTTTGGGGTGTTGATGTGGTGTTATTCATGTGAATATGTGGATGTGCTCCAAAGCTTTTATTTGCTGAAATTGTTAAAAGAAAAAAAATGATTTGAAAAAAAAATATATCTGTGAAAAAGAAAAGTGAAAAGAAAAGTTTGATTGAAAATCCTTTTGGAGATGTGATTATATTTGGAGTAGGCGGTGCACACACCCATATGTTAAAAGTTAATTCTGGGGGTGTGGTGTACCCGCGTGTATTTTGCTTAGCAGAGGGATTATTTTTATGATAGCTCATTTGGGTTAGGTGCATAGCCTTCCTATTTATCTTTGTTTACCTCACCGTAACCCAAGCCCCATCTCTTAACCTAAAGTCCTACAGATTCACGCGTGAGTCGAACTAGTACTGTGGAGAGAGTGTGAACAGGCAAGCGTATGGTCCCCGACATTGGTGGATTCCTTTGGAGGTGATCCTGAGCCCCGGTCTTTGGCAAAGCTCACCTTAGTGACCTGCCTACTTTGTTCCTACAAGTGACTGGATGATTCACCGTGATTCCATTTTTGAGTAGTAATAAAATTTTGATACGCATTGTGGAAATTATAAACTATTTTGCCTACTTAGAAATTTCCTCTATTTATATTTTTACGCGTACGAGCATGCGACTTCGCATGGTACTCCGTATCGCAATTTCTGCGTTAGCTAAATGTTTTTCCCTATCTGCATAGATTTTGTTTGCTCGGGACGCGCAAACAGGTAAGTCTGGGGGTGTGATGAGTCCGATTTATATAGTGATTTTATGACTCATCTGGGCTTATTTTCTTGCATGTGCACTACTTTTTCAATTGGAAAAGTTATATTTTTGTTTAGGACTTCACTTCACCACATAGTGCATTGTTTTGGGCCCGAGGGTGTGCAATTGCGCATTCTTTTGTTGGGGGTAAGCACATGGTACTCCCCATGTTTATTTTTGTTGTTGTTGTTTCCATTTCGGTGCTGGGAGCCTGTGCTCCAGTTTGTTTTTATTGCTATGTAGGTAGTCAGGATGTCCCGAATTCCATTTTCAGTTCTTTGTAAAATGCACGGTCGTGCACATTTCTTCGTGCACGGTTTCAGTGCAATCGTGCGTTTCACACAGCATTCCTGGGGGCATCTGTTTCTACCCGTGCGATTTGTTCCCACACAGTTTTGGCCAAACCATGCGAGAAGGAATCGCACGGTATGCACCTTTTGCCAAGCTTTCCAGTGTTTTGTGGTTAATCGTGCGATTTGTTCATGCACAGGCGGCAGCGCCCGTGCACGAGTAAAACACACGGTTCCACTATTTTATCCTGCATTCTCGCGCTCTGTGTTTACCATAATGCCTGTAACACCTCCCCTGTAAAGACCATATAATATGGGTCTGGCCGGGGCCCCACAACATACGGACGCCACAACTTTAGTATTAAAAGTTGATATGAAAACTACCCAATCTCAAAACTCCAGACAAACACAGCGGAAACAGAACACTAACAGACAGAAGTTATCCACTAACAGTAGAGTATCAAATGGCCTTAAGGCCTTACACAATAATAGTCCAACAATAGAAAAGTGCCAAACACTCCTAGGCTACCTCGGCATGCAAGCCGGACATAACAAAACAACAGTAGCAAACACAAAAGGAAAAATCCAAGCACAGCAACACTTCATGAGGCTTAGGGCTTTTCGCCCGGCGCGCCAGCTCCTGCATGCGATCCTTGCCCTGTAAGGATTTGAAGTAACGTGGGTCAGCAAAGGCTGACCTCTACTGTGTAACAAACACATCTCCTCCCGGCCGTCCCTAACGGACCCCGGGGTACCACTCCACCTGCAAGTTAGCACTTCGTATACCAAAAGAGCATATATATTAAAGCGGTAAAACAGGATTGGATGTCTCATACAGCATACATGTTTTCTATGTTTTGTACAAAGTGAAAAGGGGCCTATTATGCAACATGAATGCAACCCGGGTTTCACCCAAGGCACCCTAGCTCATATGCATCTAGCACAACATCAAACACTGGGTACTTCCGTTTCCCCATTGGCTTAAAGCCGCAAACAAAAGGGAACCACCATGTCCCTAACGACACACACGCCATCACACAGAACCTTGCAAAGGCCCCACCCGCACAAGGGTCATAAGCCCCGGGCTTGCCCGCACATTCTGACTTCGCACGTCAGGGTTCGGTCTCAAACTGACCGATTCTAAGAAGCCTTGCTGAACCCCACCCGCTGATGGCTACACTGCCCGGGCTTGCCCTCCGCTCGGCATTCTCGTCAGTATCACACAAGGGGCTAGTCTCGCCGGGACACTTTCCCCACATGACTTGCACGTCACGGGATAGCCAGCCGACCACGGAGACATAGCCGTGCCTTTGCACAGCACAACAAAGGTTTCCCCACCCCAATCACCATTCGCACCGTATCTTTCCCGTGCTCCAAGGAAACCATCTATCGCACAAAGCGGAGCTAACCTTGTCCGGTTCCGACTACGAGTACTCACTCAAATAAAAGGGGGAAAATGCATACACACAACGACGTATTGCCGCAACGGATTTCTACCGAATCCCTGAAGCTCGCTATGCAACATCACCGGGTCGGACTAACGGTCGCGACCACGGCTTCACCCACAATGCCTAATCCGCTAACGGAGCGGATCTCTAATGCAAAGCATGCCGGGATGAACATACTCAACCCGGAGGTTACTCTTGAACCTAGGCTATACGAATCCCTCTCATTTGAGAGATCCGGTGCTCAAAACACGAAAGGAAGGGGATGCTATTCATGCATCCTAAATCCTAAAAACCGAGAGGAGAAGTGTCGTTACCTTTTGTCCCCTCTTCTTAGCCATGAAGAAGATTTGCTTGATTGAAAACCCCCGCAACGCTCCCACCTTCGCGGATCTGAACTCCGCTCGCGAAACGGACCTCCAAAGCTTCGTCGGCGGCCGGAACTTGGCCTCCTTGCTCTCCCTTCTCTCTATAACTTAGAGAGATAAAAGAAAGTGGGGAATGAGGGTTTGGAACCCTATTCCCGGCCTTAAACCGCCCAGGGAGTCTCCCCACCGTTGGATCTTCCCAAAAAAAGAATGAACGGCCACGATCGGAACCCAAAATAAAAAATCTGGGCTGAACACGGGTTGCAACACGGCCGTGTGCAGGACCGTGTCAACCATTCGCCATCATCCCAAAATTCCCAACCAGAACACGGCCTGGAACACGGCCTCTGACACGCCCGTGTCAGACCCGACACGACCGTGTCACTAGCCGTGTCAAGCCCGTGTACCAAACTCCTCCAAACTACCCGAGAAGGACACGTCCCTTGACACGTCTTCGGACACGCCCGTGTCACGGCTGACACGCCCGTATCAAGTCCCGTGTCACGGCCCTTGCCCCCCTCAATGCCACGAAATCGTTGAGTGCTCGACACGCCCTGAGACACGCTCGTGTCTCAGGTGACACGCCCGTGTCGCACCTGACACGCCCATGTCAAAGCCCGTGTTCTCACTCAACGATCGTCGATAGAAAAACGTCGAACCCGAGCACGACACGCCCTGTGGCACGCCCGTGTCACAGCCGTGTCAGCCTACCCAGAACCCACTTTGGCCAAAAAATAATGCCATCGGTTCCTCTTCCAAATTTTGGGGTGTTACAACTCTCCCCCCCTTAAAAATAATTTCGTCCCGAAATTTAGAACATGGAAAGAAAACAAAACTAAACGGTACCTGAGGAGAAAAGCTCGGGGTACTCCTCCAGCATGGCCTGTTCTCGCTCCCATGAGAGCTCCTCGCGGCCACAGTTGTCCCAACGGACCTGTACGAGTCTAACCTCCTTGTTCCGTAATTGCCGAATCTCTGAATCTTCTATCCCGATTGGACGAACTTGCATCCTCAAGTCTTCCTCTACCGGCACCGCCGTCGGCTCAATCACCACGCTGGCTTCTAACAAAGCTTTCCTCAAGACGGAGACGTAAAATACGTCGTGTAATCCACTTAGCTCCGCGGACAACGCTAACCGGTACGCTGCCTCTCCCACTCGCTCGATGACCTTGAATGGTCCCAAAAATCTCGGACTCAGCTTCTTGAGTCGGCGAATCCGTGAAATGCCTTTGAATGGCTTGATCTTAAGATAAACCCAGTCGCCCACCGCGAACTCCACATGCCTGTGGCGAGCGTTGAAATACTTAGCTTGCCGATCTTGAGCTACTTTCATACGCTCTTGAATGGTTCGCATGAGCTCACTAGCGTCGGCTACCACCTCTTTTCCCAAAAGTTTGGTGTCTCCCGCCTCTGCCCAAGACATCGGTGTTCGACACCGCCTCCCATACAAAGCTTCGTATGGCGCCATCTTGATACTAGCTTGGTAACTATTGTTATAAGCAAACTCCACCATGAAGAGGTGATCCTCCCACTTCTTGCCGAAGTCGAGAGTATACATCCTTAGCATATCCTCCAGAGTACGGTTCGTTCTCTCGGTTTGCCCATCGGTTTGAGGATGAAAGGCCGTTCTGAACTTGAGTTTTATGCCCAAGCTCTTCTGCACAAACCGCCAATCCTTAGACGTGAAACGTCCATCCCGGTCGCTGACTATACTCTTCGGAATCCCATGAAGCCATACAATGTTGCGGACGTACAACTCCACCAACTTTTCCACACCGTCCTCCTTCCGGTTTGGGATGAAATGTGCCACTTTGGTCAAGCGGTCCACAATCACCCAAATGGCATCATTGCCCTGCTGCGATCTAGGCAACCCATGCCCAAAATCCATGGAGATGTCATCAAATTTCCATTCGGGGATTGGAAGAGGCTTTAAGAACCCGCCCGGCTTCTGACACTCGGCCTTCACCAAGGCACAAGTTTGGCACCGACTCACAAACAAAGCTACGTCCCGCTTCATCCCAGGCCACCAATAGGACTTCTTCAAATCCAAGTACATCTTTGTACTACCCGGGTGAATGGAGTACTTAGTGAAGTGGGCCTCAAACATCAACTCCTCGCGGAGCTTGCCGAATTGCGGTACACAAATCCTTCCGCCCTTCCTCAGAATCCCATCAACCATCTCCCAGGCATTACCCTCGCCCTTTAGAGCTTCCTCCACGAAAGGTTGGAACTCCGCATCTACACAGGTCGCTTCCCGAATACGGTCGCATAAGTCACTCTGCATCTCAATCCAGTTTAGCCGAGCCACGCTAGACTCGCCTCTTGCCACACATTCCAAACGAAGGGACTCCCAGTCCCGCCTTAACCGCTCATCATGAGCTTCAATCCAATTTCCTTGCCCCGAATATTTCCTACTCAAAGCATCCGCCACCACATTGGCTTTCCCCGGCGTATACTGAATTGCCACCTCGTAGTCCCCAAGGAACTTGACCCACCTACGCTGCCGCATATTTAGGTCCTTCCGATCTAGAAGATACTTCAGACTCTTGTGGTCCGTGAAGATCTCCACCTTTGCACCATAAACGTAGTGCCTCCACAACTTCAAAGCAAAAATTACCGCCGCCAACTCCAAATCATGGACGGGGTAATTTCTCTCATGAGGCTTCAGCTGCCTCGACCCAAAAGATATCACACTACCATGCTGCACCAACACGCACCCTAAACCGCATCCGGATGCGTCGCTTAGAATCTGGAATCCTTCGGTCCCCTTTGGTAGACTTAGGATCGGCGCCGTCATTATCCTCTCCTTCAGGGTTTCAAATGTCTGATTGCACTCTTGAGTCCATACAAACTTCTGATCTTTGCGAGTTAGTGAAGTGAGGGGTAGAGCTATCCGCGAAAAGTTTTCCACAAACCTTCGGTAGTACCCGGCTAGTCCAAGAAAACTCCGGACTTCCGCAACGGTCCTCAAAACTGGCCACTCTCTGATGGATTCTACTTTCGTTGGATCCACTGCCACCCCATCCCCACTGATTACATGGCCCAAAAACGCCACCTTCTCCAACCAAAACTCGCATTTCGAGAACTTCGCATAAAGCTGGTTCTCTCTCAACACTTGCAACACTATCCGCAAGTGCGAATCGTGCTCCGCTTCCGACTTGGAATACACCAATATGTCATCGATAAAGACGACTACGAACCAGTCCAAGTATTCGCGAAACACTCGGTTCATCAAGTCCATGAACACGGATGGCGCATTCGTCAACCCGAACGACATCACCGAGAACTCAAAATGACCATACCTAGTACCAAACGCGGTCTTGGGTATGTCTTCGTCTCGAATCCGCAACTGATAGTATCCGGACTTCAAGTCCAATTTGGAGTACACCACCGACCCCACCAATTGGTCGAAAAGGTCGTCTATTCGAGGAATAGGATACTTATTCTTGACAGTCAATTTGTTCAACTCTCGGTAGTCTATGCACAAACGCATACTACCGTCCTTCTTCTTTACGAATAACACCAGCGCACTCCACGGTGAAGAGCTGGGTCTGATATACCCTTGCTCCAAAAGCTCCTGCAACTGAACCTTGAGCTTGGCCAACTCCTTTGGTGCCATCCTAAAGGGTGGACGTGACACCGGTTTAGCCTCGGGAACTAACTTGATGGAGAAATCAATCTCCCGCCGAGGAGGTGCTCCCGGTAGCTCCTCAGGAAATACATCTCCAAACTCCGCCACCACGGGCACTTCTCCAAGAGACAGCCTGGAAAGGCTAACCTACAACAACGCTACTAGTGCTACACCTCCCTGGTTAACAGCTCGCACTAGTTGAAGTGCCGAAACTAGGGAACAGGCCACTCCATGCAGGCCCTCAAACTTGACTTCCGCTTGCCCCACGCCCCTCAGGGTTACCACCTTGGACAAACAGTCGATACTGGCACGCTGCTCCTCTAGCCAGTCCATCCCCAAAATCACATCGAACTCAGACAACGGCAAGATCGCCGCTACCAACATGAAGTCGACTCCCTCAAGACTCCAACAAATCCGCCCTTTAGCCCTGGTTATCATAGATGACCCATTGGGCATGCGCACTTTCAACTCTGAGTCCGTTGAGAAGGACTCAACTCCAATCCTCCGGGTGAAACTTTCCGCAAGGAAGGAGTGCGACGCTCCCGTATCAAAAAGTACCCTTGCGGGGTACCCAGATACCACTACAAAGCCTACACACATGCAACAAACATGAAAAGGCTTGAAAGGAAGAAATCTAAGGTGCAGGTCGAACTCTCATACCTGTCACCACATCGGTTTGGCGGATTGCTTCCTTCTGCCCAAGGTTGTAGGCCCTTGGCTGCACTGGTTGAAACCGGGAAGCACTCGACTCCGCCATCTTCCCCTTTTCTGCTACACTGGGGCCGGAGCGCACGGTCTGCTCCTACCTTGGCTCTTGCTCAGCGCCCCCTTGGGTACAAAATCTTGCTATGTGGCCTGCCTTGCCACAACTATAACACGTCTACGGTCCCTTAGAGCGTGACCCTCTGGACGTCCAATTATTTTTCTCGCCCGACTTATATGGGGGAGGCTTCTTCTTCCATCGGCTCCCTTCCGCCTTTCCATGGGACTGAGCAGGCTTCTTCTCTTCCCCCTGTTTGGGTGTGAAACCCTTTCGGCGCTAAGATTGCTCCATATCGCTCTCCAAAATTCAGGCCGCCTCCACCAATTCGTTGAAACCCGCACGTTTCATCGATATGAGGGGTTGTCTTAGATTCTCCCTCAATCCATGATAGAAGAGATTGTCCCTCTCTTCATCGTCTGCCATGGTCATTCCCATATAACGACCCAAGCGAGTAAATTCCTGAACATATTTATCCACTGACTTGTCTCGCTGCACCAGATGTAGAAACTGCCTCTGGAGGGCTAACCTTGTTGATGCGGGAATGTACTTCTTCAGAAAGGCATTCCCAAACTCCTCGATGGACGGTATGCGTCCTAGAAACTGCCTGCCACTATGGCTCACCCACCATAACTTGGCATCTCCCTCCAACATAAAGGCTGTGAACTCTGCCTTTTTCTCATCTGGCGCCTCTGCCGCCCTCAGAAGCTCCTGAATTCTAGCCCACCAATCCTCTGCATCTGTGGGCGTGCCGATTCCCTTGAAGGTTGGAGGGTGGAAACTCAGAAAGTACTTCATTTGCCGGTCCCCATGCCCGACAACCACTCTCTCGGCCTGCGGCTCTGCCCGCCTGGCTTCCTTAACCGGCACGGTCGCTGCCGTGTCCGGGGTAGCAGGAGTTGCTACTTGAGCAACGGGAGCTGCCACCTGTACTGTCGCTGCAGCTTGGGCCGCCACCATCGCTTCTGCAAGCATACGGTAGAAGTCGGCCGGTGTGACCCCCATCCCTAGCAGACCTTTTGCAGTCGCACTACTTGCCGAGAGCTCTTCTCTTGGCCTCGAGGTCCCAGCCTCGTTGCTTGCACTCTAAACACAAGCAAGAAAATGCAAATCAGTCTCTAATCCCAAGACTCGAACACAAGAACACTCATGGTCCCGCGATACTCCTATGTGGATAACTTCTTATACGCGACTCGACTTATACTTTCGACTGCAAACCTTCACATTGGAACGCTGAACCTCCCTCTGATACCAAAATGTAACACCTCCCCTGTAAAGACCATATAATATGGGTCCGGCCGGGGCCCCACAACATACGGACGCCACAACTTTAGTATTAAAAGTTGATATGAAAACTACCCAATCTCAAAACTCCAGACAAACACAGCGGAAAAAGAACACTAACAGACAGAAGTTATCCACTAACAGTAGAGTATCAAATGGCCTTAAGGCCTTACACAATAATAGTCCAACAATAGAAAAGTGCCAAGCACTCCTAGGCTACCTCGACATGCAAGCCAGACATAACAAAACAACAGTAGCAAACACAAAAGGAAAAATCCAAGCACAGCAACACTTCATGAGGCTTAGGGCTTTTCGCCCGGCACGCCAGCTCCTGCATGCGATCCTTGCCCTGTAAGGATTTGAAGTAACGTGGGTCAACAAAGGCTGACCTCTACTGTGTAACAAACACATCTCCTCCCGGCCGTCCCTAACGGACCTCGGGGTACCACTCCACCTACAAGTTAGCACTTCGTATACCAAAAGAGCATATATATTAAAGCGGTAAAATAGGCTTGGATGTCTCATATAACATACATGTTTTCTATGTTTTGTACAAAGTGAAAAGGGGCCTATTATGCAACATGAATGCAACCCGGGTTTCACCCAAGGCACCCTAGCTCATATGCATCTAGCACAACATCAAACACTGGGTACTACCGTTTCCCCATTGGCTTAAAGCCGCAAATAAAAGGGAACCACCATGTACCTAACGGCACATATGCCGTCACACGGAACCTTGCAAAGGCCCCACCCGCACAAGGGTCATAAGCCCCGGGCTTGCCCGCACATTCTGACTTCGCATATCAGGGTTCCGTCTCAAACTGACCGATTCTAAGAAGCCTTGCTGGACCCCACCCGCTCATGGCTACACTGCCCGGGCTTGCCCTCCGCTCGGCATTCTCGTCAGTCTCACACAAGGGGCTAGTCTCACCGGGACACTTTCCCCACATGACTTGCGCGTCACGGGATAGCCAGCCGACCATGGAGACATAGCCGCGCCTTTGCACAGCACAAACAAAGGTTTCCCCACCCCAATCACCATTCGCACCGTATCTTTCCCGTGCTCCAAGGAAACCATCTACCGCACAAAGCGGAGCTAACCTTGTCCGGTTCCGACTACGAGTACTCACTCAAATAAAAGGGGGTAAATGCATACACACAACGACATATTGCCGCAACGGATTTCTACCGAATCCCCGAAGCTCGCTATGCACCATCACCGGGTCGGACTAACGGTCGCGACCACGGCTTCACCCACAATGCCTAATCCGCTAACAGAGCGGATATCTAATGCAAAGCATGCCGGGATGAACATACTCAACCCAGAGGTTACTCTTGAACCTAGGCTACACGAATCCCTCTCATTTGAGAGATCCGGTGCTCAAAACACGAAAGGAAGGGGATGCTATTCATGCATCCTAAATCCTAAAAATCGAGAGGAGAAGTGTCGTTACCTTCCGTCCCCTCTTCCTAGCCATGGAGAAGATTTGCTCGGTTGAAAACCACCGCAACGCTCCCACCTTCGTGGATCTGAACTCTGCTCGCAAAACGGACCTCCGAAGCTTCGCCGGCGGCCGGAACTTGGCCTTCTTGCTCTCCCTTCTCTCTATAACTTAGAGAGATAAAAGAAAGTGGGGAATGAGGGTTTGGAACCCTATTCCCGGCCTTAAACCGCCCAGGGAGGCTCCCCACCATTGGATCTTCCCAAAAAAAGAATGAACGGCCACGATCGGAACCTAAAATAAAAAATCTGGGCCGAACCCGGGTTGTAACACGGCCGTGTGCATGGCCGTGTCAACCATTCGCCATCATCCCAAAATTCCCAACCAGAACACGGCCTGGAACACGGCCTCTGACACGCCCGTGTCAGACCCGACACGGCCATATCACTAGCCGTGTCAAGCCCGTGTACCAAACTCCTCCAAACTACCCGCGAAGGACACATCCCTTGACACGTCTTCGGACACGCCCGTGTCACGGCTGACACGCCCGTGTCAAGTCCCGTGTCACGGCCCATGCCCCCCTCAACGCCACGAAATCGTTGAGTGCTCGACACGCACTGAGACACGCCCGTGTCTCAGGTGACACGCCCGTGTCGCACCTGACACGCCCATGTCAAAGCCCGTGTTCTCACTCAACGATCGTCGACAGAAAAACATCGAACCCGAGCACGACACGCCCTGTGACACGCCCGTGTCACAGGCCGTGTCAGCCTACCCAGAACCCACTTTGGCCAAAAAATAATGCCATCGGTTCCTCTTCCAAATTTTGGGGTGTTACAACGCCCGTGTAGGAGGGGCGTATAAGGCATGTCAAGTCTCAATCATTGGTTGGAAATCTGTTAGTCATCGAAAAAGGTGGAACACGCCTCAGGGCCACGCCCGTGTAGGTGGGGCGTATCAGTAATATTGACTTGCAGCAACGGAAAAAATCTTTAAATACGGCAACAGACTTAGGGATAAGGGTGACACGCCCTGTGATACGCCTAGGGAGGGCGTGTCAGGGGGGCGTGACAACAGTTTTTCTCATTATATTGGCTCTGGCAGCAGACTTCCTCGGGATCGAGTCACACACCCTGTGACACGCCCAGGGAGGGCGTATTAGGGGGGCGTGTCAGGTCATTTTTGGCCAAAATCTCTGGAGACCTGCAAAAAGAGAAGAAAACATTAACGATAATAATATATACATATGGAAATCAATATACAAGCTTACAAGACAAGATTTGCACATTAAAAGCCATAAAATACCCTAATAGTTTAGACTATAAAACATACTATCAAATTCCCCCATGCTAAAGCTTTGCTTATCCCCAAGTAAAGATTTAAAAACTAGCTAACATAAAAAGTGACTAAACAAAAAGTTCTAATTATGCATACACAAGTCTTATGCGAAATTCTAAGTAGGGAGAAGGTGAAACATAAACCTAAAACAATTACTAAAACATGGTTTAACAATTTATAAACTTTATTAACGAAAATAAATCATCCAAAATTTTAACAAAATTTTTAAAATAAATTTAAGCAAAGCAACAAAATGAAAAAATGCGTTGAGCTGTTACTAGATCCAAGCAACACATTATGACTATATCTATTAAATAATAAAAATCTAAATTTAAATCCAAAACTGATACTGATTTACTTTTCTTCTTTACTTAGCTAATAAATAAAATTCAAAAGCCTGAATCAAAAGTACCGAAACATTTGGTGTAGGATTATGATTAGGAGTTGAATTCAAAGATAAATAAGGAGGCTTAAAAAAACACACTAAACCAAAACAAAGAGTTTCAAAAATTTTATAAATAAAATATTTTTCTTTTTTTTTCAAAATAAAGGCCATAATTAATTTTTTTTCTTTTCATTTTGAGATTGGCCAAACAAAAGTAAACACTTCTTTTGAGCATATTTTTTCAAAAACTTCTCCAAAAATATCACCAAATAACCTATCATAATCATGATTTTTTTTATGAAACTCAAAAGGTTAGTGTGATTAGATAGGTTGGAAAATTTTGCTTTGGTGAAGATGAAATGATAAGTGGAGCTATCAATTGAAATTGGAAAAAGGCTCAAAAGTGGCTAACTAGGGGTAAACATTTTTAGGTTGGCAAAATGGCTCAAACGAAAACAAAAATGACCTAAATCATTTTCATGCTTTTAAATTTATCTAAAACATAGTTTTGAAAAATTTCAAAAAGCAAGTCCTAGATAATAAAAGAAGATTAATTAAATTATCTTGAAAATAGGAATAATAGGCGACTTGGATCGTTCACATCTACTACACTAATCAAAAGTCGACATTACAAAAATTATCCAAAAATGAAAAGGAAAATAGTGGATGAAATATTTTTAAGAAAGTAAAGAAAATAAAGAACGAAAACCATAATAAAAATGCGAGTTTTAGAAAAAACATTTTACGTTAACATGCTACAATGAATTAGAAATACAGCATGACCAACATTTTACTTGTGGAATATAATTAAAAAAACGATTAAAAATATTATAGTTCGCTAAATCGTTATAAGGAATTTTGAGAAAAACAAAACAAAAACAAGGGGTACTATTGAAATACCAAAATTAGCATAATACATTTTTTTTTATTTTGAAATATTCTCTTTTTTTTGGATTTTTAAAGATATTATCTTTTTTTGGATTTTTAAAGATATTATCTTTTTTTTGAGATTTTTCTTTAAGAAGAAAAATGAGAAATCACAAGAATTTTTTTGATTGATTTTTACAGGGAAACAAAATAAAGAAAAGAGAAAGAGGAAATCCTCCCCCAAGCTTAAAATGGACATTGTCCTCAATGGAGAAAGGAGGGGAAGGAGAGAGAGAAAATAAAACAGAAATGAAAGTACAGAATTTAAAAATAGGTACTTTCCCGGATTTATGCACCATGAAAGTTGATTGATGTCGCTCCCCCATGCTTGCGCTTTAGAACTTAATGAAATGTCTTCTTTAGACTTCGTGATGGATTTGGCAGCATTGGAGCAGGTGATCGCAGAGGCTTCAGCTTGTCGGAGCCATCCGGGGCAAAAAGTGGGAAATAATGAAAATAGAAAAGATAACTTGGGTTGCCTCCCAAGAACGCCCTTTGTTTAAAACGTCATTTGATCTCGACGTATCAAAAAAAAAATATTGTCCAAAAGATTATTGTCCAAAAACAATATTTAAAGTTTTTAAGAAAAATAAAAAGGTCTAAAGTTATCCATCATGCATAATAAAATTAATACAGTTTGGACTGACATCACCACAGAAGTACAGTTTAAGACACTGACCATTTACTTTTAAATCGCCCTTATCAGGGTGTGAAATTAAAACAGTACCATATGAAAAAACTTGTTTAACATAAAATGGTCCAGACCAACGAGACTTTAACTTGCCCGAAAATAAACTTAAATGAGAATTATAAAGAAGAACTTGGTCGCCCAGCTTGATGGTTTTTGGGTGCCTTAAGTGCTTGTGGTGAAAACGTTTCGTCCGCTCTTTATAAAATTTGTTATTCTCGTATGCGTAAGAACGTCACTCATCGAGTTTGTTAAGTTGAAATTTTCTAAGGCCGCCGACAGAGTGAGGATTGAAATTTAAAAATCGTAAGGCCTAAAAAGCGCGGTGTTCTAATTCTACGGGAAATGGCATGATTTTCCATAAACCAACCGATACGGCGTACATCCGATGACGGTTTTGTACGCTGTTCGGTAGGCCCATAAAGAATCGTCTAATTTGGCTGACTAGTCTTTCCTAGAAGTGGAAATAGTCTTTTCTAAAATTCATTTAATCTCTCTATTCACTACTTCGACTTGTCCGTTAGTTTGGGGATGGTAGGCAGTTGAAAGCTTATGCGTAACGTTGTATTTAATAAGGATATTTGAAAACTGCGCGTTATAGAAATGTGAACCCCTATCGCTAACGATGGCTCGCGACGTACCGAATCGAGAAAATAATTTTTTCAAAAACTTAATTATGACTCAGGCATCGTTAGTAGGAAGAGCTTGGGCTTCAGCCCAACGTGAAACATAATCTACGACAACTAAAATATATTTATTCCCGAAGCTAAAAGGAAGAGGGCCAACAAAATCAATTCCTTAGAGGTCGAAAATTTTGCACTCGAGGAAATAATTTTGCGGCATTTCATTTTTATTGGAAATATTTCCTGACTATTGGCTACTATCACACCTACTCACAAAAGATTACGCGTCTTAACAGGCTAGGCCAGTAAAAACCCGCGCAAAGCACTTTGTGGGCGGTGCGAGCAGCGTGATAGTGACCACCAGTCGGTCCTTCGTGGAAATGTTTTAGAATATCTAATCCTTCTTCAAAAGAAGCACATTTCCTTATCACTTGGTCCGCACAGACTCGGAAAAGATACGAGTCCTCCCAAAAATAGTTCTTCAACTCAGAAAAGAATTTCTTCTTTTGCTGAGAGGAGAAATCTTTCGGAAGGGCACGAGCCACTAAATAGTTGGCTATGTGTGCAAACCAAGGAGAAGGGGGTGTGGTAATTAAAAGCAGCTTCTCATCGGGGAAGAAATCATTAAAAGATTTTTCATCTAATTTTTCAATATAAGGATTATCTAATCGTGAGAGATGGTCTGCGGCCAAATTCTCGGCTCCTCGCTTATCATGGATTTCTAAGTCAAACTCCTGGAGGAGTAAGACCCAGCGAATCAGGCGCGACTTGGCATCCATCTTAGCAAGAAGATACTTGAGGGCCGAGTGGTCTGTAAAATAGTTAATTTTTGAAAGTGTAACATAAGGGCGGAATTTATCAAAAGTGAACACTACAACTAGGAGCTCCTTCTCGGTCGTGGTATAATTCTCTTGTGCCGATGTAAGTGTTTTACTTGCATAATAGATGGAGTGGAAGTTTTTAGATATTCGTTGTCCTAGTACGGCTCCCACCGCGAAACTACTCGCATCGCACATAATTTCAAAGGGAAGGTCCTACACTGGAGCTATCATAATGGGGGCATTAATTAACTTTTCTTTAATTAATTCAAAGGCAGACTGACAAAGGTCATCAAAAATAATTGGGGCGTCTTTTTCTAAGAGCTGAGTTAGAGGTTTGGTGATTTTGGAGAAGTCTTTTAAGAAGCGGCGGTAAAATCCAGCGTGACCTAGGAAACTTCTTATAGCTTTGACGTTCGTAGGCGGCGACAACTTCTCAATAACCTCTATCTTAGCTATGTCTACTTCAATTCCTCTCGTAGAGATCTTATGACCCAAAACTAACCATTCCCTCACCATAAAATGATATTTTTCCTAATTTAGGGCAAGGTTAGTTTCTTCGCTTCTTTCTAAGACTTTTTCGAGATTTTCTAGGCAACTATTAAAGGCATCGCCGAGCACGGAGAAATCATCCATGAACACCTCCATAATTATTTCTACGTACTTGTCTAAGATAGAGAGCATACATCGCTGGAATGTAACTGGCGCATTGCACAATCCAAACAACATTCTTCGGTAAGCAAATGTGCCGAAGGGACAAGTAAACGTTGTTTTCTCCTGGTACTCGGGAGAGATGGGGATTTGAAATACCCTGAGAGGCCAACGAGAAAACAATAAAAGCTATGGCCGGATAATCGCTCTAAAATTTGATCGATGAACGACAAGGGGAAGTGGTCCTTGCGGGTGGCGTCGTTTAACTTACAATATTCGATACACATTCGCCACCCCGTCTCCATCTGTGTTGGGATTAAATCATTATTTTTATTTACAACTACAGTTATCCTTCCCTTTTTCGGCACTACCTGAACAGGGCTAACCCACTTACTATCAGATATAAGATAGATAATTCCTGCGTCTAAGAGTTTCATAACCTCGCCCTTTACGACTTCTTTCATGTTCGGATTTATACGACGCTGAGTTTGGATTGAATTACGTGAATTATCTTCCATTAGGATTTTGTGGGTGCAAAAGTATGGGCTTATGCCCTTGATATCGGAAATCTGTCAAGCAATAGCTCGGCGATGCTTACGTAAAACTAGAAGGAGTTTGTCATTTTGCACTTCAAATAAGTAGGCCGAAACTATCACTGGCAGTTTGGAATTTTTTTCTAGGAAGGCATACTTGAGATGTTCAGGTAGTTCTTTTAATTCTAGGGTAGGGGGTTCTTCATACGAGGTTTTAGAGATTCTTTCTTTTTCAAAAACTATGTCTTCGTAGACTTTTTTATATGGAAAATTAAAAGGTGTGAGGCTAGTGGCCATGACGGTTTCTTGTAGACTTTCAGTAGGAAGAGTTGAGGAAGAACAAAAATCAGAAAATTCATCGTCAGAAATGCTCTAGGAAGATTCATCACTTAAGGTATCTAGAAAGAAACATGAGTCGTCATTCTCCAAGGTATTTTTCATCGAAGGGGTGATAAAGAAGGTTACTTCATCGTCGCCTACTCGAAGTAAGAGTTTACCATTTCTTACATCAATGATAGCTCGAGAGGTGGCAAGGAAGGGTCGGCCAAGGATCAGGGGAACCTCAACATCTTCTTCGATGTTCAATATGACGAAATCCACCGGGAAGATGAATTTGTCGACTTTGACTAGAACATCCTCCACTATTCCTAACGGGTACTTAACAGATCTACCAGCGAGCTGGATACTCTTACGCGTGGGGTTGAGGCTACCAATTCCTAACTTCTTAAATAACAAGAGGGGCATCAAGTTGATACTTGCACCAAAGTCGGCCAATGCGTGCTTGATAAAAAGATCACCAAAGACACATGGATTAAAAAAACTACCCGGATAACTGATCTTCTTTGGTAAACCATTGTCAAGACAGCAGAGCACTCATCATTTAGTGTGACATGCGATAAGTTCTCTAACTTCTTATTAGTCAGAAGGTCCTTAAGATACTTAGCGTACTTCAGCATCTGGGAGATAGCTTCATGGAAAGGCAGATTTATGTGGATTTTCTTAAACATTTCTAAGAAGCGGGTATACTGATTATATAGATGTTGTTTGTTTAGTTGGGAAGGGTATGGTGGAGTTGGATCAATTTTAATAATAGGTGGTGGAGCGAGATCTTTTTCTAAAACAGAGAGCGGAATGATAACTTCTTTTTCAGCGGGTGGTGGCATTTTCAAAATGGGAGCGGAGCTTGCCTCGGGCTCTTCGCTAACCATACCAGAAACTTGCTTCCCACTCCAAAGAGTTATAGCTTTCGCTTGCTCTCTTGGGTTGGGCTCGGTATTGGAAAGAAGAGACTATGCGGGTCGCTCAGAAATAATTTTTGCGAGTTGTCCTACTTGATTTTCTAGATTTTTAATGCTTCTGGTTAAGGTTTTTATAGTTGCGTCATTTGTGGTTATATATTTAGAAAGTAACTACTCCAAGCTTGGAGGTTTTGGATAGTTTTGAAGAGGTGGAGGTGGTGCAGAATAATCATTTTGTGGTGGCGGGCGCATTACGTTCAAAGGATTACTCCACGAAAAATTTGGGTGGTTCCGTAAAGCGAGATTATAACTATTCGGAAAAGTAAAATCAGGAGCATGAAAATTCACAGCAGAAAAATTATTAAAAGCATTTCTAGGCATATTATTCACATAATCTAATTGTTTGGGAGCAGGATTTGTAGATTCCCATATCTGAGTGGCGGAGGTAGCAGTTATCTCCGTAATTTTTTACTTAAAATTTCCACTTGCAGAGCTAGCTGAGACACATTGTCCACTTCAAATATACCTGCAGGTTTGTTAGGGCGGAACTTAGGCACATTCCACTGATAAGTGTTCGTGGCCATATCCTCAAAAAGCACAAGAGCTGCTTCCGAGGTTTTGTGGTTTAAAGTACCACCGGAGGCCGCGTCTATCATTTGCTTTGTATTTTGATTTAGCCCGTTATAAAACGTCTGCACTTGTAACCATACAGACAGCGCGTGATGGGGTCATCATCTTAACAGTTTTTAAAATCTTTCCTAGGTTTCATATAAGGTTTCAGAGTCTATTTGTCCAAAGACAAAAATATCATTCCTAAGTTTTGCAGTTTTAGCTGGCAGAAAATACTTCGTTAGAAATTTTTCAGTTAAACGATCCCAAGTGGTGATGCTCCCTCTTAGCAGAGTCATCAACCATTGTTTAGCTTTGGTTCATAGGGAGAAAGGAACTAATATTAGCCTAATAGCATCATTTGTAACACCATTTATCTTGAAGGTGTCACAAATCACAAGAAAGCTTGCTATATGTGCGTTCGGATCTTCATCTTGAAGTCCGTCATATTGCACATACTGCTGCACCATTTGAATTATGCTAGGCTTTAGTTCGAAATTATTATTAGTTATAGTACAGCGAATAATGCTTGATTCTGTTCCCTCTAGATTCGGTCATACATAATAGAACATAGGCCTATGCACGACTTCCTCCACGTGGGGTTCTTCTATTCTTAAAGTAGAAAATGACTCAGAATCCTTAACCGGTATTTGGAGAGTAGGGCCTTGAAATCGCGATCTTCTCCGAAGAGTACGCTCAATTTCGTGGTCCAAGTCCAAAATATCTGACGGATTCCCGCGGGTCATGCACTAAAAGAAGAGAAGATGAAGAAAGAGAAATAAATAAATTAAAAAAAGAGAAGCTAATTTTTTTTTTGAAATAGATTTTTTTATGTTTTAAATCCCAAACTTCCCAAAGGCTACTCAATGAAGGGTTCGCAAGGTACTAGACAAGATAGTGGTATTTAAGCCACTTTGCCTGTTTTGAGAGAGTTAGGTGGTGTAGAAAAATTGTGAAGTGGGTTTCGATTAAGAGCGTTAATATTTTTTTTTGATTTTTAATTTTTTAGAAAGAGGATGAGAACGAGAAATGATAAAGTTAATAGGTTCGTGTTTTCAAGTTATCAACAAAAGTTGCTCCCCGACAACGGCACCAAAAACTTTGTGATCGCTTTTCGCGCAAGAGAAGAGAGAGCCGAACTAGCAATCCAACTAGGCTAGTATACCTATCGAACTGTAGCTAGGGGACACAAGTGTCGTATTGAAATCTGTGAACTGTTGAGTAAACCAACTCACACAAAACTATTATCTTATCGAAGGATGGTTTTAGTGTTAAGAGAAAACTAATTGCGAATAAGGGAAAAAATATTGCGCTAAAGAGATAACTACTTGCAGTTAAATAAAGAGCTACTGAATGAGATAACAACGAAGGGTTGAAACTATGAAATAGAAAATCACTCGATCGAGAATCACCTCGACAAAAGCTGATTAAAGACGCGATAAAAAACCTAAACTTAATAGGGTAAAGGTCCTTGACCGTGGAGGTTCCTAAATCTTGAACACGCTTCTCTCAAAGTCGTGCCCAACTGAGTTTAGGAAGGTCCGACCAAACTCTCATCCAAATCGGAGACCTAAAGCTCGCTTTACGCGGTGAACTGCACTATTAGATTTCACTCCAATCTGGGAGATTTGGACGTCTACCTCTCTCGAGGGGTGCGTGCAACTCTCTCTACTCTTGAGTGTTCACTTCAAACTACGAGTCTCTCAGCAAGTTAAGAGTGAAAATAGAAATGGAAATTATATATCGATGATATAACTCCAAACATGATTAATCAAGAGTAAATCGAAGGCCTAAACCCTAAAAATAAAAAGTAAATTCAAAGCATCATAACTTAATGAACTCGAACCTCAGATCATCAAGATCGAGTACAAAGAGGATTAGTTAATCATAACGAAGTGGAGGAGGAGGGATGAGTAGAAGAACATTAAGAACACAAAGATAAAAAGGGGCACTTTATATTAATATCAAAAGAGAGAACTATAACTTGAAGGAAAATTACAAGTGCAATGAAATAGAAAACCTAAACTAGCATTAACATTAAGCTACTAAAGCTATTAAAAAAGCGAATACAAAAGGAGTAAACTATGCTAGGATTAGAAAGGAACTAAAATGAGAAAAGAGAGAGAGAGAGGGGAGAAAGCAGGGCAGCACCTCCCCTCTCAACCCAAAACTGTTCTGGACACAAGGGGGTACCACTGAATTTATAGGAATTCTCACGGGTTGGTCACGCCCTCTGTCACGCCCAGGGAGGGCGTGTCTGGGGGGCGTGACATGCACGGAGTTGACCTCAGGCTTTAGATTCTAGCGGGAATGATGATTGCTTCTGTACGTCGGTGGACACGCCCTGGGCCATGCCCATGTAGAAGGGGCATGTAAGGCATGTCAAGTCTCAATCATTGGTCGGAAATCCGTCAGTCGTCGAAAAAGGTGGAACACGCCCCAGGGCCATGCCCGTGTAGGTGGGGCATGTCAGTACTATTGACGTGCAGCAGCAAAATTTTTTAAATGCGGCAGCAGGATTCGGTATGAGGGTGACATGCCCTGTGACACACCCAGGGTGGGCGTGTCAGGGGGCATGACAACGGTTTTTTCTCGTTATGTTGGCTCTGGAAGCAGACTTCCTCGGGATCGCGTCACATGCCCTGTGACACGACTAGGGAGGGCGTGTCAGGGGGGCGTGTCAGGTCATTTTTGGCCGAAATCTCTGGAAACCTGCAAAAAGAGACGAAAACATTAGCGATAATAATATATACATAAGGAAATCAATATATAAGCTTACAAGACAAGATTTGCACATTAAAAGCCATAAAATACCCTAATAGTTTTGACTACAAAATGTACTATCAGAGGGATACTGTTAAATGCTTAACCTAAATTGGATTTTCTCTAAATCACTTAAAGATCTCTCTTTTGTGTCAAGTAGGAGTTTTGCCTGAGCGTCCGAAGTTATCCCCTGCTGACGTGGCATCATGACGCGCATTTTCCCTTTCTTTTATATACCCCCTTCTTGCGGAGAAAATGCGAGTTGTGACAAGTGGATAAATCACAACTCACCATAATAAAAAGATTGTTAGAAAAGACATAAAAACCTATTCACCCCCCTCTAGTTGTTTAGCTACTTTTGAAAACAAAGACTATTAAGTGGTATCAGAGGGAGGTTGTTCAAAAAGGACTTAACAGTCTTAATAGATATCTAAGTGTAGCTATAAATTATCTTTATGGGTTCAGGAGAGAGCCATAAAGAGTTGGGCTCAATGAAGCTTCCAATATGCAGGAAAGAAAATTTTGGTATCTTGAAAGAAAAGGTTCGGTTGTTCATGGAAGCTTCTGGACCTAGGATCATCATCACTGTTTAGGAAGGACCCTTCATCCCTATGAAGATTTATGTCCTAGACGCCAGTGTTCACACTCCTACGGAGTATTCTGAGATGACCAAGTATGAGGTCATCCTGACAACAATTGACAAGAGGGCACAGAATATTATTGTGAGTGTCATTGATGATTCCACATTCTAGAATCTTATCCACTGCAAGACTTCCAAGGAAATATGGGACACATTGATTGTCTACATGGATGGCACTGAAGAGGTTAGGGATGATAGAAAATCCCTACTCAATCAGGAATATGAGGCCTTCAGGCAGGGCAAAAAGGACAGCATAATTGATTGCTATGAAAAGTTCTTCAAAACAATCGATGAGCTGAGGACCTATAGGAGGGTATTCAACAATTATGAGATGAATGATAAGTTTCTTAGATCTCTAACCAGTGATTGGGACACAAAGATTTTTGCCATCAAAGAGGTGGACAAGCTTACTGAAACTCCTCCTCACACTTTATTTGGAAAGTTGCTGTCATATGAGATACACCTAACTGTCAGGAAGGAGGAGGAGACCACCATCAAGTCTCAAACCAAGGAGAGGAAAGTGGCCTTCAAGGATGATAACTCTAAGAAGAGCAAGGAGATGATTGCTTCTCCCCCAAGAAGGTCTGCTAATTCAGACTACTTTGAGTCAAGTTCATCTAATAATAACATGTCAGATGGGGAGTTTGCTGCGTTCTCTAGGCAGTTCCAGAAGATGATGAAGAGGAGGTAGTGGAAGAACAAACCTTCCTCCTCTTCACATAATAAGAGGGATCATCACAAATCTGAGAAGAAGTTCTCCAAAGGAGACAGGTATGACTCTAAACCTAGCAAACATAGTTCTTCTAAAATTATTTATTATTATTGTAGCAAGCCTGGGTATGTCATAACTAACTGCCCAGTCAATAGAAAAGAGACTGGTGAGAAGAAACATCATCACCAAAAGGGCAAGAAGGAAAAGACCTTCATTGCCAAGAAAGAGAAGAGCTGGAGTCAAAGTGACTCATCAACCTCAGATTCTGAAGAAGAAGATGAAGCCTACATTGGGTTGTTTGCTACTATTGCTGCTAATGAGGATGAGGACTATCCAGCTGCAAGGATAAGAATCAGGGCCCCTCTATCATACTCAGATAGTGACACTGAGGTAGATAAATATGATAAGGGATGTTATGGGCTTATGGCCATGAAAAATGAAGAGTCCAGCCAGGACCAACCTAGTCTAGATAAGGTAAAAATTCATTCTCTTTCCTCCTCTGAATCTGATTATGAAACTAGTCCCAGTTCTGATGCTCCTTCATCCTGTGATGAAGGTGGCTCAGAATCTGAGGAAGATGTCAATCAATTGATTGAAAAGTATGGTGTCATTCTGGATGCTCTAAAAAGGAGCAAGGGGATAGTCAAGAAACAAGCCAAGGAAATTGTCTCCCTACAGCTAGCTGCTTCCTTGTAGTCTGACTCAACACCACTGCTTGACCAGATTAGGAGGAAAGTCAGCCAGCTGAAGACTATCTCAATCATCCAGATTGGGACCATCAGCCATAAGAACAAGATCATTATATATCTTGAAGAAATGCTCCTTAAGGAGAGAAGGTTAGTGGATGAATTTTCAAAGCCCAAAACAGTGTTGCCACTGATAGACTCCTTTACTTCTCAAAAGAATAAGAGAGGTTTGGGGTTCAAGTAGAATTCTAGAGCTGCCCATCCCAAAGGGAATGACAAAGCTCCTATAGTGCCTCAGACAACCTTTTATATGGTAATTCTCCTATCTAACATGTATGACTAAGATAACATTTATGGTCACTAGAAAAATGGGAACTCTACTTGTAAGAATATAAGAGTATCTTACAATGGAGGGAGAAAGGACATGGGTGTGAGTGCACTAAAGGATCCCCATGAGGAAATTCAAATGACTCATCATGGACCATTTGTATTTGGTGCTCTAGCCCCTACAATCAAGGATAAGGTAGTGGCCAATGGTCAAGCTCTTCTAGCAAAGACTCAGACCAAAAGTAAGTCAATCAATAAGCCTGGCTTGGCTATCTCTGATGCAACCAATAGCTTGTCTTATGCAAAGAAGATTGTTATTAGTGGCATTCACTGTAAGCCAAACACATCTACTAACAGACTCACTTTCAGTCAGATCCTTGCTGAAAGAAATATGAAGAGGGCTGCTGCTCTCCCTTCTGAACAGTCAGCTGATTTTAGCTTGCATTCTATAAGAGCTCTTCAAAAAAGGAGATACAATATTCATGAGTGTTGGTGATGTGGCAAAGTGGGCCATTTTGCCATAGATTATTGACACAACCCCAATGTTCCTAGGGCTAGGGCAAGTCTCCCTATCAAAAATGCTGCAGACAGACATGCTCACTTTTAAACAAGAACCTAGGACCCAAACCCTTTTGGGTTCCTAAGGTAAACTGAATTATGGTTGTAGGATAGTCCAAGTACCCATGCACCAATATGGTACTTGGATAGTTGATGTTCCAAGCACATGACTGGAACAAGAAGCCATCTAAAGGAATACATTCCTGTGAAGAATGGGCCTAATATGATCTTTGGAGGCTCAGATAAAGAGTCACCAAGGGATATGGTATGATCACCAATGACATAGTCACAATCACAAAAGTGACTTATGTGGAAGGGTTGCAACACAACCTGATAAGCATAAGCCAACTCTATGATCTTAGCTATGTCATTGTCTTCCACAAAGATGAGTGTCTGATCAAAAGGTCATGTTGACAGGCAATAGGAGTGAGAATATTTACTATTTTAAATTTTTATATTTTAGTTCTGACACCCCTGTGTGTCTAGTTGCTAATGAGAAAGTCTTATATTATGTGCAATGGCACAATAGACTAGCTCACTTGTACTACAAGTCCATTAGCAAGCTCTTTAGTGAAGAGCTAGTCAGAAATGATCCCAATATTAAATGCACCAAGGAGGGCATTTGCTCTGCATGTCAAAAGGGAAAGCAGACCAAAACATCCTTTAAGAACATTGGGGCAAAGGATTCTTTGAGGTATTTGTACCTCTTGCACATGTACTTATTTAGTCCTATGCCAGTTCACAGTCTAGGTAGGAAAGTATACACACTTGTGATAGTTGATGACTTCTCTAGATTTGCTTGGGTGTTCTTCTTGAAGAAAAAGTCAGAAACCCTTGACACTTTTGTGACCTTTGTTAGGCAAGTTTAGAATGAAAAAGATAGTGCTATGATCAAAATCATAAGTACCATGGTACCAAATTTCAGTTTGAGGGCATGAAAAAGTTCTGTGAAGACCAAGGGATTCACAAGGAATTCTCTTAACCCAGAACTCTCATAGAGGCTAGCAGGACAATGCTCAGTGACACTTCTCTCTCAGAATACTTCTGGGCTGTGGCAGTGAACATTGCTTATCGTGTCTTGAATAGAGCCTTTATCACCAAGCATCACAATAAGACTCCCTATGAGATTATGAAAGGCAGAAAACAAAATCTAGCATATCTTAGGATCTTTGGTAGTAAATGCTTTGTACTGAATAATGTGAAGTCATACATGACTAAGTTTACTGCCAAATCCTATGAAGGGATATTTGTTGGGTACAGAAATCATAGCAAAGCATATAGGGTATACAAATTGAAAAATCAAGTTGTAGATGTTGGAACCGATGTTTCACATTCCCTGTGTTTGAGAATATCAACTCCCAGGTTGTACTTGATCACGTCTTGTGTTGATAAAGTGTGCAGTGACATGTGCAAGCAAAGATAAAGAAGACTCCTATGGATACTGCTGCCGAGCAATAGATGTTACCGCGGGGCAGTAGCGGTGAATTTATTCGACAGAGCGCTCGGGAAGCTATCGCTTTGCGCTAGTCCTACCCCCCCGCTTTAGACCACTCAATGCTCTAAGGCGTTGAGTGCGTTGAGACCACTCTACCGCCAGGCAATAGCTCTGGTACCATGCCGCAGTAACCCACTCAACGCTCTTAGGCGTCGAGTGCGTTGAGATAGCACTTTTGCCGGGTGCTAGCTTGGTACTGTGCCGCGGTAACCCACTCAATGCTCCAAGGCGTTTAGTCTGGCCTACTGCCGGGCACTATCTGCTTATCGCTCCGCGCTACCTTTGAAAAGAGGAAAATATTCGTTTTGAATATTTTTCCAAATTTGGAGGACAGCTAGCACATCAAGCGTGCGAACCTACCGCCGGGTGCTAGTCTTATTGCCACTGGTAGCCTATTTTCACGAAGACATATATAAGGCTACCTCGGTTTCAGTGTTGGGTATCTATAATGAAAAGAGACAGGAGTTCGTGCATTCTAGGGTTCGACCGCTCTCTTTGCGTTCCATTCCAAAAGGTCTCCATCGAAGAAGAAGAAAGTCATCTCCCTCCTGTTCACACACGAGTAACTCCGACGATCCAAGATCTACATCGACTACGAAGAGCCGACCGGTTGCTAGCATGCGGAGATATCAAGCACCGGCTGTGGATTGCTCGACGGAGAAGTCGTCAAGAGGGAGAACTTAATCTTTTAGATTCTTTACATCTTTATTCTTATAATCTTTTCTTTTTCTGAATTTTGTGGTGAGGAAAATCGACCGGTAAGGGTCGTCGGAATCCGGGTAGGATTCCGCAGAAAATCGTCCAGGGGTAGGGACATCTGGATCAGAGGATCTAGCGGGGATCTAAGACCCTTCCTTGCGTGGAGGTGAAGAGCTTGCTCGAAGACCTTTCTTGGAGGGAAAGGGATAGTGCCAACCGGTCCGTGGAGAGAGCGGTATAGAAAACAAAAGAATTTTTTTCTCTTCACTGCCTTCGATCCCCGGCGTCACGGGGATCACAATTTTGTGATTGTAAAACCTTTTGTTGTTTTAAATTCTTGCAATAAAATTTAGTATTGCTTCAATGTTTCTGCTGTAATTGTTAGACTGAAATACCCTGTGTCATGT
Organism: Platanthera zijinensis; assembly: GCA_039513925.1. Lineage (NCBI taxonomy): Eukaryota > Viridiplantae > Streptophyta > Magnoliopsida > Asparagales > Orchidaceae > Platanthera > Platanthera zijinensis. The sequence continues at coordinate 197,541,100 of CM077079.1, forward strand.
ACAAGCGAATCGCCCAGGAAAACGAGTTACGTGACTTACCGCAATGCGTTAGCTAACTAACGCCCAACATTAGCTTCCTGTACTTGTTTTTCTGGACCAAAATAATTTGAATTTTCAAATAACGCTCGAAACTTTATTCACCACCCCTCGAAGGTTGGCCACGATATCCAAAAAGTGGCATCAGAGGGAGATTACTTCAAAAGGCTTAAAATCCTTAAGTAAGATGGCTAACTCTATTCACGCATTCTCTGAGGGACAAGGTGTGAGTAGACCTCCACTATTCATGGAGAGTGACTATAGTCACTGGAGAACCCAGTTGAAAATTTTTCTGATGACTCAAAGATGGACGTATGGGCCATGGTAGAGACGAAATACACTACACCCATGGTCACTGTACGTGATTCCATCGTAATCAAACCAAACGATAAATGGGATGATGCAGACAAGCTTAGATGTACGAACAATGCTAAGGATATGAACTCTCTATTCTATGCATTAGATAAAACTGTATTCAATAGAATCTACAACTGTGAAACTGCTTATGATATTTGGCGCTTACTTGAACTTACTCACGAAGGTACTTCGTAGGTGAAAAAGTCGAAGTTGTTCCGACTCAAGTCTAAATATGAACAGTTTCGGATGGAGATCGACGAGGAAGTTGATAGCTTCTATACACGATTCACCAAGATCGTCAATGCCTCAAGATCCCTTGGGAAGAGATTTTCAAATGGTGATCTGGTCAGGAAGATCCTGCGACGTTTGCCTCCTCGCTTCAACTCGAAGGTGATCGTGATCGCCGAATCTCATGATATCAACACCCTAGAGATAGAAAGCCTCATTGGAAATTTGAAGACACACGAACTTGAACTAAAGATTCAAACAGAGGAGTATCCCAGGGAAGTAAAGAAGAAGGGACTGGCGTTGAGGGCTGCAAGGGAGAAAAAGGCTGCTGAAGAATCTGAGGAAGATGACGAGGAAAGCCTTTATGTTCGGGAGTTCAAAAAATTCATGAAGAATCCAAGAAGCCGGGTCAATTTAAGAAATTCCTGAAGAGAGGAGCTGGAGAAGCCTGAAGGTGGACCAAGCCGGTGAAGGAAGCAAAAAGCGATGATGAGAAGTCCCAGCCTGAGTGCTATCACTGCCACAAGCCTGGGCACATAAAGAGGGACTGCCCAAGGCTCCAAAATGAGGCAAAGGAAAAGTAAAGCCAGCACAAAGGGAAGAAGAAGGTACTGAAGGCACTCACGTGGGATGAAGATGGATCTGACGAATCAAGCACCTCAGACTCTAGCTCTGAAGATGAGGCAAATCTGTGCCTCATGAGAAGGAGTTGACAAGAATCCGACGATGAGTCTAGTGTCCAGAGCGACACTAAGGTAACTCCACCCACATATACTAAACTTCTTGAAATTTATGGACATTTATGTGAGAAATTAGATAGTGTGATTCTTGAGAAGAAGTCCATGCGAAATGAGAATAAGAAAATCAAAAAGTACTTTGAAAACTTAAAGAATTAACTAATAAAAAGTGGCAAAGATAAGATCGAATGTCTAGAGTGTCCTCACTCGATGACAACGATCAAAGAACTAAAAGAAAGTCTCTTCAAGGCATCATTGAGAACAACCAGTTTCATCAATAAAAAGAATGCCTTGGAGAAAAGACTTCAAATGTCTCTTGTCAAGATAGAGGAAGGCAAAAAGCAATTTGCAAATCGGTGTGTAATGCTGGCTACTTAAAACACTGCTTTAAAGGCAAGGATCCATGATCTCAATTGTGCTGTCCAAAAATTTGGAATAGGCCAAAAATCGCTGGACATACTATTGGGAGCACAATGTCATAGATCTGGGAAATTTAGACTGGGTTATGTGAGTCCAACGTTACCACCGAGCAGAAATCACCATTATTCTAAACCTAGGACTAATGCTAACAAATCTCATAATAAAGTCAAAAGTTCTAGAAGGCTATCCCCATCCTCAAGCATAAGCTCTAGTAATACGATAAAGGTAGCATCCAATGCTTACACATTGTGTGCAAATTGTCATAGGTTTGGTCACACATATGGCTCGTGTTTGAGGAAAGGTGCCAAGAAAAATTTGCAAGTCCTGCTACCCAAGTCTTCTGCCTTTCGTATAGGTGGGACAACTTGGGTAACCAGATCTTTACTCTCATCTTATTGTTAGGTGTGTTGGCAGGCTAAGGACAAGGGGAATGTGTGGTACTTGGACTCTGGTTGCTCCAAGCACATGACAGGAGATAAAGACAAGTTCCTTAGCCTTGAGAAGAAGAAGGGATGCATGGTGACATTTGGGGACAATAACAAAGGTCGCATACTTGGAATCGACACCATAGGTAATAAGGTATTCTCAATTTATAATGTTCTGTTTATAGATGGACTTAAGCATAATCTTATTTCTGTTAGCCAACTTTGTGATAAGGGTCTCAATGTTATATTTGAATCCTCTACAAATACTTGCAAAATTATTGAGGCCAAAACTACTAGTGTATTACTTGTAGCTCATAGAACTCATAATGTCTATACTGTTAGTTTTGATGATATATCTGCATCTGATTTGAAATGTCTAGTTACCAAGAATGAGGAATTTGATCTGTGGCATAGGAGATTAGGACATTCTAAAAGTAAGCTTATTGTTAAACTATCTAAGAACAAGCTAGTTCGGGGACTCCCCACACTTAGTGGTAGTTTAATCTACTTATGTGGTCCATGCCAAAAGGAAAATTTGTTAAAACCTCATTCAAAAGTAAAAATGATGTTTCCACGATAAGACCATTAGAACTCATTCACATGGATCTATTTGGTCCCCTATATACGTATAGTTTAGGTGGAAAACCATACACGTTCGTTCTTATAGATGACTATTCACATTACTGCTAGACGATCTTTCTTGCAAATAAATCTGACACCTTTAACGAATTCTCAAATCTTTGCACGAGACTTCAAAACGAGAAAGAGCTAAAAATTAAATGCATTGGATCAGATCATGGAGGTGAGTTTGAGAATGAGAACTTCATAAATCTGTGTGACACTATAAGGATAAGGCACAGATTCTCTGCCCCTCGCACCCCATAATAGAACGGAGTTGTGGAGAGAAAGAACTGGTCTCTTCAAGAGTTAGCTCGCATAATGCTCGCCGAGTTCGGCTTGCCACGATATTTTTGGGCTGAAGCAGTTAACACGACATGCTATGTGATGAACCGAGTCATGTTTTGCCCCCTTATTAAGCGAAATCCGTATGAGCTATATTTTGAGAAAAAACTACTCGTGTCGTATTTTAGGGCCTTCGGTTGCCCATGTTTTGTTCTAAACACTAAGGATCACTTAGGGAAATTTGATGAAAAACCTGATCTAGGCATCTTTTTAGGATACTCGAGTACAAGTCTTGCCTATAGGGTCTACAATAGGAGAACCTTAGTTGTTGAAGAATCAGCTCATGTGCATTTTGACGAAAATATTCCAACCGAAGTACTTAGGCTAAATGAAGAGGAAATTGATGATGGTGCTCAGGTAGAAGTAAGGAGTGAGGAGAGTGTAGCGCTGGATGACATTCCAATTCATGTAGATGAATATAAGCCTTCGAGTACTTTAAATTTCTTGAAAGAGCATCCTCGAGAACTAGTAATAGGAAAGCCCTCTCATGGAGTCAGAACTCGATCTGCACTACATGAATAATTTTCAAATTTATGTTTTCTATCTGAAATCGAATGCAAGAACATCTCAGAAGCCTTAAACGATGAATCATGGTTCTTGGCTATGAATGAGGAGCTAAATCAATTCGAGAGGTGTAAAGTCTGGGTTTTAGTAGATCGTCCAGATAGTCATCCAGTTATAAGTTTGAAATGGGTCTACAAAAATAAACTTGATGGCAAATCTAGGATAATTAGGAATAAAGCTAGGTTGGTGGCACAAGGATACTCTCAGATAGAGGGAGTGGATTTTGAGGAATTATTTTCACCGGTTGCACGTCTTGAGTCCATCCGTATGTTTTTGGCATTTGCAAGTTACAAACAAATGAAATTATATCAAGTGGATGTTAAGAGTGCATTCTTAAATGTATATATCAAGGAAGAGGTGTATCTGGAGCAACCACCCGGATTCAAGAATGCCGCCTACCCGTACTATGTATACAAGTTGGTGAAAGCCTTATATGGATTGAAGCAAGCACCCCATGCTTGGTACGATAAGCTCATGACCTTTTTACTAGAACATGAGTTTAGGATGGGTAGGGTGTACACCACTCTATTTGTGAAGCACAAAAACGTAGATATAATTATTTTATAAATCTATGTGGATGATATCATTTTTGGGGCCACGAATGAAAAGTTATGTGAAGAAATTATCACCCTAATGAAATCCAAATTCGAAATGAGCCTAGTAGGAGAACTTACCTATTTCTTAGGATTTCAGATTTCTCAACGCAAAGACAATATTTTTATAAGTCAATCAAAATATATCAAAGATATGCTTGTGTGTTTTAGGTTTGAGAATCTGAAACAAGTCAAAACTTTTATGAGTGCTTCTCTTAAATTAGGAAAGGATGAAAGTGGCATTTCTGTTGATCAAACTATGTTTAGAGGTATGATATGATCATTACTATATTTTAGTGCCTCTAGGCCTGACATCACATTTGCGGTAAATATGTGTGCTTGGTACCAAGCCGACCCTAGAGAGTCACATTTGAAAGCGGTAAAGAACATCTTTAGGTATCTTATAAGAACACAAAATCTTGGAATATGGTACCCACACACCATTGATTTCACACTTCATGGGTACTCTGACTCTGATTATGCGGGTTGTTCACTTGATCGCAAGAGCACAAGTGGTACATGTCATTTTCTAGGCCCTGCACTAGTCTCCTGGTTAAGCCGCAAACAGAACTCGGTTGTACTCTCCACCGCTGAAGCCGAGTATATCGCCTTAGGAAGCTGTTGCGCATAAGCACTGTGGATGTCTCAAACGTTAGAAGACTTTGACCTAACTTATAGGAATGTTACACTTAGGTGCGATAACAAGAGTGCCATAGACTTGACAAATAATCTAGTGCATCATTCAAGGTCAAAACATATTGACGTGCGTCACCATTTCATTCAAGATCACATTAAAAAGGAGAACGTGAGAGTAAGATTCATTGGCACCGATGACCAACTGGCTGACATATTCACTAAACCTCCCAGATACACGTTTCTCATTACTTCGACTCGAGCTGGGCGTTTTGGACCTTTCTTCCTAGTCATCATTTTTGTTTGCTTGTGTTTTTTTTTCTTTTTTGTTGTTTTTGTCTATGTTTCATTGTTTTGTCTATTTGCTTGTGTGCTATTTCTTTGAGTTCCTTTGTCACTTTTCAAAAAAAAAAAATCAAACAAAAACACAAAAAATATATATAAAAATCAAAACAAAAATCCAAAAACATGTTTTTTTTGTTTGCATTGCTTACTAGCTTTTAAAATATATAAAAAAAATAAAAATTATTATTATTATGAATTGATCACGTTTTACGGGCACACATGGCATTGATTTAGACCATAATGCGTACGCAAAATATTTGTGTTAAGACTGTTAATCTATGTAAACATTGTCATCCAGTCATGGTGTGCAGAATCTATAGGTGCTTAGCTATTGAGTGCGACAAGACGGGTTAGTGCTTATTGACTATGACTCTAAGTATGTGTGAGGATTTAGATAGGGGAATGACTTCACACGTTCCACAATCCCTAGACGAACCACTCAAGAAAAATGCTAGGTTTACATGATATAACTCGTGACATTGCATCTTAACACGTTAGAAATACTTTGAATAATCAATGTCACGATATATTTATGTGCGTATATGAAAATCAAAACTTTGGGCCAAATCTCTAGTACTAAGGTCTTATGTATACAAGTTAAAGTGTATCTATCTAGGTGGATTTATTTTGATTGACTCGAGGCTCCTTGAAATCACAAAAAATATATAAAAGTGATAACTCAAAGCAAAGTAAAAAGAAAAATATGCATGCTTCAAATGTCATGTCAAGGACCCCTCAAGCACTACTCATTCCTCCTGATAAGTCTTTATGAGCATTGTGAGGATGAGCATCTTGGTTCAAAGAGTCATTTCAATCTTGTGCATAGACTCTAAATTAAGCTTAGTGGCCCTAGTTCAAGTCTTGGTATGACATAGATATCTATGTGACATGATTATTCACTATATTTCTCTTGTGTTAGCATTTTAAAGGATCGAGATAAACATGTAAAATATGATATTTTTACTTGGTGTTTTCTCTCTTGTTGATGCTACACATATACATCATTGCCTTATTTAACACTTCCATGCATAAGAATTGGATTGAAACTACACTATATATTTTTAGCTAGATACGTACTAGCACACGATGTATACTCATGACGTTTATAATGTTGTCAATTTGATTTGATTTACATTGTATTCCTACTCATTGTGTGCTTAGTCTAGTCTGTGTTGTCCAATTCACATTAACTCTGATAAATGTTTTATCTATGTCTGTGCATTCTGCTCCGGCTTATGACCCATGTGCGTTATATTCTCTGATTTGCGTTTTGTTTTGGGTCACCCCTACGTTTAACACGTCTACTTTTACCTTTTGTGTGCATTGTCTACTATCTATATGATGCTTATCATATCTACTATTTTTATCCCGCATGTATGGTTGGCCTTGCCTCGCCCCTGTTTGATATTATCAAAGGGGGAGAATAGATTGTTCATGAGTATGAGTCACTGATGCGCGTAAAATACGGCAAGCATACCGGTCGCACAAGTAATAAAGTTGGGAATAAATCCCCGGATGTCGGTCTCTTGAGGAATGCAATTAGCATCGAACGATTTAGACACTAAAACTATTGTTATGAGAGTTAATTGAAATAAACAAAAAAAGAAGGGGCTTTGGTTGGTGGTCTTACGACCGATTACACTAATGTAAACTATGCGGGTCGCAATCACCGCTTCTCAAGGCGAGATGGATGTAGCGGTCGCGATGCCGTACTTCGGTTGGTGAGTGGACGGAAGTCTAGCGAGTGAGGTGATTAGTGCGGAGTGAAATTGAGTGAAACGAACGTGTGGAGTGGAGCGAGATGGAGCGAGGCGCATCAAAGAATAATTCTCATAAGCAAGATGAAACACAAATGATCAAATTAACACTAGAAATTGATGTTCATTATATGCATAAACATTCCATGCAACAAGAAAAGATAGAAAATGCAAAACCACGAGATTGAAGATCCACCGCGGTTGTTGGCCGGAGGTGCGGGTTGTCAATCCGCTTCCAAGCGCAGTCCGAGGAGGGCTTCCGGTACCACCGAGCTATCACCTCGAGGGCCTGTAGTTCCATTCTCTAGGTATGCTTCGTCTTCTTCCTTGGTGGAAAGCTCGGATAAGAATGCTTCAATGGCCGGGAGGATCACCGGAGGATGCGAAATGCTTCGGAATCGCCGGAGAAGGTCCTCCCGATGGTAGGGATGAAGGTGGAGGCGAATGGAACTGCTGGAGGGCGAAACGGTGGACTGGCGGAGGTTTCATAACAATGTCTGTTACCCTAATTCGCGGAACAGGGCGTTTTATAGCTTGCAGAATAAATAGGGCGCACGACCACTGGCGCACGACCAGTGGTCGTGCGCGACCAAGGTCAGTACCCGTGCGCGAGCAACCAATAGACCTGCATCAGAAAATCAATGGTCGCGCACGATCAGCAGCGCACGATCAGTGATCGTGCGAGGCAATGCTGATGATCGTGCGGAAATAGCCAGGCAGAACTTTGTAAAATGGGTATGACTGCGCACGATCGACGGCGCACGAGCAGTGGTCGTGTGCGGTATGGCAAGTGATCGTGCGAAAGGTTCAAGACAGAGATTTCACAAATGAGTCCGGGCTACGCACGATCAGTGATCGTGCGCCAGGAGGTCGATGGTCGTGCGTGGGTAAAAACGCACGACCACTGACTCCTTTGCCAAAAATAGTGAAACGCCTATCCCGAATGCCCTCATGATCCCCAAACCTGCAGGAAAACTGCACGGGACATCGATCGTGGCAGCCGCAGCAAACAATAATAATCATAGCAAGAATGCAAATGCACACAAGCACAAAAATGGGCTAAAAAGGTGCACAGGGCGTGGAATGCCGTAGCTAACCAAAAGGAGTACTAATGGCGCTAAAAGATAATGCAAAGCTGAGGAAAAAGGCCTAGATGAGTCCAAAATTAGGTATAAAATAGGGACTCATCACACCCCCAGACTTAACCATTTGCACGTCCCGGGCAAATAATCACCTTGTGGACTCAAAAATGGCTAGCTGACGTAGTAATTTCAAAATACAGTAGGACGAGAAATCGAGAAACACAAGTGCATAGAAAATATAATAGAAGGAGTTTATAATCATGCTATGCAATTTATAATTTTCGATAAACGTAAATAAATACTGTCACTACTCAAAGGTTGAATTTTCGGAGAATCGCGCGGTCATGTGTAGGAAGAAAATAGGCAAGTCGGATGGTGGAGCATTGCCAAAGAGCGGGGCTCGTGATCACCTCCAAAGGAATCCACCAATGTCGGGGACCATAAGCTTGCTCGTTCACACTTTCTCCACGATGCTAGTTTGACTCGAGCATAAATCCGTAGGACTTTAGGTGAAGAGTTGGGGCTTGGGTGTAGACGTAGGTATGGATGAAAAAGATGAAAACGAAGGCTGCGCACAACCCAACGGAGCTCGCACAATTACAGATTTCCCACTAGCAAAATGAATGCGAGTGCACCACACCCCCAGACCTGGTTTTTACAACATGGGTGTGTGCACTGCCTACCCCAAAACAGATTTCTCAAAAACAGATTTTCATTTATACTTTTTATTTTCTCTTTTTCGTTTCTTTTTCACAAATTTTTTTGCTTTTATAAATTTTTCTTTTTCAAATTCTTGAATTTCAGCAAATATAACAAGATGGCAAATCCACATTTTTCACAAAACCACTTCCCACATCAACAACCCAACGAGAAAATGCTTGGAACTAGAGCTCGACGCGGGTGTGCGACTAGGATTGGCTTGAGGCATTGGTGAATTGAGTGTGGAGCTGAAACAAAAGGAAGGTAGGCTCAACGGGGCTAGCGAGGGCTATGTTAGGACGGGTGTAAGGCTCAACCGGGCCAAAGTGATGGCCTACGTCACGTCACGCTCGACTAATCGTGTACCAATGCTTCGAAAGTAGCCTGGGGCAAGTTCTTAGTCACCGAGAAAAGTGATCCGTCCTCCCGACTCGAGCAATACAAAGCTAGCGACGCCTACACACATTCCTACACTACCGAGTGATTACTCCGGATTCATAGATTTGAGTAGGAAAGACAGTATTTACGAGTGCAGAAAAAAAATATAAATTGCAAGCATAAAGAAAAACTAAATCTATACAATTTCTACACAATGTGAGCACTCGATTAGGAGAACTGCACGAGTTTCGAACTACTCTAAATCAAAATCCTACTTCAGCACCACCATCTTAAAGTTTACACGAATTAATACATCAACTCGAGCCGCACGCGTGGTCAAGTGCACGCTCATGTGGGTGCCAAAGTGTGTGCAGCAGGAGTCAAAAACAATGAAGCAAAAAGGAAAACTACTGGCATGCGAAATTAAATGTGCTCGTGGAGTGCACAAGCGGCTCTTCCCCCCAGACTTGAATGAAAACATAAGCAAGTAAAATAGACATTCAACCAAGGAATGAAATCTGAAGCGAGAGAGAGTACCTATGCTCCAAAGAGGGGAGCATGCCAGAAGATTGCGTGATGATTCGCGGGAGTTGCTGCTTCGCACGAAAGATAAGTTGAACCTGCGAATTAGGCCGAACAACAGAAAATACAAAAAATAGAAAACATAAAATAAAAAGCATAAACGAGGGGACCAAAAGGTCCAAGCTTGGGTTGTCTCCCGAATAGCCCTTTTGTTTACCGTCCTTAAGGTGGACCAAATACCTGTATTAGCAGTTGTATATAATGTTTTTGCAGCAAAATAAAAGCTACGAAATAGAGAGCGAAATAAGGTCCCAAAGCAACTAGGAAAATAAGCAGGAAAAGCGAGGCAGAGCGGCAAAGAAGCAATCAGCTATATGCCGATTTGTGGTCAATCTTTCCGGTGGAGAGCGAAGGAGAAGCAGAATTTTTCATAGCATCTTGAGAAGGGGATTTCCCCTTGCTCAGATGGTGCGTGTCTTCGCGCCGGAAGGAAGAATAACGCTTATCGCACAAGCGCTTGGCCTCCTTCAGCTTCTCAACCGATGGAGACTTCCAAGGAGTGGATTCCACAGTTTTCCCAGATTTTATGATCGATGGCGTCATTTCCGGCACCGCGACGGCGATCGGATCAGCCCAAGCGACAGAACGCTTAACACAGTCATGAATATTATTACAAGAATAAATGTCTAGGGATTTCTCCCGCATGGAACTAGGAATGTCATGCTCAACAACAGCATCGGTGGGAAATGGCACGGTCGCCGTGTCTTTGGTGCACTCGAACATCTTCATGGTCAATAAGTCATTCTTCTCATCAGTCGTCTCGGTCAATCCTCCCTTTGTTTTCTCATCCGTAAGGGTTGCCTTCAAAGCTTGGATTCCAGAATCTTTCTTGAAATCTGCACTACTTAGAAAAACGTCGTTTTGAACAGGAGAGGGGTGTACGGAAGTATCATCGAGGGCGAAATCATCGGCCGGCCAGGTGACGCGTCCTTTGGAAAAATCCAGGGATGCGCCACTGGCCGTCAGGAATGGGACACCAAGTATCGGAATGGATTCATTTTCTTTTGGTCCCATGACCTGAAAATCAGTGGTAAAATGTTTGCCGTTAACCTCGATCTCAACTTCCCTCATACCACCTTCAGTATCAACCACATTTCCATTAGCTAAAATAAGTGATTTCCGGTCTTCGGTGTTTATTTGCAATTGCATCTTCGCGACATCCTGCAGAGTGAGGATGTTGCTAGATGCTTCGGAATCACATAAAGCAATGGTTTCAACATTGTTGATCATACAGCTAATCACGAGCTCGTTGTTATTCCCCAGCCTTTCCTCCCCAAGGCTTTTCTCTTGTTCGTGGGGATTTTTTTCGGTGTTGCTTGGGTGAGTACCATGAGTGCGCTCGGAGACCATTTGAGCCAATTGGCCCAACTGTGCCTCAAGCTTACGCATTGAAGCGGCTTGGTTTGTCATGTTCGTCTGGGAAACTTCAACAAATTTTTCAAACATTTCAGCCAATGAATTGGTTTTTACGGCGGGGGGCCCTTGGGGGTAATTCGGGTGAGGTGGCCGCGGTTGGCTTCCGGAGGCGGAGGCATCATTTTGATGCTGCCCCGGTTGCCATCGTTGGCCCAGTGCGTTTTGATTCCACGAGAAGTTCGGGTGATTTCTCGCACCTGGATTATACGCATTTCCATAAGGCGCGCCCCTGTTTTGATTCGCGATAAAATTAACAGTTTCATTGGAAAAGGCGGGGTCATACGTTACCTCCGCTCCAGGGCACTCAAAGCTATGATGATCGGCTCCTCCGCATCCTTGACACGAAATGGCCAACACCAGAGCAGCAGCAGCGGGCCTTGATGCTTCCACAGCAAAGACTCCACTTGTCCCACGGGGGGTATTCCTTCCTGCGGTCCAAAAGGCACTGTGCGTGGCGGTGTCCTGCAAAACTCTCAAAGCATCCTTAGGAGCAAGGTTCATAATTATTCCACCAGAGGCGGCATTAATCATGGCGCGGTGTTGAGGTTCGATGGAGAAGTAGAAGCTTTCCACGAGATTCCACGTTTGGAATCCGTGGTTGGGGCACTTCCGTAGCAACTCATTGAAGCGCTCCCAAACTTCCGCTAAGCTCTCTTGGTCGTTTTGCCTGAAATTAGCGATGGCCCGTCTCAAGCTCACGATACGGTCGTCCGGATGGAATTTGGCTAGAAACTTTGTGGTAAGAGCCTCCCAGGTTGTAGCAGTTCCAGGAGGAAGGGCATGAAGCCATGACTTGGCTTTATCACGTAGAGAGAAGGGGAAGAGACGGAGCTTGACCGTATCATCAGGAATCCCAGCATAGCGGAAAGTAGCGCAGATTTCCGAAAAGTCTGCCAAGTGAAGATGGGCATCCTCCGTGGCCATTCCGGAGAACTGTGCGTTGTTCCGGATGATGTTAAGAATTGCTGGTTTGATCTCGAACTGCTGGTTTGCGATCGCCGGTCCGAACCCAGGGTAAATGCTCCCTACAGTGGGAGTGGTGTAGTCTCTCATGGTTCGGACATGCGGCGGATTCACCTCATTCTCATCCCCATTCCGGTAATCATGGAGGTTCCATCCAACACGAACTCCGTTGTCATTGTTCAACTGATCTCCCATTGTGATTGGATTGATAGCAGCGGCACGCCTTTGCACACGAAGAGTTCGCTCGATCTCAGGATCTTAAGTAACGAGATCTCTTGCAGCACGTCCCTGCATCCACTGAAGCAACAAAACAAAGAAACAAAGATCAAAAAGCACTAACTCTTATACCAATACTTCCAGAAATCATAATCGTTCAACAGTTGCATTCCCCGGCAACGGCGCCAAGACCTTGATGCGCGTAAAATACGGCAAGCGTACCGGTCGCACAAGTAATAAAGTTGGGAATAAATCCTCGGATGTCGGTCTCTTGAGGAATGCAATTAACGTCGAATGATTTAGACTCTAAAACTATTGTTATGAGAGTTAATTGAAATAAACAGAAAAAGAAGGGGCTTTGGTTGGTGGTCTTACGACCGATTACACTAATGTAAACTATGCGGGTCGCAATCACCGCTTCTCAAGGCGAGATGGATGTAGCGGCCGCGATGCCGTACTTCGGTTGGTGAGTGGACGGAAGTCTAGCGAGTGAGGTGATTAGTGCGGAGTGAAATTGAGTGAAACGAACGTGTGGAGTGGATCGAGATGGAGCGAGGCGCATCAAAGAATAATTCTCATAAGCAAGATGAAACACAAATGATCAAATTAACACTAGAAATTGATGTTCATTACATGCATAAACATTCCATGCAAAGAGAAAAGATAGAAAATGCAAAACCACGAGATTGAAGATCCACCGCGGTTGTTGGCCGAAGGTGCGGGTTGTCAATCCGCTTCCAAGCGCAGTCCGAGGAGGGCTTCCGGTACCACCGAGCTATCTCCTCGAGGGCCTGTAATTCCGTTCTCTAGGTATGCTTCGTCTTCTTCCTTGGTGGAAAGCTCGGAGAAGAATGCTTCAATGGCCGGGAGGATCACCGGAGGATGCGAAATGCTTCGGAATCGCGGAGAAGGTCCTCCCGATGGTAGGGATGAAGGTGGAGGCGAATGGAACTGCTGGAGGGCGAAACGGCGGACTGGCGGAGGTTTCGTAACAATGTCCGTTACCCTAATTCGCGGAACAGGGCGTTTTATAGCTTTCAGAATAAATAGGGCGCATGACCACTGGCGCACGACCAGTGGTCGTGCGCGACCAAGGTCAGCGCCCGTGCGCGAGCAACCAGTAGACCTGCATCAGAAAATCAATGGTCGCGCACGATCAGCAGCGCACGATCAGTGATCGTGCGAGGCAATGCTAATGATCGTGCGGAAATAGCCAGGCAGAACTTTGTAAAATGGGTATGACTGCGCACGATTGGCGGCGCACGAGCAGTGGTCGTGCGCGGTATGGCAAGTGATCGTACGGAAGGTTCAAGACAGAGATTTCACAAATGAGTCCGGGCTGCGCACGATCAGTGATCGTGCGCCAGGAGGTCGATGGTCGTGCGTGGGTAAAAACGCACGACCACTGACTCCTTTGCCAAAAATAGTGAAACGCCTATCCCGAATGCCCTCACGATCCCCAAACCTGTAGGAAAACTGCACGGGACATCGATCGTGGCAGCCGCAGCAAACAATAATAATCATAGCAAGAATGCAAATGCACACAAGCACAGAAATGGGATAAAAAGGTGCACAGGGCGTGGAATGCCGTAGCTAACCAAAAGGAGTACTAATGGCGCTAAAAGATAGTGCAAAGCTGAGGAAAAAGGCCTAGATGAGTCCAAAATAAGGTATAAAATAGGGACTCATCAGTCACGGGTTAGGAAAGGTCACATGTAGGGGGAGCATGTTAACAATGTGTGCACATAGATAGGGGGAGCATGTCGAACATGTAGATAGGGGGAGCGTGCATGTAAGAGAGCTATATAGAGAACCTGAAACCTGAACTTTCAAGATTATCTGTTAAATATATTCACTCTATCATACATCTCATTGTTATTTCTCATGAACGAGATTTGATATTATCAAAAGGGGGAGTTTGTTGGAACCGATGTTTCACATTCCCTATGTTTGAGAATATCAACTCCCAAGTTGTATTTGATCACGTCTTGTGTTGATAGAGTGTGCAGGTTGATAGGTGCAAGCAAAGATAAAGAAGAATCCTATGGATACTACCGCCGAGCGATAGAAGTTACCGTGGGGCGGTAGTGGCGAATTAAATCGACAGAGCGCTCGGAAAGCTATCGCTTCACGATTGTCCTACCACCCGTATTAGACCACTCAACTCTCCAAGACGTTGAGTGCGTTGAGACAAATCTACCTCCAGGAAATAGATCTGGTACCGCGTCACAGTAACCCACTCAACGCTCCTAGGTGTCGAGTGCGTTAAGACAACACTACCGTCGGGCGCTAGCTTGGTATCGCACCGCGGTAACCCACTCAACGCTCTGAGGCGTTGAGTCTGGCCTACTGTCGGACGCTATCTTCTTATCGCTCCGCGCTAGCTTTGAAAATATGAAAATATTTGTTTTGAATATTTTTCCAAATTTGGAGGACAGCTGGAACATCATGCGCGCGAACCTACCGCCAGACGCTAGTGTTATCACCGACGGTAGCCTATTTTCATGAAGACATATATAAGTCTGCCTCAGTTTCTGTGCTGGGTATCTACCACAAAAAGAGACATGATTTCATGCATTCTAGGGTTCGGCCGCTCTCTTTGCGTTCCATTCCAAAAGGTCTCCGTCGAAGAAGAAGAAAGTTGTCTTCCTCCCGTTCGCACACGAAGAACTCCGGCGATCCAAGATCTACATCGACTATGAAGAGCCGACCGGTTGCTAGCATACAAAGATCTCAAGCACCGGCCGCGGATCGCTCGACGGAGAAGTCGTCAAGAGGGAGAACTTAATCTTTTAGATTCTTTACATCTTTATTCTTGTAATCATTTCTTTTTCTGAATTTTGTGGTGAGGAAAATCGACCGGTAAGGGTCGTTGGAACTTAGGTAGGATTCCGCGGAAAATCATCTCGGGGTAGGGATGTCTAGATCGGAAGATCTAGCGGGGCTCTAAGACCCTTCCTTGCGTGGAGGTGTTGAGCCGGCTCGAAGACCTTTCTTGGAGGGAAAGGGATAGAGCCAACCGGTCCGTGGAGCGGGTCGGTATAGAAAACAAAAGAATTTTTTTTCTCTTCACCGCCTTCGATCCCCGACGTCACGGGGGTAACAATTTTGTGATTGTAAAACTTTTTGTTGTTTTAAATTCTTGCAATAAAATTTAGTATTGCTTTAATGTTTTTGCTGTGATTGTTAGACTGAATTACTCTGTGTGGTGTACAAGCGAATTGCCCAGGAAAATGAGTTACGTGACTTACCGCCGTGCGTTAGCTACCTAATGCCCAACGGTAGCTTCCTGTACTTGTTTTTCTGGACCAAAATAATTTGAATTTTCAAATAACGCTCGAAACCTAATTCACCCCCCTCTAAGGTTGGACACGAGATCCAACAGTAGAAGAGTCTATTAATGTTGTCTTTGATGAGTCATCAATGATTAACAATGAGCTGCTTAGCTCATCTTGATCTGTAGGTGTAGAACTGGAAATGGACAACCTGAACATCAAGGACACTACTACAACTGTATAAGGAGAAGGTGATGGAGTGTATATTCCAGAAGAAGAGCAAGAAACTCAAGATGTAGCTAAAGACCAGCATGCTCCAATCACTGAAGTTCAGGTAGCTAAGGAAAGAATGCCTCCAACTATCAGGCATCTGAGGGATCATCCCAGAAACCAGATCATAGGAGATGCCAACTAAGGTATTATAACCAGGAGCAAACCTAAGCATTACCATGTACTCTAGCTTTCTGTCACAGGTTGAACCAAAATGATTTGAAGATGCCAACATAGATCCAATTTGGATTGTGGCTATGCAAGATGAACTGAACCAGTTCAAGAGATGTAAGGTCAGGAAGCTGGTTCCTAGACTAAAAGGACATAATATCATTGGAATAAAGTGGATATATAGGATCAAACTTGATGAAAATGGTGTTATAATCAAGAACAAAGCCAGACTGGTTGTCATGAGATATAGACAAGAAGAAGGTATTGACTTTGATCAGACCTTTGCACTAATGGCAAGATTGGAAGCCATTAGACTGTTCCTTGAATATGTTGCATATAAAGGATTCATGGTCTACCAAATAGATGTGAAGTCAGCCTTCCTAAATGGTGACCTAAAAGAAGAGGTCTATGTTGAGCAACCCTCAGGTTTTGTTAATCCTAACTCTCCTGATTTTGTATTTAAGCTTAGAAAAGCTTTGTATAGGTTGAAGCAATCCCCTAGGGCATGATATGAAACCCTGTTTAGCTTTCTCATAGAGAACAAATTCTTAAGGGGAAAGATAGACAAGAAAATATTCCTAAGGGAAGTCAAGGGTAAGATCATCCTAGTCCAAATTTATATAGATGGCATAATTTTAGGCTCTACTGATGATGACCTCTACAGAAAGTTTGTCAAACTTATGCAAGGGAAATTTGAGATGAGTAGTATGAGTGAACTCAAGTACTTTTTGGGCCTCCAAGTTAGATAGTCTAAGATTGGATTATCCATCTCCTAGTCTAAGTTCACAAGGGAGTTAATTAAAAAGTTTGGAATGGAGAGTTCCTCCACAATAAAAACTCATATGGGGTCAAGTGTGTCATTAGACAAGGATGAGATTGGGAAATTTGTTGATGAAACCTTGTATAGAGGCATAATTGGCTCCCTCCTCTACCTTATTGCTAGTAGGCCAGACATCATGTATGCTACATGTGTTTGTGCTAGATACCAGACTTACCCTAAAGAGTCTCATTATTTTACAGCTAAGAGAATTTTGAGATATCTTAAGGGCACACTAGATCTTGGCCTATGGTACCATAGGAATAGTGATTTTGAAATAACTGGGTATTCAGATGTAGACTTTGCAGGCTGTAGAGAAGACAGGAAAAACACCTCTGGATCCTGTCAATTTCTAGGAAGGAGGCTTGTATCTTGGAGCAACAAGAAGCAAACCAGTGTTGCAATATCAACAGCTGAGTCAGAATACATATCTGCTGGAAGTTGATGTGCTCAGCTATTGTGGATCCAACATAAGCTTTAAGACTATAACATCAAGCAAAGTAGATCTCCTATGTATTGTGATTCTACTAGTGCAATATCTATTAATAGGAATCCTGTCTCTCATAACAGGACTAAGCATATAGAGATTAAGTATCATTTTATTAGAGATCATGTGGAATGTGAGGAAATCACACTTGAGTTTATCCCCACTGACAAGCAAGTGGCTGATATCTTCACCAAACCACTAGATGAAGCTAAGTTCAACTCCTTCAAATTTGAATTGGATATGATGAACTTAGTATAGCTTCAATTGCTCTGCATGAAATTTAGTTGCAAGTGGTATTTACCTATGCAGGCCGAGAATAAAGGAATGATGGACCATTTGTTCAGGCATCGAGAGCGTTGAGTCAACATCAAACATCAAATGCACTGAGTCTACAGCAGGCGTCGAGTGCATCGAATTCACTCAACGTAAATGTCCAGAGACTTATATTTACTGCTAATCTGCGGGATTAATCATAGCCGTTGATCTCCTCATGATTATTGCAATAGGTACACGCCTCTCCACATTCTCAAATTAGTGGAATATATAAATGGAACAATGTGTGCTTAGAACAAAATACGCTATTCCTCGCCCTTCTCTGTCCCTTGCAACGAAATGACGAAAGATCAAAATATCTACAACAACTCACAGAATCCATGGCGCCGAGGAGGTTGGAATTTCTATTCGAGGGTTCAGAGCTGGCCAGGAATGGATTCAAGGATGCGCCTAAGGAAGTTTAGTTAGTTATCCATCTGCTGTAGGTCACTGACCTAGAATATGTTCTGTCAGAGCCCAGTCTGCTTTGGAAGAGAGAAGTACTTGAGTTATACTCAACTGCTAAGGTCGACTCGACATCCGTTAAAATCAGGTCCTTCATCAGTGGAAATAAGGTCAAGGTCACACCTAAGAGACTGAGCAAGGCACTGTAACTGCCCAAGTTCAGGGCATCTTATGAAGAAGATGAGTTGGATCAATCTAATGTCAAAACTGCCCTAAAGTGGTGTGGATTGTCAAAACATTCAACTGGATCAATCTTGCGAAGGGAATTAAACTTGAAAGGAAAGTTCCTTGCAGATGTGGTTGGTAAGGAATTGATGTGCAAGTCTGGGTCACATGATAGGATTTCCAAAAATATGTTCGAACTGATGACTAGGATAGTTCTCTCCAAGAAGACAGATTGGGGAAGGGTTCTTTTTGACAGAATTGTCGAATGTATCCCAGAACCTAATATGGGTAGAATTCTATCTCTGTTTATGCACAACTATGTTCTAGGGATTCTTAATATAAGGTTAGGAACTAAAATCCATCATATAAGGCGGATGGATTCAAAAATGCTCGAGAGGTGTTATAGAGTTCTGTTGATACATGCCTAAACTGTTCTGATTACAAAGGAAAGCATAGAGAGTAGTTCCTCTAAGAAAAGTGTGGAAGAGCCTCATGATCTCCAGTTATCTGGGTCTACTAAAGAGACCAGAAGGGATATGAGTGCTTAGGTATCAATATCTTCTGAACCTACTGTAAGAAACCAGTTGGATAGAACATAGTTTGAAGAGATTAGAGCTAAAGCTCTGAAATTTCTGAGTGGACATGAAATAGATAACATCATTACAGATGTTGTGGGAGAAACATCTCAAAAGGGTACTGCATTTGAGGGGGAGACTTCACAGATACCTGTTCTAGCTGAAGGGGAGACTATCCCATCTGTTCAAGAACAATTAGACACCTTCATTGAAAATCTGCAGAAAAGGATTGCTGAAACTTCAGAGGGTCTTGAAGTTGTCCTAATCTACCCTCAAGATGAAGGGGAGTAAGTCCTAGAAAGGATAATAGAAGATGCTCCTACTGAGGGGGAGCAAGTCCAGTACTTACAAGAGAAGATTTAACTTCCTATTGAAGGTGAGCAAGAAGCTGCAACAATGGAAGAAGATGCTCAGATTAACACTGCTGATCAGGATGTCCTTAAGGACAAGGCTCAAGCTGAGGAGGAGATTCACGTTGAACTCCCTGCTCATGATATTGTGCATGAGATTGGTTCCTCAGCATCTGACAAGGACATTCCTGATGCAAATGTCCATGTAGAAGAACACTCTTCAGAATATATAATGCCTAATTTAGAAGAAAGAATTACTGCCAAAGATAGGGATGAGTTAGTCTGTGAGCAAGGCACATCTGCCAAACCTGATCAAATGACATCATCTTTCCTAGCACAACTCAAAGGTTTGACTGATGATTAAGAGGCAAACTGGAGTACTACATTGATGACTCCATCAAGGAAGTGAGACAAAATCTCTCTACTAAAATAAAGTCTATCAGGTTTGAGGTTAATCTGTTGAAGGCAAACACTATGTCTTACTTCATAAGGGCTGCACCTACTGTCACATTCAATGAAAGCAAACTTCAAGAGATCAGGGAAACCCAAAATGACATTCTCCTGAACCAGAACATCACATCAAGCAATATGGAGATTGTTCACAATGCCCAGCAGAAACTGATGAATATCACATGATCACAACTGAAAGGAGAATGGATACATACACACAAATTCTGGATGACCATATGTTTGAGGCCAAGAATCATGTTACTAAAGGAATCAACTTCTTGGATGAGAGAGTCACAATTGCAAAGAACACTCTGCCTGCTACTACCTCTAAAGAAGTCAGAAAGGGGGAGAAAGCAATGATAAAGGCAAACACTGAGAATGCAGTTGGGACTACAAATGTAATCAGAGGCTCAATGGGTATTGAGCAACTCTCATATGAAAATATCAACCCTGCTCCCATTCCTGAAGATTTGTATGGTTCTCAGTATGGTGCTGATTAGAGTGGTGGCCAATATGCTGACCAGAGTGGTGCTCAGTGGATTGAACCTTCAACTACTGATGCAATTCTTACATTCAGCCCCACTATTGAGTAGATTGTTAGGGCCAAAGGCAAATCAGTTGCTGATGAAGAAGAAGTTAGGCTCAAAAAGAAGAGATACATGGAAGAGATGGAGTCTAGACTAGACTTTGAGTAGTGGAGTCCTCAATCATGGACTATAATATTGCCTGTCTGGGACAAAGTCAAATCAAAGAAAACTGAAAGAGGAAAGCTCTACAGCTCCCTAGAATGGGTAAAGCTTGAAAGGAATGAAGAGCTAAGAAAAATATTTAGAAGGGATAAAAAGACTGGTGCACTGCCACCAGATGCTGTGGAGCCCAACAAGTATTTCCCTAAACCCAATAGTTATTTTGAGAGATAGAGGGAAAAGGAAAAGGACAACTCAGACAAAGAGCAAGTTGCCAAGAAACCAAACAGGGGGATTGTGATTAAGGAACCTGAAACTTGAGATGTTTCTTTCTTTCCTTAAGGGGCTATAGGAATATGTGTAAGACCCCATTTTTTTTTAAATACCCGGGGTCTTATGCCCAGAACCGCCGCTTTGCGGTGACACCTTCGCACCCGGGAAGGTCGCCACTACAACGCGCCGATTCTGCCGGCCTTTTCGATCACAATAAGTAGCAAGCAAGAAGAGTAATTGCAGTCCACAAGAAGAAAATATCACATATAAATAAACTCCACGAAGGGAGTGTCCACAGAAAACATCAGAGTACAATGATACTAGAAATATAAGGGCTCATGCCCGGTACATCATCACCTTACTATATGGTCACTCAACGGAAGCTGAACTAAAACTAAGAGTCACCGTAACTGTCACTAAACCGAGAGCACCCAAGCTTGACTTGTCCGTCTCCACCGACCCCATACTCTGCTGGTGTTGCATCTCTGGGTACTTCCTCCTTTTCGGCCTGCAGTCGCCGCCTCGCAATCCCCGTCTGCGTCTACGTCTTTGGCCTCCTGACTGCTGAGCTGGTGGGATCCCACCCATCAAGGGACATTTGACCCGTGTATGTCCCGGCTGGTGACAATGGTAACATGGTCGTGGGGTCAACTCCGTCAGAAACTGCAAAGCCCGTGACCCTTCCATATGGTACACCTAAAATGTTGTGGTTCGAAAACCGTTAGTCTAAAAGACTAAGTCCTATCATCCCCCACCCCTTCCCCCACGCTCTAAGGCACCGGGCGGAGAGGAAGAAAGGGGAGGACATGAAAGTGGAGAGTAGTCAAAAGCAGATGACGGTGAACCTAACTAGCAAGTTATGACATGGGAGCAATATAAATGTTGTAATAGGTATAACAGAAAGGAAGTAAGTAAGAAATTAAACCTTCGCTTATGTGAGTACGCATAAGCCAAGGGGTCTTTTGCAAGGCTCCCATCGTATAAAGTGACCCATACCACTTATACGTTGGGGTGTCGGTTATCAAACAGCAGCATATATATATATTGAAATTAACCTTCGATTTATAAACTTGCCCACACAAGCTTATAGACCAAGGGGTCGTTTTGCAAGTCCTAAAGTATAAGCGTCCCATTCCACTTATACTTTAGGTGTCAAGGTTGTTATGAATGATTATGGCATGCAGCTATATGGTGGGTATGATGATCAAGCAGTGCAACTCACACACCCAACTTTGTGTACACAAACCTTTAGTTCCCCCTTTCTGGAGATAACTCCCAGGATACTCCCGTAGTGGCAGACGGAAGCGGTGGGTTGGGCCTCGCCCACCTCAAAACCAGTAAAAGCACTACTGGTCTGACCTATCGTACGCCCTCAACGCCTGGTGCACGAGGCGGACTCCTGCGTACTCTTGCCGACTGGTCCGTCGGACTTAACCTTGGCTAAGTGCTAGTCACCTTGCCGAGTCAACGATATCGGTGTCGGTGCAATCGAACTCCCCGATATCGAAAACCCACCACCTTAATCTTTCCTATTTTTATGCACATGCATCCGTTTAATATATAACAATTTTAAAGTGTCAAACTCCCGGACTAAACCGTCCGTATAAACCACATCCGAGACCAACTTCCCCGGACTAAACCGTCCGGCTCATCCCAGACTTCATCCCTTAGAGCACCACGGGACGGCGTCCCCTTGAACACCTCGGGACGACTTAACCATTACCAACCCTAACTAATGAGTGTGTGCAATGTGAATCCCTATTAGGCTAATTACTCTTCCGTTTGTTTTAAGATTTACGTTAGCCCAGGACTGCCCCCGGCATACCCCGTGAAGGGCTCTCAAGGGGCACTAGGAACCAAGAAGGTGCATTACGGCCCGAAGTTCCCTTTCGCAAGGCACTTATTATTGTTGGTTAATACCCCGTTCCCAAACCCTTAATGTTACTCTGGTTCTAACCCTAATGTGTTTTAACTCCTTCACCCGCTCCCAGGAAAGACGATGTTCCGTCGAACCCGAGCTCCACCCATCCTTAGTTAACCTAACCACTATCCCATACCCAATTTCATTGATAACCTCCGAATCATCTTGCCACGGCATTTACACATGATTTGTCGCCCTATGACCATGGTATTACAATTTCTATGATTTCACTATATGCAGACCAACTTGAGCTAACAACAAGTATGATAGGAAGTGCATCAATTTCTCATCCAAACACCCTAAGATAATTACTAAGGGCCTATCATGACTTTTATAATTTAAATCCAGCACTTCCAAATTTTTCCTAAATAATTTAATATTTATTTAATTATCCAGAAATTAAAGCCATGAGTGATTTTGAGCATGAGGTACTACATTCATTCATCATAAAATTATAAGAAAATTACCAGGGCTCTACAATGTCCATAAATGTTCACTGACCAAAAATTATAATTTACAAGGCCTAAAAATATTATTTAAAAATCATTTATAAATTCTACAAATTGCAAGCCTTGTGAATCAACCCCTATGATTATAGATCCAAAAATTCTACAATAATTACCAGAGATGTAAGAGGTCATAAAAACTCATTTGCCTAAGTTACACCAGATTTCAGTGAGGGAACAACCCATAATAATTATTTGACTATCTTTAGAAAATCAATGGCTTGTGAATGAAGTACTTAAAATAATCAGTTAATAATTCCAGCAAAATTCAAGCATATGTATAAGAATCTAAAAAGCTCTCTGCCAAAATTTCATATCCATTAATCAACCAGAGAAATCAAATTAATTAAAATACCCAAAAGCCTATTTTTGTGAGATATGAAGGAACTATCATGTATTGAATTCCAAGGCTCTCAATATTACTTCCCAGAGACTTCCCTAAACCCAAGAAGTACACTACCCAAGTTTCATGGCCTTTAGGCAAGTTTTGGTGACCTATTTTACCTTAACAAAGGAGGTGTCCTAAACTAGGGTTAGGGTTTAAGGGAGGGTAACCCTCTCCAAATCTTCCAAGACTTTGGTCAGGGGGGGTTCTAACCTCACTAGTCTCCTCTCCACCAAAAATCACTTCCATTCAAGGTCATTTGACCCCATGCCCTTCACAAGCCCCCAAAGTCCAACCTAGGGGTTTGGACTTGGGTCCTAGGGCATACTCACCCCAAACCACTCCATACACCATAAGGGAGTGTTAAAGCCCATTACAAACCAGTGGACCAAGTTTCAGCCTCTGGTGAGGGAGTTTGGTCAACTAAAATCACTAAGTGCACTTTTGACCTATTTGCCCCTTAATGGGCTAACCTAGGATTGGGTAATTACCCACCCAAAACATCTCCAAATTAAATGAAACTTTATACAGAGCTTCCCTAGGTCCCTAAGGACCTCCCGCCAAAATTTTGGGGGATTTGGAGGTCATTAGACCCCTTAATCACTCTAAGATATGATTATTAAATTTTAACAAAAACTATAGAAAAATGTTATCCAAAAATTACCATTTTTGGATATGTCATAGGTGTAGGTAAGAATGACCCCTACATAAAAGTTTAAGTCATTTGGAGGTCTGGTTTGATGTGGGCAACCAAAATGGTGTCTGACCTAGCCTAAGGACACCTTCCACCAAACTGAGTGCTGAGGTCAGCACAGTTATCCAAATTGGGTGAAATCAATTCTAAAATAAAGTAGACTCAAAGGGCGACAACTTTCATGTTCACTACTTTTTCTGTAGAGGGCTCTAGGTATTTTTAATAAATACAAACATTAAGAGGTAAAACTGTGACAGAAATACAAATAATATATCCAAACTATACTATCATGATTTTCACTATTTGCACGGATCTTGAAGCGATTTGGATGGCATCCATTCATCTCCTACCTCCAGCCAAGGGTGGGGATTGCCCGAACCTGGAGCCCCTTTATCTCATTGCCGCCGGCCATCCAGCCACCTCCCCGGCCGGCCACCGCCACCATCACCTCCGGTGAGGTGGTGGCTACCGCCAGGCGGCGGCACGGCCGCCGGAGAGGCTTTTTCCGGCGATCCCGCAAGCCATTTTTTTGGCAAAATCCGTGAAAACCAAAACTATGGATCGGGCTCAATTGAGCCCGATCCTCTCCCTAAATAATATCTAAGATCTATCCATGAGAGAAGGAGTAAGGGAGGACCTCTCTTGTGGCTTGGATGCGCGCCGATCGCCGGGATGCCATGTGGTGGAGGAGATCGCCAGAGTTCTGCGTTTACACTGTGAAGTTGAAGAAAATTGATGGGGGAAGATTGTAAACGGCTCCTCTGGACCTGGGGATGCTTTTTAATGGAAGAGAATGGGGAGGGGAGGGGTCTCTCTTCAAAGCCATTGATGGCCATGAAGGGGGGTTTTCGGCCATGCACGGGGAGGGGTGAAACTGACTTGGGAAGGCCGGGAAACGGCTGGAAACTCCTCCTCTTCTCCAGAGGAGTTGAATCCAGCCATTAGTGGAGGCCCTTGGCCTCCCTAGCCTTGAATGCCATTTCCTCCTCCTCTTTCTCTCTCCTCCATTAACCCATTTTTGAGTTTTCTCTCTCCTAGTCACCTTGGCCGATTTTTATCAATTTGTTAACCCCATGTCAGCCCACTAATCTGATTAAGCATGATCTAAGAGGTGGTTAGCCCAAATGGCTAATGGGTCCAAGCTTGAGTTAGCCCATTTGAGCTAGATTTGACCTAACCTAGCCTAGGGTTGACCTTGGTCAAATTGGCCTTTTGGGTCACCACCAATGGGTCCTTGGTGACCTATTAGCCTCCCCTAAAGTCTAGATAGGGGTGGGTAGGGTTGTTAGGGCACCTTGTAGGTCATTTGACCCTTAATAAGGGCACTTTGACCATTTTAGTGCTAGAGTTGACTTTGGTCAACATGACCATTTGGGTTGACCCCAAGGGATCCTTGGTGACTTATTGAGCCCACATTAGGTCTAAGGGAATTTTTTAGAGTCACAATGAACCTACTAGGCCACCCAAAATCAAAGTTTTGAAAATTACTATTTGCAGACCAAGTGAGTCTCAACTAGGTTTTTAGGTCACTTGGTCTCCTGGGCTCACCTAGGTTAACTCATATGACCTAGTTATGCTCAAGTCACACCTAGGGGGGATCCAATTTGAAAATGGGATGTTACAAATCCCAATAAACAAAACAAAAATTTCGTCCCCGAAATTAGGGTTAAGTCTACGGGGATTTCCACCGGGATAACTTAAGCTTGTAACATCCCATGAAGCGTGGAAGCGCCTACTAGGTTAACAAGATAAGGGCTAGCCCCCATAAACAAAATGATTAGCCTCTACCTTTTTAAATAATTCTATTAGTACATTAAAAATAAGGAAAAACACTTAACACACCGGAGGAGTTGCGAGGTATACCTGACTAAATAGCTCAGGATATTTTTCCTGCATCAGGTCCTGAGGCTCCCAAGTATGCTCCTCTCGCCCGTGGTTCCTCCACAAGACCTTGACTAGCGGGATCTTCTCGCACCACAAAACTGCACTACTAAATCAGGGTTTCCCCAACTACCTCGCTCAATCTATTCTCGAACTTCCACTCTAACTCTGGAAGTGACTATAATAGTTCTTCAAAACCCTTATACTTGCCTATACCATTCGGCAAACCTCACCGTGCGTAGCCAAATCCATGACGTCTTTCTCATTCCGGGGAAAGACAAGTTCTAATACACACAATCTTCTTCTAGTAAATTGAATTTTTGTTTGTAACGGTAAACAACGACTCTATAAACCTCCTCCACACGATCATGTTCCTATTCCTTCATATACGCCCGAGTAATCAATCAATTTGACCTTATGATTTATCCAACTCTGGTCGTAAACGGGAAAGATTACTTCGTCAAATGACCCGTCGTCCGCAAGATTCAAGGGGGTGTACTCGTGCATTTTTGGAGGTTGTCATTTATACTTTTTAATTTGTTGTGCCATTCTGCCGTAGTTACACTTGATTTTCCAAACATTTATTTATCATAGCCGCGACCCTTGCTAACCATGTTTGTGTCATCAAATGTATCTAGTTTTGTCTTGATGCTATCTGAATCGAGTCTGCAAGGTCATACCTAAGATATATGTTTTCGATATATCGTCTGCTAATTTCTTTCAAACTCTTAGTGTTATCATACTCATGATATTACATCATAGTGTTTCAGTCTTATCTTCCCAAATCTACTTAGTCTTACTACCCGTCATCAAATTCACATGGTACCTTCTAGTAGTTATGTCTAGTAGTTACACCTCATTATTACCGTGACATCATTCGAGTGGCGTTGAATAAGACCAACCTCAACATTACTGTGTTCGGGGCAACACACTTTCTAAATTAGGTCCAGGAGACCTAAGCCATTAACTCACTTGCCCAATAAACAAAAGATAAGCCCCCAATAAACAAGCGATAAGCCCATATCTTCCTTGGGCTAATTTTCTTTTATCTTACCATGTTATATCTATCCTAGCTGAGTGTACAATCCCTAGGGCATCAATCTATGACTTGGGGTTCCAAACTGACACTTGTAGATATACTCCATACTTTAAACCCTCCGAGTTAAATTTACGACACGCTTATCAGGGTTGTTCCCACTCCCAATTGGGTCTCTTTCGAACTTGAATTCCTACCCGACCTTCAGTGTTTATCTTGTAGTTGTCCCTGAGTAATCTTGTTACTGGTACGGGGGTTAATACTACGTGTCTTCTACCATTCTGATAATAGATTATTGGTCAGTCCCAATAGATTGAGTAATCCTTGTTAGGGACCATAGGGACACCAGAGTTTATGTCTTAGGTATCCATTCACCTATTAAACTCCTCCTTTAATCTCTTTAGGTATTTCCTTACCTAACCAAATTCATACTTAAGGTCTGTTTCAGACTAGGGCACAGTATAAGTTGTCGGGTTAGTCACGTATCCTAGCGGTTGAGTCTAACCTATTGACTAGAGAATTACAAGAAGAGGTCTTTGCAACCAGAGGTGCTCCCTGCTGGGGACAGGGTTTGCCGCAGGCTACAAAGAAGAATTCCAATTGTTAGCAAATATACAAATGGAATGGATGGGAAGTGGACAATTTACATGTGATTCCCCATATGGGCACACCACTGCTTCCGCTGCTTAGTTTGTCCGCAAACTAAACTCGCACGGAGGTGACCCAGGGATTTGTGGACTGCTACTAATCCGATCGATGTTTCCTCTGATACCACTTTGTAAGACCCCATTTTTTTTTTAAATACCCGGGGTCTTATGCCCAGAACCGCCGCTTTGCGGTGACACCTTCGCACCCGGGAAGGTCGCCACTACAACGCGCCGATTCTGCCGGCCTTTTCGATCACAATAAGTAGCAAGCAAGAAGAGTAATTGCAGTCCACAAGAAGAAAATATCACATATAAATAAACTCCACGAAGGGAGTGTCCACAGAAAACATCAGAGTACAATGATACTAGAAATATAAGGGCTCATGCCCGGTACATCATCACCTTACTATATGGTCACTCAACGGAAGCTGAACTAAAACTAAGAGTCACCGTAACTGTCACTAAACCGAGAGCACCCAAGCTTGACTTGTCCGTCTCCACCGACCCCATACTCTGCTGGTGTTGCATCTCTGGGTACTTCCTCCTTTTCGGCCTGCAGTCGCCGCCTCGCAATCCCCGTCTGCGTCTACGTCTTTGGCCTCCTGACTGCTGAGCTGGTGGGATCCCACCCATCAAGGGACATTTGACCCGTGTATGTCCCGGCTGGTGACAATGGTAACATGGTCGCGGGGTCAACTCCGTCAGAAACTGCAAAGCCCGTGACCCTTCCATATGGTACACCTAAAATGTTGTGGTTCGAAAACCGTTAGTCTAAAAGACTAAGTCCTATCATCCCCCACCCCTTCCCCCACGCTCTAAGGCACCGGGCGGAGAGGAAGAAAGGGGAGGACATGAAAGTGGAGAGTAGTCAAAAGCAGATGACGGTGAACCTAACTAGCAAGTTATGACATGGGAGCAATATAAATGTTGTAATAGGTATAACAGAAAGGAAGTAAGTAAGAAATTAAACCTTCGCTTATGTGAGTACGCATAAGCCAAGGGGTCTTTTGCAAGGCTCCCATCGTATAAAGTGACCCATACCACTTATACGTTGGGGTGTCGGTTATCAAACAGCAGCATATATATATATTGAAATTAACCTTCGATTTATAAACTTGCCCACACAAGCTTATAGACCAAGGGGTCGTTTTGCAAGTCCTAAAGTATAAGCGTCCCATTCCACTTATACTTTAGGTGTCAAGGTTGTTATGAATGATTATGGCATGCAGCTATATGGTGGGTATGATGATCAAGCAGTGCAACTCACACACCCAACTTTGTGTACACAAACCTTTAGTTCCCCCTTTCTGGAGATAACTCCCAGGATACTCCCGTAGTGGCAGACGGAAGCGGTGGGTTGGGCCTCGCCCACCTCAAAACCAGTAAAAGCACTACTGGTCTGACCTATCGTACGCCCTCAACGCCTGGTGCACGAGGCGGACTCCTGCGTACTCTTGCCGACTGGTCCGCCGGACTTAACCTTGGCTAAGTGCTAGTCACCTTGCCGAGTCAACGATATCGGTGTCGGTGCAATCGAACTCCCCGATATCGAAAACCCACCACCTTAATCTTTCCTATTTTTATGCACATGCATCCATTTAATATATAACAATTTTAAAGTGTCAAACTCCCGGACTAAACCGTCCGTATAAACCACATCCGAGACCAACTTCCCCGGACTAAACCGTCCGGCTCATCCCCAGACTTCATCCCTTAGAGCACCACGGGACGGCGTCCCCTTGAACACCTCGGGACGACTTAACCATTACCAACCCTAACTAATGAGTGTGTGCAATGTGAATCCCTATTAGGCTAATTACTCTTCCGTTTGTTTTAAGATTTACGTTAGCCCAGGACTGCCCCCGGCATACCCCGTGAAGGGCTCTCAAGGGGCACTAGGAACCAAGACGGTGCATTACGGCCCGAAGTTCCCTTTCGCAAGGCACTTATTATTATTGGTTAATACCCCGTTCCCAAACCCTTAATGTTACTCTGGTTCTAACCCTAATGTGTTTTAACTCCTTCACCCGCTCCCAGGAAAGACGATGTTCCGTCGAACCCAAGCTCCACCCATCCTTAGTTAACCTAACCACTATCCCATACCCAATTTCATTGATAACCTCCGAATCATCTTGCCACGGCATTTACACATGATTTGTCGCCCTATGACCATGGTATTACAATTTCTATGATTTCACTATATGCAGACCAACTTGAGCTAACAACAAGTATGATAGGAAGTGCATCAATTTCTCATCCAAACACCCTAAGATAATTACTAAGGGCCTATCATGACTTTTATAATTTAAATCCAGCACTTCCAAATTTTTCCTAAATAATTTAATATTTATTTAATTATCCAGAAATTAAAGCCATGAGTGATTTTGAGCATGAGGTACTACATTCATTCATCATAAAATTATAAGAAAATTAACAGGGTTCTACAATGTCCATAAATGTTCACTGACCAAAAATTATAATTTTACAAGGCCTAAAAATATTATTTAAAAATCATTTATAAATTCTACAAATTGCAAGCCTTGTGAATCAACCCCTATGATTATAGATCCAAAAATTCTACAATAATTACCAGAGATGTAAGAGGTAATAAAAACTCATTTGCCTAAGTTACACCAGATTTCAGTGAGGGAACAACCCATAATAATTATTTGACTATCTTTAGAAAATCAATGGCTTGTGAATGAAGTACTTAAAATAATCAGTTAATAATTCCAGCAAAATTCAAGCATATGTATAAGAATCTAAAAAGCTCTCTGCCAAAATTTCATATCCATTAATCAACCAGAGAAATCAAATTAATTAAAATACCCAAAAGCCTATTTTTGTGAGATATGAAGGAACTATCATGTATTGAATTCCAAGGCTCTCAATATTACTTCCCAGAGACTTCCCTAAACCCAAGAAGTACACTACCCAAGTTTCATGGCCTTTAGGCAAGTTTTGGTGACCTATTTTACCTTAACAAAGGAGGTGTCCTAAACTAGGGTTAGGGTTTAAGGGAGGGTAACCCTCTCCAAATCTTCCAAGACTTTGGTCAGGGGGGGTTCTAACCTCACTAGTCTCCTCTCCACCAAAAATCACTTCCATTCAAGGTCATTTGACCCCATGCCCTTCACAAGCCCCCAAAGTCCAACCTAGGGGTTTGGACTTGGGTCCTAGGGCATACTCACCCAAAACCACTCCATACACCATAAGGGAGTGTTAAAGCCCATTACAAACCAGTGGACCAAGTTTCAGCCTCTGGTGAGGGAGTTTGGTCAACTAAAATCACTAAGTGCACTTTTGACCTATTTGCCCCTTAATGGGCTAACCTAGGATTGGGTAATTACCCACCCAAAACATCTCCAAATTAAATGAAACTTTATACAGAGCTTCCCTAGGTCCCTAAGGACCTCCCACCAAAATTTTGGGGGATTTGGAGGTCATTAGACCCCTTAATCACTCTAAGATATGATTATTAAATTTTAACAAAAACTATAGAAAAATGTTATCCAAAAATTACCATTTTTGGATATGTCATAGGTGTAGGTAAGAATGACCCCTACATAAAATTTTAAGTCATTTGGAGGTCTGGTTTGATGTGGGCAACCAAAATGGTGTCTGACCTAGCCTAAGGACACCTTCCACCAAACTGAGTGCTGAGGTCAGCACAGTTATCCAAATTGGGTGAAATCAATTCTAAAATAAAGTACACTCAAAGGGCTACAACTTTCATGTTCACTACTTTTTCTGTAGAGGGCTCTAGGTATTTTTAATAAATACAAACATTAAGAGGTAAAACTGTGACAGAAATACAAATAATATATCCAAACTATACTATCATGATTTTCACTATTTGCACGGATCTTGAAGCGATTTGGATGGCATCCATTCATCTCCTACCTCCAGCCAAGGGTGGGGATTGCCCGAACCTGGAGCCCCTTTATCTCATTGCCGCCGGCCATCCAGCCACCTCCCCGGCCGGCCACCGCCACCATCACCTCCGGTGAGGTGGTGGCTACCGCCAGGCGGCGGCACGGCCGCCGGAGAGGCTTTTTCCGGCGATCCCGCAAGCCATTTTTTTGGCAAAATCCGTGAAAACCAAAACTATGGATCGGGCTCAATTGAGCCCGATCCTCTCCCTAAATAATATCTAAGATCTATCCATGAGAGAAGGAGTAAGGGAGGACCTCTCTTGTGGCTTGGATGCGCGCCGATCGCCGGGATGCCATGTGGTGGAGGAGATCGCCGGAGTTCTGCGTTTACACTGTGAAGTTGAAGAAAATTGATGGGGGAAGATTATAAACGGCTCCTCTGGACCTGGGGATGCTTTTTAATGGAAGAGAATGGGGAGGGGAGGGGTCTCTCTTCAAAGCCATTGATGGCCATGAAGGGGGGTTTTCGGCCATGCATGGGGAGGGGTGAAACTGACTTGGGAAGGCCGGGAAATGGCTGGAAACTCCTCCTCTTCTCCAGAGGAGTTGAATCCAGCCATTAGTGGAGGCCCTTGGCCTCCCTAGCCTTGAATGCCATTTCCTCCTCCTCTTTCTCTCTCCTCCATTAACCCATTTTTGAGTTTTCTCTCTCCTAGTCACCTTGGCCGATTTTTATCAATTTGTTAACCCCATGTCAGCCCACTAATCTGATTAAGCATGGTCTAAGAGGTGGTTAGCCCAAATGGCTAATGGGTCCAAGCTTGAGTTAGCCCATTTGAGCTAGATTTGACCTAACCTAGCCTAGGGTTGACCTTGGTCAAATTGGCCTTTTGGGTCACCACCAATGGGTCCTTGGTGACCTATTAGCCTCCCCTAAAGTCTAGATAGGGGTGGGTAGGGTTGTTAGGGCACCTTGTAGGTCATTTGACCCTTAATAAGGGCACTTTGACCATTTTAGTGCTAGAGTTGACTTTGGTCAACATGACCATTTGGGTTGACCCCAAGGGATCCTTGGTGACTTATTGAGCCCACATTAGGTCTAAGGGAATTTTTTAGAGTCACAATGAACCTACTAGGCCACCCAAAATCAAAGTTTTGAAAATTACTATTTGCAGACCAAGTGAGTCTCAACTAGGTTTTTAGGTCACTTGGTCTCCTGTGCTCACCTAGGTTAACTCATATGACCTAGTTATGCTCAAGTCACACCTAGGGGGGGTCCAATTTGAAAATGGGATGTTACAATATGAATGTTTTGTATTAAGCACACAGTCTGTTTATGAACATTTCCTTAAATAAATATATTATTTCTATGTGTTTAAATCTTGTGTCTTTCATTTAAATATCATTGATTTCATATTCTGTAATGCTTATCTGCTTAATTAAGATAGTGTATATCATTGACTAAGGTTCTGACTTCTTCAAATAGGGGGAGATTATTTGGTCCATTGATCATAATGTCCCATATTTGAAGAAGGCCCACAAGTCAATGATATACACATGAATGTATTTGATGCATACCCTTAGTTCAATATATGCAGGTTGGTCTCTGTTGCACTGATTTGACAGGTTGTCAAAGTCATAGAGACAGATGGAATCATGACAGGAAGCTAGCAAAGCAGAAAACTGGTTAAGTCTAGAAGTGTTGAGTGAAGACAGTTCACTGAACGCCAAGAGGCTAAAAGCATCGGCTGATGCTCAGGAAGTCAAAGCCTCAATATTGCCAAAGAAAAAATCTGGTTAAGTCCAGAAGCGTTGAGTGAAGGCAATTCACTCAATGCCAAGAAGCAAAAGCATCGACATGACAATATACAGTCAAAGCCGCAAGGTTGCTGTCAAAGAAATCTATCTAAGTACAGAAGTGTTGAGTGAAGGCAGTTCACTCAATGCCTCCTTAACAGATAATCCTACCAAGTATAGAAGCGTTGAGTGAAGACAGACCACTCAACGCCTCATCAAGAAAACTGGCAAAGTCAAAAAGTGTTGAGTGAAGAAGGATCACTGAATGCCTTCTAGCAGAGTAAATCAACTAAGTCTAAATGCGTCGAGTGATGAAGGTTCACTCGACGCCTAAGCTGTTAGACTAGAATTGTCTACATTCGTTGAGTGATAATGGACCACTCAATGCACTCAACGCCACTAGTCAAAATTCAGCTAAGTATTAGTGAGTTGAGTGACAAGGCTTCACTGAACGCCAAAGCAGAATTACTAGAATTTTGGCTAAGTCCATAGGAGCAAAGTCATGCTGACGTCAGCAAAAATTCAAACAATGCAGGATCGTCTTGCTATAGGACAAAAGGCACGCTTACCTATTGTACAATAATTAATGCAAAAGTGGTGGTATAGCTAACTACTATAGTGGTCCATACTGCTCAGAGAGTCGTTGGACGGGGGAATACTTATTCAGAATTCCGAGGAAAAGGAACTTAACTTTTGTGAAAAAAGTTTTTGAGCTTTATCTTCTTCCTCTCGACAGAGTTGTAGAGCTTGAAGAAAAACTATTTAACTGTTGTTCTGAAGTTCAACCAGGTTACTTCTGATAGCCTCACCTTCAACAACTAAGTTCAGGAAGACTTCTTCTTGAGTAGTTTCACAGCACAAGCAGAATATTCTTGAAGATCCATTCTTGGTGCTGTGAAAGGTATATGACTGAGTATTCTAAGTTCAGGAAGAGGCAAACTCAAAGATCATTTCTTTGGAGTCAAATCATCAACAAAAAATAACAATTATTATATAGGATCTTAGCTAATCTGAGTTATAAGCCTGATTTATAAAGGCTGAGTGTAGGATCCATCTGTGGATTTGAGGTACGGCCTGTGTGCCTGAGCTATAAGTGAGTTTATTCACTGAGTGTAGGATCCTCCTGTGAATCTGAGTGTAGGGATATCCTCCTAGCCTGAGCTGTATGACTTTGGTTAAAGTCCGAGGTAGGTGATTTATGGATCACTGAGCTATAGGAGCATCATCTACTCTGAGTGGTAGGGCCTTGGGCCTGAGGTAGGACTTGGAGGAAACTGAGAGATCCCGAGGAATCTGTGTTTTAAGCTCTTGGAGCCGAGTTTGGAGATGTTGGCCTTGTCTAACACTATAAGACCCCAATTTTTTCTTTTAAACCACCGGGTCTTATGCCCAAAATCTCCGTTTTGCGGTGACACCGACGCTCGGGTGGGTCGCCACTACAAAACACCGATTATGTCGGCCTTAACAATCACCAAAGAAAGAGAAGTATACAGATAAGTTCAAGTCCACATATCATATATAATATGAAATAAAAATCAAAGCAATGCCCACATGATAAAGAAGTACTAAAGATGAAAGGTAAATGGAAATATAAACGGGCTTAAGCCCGGTACATCAAGTCCTCACTACGACACTCTCGTAACTCTCAACATCTAAGCAAAAGCAAACTAAAATCCATCCTCGACCCGTCACTGTGTAGTAGTGGTAGTGCACAATAACTGCTCCTCGTATCCTGGATCCTTGTCCTTCAGGTGCTGATGCTCCTACTTCTCGGTCCCCTAAAATGATGTGGTCATCGAACGTTAGTCATAAAGACTAAGTCACTATCATCCTCACCTCACCCCCGCGACTCCTAGGCACCGTGTGGGGAGGATGAAAGTGGAGGACAAAAAAATAGAGTGGAACAAGCAGGTGAAAACTACCCTAGCAGGTGTATGTATAAAAGAACTATAACAAGAAAGCAGTAAAGTAAATAAGTAAAGTAGAACAGTAAGAATATGCAGAGTAAACTAAGAAATAAGTAACCTTAACTTATATGAATGCCCATACAAACTTATAAGTTAAGGGGTCTTTTGCAAAGCTCCCATCGTATAAGCTATCCCATACTAGTTTATACGATAGGGTGTTAGGTTATATGCAGGTATGTGTGTAGTGATATGTTATGTCATGATTCATGCAAGTGCAATACACGCACACGACTCTATGCACACGGACCTTTAGTTCCCCCTATTTGGAAGCTAACATCACTCCTAGGAACCCCCGTAGTGGTCAACGGAGACAGTGGGTCAGGCCCCCCACTCCTAGGAGGGTAACTACACTACCAGGACTAGCCCTTCCGTACGCCTTTGAAGGACACAACTAGAGTCTCCACGTACTAATGCTGGCCATATCCACCAGTCTTCCTTTGGGCTAAGTGAGAACCACACTAGCCGAGTCGACGTATCGATGCCAGTGCGATCGACCTTATAATACCAAATACCCACCACCTTTATGCACATGAAACCATAAATCCCCGAGCCATCGGCTCCCCAGACTAACCTGTCTGTCTCAACTACCTTCCGGGCCCTCAACTCGCCGGGCTAACCTGCCCATTTCCACAACCACCGAGCCTACCGCTCGGATAAACCCAACTAAACTAAGCTCCCGAGCCATCGGGGTGTGTGAAGGTGAAGCCCTAGTTTATACTAGTTGCTCTTTAGTAATTATTCCTACAGTTTAGGTTTACCTTGGACTTGCCAGGGCATGCCCGGTGAAGGGCTCTCGGGGGCACTAGGAACTATGATGGTAGCTGAAGCCCATCGTTCCCTTTCGCAAGACACTTAATATTATTGATATCTACCCAGGTCCCAATCCCATTTAATGTTATACTGGATCTAGCCCTAGTGCATTTGACTCTTTCTCTCTCCACAGGAAAGACGATCCTTCGTCGATCTCGAACACCACTTACTCTAGTCAACCCATCACTCCTCCCCATGATGATTCCTAACGGTGAACTAATTTTCACTTTCCCAAAATCAGTATACCATTAACCCATCTCCCTATGCCTAATCCACATGTTATTGCAATTTCTGCAGTTTTACTATATGCAGACCAATCTAAACTATATGCTGTACATGATAGGAAGTACTCTAAATTTTCATCCAAAATCCCTAAGATAATTAATAAGGGTCTATCATGATATACTTAGTCTAAATCCAGAAACTTGTAATTTTCCTAATTAATTTGACATTTATCTAATTTTCCCAAAAATTAGGCCACAGGTGATTTTGAACATGAAGTACTAGATTTAATTAGGTTATGGCCTTTCAAAAATTATTATCACTATATGATGCCAAAATAACAGAGAATACCAAGTTTCAAAAACTTTCATAAAAGTATTAGCCCCTAAATAATTAATTCAAGATAAATATAATAAATATAATTAAAGAGAGAAGTACCTCAAAATATTATCCAAAAATTACAAAACAATTACCAGGCTTTTAATATGATCATAAATCATCACTCACTAAGTTTCATAATATTCTAAGTTATTTTAACCATGATTTTTTCAAAATCTTCCATAGGGGCAACATATAGGTTATAACTACAAGTATGAGTTAATGTCTTCCAAACATCCTATAATAAATTCCAGAGACTCATATTATTATAAAAACTCTTCTACCAGAATTTCATGAATATCCAAGGTCATATGACCCTTCAAATTTTCTAATAAATGTATAGGCCTAAACAATTCTCAATTGATTTAAGTTGTGTGCCTAAGTCTAAATATCACCAAATTCCTTCCTAGGGCTATTCACCACCCTATGACTTCATGTACAAAACTCTAAGTCCATACAAGGACATATACACCATGTCTTTCTCAAACCCCCAAAGTTCAATCTTAGGGTTTGAACTAGGGTCCTAGGGCAAATCCACCCCAATCCATCTCAAAATCCATGAGAGGGTGTTTTTACTGACCATGGAGCTCTGGCCAAAGTCCCAACCCCTTTGGGTGAGAATTGGCCCCTCTATGCCCCAAACACTCTTTTGCCCTAAATTACCATTAAGGGACCAAACTTTGGTCACACCAATACCTATTCAAATCAACCCTAAAGAGGCTGAAATTTATATCAGGGTCATATAATTACCCTAAGAGTCAGCCACCAAAATTTTGGGGACTCCTGATGTCACTAGACCCTCTAATTAAATCATACAAGGTTTATTAGCTTATTACAAAAACTATAGGAATTTTTTTTCCAAAAATTCCCATTTTTGGATATGTTATATGTATTGGTAAGAGTGACCCCCATCCCAAATTTCAAGTCATTTGGATGGCTGGATTGATGGGGGCACTCAATTTAGTCTCTGACCAAGCCTATGTATAGGATGCACCATTTTGAGTGTTGTGGTCAAACAACTTACCCAAATGGGTTGAAATATATTTTAAATTAAAGTAGATGTCAAGGGCTACAATTTAAATGTTGGCCACTTTTCATGTTTCAGCCTCTAAGGGCCTTATTTATTTTATTTAAAAGGGTGCACAGGAAGGGTTAAAAAATACACATTTATATGATTTATATAATATCAGATCCAACGATGATGAAGTTATCTTCAACCTCCAGCCAATGGCCGTGATTCACCCGACCTAAAGAAGCTTCCAAGTCATTTTGTCAGTGATCCAGTCCCTTCCCTGGCCGGCCACCACCATCACCACCTCCGTTGAGGTGGTGGCTATCGTCGGAAGGCGGCACGACCGCCGGAGGGGCGGTTTCCAGTGAACTCACAAGGAACAAAAACCATGAAAATTCATGGAATCCGAAAATGGAAATCAGCCTGATTGGGCTCGATTTCAAATCCTATTGATCTAGGAAGCTAACACAAGGGGAGAGGAGGAGAAGCGGACCTTATTTGGGGTTCGACGATGGCGGCGGAGGCGGTTGGCCATGGTTTTTCCCCTCTCCGGTGAGCTTACCCGATTCCTTGATCCTCTACCAAAACCTTTGATCCAATATATGATTTCGATTGCCATCCATCTTCTAAAGCTAATGGTGAATTTAGATTTAAGTGAGGAGGGCTCTATAGGGGGAATATGAGGAGGAGAATTTCAGACATGATGGTTGGGCTCCTCCAATAATGGTGGCTGACTAGAAATTGATGGAAATCTCTTCCCAAGGGTCAGGGGAGATGAATGGAGGATTAGGGGGATGAATGAGGTGGCCCATGGTCTCCCTCCATAACTCCTCTCTCTTTCTTATTTCTCTCTCCTCCATTAAAGGGCAACTTGAGGTTTCTCTCTCCTAGTCACCACCTCCAGAATTTCAATGGCAATTTAAGTAAATTCCTGCCTCCTAAAGCTAATGGGCCACTTAAGTTAGGCTTAGCCCAAGTGGATTGGGCTCAAGCTAGCCATTTAGGCTAGTTTGACCTAATTCTAGGGTGGGGTTGTGTAACGTCCCAATTCGCGCTAGGCCCCTTGATTGCGTATTTGAGTCAAGGGGGCTGTGGTGAGCCCAATGGGGGTGTGGGTGAATAGGTGCGGACGTACGAGAAATGAGGAAAACAAGGCAAAATGGCATTTCTGGCTGACACGGGTATGGACACGGCCGTGTCCATACCCGTGTGCCTCATAAAAATAGGCTTACCAGTCAGAGAGGTACACGGGTATTGGGACACGGCGTGTCCCTACCCGTGTGCCGAGGACACGGGTCGAGACACGGCCGTGTCTCTACCCGTGTGCCGCAACCCTGACCCGGCAGAAGTTGTTCTGGGATGAACACGATCCTAGACACGGCAGGCAACACGGCCGTGTCACTTGAACACGGGTAGGAACACGGCCGTGTGCCTACCCGTGTCTGCGGTGTATAAAAAGGAAAAAGTTGTGAAACCCTAGCATTCATTCCCCTTTCTTCTGCCCCAAAATTTCTGAGAGAGTTCTTGGCTGGAGGAGGAGGAAGAGCTTGCCGGAGCCATCCTTGGAGGAATCAAAACACCGCCACCGTCAAGGGAAAAACAATGCCGCCGCGAAGGAGTGCGAGGCTCATGGCCGGCCATGGTGGTACCGCTGGACTTGAGGTGAGCTTCCTCCCCTCTCCCTTGGTGCTAGATCTATAGTTATTTTAGGAGAGACATCGACTCCATAGAGTCTTGATGGTGAGGAGGAGAGTTCTTAGGATAAGCCATGCCTAGGTTTTCTAGGCTTAGTTTCCCTCAACCTTCTCATCATTCAAAGTGGAGATGAGAGGGGTTTTCGTTGAGGGTTTGGCTTTGAAAGGAGAAATAAGGTTGGGTGTGATTTCTGGAGAAGTTTATGCGAGGTCGTTGCAAGGAAGAAGATGAACGGATGCCGTTCATCTCGCCTTAAGATGCGTGCAGAAATCTGATTTCTGCACGCGGCGACCTTCGTGGCCAATTTCGGAGGTGTTCTGGCCAGATCTGGGTGAACGACTCAACACGAAAGTCGTAGCCCTTGAAATTACCTTTCCAACGAGTGGTTGCTCGTTTCCATGCGATACCTGTAGCCACGGGAAAGCTGGTTCGAGTCCGCTGCGTTCGGGAAAATTCCTGTACAGGAAACTGTTTCCTGTACGTATTCGAGTTGAATTTCTGGTATGTTGCGACCAGATCTGGGCGATCGACTCAACACGAAAGTCGTAGCCCTCGCGAATACCTTTCCAACGAGGGGTTGTGCATTGTGATCGGATTCCTGTAGCTCCAGGAATCCCTGTTTTAGTATCGGGCTATCCTATGTTATTGCACTTGTTAATTTATAATGCTAGCACTCTTGCAATGATTGTGATTTGCTCATTTGTTATCTTGTTCCCATATATCTATAATGTTGTTGTTACTATAATTTAGCATGGTTACTCATTTGGTTGTGTAATAAGGAATAACCATGCAATGGTAGAGAAATGGATTGGATGGGAAGGCTAGATATTAGGAGTTGAGATTGGTATAGGATATATTTATACAATTTGGTGTTGAACTTATCTATTATGCGTAGTGTTGAGGTGAATTCATTGAATAGGTGGGCGTGAACATGATGAACACTATGTGAAGAGTATTTTGTAACCGTAATTCGAGCCCAAGGGGTTTATTAACAACCGATGCTTAGAGTTGAAGTCTCCCTACGGGTAGCATCGAGTGAGTTGTTTTGGGGCATGTGATGTGCGACGATTCATCGTGTCGCGATATTGAGATAATGACTGTGGCAGGTCTACGGGTTCGCCAGTCGTCACACCGATGGGAGCCAATGGGTAGACCTTGGGCGGTAGGGTTAGATACTTGGTGTCCATAACCCGAGATCTCCTCCGCGCTATGAGAACGGTTGGGCTTGCACCTCATGCGTTTCCGAGGTTCCATCCGGTTCGAAATCAAAGGCCAGGTTGGGCTGTGTTCTTGGTGCACATCCACCCAAGACCCCTTCTGAGCCGTAGTACGCATGTGAGCTCCGCTGTTGTGTTCTTAGCGTTGAGGCGTACGGGGGCCTAGGATAGGTAGTGTGATACCACCTAGTAGCGGAGACGCCCGCTCCACTGTCGCCGTCTGGCCACGACAGACGACGCCTGAGAGGTTAGTTACCTACTCGAAAAGTGGGAACTTCTAGTCTGTGTCGACATAGCAACTTGCATGTGCGTGCGCATGATTCGGTCATAACATAACATTCATTTCATGTCATTCATTGCATACACAAGATCCTCATCGTATAAGTTTGTATGGGCACTCTTATACGATGAGTTACTATACTGTTAAGCCGATCCTTAACTTATAAGTTTGTATGGGCACTCTTATAAGTTAGGTTACTATTCTGATTAATTATACCTGCTGTCATATATTATTGATATTTGTAGAACTGCTAGTTGTGTAGCGTAGTTTATACTTCACCATATTTACTGTCACCTGCTTGTTTACTCGCTTATGTATATATATTGTACCTGTGTTCCTTTCTCCGCCCGGTGCCGAGGAGTCGCCGGGGGAGCAGATGTGAAGCCACTTAGTCTTATGACTAACGGTTGCTACGTCTTCCTTTTTAGGAGGAAACCCCGCAGGTAGAGCGACAACGGACTATGCAGCAGGACAGCCAGGCCCGGATGATAGGACCTGAGGTGGTGGTGCCATCGGCACCGTCAGTGAGAGTCGTGAGTGTTTTCATGTAGCCGTTTGGCAAAACATTTCTAGACTCTTGTTCTTTTGTACAAGCCTGTTGTGCTTATTATCTTCCGCTACTTTTGGACTTTAACTTAGCTGTGAACTGAACTGCTTTTAGCTTTACTTTTCTGTTATGGTTGGGTTGGCATAATTGTTGTGATATGGATTGTAGCCGGCGGAATAGGCGTCTTGTGGTAAAGGCTAACCCGTGTGTTAGTGCTACCGCAAGGCGGCTATTTCGGGCATAAGGCTCCCCTCGTGCCGCGTGTTGTGTTCCGGGAGGGGGGTCTTACAAATGGTATCCGACTTAGCCAATCTTCACCTACAGCAGTCAGGTAACAATGGGCCACTCCCATTCGATTAGTCGGTTTGGGGACAAACCGACTTAGCGGAAGCAGTGGTGTGCCCATATGTAATTCACACTAAGTTGTCCAACTTTGACATTAGTTTTAGCCAACCTGACCCCAGTTTGTACCTTGCGTATAGGTCCCAGCGCAGGTGGAGCCGGTTGGGGGCACTCCTACCCCTTCCGTCCCTTCACAATTCCAGCAGTCGGAACTGGGACAAATGCTGTCAGCCATATTGGATGCATTTAAAGCCCAGCAAGCTCCGGTTCAGCAACAAGCGCCAGGCTCCAACTGGTTGAGCACCTTCCGTGCCCTGTCCCCTCCTGCCTATCTTGGGACAGAATCGCCGGTGTGCACCGAGGAATGGCTTGATACCGTGCAGGAATTGATGGCTGGCATAAGATGTCCGAACAGCATGGCGGTGACATTGGTAGTGACGCTGCTTGAGCTGCACGCCAAAAGGTGGTGGAAGTCCCTCATGGGCTCCACTTTCCAAGGGCGGTTGTACACGGACATCAGTTGGAACGAGTTCACCGAGGCTTTTCTGGATCACTTCATCCCTTCTTCTGCTCGGGATGGACTTGAAGAAAAATTTCTGCAGCTGAAGCAGGGATCGAAATCGGTAACGGAGTACCAGAGGGAGTTCCAACACCTCGCTAGGTTTGCCGATTCCTATGATTTGGACGATAGAGGCTACGCGAAGCGCTTCTACAAAGGATTAAGGGATCCCCTGAGGCAGGCCCTTTTGTTTATAGCCGATGGAAGCCTGGCAGAAATCATCGACATGGCAAAGAGACTGGAGGCGGACCACATGGGGTGTGGCAAGAGACCTGCGGAAGGAGTAATTGAAGTCGGCCCTAGTAATAGAAGGCGGAATGATCATGGTAGAGGAAGGGGAAACCACAGAGGCGGTCGGTGGGTCAACCGGAACCATCGGGTGGAGTACCCAATTCCGCAACCACTACCTTTACCACCACCACCGCAGCAGCAATATTATCAACAACCTGGGGGCCGACGTGAGGTGATATGTTTTGAGTGCAACCAACCGGGGCATGTCCGGCGAGTTTGCCCGCGACTGATCGGGGATGCTCCTATTGCTCCCCCTCCAGTAGCTCCACGGGGGCGAGGGCACATGCGTGGCCGAGGAAGAGGACCACCAGGGAGAAATCAAGGACATGCACGGGAGCATGTATTCGCATTGGATATGACTCAGGAGAGAAATCCGCAGGAAGTCATCACCGGTACGTGCAAAATTTATTAATACTATATGACTTGTTAGATTTACGATACAAATGTTACGCGCAATTTTGAATGGTGATTACCTTTTTGGAACCTAGGCACTGTCATGGTTAGCGGGAGGCCCGCCTATACGTTATTTGACACGGGTGCATCTCACTCGTTCATTTCGGCGGACTTCGTGAAGGACTTGGAGGGAGTGCAACACTTCACGGGCACTACTCAAAGGGTGCGCCTTCCGGACGGCTCTGAGATGACGTCGTCAGCAAGTTGCGACTTCGACACCCTTATTGGAGGAAAGTTCTTTGAAACTCCGGCTACAGTGTTAAGAATCCCGGAGTTCGATCTCATCCTGGGCATGAGGTGGTTGAACTGGCACCACGCCAGGATCAATTGTGCGGAGAAGCAAGTTATGTTGAGGCATGGAGACTCGGAAGTCATCTTCCAAGGTATTAAATTCGCACCCCGTAAATTATTGTCTTCAATCCAAGTTATGAAATCTCATATGGAAGGGGACGAGGTCTATGTAATTTGCTTCGAGTTGAAGAAATTGACACTAGAAGTCAAGGATGTGCGGGTGGTGCGAGAATTTCCCGAGGTATTCCCCGAGAAATTGCCGGGACTACCCCCGCATAGGGAAGTGGACTTCCAAATCAAGCTAATTCCGGGTGCCAAGCCCGTCTCACGAGCTCCATACCGAATGGCTCCGAAGGAACTTGCAGAGTTTAGAGTCCAGCTTCAGGAATTGGTGGAAGCAGGGTTCGTTCGCCCAAGCTCGTCGCCTTGGGGAGCGCCCGTTTTGTTCGTCAAGAAGAAGGATGGCACCTTGCGGTTATGTATTGATTATCGAGAGTTGAACCGGTTAACGGTGCGGAACACCTACCCCCTACCGCGCATTGATGAATTGTTTGATCAATTGGTGGGATCATATTGGTTCTCCAAGTTAGATCTGCGTTCGGGATATTATCAGCTGAGGATACAAGAAGATGACATTCAGAAGACGGCGTTCAGTTCGAGATATGGTTTGTATGAATTCACCGTGATGCCGTTTGGGCTCATAAACGCCCCTTCCGCCTTTATGAGCTTGATGAACAAGGTGTTCAGCCCTTATTTGGACATCTTTGTCATCGTGTTCATCAATGATA
This sequence comes from Platanthera zijinensis, assembly GCA_039513925.1. Lineage (NCBI taxonomy): Eukaryota > Viridiplantae > Streptophyta > Magnoliopsida > Asparagales > Orchidaceae > Platanthera > Platanthera zijinensis. The sequence goes on from CM077079.1 coordinate 197,585,384, forward strand.
TCCTAGTCTACTCCAAGACTGAAGCAGAACACGCCGAACATCTAACTTTAGTGCTGAGGAGACTAAAGGAGCACACTTTGTTTGCCAAGTTCAGCAAATGCGAGTTTTGGCTTTGAGAGGTCGCGTTCTTGGGCCATGTGATTAGTGGGGCGGGGCTAGCTGTAGATCCGGCCAAGGTGCGGGCCGTGAAGGAGTGGTCACCATTGAAGTCAGCGGCCGACATACGGAGCTTTCTTGGACTTGCCGGGTACTATCGCAAGTTCGTGAAAGGCTTCTCGAAGATCGCCCTTCCCCTTACTACGCTGACCAAGAAGGGTGTGCCGTTTGAATGGACACCCCAGTGCGAAGCTGCATTCCAAGAGTTGAAGGACAGATTGACGACTGCACCCATCCTAGCTCTTCCATCTGGGAAGGAGGGCTTTCAAGTTTACACGGATGCGTCGTATCAAGGGATGGGAGCTGTGTTGATGCAGAATGGGCATGTGATCGCTTATGCTTCAAGACAGTTGAAGAAGCATGAAGCCAGCTACCCGGTGCATGATCTAGAGTTGGGAGCGGTGGTATTCGCCTTGAAGATGTGGAGGCATTATTTATATGGCGTCCACTGCGAGATCTACTCGGATCACAAAAACCTGAAGTACGTTCACACCCAAAAGGAGTTAAACTTGAGACAGCGACGGTGGTTGGAGTTCTTGTGCGACTACGAATTCACCTTGAATTACCACCCCGGGAAGGTTAATTCCGTAGCTGATGCCTTGAGCCGAAAGGCACCGAGAACGAGCACGGAATCCCGCTTGATGAGGATGGAGTTAATCCGGACGCTGCAAGAGATGGAAATCACTTTGGTCTTTAAGAATCAACCGGAAGAGTATACAGAATATTTGGCCGCGATGAGTATAGTTTGCAACATACGAGACCGGATCCGTACGGAACAAAAGAAGGATGCGGCTTTAACCCCGGCTTTCAAGTCAATGGAGGATGGGACTACGGAAGAATACTCCCTAAAAGACGGCCTCATCCATTTTCGTGGCCGGCTTTACATCTCCGAAGGTGACAACATTCGGGAGGATATTCTAAAGGAGGCCCATTGCTCCAAGTACTCGGTGCACCCGGGGATCGCAAAGATGTACACCGATTTGAGAAAAACAATGTGTTGGCCGGGCATGAAGAGGGATGTCAAGTACTTTGTTACTCATTGTGTGGCCTGCCAAATGGTGAAGGCGGAGTGTAGAAGCCCCGGTGGAATGCTACAGTCGTTGCCCATCCCCGAATGGAAATTTGAGGACATCTCCATGGACTTCGTCCACGGGTTACCTCGCTCGCGCTCGGGGAATGATTCTGTGTGGGTGATAGTTGACCGGTTGACCAAGGTAGCCCGATTTATCCCAATGAAGAAGGAGGTGCAAGTGGGCGTCTTAGTGCGTCTCTTTGTGGAACAATTTGTGCGGTACCATGGTGTGCCAAAGACGATCGTCTCCGACCGGGATGGTCGGTTTACTTCAAGAGAATGGAGGGCTGTACAGGCTTATTTGGGTTCGCGCCTCGCCTTTAGCACAGCCTTTCACCCACAAACGGACGGGCAATCTGAACGAACCATCCGAACATTGGAGGACCTATTGAGGTTGTGTGTGCTAGATAAAGGAGAACCATGGGAGAGACTCTTACCTCTCGTGGAGTTCTCTTATAATAACAGTCATCAAGCCAGTATTGGAATGGCACCTCATGAAGCTTTGTATGGAAGGAGGTGTAGAACACCCTTGTCCTGGGTGCAAGACGAAGATCCGAAGACATTGGGAAATGAGTATATTGATGACACGGACGCGGTGGTTAGGTTGATCCGGGATCGAATGCTAGAGGCTCAAAGCCGACAGGCGAAATATTACAACGCAAGGCACCGTATGGTGGAGTTTCAAGTGGGTGATAAGGTGTTCCTGAAGATTCGACCGATGCACGGAGTGTCGCGGGTACGTGGAGTCAAGAAGCTTAGCCCAAGGTATGTTGGGCCCTATGTCGTAGTGGAAAGGATTGGCCCTCTGGCCTATCGATTGGAGTTACCACCGGAGCTGGAGAACCTTCACGACGTGTTCCATGTATCGTCGCTTCGGAAGGCTTTGCTGCGGCCTGAACAGTATATCCCCACGACGGATGGTGCCGTGGCGTCTGATAGGTCTGTGCGACTGGAGCCGGTGCGGATCATTGATAACGAGACAAGAACCTTGCGCCGCAAAAGTGTTCCCTTGGTGAAAGTGCTATGGTCTAATCATGGGAAGGAGGAGTTCACATGGGAGCCAAGGGATTTGATGCAAGGGCGCTACCCGGAATTATTTACTCCAGGTAAAAATTTTATTTGAAAGCATAGTTCCCTTTTATGTGTTTCACTCCCATAGCCTTACCCTGATTTCGGGGATGAAATCTTTTATTTTGTTTATAGGATTTGTAACGTCCCAATTCGCGCTAGGCCCCTTGATTGCGTATTTGAGTCAAGGGGGCTGTGGTGAGCCCAATGGGGGTGTGGGTGAACAGGTGCGGACGTACGGGAAATGAGGAAAACAAGGCAAAATGGCATTTCTGGCTGACACGGGTATGGACACGGCCGTGTCCATACCCGTGTGCCTCATAAAAATAGGCTTACCAGTCAGAGAGGTACACGGGTATTGGGACACGGCGTGTCCCTACCCGTGTGCCGAGGACACGGGTCGAGACACGGCCGTGTCTCTACCCGTGTGCCGCAACCCTGACCCGGCAGAAGTTGTTCTGGGATGAACACGGCCCTAGACACGGCAGGCAACACGGCCGTGTCACTTGAACACGGGTAGGAACACGGCCGTGTGCCTACCCGTGTCTGCGGTGTATAAAAAGGAAAAAGTTGTGAAACCCTAGCATTCATTCCCCTTTCTTCTGCCCCGAAATTTCTGAGAGAGTTCTTGGCTGGAGGAGGAGGAAGAGCTTGCCGGAGCCATCCTTGGAGGAATCAAAACGCCGTCACCGTCAAGGGAAAAACAATGCCGCCGCGAAGGAGTGCGAGGCTCATGGCCGGCCATGGTGGTACCGCTGGACTTGAGGTGAGCTTCCTCCCCTCTCCCTTGGTGCTAGATCTATAGTTATTTTAGGAGAGACATCGACTCCATAGAGTCTTGATGGTGAGGAGGAGAGTTCTTAGGATAAGCCATGCCTAGGTTTTCTAGGCTTAGTTTCCCTCAACCTTCTCATCATTCAAAGTGGAGATGAGAGGGGTTTTCGTTGAGGGTTTGGCTTTGAAAGGAGAAATAAGGTTGGGTGTGATTTCTGGAGAAGTTTATGCGAGGTCGTTGCAAGGAAGAAGATGAACGGATGCCGTTCATCTCGCCTTAAGATGCGTGCAAAAATCTGATTTCTGCACGCGGCGACCTTCGTGGCCAATTTCGGAGGTGTTCTGGCCAGATCTGGGTGAACGACTCAACACAAAAGTCGTAGCCCTTGAAATTACCTTTCCAACGAGTGGTTGCTCGTTTCCATGCGATACCTGTAGCCACGGGAAAGCTGGTTCGAGTCCGCTGCGTTCGGGAAAATTCCTGTACAGGAAACTGTTTCCTGTACGTATTCGAGTTGAATTTCTGGTATGTTGCGACCAGATCTGGGCGATCGACTCAACACGAAAGTCGTAGCCCTCGCGAATACCTTTCCAACGAGGGGTTGTGCATTGTGATCGGATTCCTGTAGCTCCGGGAATCCCTGTTTTAGTATCGGGCTATCCTATGTTATTGCACTTGTTAATTTATAATGCTAGCACTCTTGCAATGATTGTGATTTGCTCATTTGTTATCTTGTTCCCATATATCTATAATGTTGTTGTTACTATAATTTAGCATGGTTACTCATTTGGTTGTGTAATAAGGAATAACCATGCAATGGTAGAGAAATGGATTGGATGGGAAGGCTAGATATTAGGAGTTGAGATTGGTATAGGATATATTTATACAATTTGGTGTTGAACTTATCTATTATGCGTAGTGTTGAGGTGAATTCATTGAATAGGTGGGCGTGAACATGATGAACACTATGTGAAGAGTATTTTGTAACCGTAATTCGAGCCCAAGGGGTTTATTAACAACCGATGCTTAGAGTTGAAGTCTCCCTACGGGTAGCATCGAGTGAGTTGTTTTGGGGCATGTGATGTGCGACGATTCATCGTGTCGCGATATTGAGATAATGACTGTGGCAGGTCTACGGGTTCGCCAGTCGTCACACCGATGGGAGCCAATGGGTAGACCTTGGGCGGTAGGGTTAGATACTTGGTGTCCATAACCCGAGATCTCCTCCGCGCCATGAGAACGGTTGGGCTTGCACCTCGTGCGTTTCCGAGGTTCCATCCGGTTCGAAATCAAAGGCCAGGTTGGGCTGTGTTCTTAGTGCACATCCACCCAAGACCCCTTCTGAGCCGTAGTACGCATGTGAGCTCCGCTGTTGTGTTCTTAGCGTTGAGGCGTACGGGGGCCTAGGATAGGTAGTGTGATACCACCTAGTAGCGGAGACGCCCGCTCCACTGTCGCCGTCTGGCCACGACAGACGACGCCTGAGAGGTTAGTTACCTGCTCGAAAAGTGGGAACTTCTAGTCTGTGTCGACATAGCAACTTGCATGTGCGTGCGCATGATTCGGTCATAACATAACATTCATTTCATGTCATTCATTGCATACACAAGATCCTCATCGTATAAGTTTGTATGGGCACTCTTATACGATGAGTTACTATACTGTTAAGCCGATCCTTAACTTATAAGTTTGTATGGGCACTCTTATAAGTTAGGTTACTATTCTGATTAATTATACCTGCTGTCATATATTATTGATATTTGTAGAACTGCTAGTTGTGTAGCGTAGTTTATACTTCACCATATTTACTGTCACCTGCTTGTTTACTCGCTTATGTATATATATTGTACCTGTGTTCCTTTCTCCGCCCGGTGCCGAGGAGTCGCCGGGGGAGCAGATGTGAAGCCACTTAGTCTTATGACTAACGGTTGCTACGTCTTCCTTTTTAGGAGGAAACCCCGCAGGTAGAGCGGCAACGGACTATGCAGCAGGACAGCCAGGCCCGGATGATAGGACCTGAGGTGGTGGTGCCATCGGCACCGTCAGTGAGAGTCGTGAGTGTTTTCATGTAGCCGTTTGGCAAAACATTTCTAGACTCTTGTTCTTTTGTACAAGCCTGTTGTGCTTATTATCTTCCGCTACTTTTGGACTTTAACTTAGCTGTGAACTGAACTGCTTTTAGCTTTACTTTTCTGTTATGGTTGGGTTGGCATAATTGTTGTGATATGGATTGTAGCCGGCGGAATAGGCGTCTTGTGGTAAAGGCTAACCCGTGTGTTAGTGCTACCGCAAGGCGGCTATTTCGGGCATAAGGCTCCCCTCGTGCCGCGTGTTGTGTTCCGGGAGGGGGGTCTTACAGGTTGACCTTAGTCAAAATGACTTTTTGGGTGAACCCCAATGGGTCCTTGGTGACCCATTGTCGTCCCCTAAGGTCTAGGAAGGGTTGGGTAGGGTTGGTTTGGAACCTTGGAGGTCACTTGACCCTTAATTAGGGAACTTTGACCACTTTGGGGCTAGGGTTGACTTTGGTCAACTTGACCTCTCGGGTTGACCCCAGTGGATCCTTAGTGACCCAATGAACCCCCTTTAGGGTCAAATTGGCTAAGGGAAGGTCCATTGGTCCTAGATAGGTCACTTTGACCATTTTAGGGTTAGGGTTGACTTTGGTAAACTTGACCACTTTGGTTGACCCCAATGGGTCCTTGGTGACCCATTGACCTCCCTTAAGGGTTAGGGGTGTTATGGTGGGGTCATGGAGTCAAGTTGAAGCCCTAAGGTAAAACACTAGGTCTGGTGATGAGGTTGTGCTATAGGCAGACCAAGGTGATTTCCACCTTTATGCCTGTTCACTTATTCTCTTGAGCTTCCTAGGGTTTTGACTTGACATAGTCATGACAAAACCACTCTTAGGGGTCTAGTTGGAAATGAGATGTTACAAACACACTATTAGAAAGGTAGGAGGGACAGTGGATGTACCCAGACTTTGGGGAATCACTATAAATATCCTACGTGTTGTTGTGTGATCTTGAAAGCTAACCCAAATCTAAATCACAACTCACCATAGTAAAAAGATTGTTAGAAAAGACATAAAAACCTATTCACCCCCTCTAGATGTTTAGCTACTCTTGAAAACAAAGACTTTCAACTTCCCCTTTAAAAACTCCTTTTGATCTTTGTGTTTGCCCAATTGAGTTCTCTTGATCTTTAGAGATCAGCCTCTCTCAATTGATTCAGAGTTGTGGATTTAGAGGATGAGCAATCCATATCATAAAAGGAGAGGATCCGCTCTTTAAATAGAACTCGGGAGCTAGCGCTGGTGTTAGAGTTACTACCGGGTGATAACTATATTTAGTAATCAACACACAAATAGTGGAAGATATGGAAGTCGTGCTCCACCAATTTTTGAACGATTGCTACCTCCCCGCAGTAGTGACTGATGACTTGGCGTTAGCGATGATTACGATCCACCGATGATCTCCTTCTCTTTTTGGCTCTGTGATCATGTGTTGATTGATGGTATTTCCTTAAGTTACCGTTGGGCGGTAGCATTACAACACCACAATAGGACTTGCTTAATATGTATTTCTCTCATCATTCTGTACGATCACAATATCGTATCAATTAGCTTTCTATATTCGAGCGCTACTACCAGCGTTAGAAGTTAACATCACACGTTAATGAGCTTTGACATCTTGCTTGTCTCCTCACTCAATATGTGCTACCACCTATACAACATGCATAATATAAATACATAAAAGACTATATCAAATATGTTACAATATGTCTGAGAGAACTAAGTTGTCAACCTAAATCACCTAGAGGGGGGTGAATAGGTGAAATGCGTGCCAAATGCGGAATAAAAAAAAACACAACACAGATAAGTAATCAAGCAATCACACAGACGACAAGAGATTTATAGTGGTTCCCCAATCTTGGGTACGTCCACTTTCCTCACCGATCTAGCAAATCACTAGACTCGGCTACTCCACTATCTCGGATTGCAAACCAATCCTACACCTCAAAACTATGTTCCTACAAAAAAACTCGATCCCAAACGGATCTACACTTGGAAGATAAAACTTCCTACCACTCGGAGATAGATCTCCTATAATGAAATTTGTTTGAAAAGAAAAACACAAATAATAATTAGCACAGATCTGGATCTTTGACTTTATCTTCTTCTTGAGAGCTTTTCGGTTTGAACAGAAACAGTTGAAGAAGACTTGAGAGAGATCCACGATTCTGAGATCTGGAATCACCACGATCAAGAAAATAAATCAGAGACGACGAAGCACGGAGAGATCGGATGATTCTTCTTGAGTCTGGATCGCTTGAGAATTAGAGATCGATAGCTGCGGCAGAGAGAAGATGATCCAGAGCTTCTTCCGAAAACTTTAATGGCGGCGGATGGAAAGATTAGGGTTTTCGGAATTTTCTCTTTCTTAAAAATAATCTCTGTAAACGCATGTATTTAGTCAAGTCTGAAAAGACCTATTTATAGGCGGTCTCCAACGGTCATAAGCATAATTAAGGATGACACGTGGACCAATCAGAAAGGACTTTTTGAAAATACACAAAGAAACTTGACTTAGAAAAATTCAGGAAATTTGAACAGACATACTCGAGAAACAGAGACATACTCGAGTAAGAGGTTACATACTCGAGTAGATATGAGGGATATACTCGAGTATCAAGATAGAAACTACTCGAGTGCTGCAGGGATCAATACTCGAGTGACTTAGAGAACCTACTCGAGTATGAGCAAATATACTCGAGTATAAACACTTGGAAAAATTTCTCAGATAAGACTTGAAGAGCTACTCGAGTATAAGAGTTTGAAATACTCGAGTATGGGGAAGATAGACTACTCGAGTATCTTAGGAAAACTACTCGAGTGATCACTATCCTACTCGAGTATGAAAATCAATCTACTCGAGTACAGAGTTACTTACTCGAGTATTTCAGAGAACTACTCGAGTATGTGGACTTTGGACTTAGAAAATTTCTTCTGAGATAGACTTCAATACTCCATAGTCCAAGTGCATGTTGATGAAGTGTGTCCCAATAGAGAGGCTATACATGAGCCAACACCTTGGATCACACAATGAGGAATTACATTGTATGGTCTTGTGTTTGGTTTCCCATTATAGACTGACATTGGTCTACACTTGGCAATAAGAACCTGCACACATACAACTCAAACACAATATCAAATACACCTTAATTCATCTTAGTTCAAGGTTTGACTTCCGACAAATATGAGGTATTGTGGAGACAAATCCCAACAATCTCCCCCTATTTGTAGATGTCAGCACCCTCTACACTAAGGTGAATTACTTAGATTAAAAAGAACAACAAAATATATACTGAAAAAAAATGAAATAGGAATAATAAAGATAGCCATAATTAGAATCAAATATATTTATATAGAAATGATTTCAAAAGATTAAATGTCCATATCCACATCCTCATTCACTCAAGAAGGGGCTCCTCTATACAGTCTTTCACTTTTAAGCTCTTGCCTCTCCAGGTAGCTGAAAGGTTTGGGAAAATAGGTCTTGGGCCTTGGTGGAGCAGCTGGATTGTTATATCCCCAATTTCTGTCATGCAATCTGATTTTTATTTGAGATACATCATACGCTTTCCATTCTGCGTTGCTATAGTAGTGATCTCTATTTTCACCAAAATCTGTTACCAGCTTCAAGGTATCAAGGATAAGAGACTTGGAGGTAGGACTCCAAACTTCTGCATGAATAACTTCTGGTCTACCTTCTGTATCTAGGGCAGGCTCTCTCCTTGGTGCAGAACAGCTAGCAGAAGCGCCGTCACCATATTTCCTTTTCTTTCTGGGGGCACCCTGAGAACTTGGAGGAAACTCATCTTGCCACATATCAGCATAAGAAAGAGGAGGCTCAGTCATGTCACCAGTAGGTCTAGGTGAGAAGACTGGCACATACTCTGGAATGTTGGCCTGAGCTGGAAAGTTAGCCTGATCTGGAGCACCTGAGGGAGGATGTTCTTCAAGAGGATCTAGGACCTTTGGAATAATGGCAGGGTTAAGTTGGGAGTTGGGAAAGTTCTAATTATGCACCCATACAGCAGTGTCATAGATATAGAACTTTACAGATTGAAGTTGAGCAAGGATGTCTGCTTTCATTTCTTTGACTAGACTATCCACAGATGCTTTAGATTATTCAGATATTTTTTCAACTTGTTCTTTGACTATCTTCTCCCCCTTGGTGATATCTACTGAGAGTTGGGCATTTGCTTCATCTCTAAATGTTCCAACTTCCTCACAAACTTTCATAACATTCGCGGTAGCATCCTTGTCCAATTGAATCTGATTATTTGTAATTGTTTCAGCTTGATCTTTGAGGACACCTATACTGGTGATAGTATGATCTAGGGCTTTGCCACCCAACTGAAATAGTCTCTTGAGCTCATCAGTGTTTGCTTGAATTTCAACAAAGCCTCTACTCATCTCAGTTTCAAGAGTAGAGATCTTGTTGTTCACTGATGCCAGAGAATCATCAAAGTATTTTCTCTGTTCACGAAACATTTGCCCAGTCTGACTGACTAAATCTGAGGAGCTAGAGGGATCTGAGGCTGGGGCAGAGGCTGAGGGAACAGGAGCAACCCAGGGGGGAATTTCAGTAATCACAACTAAGCTTTCAGCTCTCTTGAAGGGTGGTATCACAACTGAATCTTCTGTATTGATGAAAGAGGGAAGAGAGAAGTCTAGTGTCCTCAGAGGAGCATCCACTGGTTCTGGAGACATGTCCTCGTCATCAGACAGTAGATTAATCTCTGACTGACCTTGCTGTTTATCAGGGGACTGATCAGGAGAGGTAGGGGGTACCTTTGTAGGGGAGGGAGAAGGATCCTTAGCAGGGGAGGGGTCTGCTTGAGAGTGATAATCAAGAGATAGCATAACTGAATCATCTTGAAACACTGGAGCATCGGACCTGAGCTCATCAATCAGTCTGTTAATATCTTCAGCAGTAGATAGAAGGTTTTCTTGAGCTTGAACTTCTGAGGTGAGATCTTCTGGAGGTGGAGAAGGAGGAGGAGTAGGATCTTGGATCAGATCTTGCTGAGAAGAGACTTCTGAAGCTTTGTGCTGAGGATTAGATGAGGCAGGCTCCTCCTCAACTATTGCACCCGAGGTGGTAATAGTGTGATGTAAAGGAGGAGATGGAATCCTGTCATCTGAGACAAGGGGCTCTCTGGGCTCATCTTCTGAGGTAACAACTGCTTTTGAGGCTTGAGCAGTGTTGAGGAGTTTGATTTCATATCTTTGGATTGAGAGGATGGATACTTTCTTCATATGATGGAGGGGAGTGCCTTTAGATAAATCAAACACTGTAGGATTAAGCTCATGGAGGAGGAGTGAGATAATCCTGGCATAGCTTGGTTTTTTCACACTTTCTCTGATTTTGTCTAGTATCATCATTACAAACTGGAATTTCTTTCGGCAGACTATGGCTTGCATAACGTCAAAAAGATTTTGGGAAATATCTCTGAGGGAATAGGTTTTGCACAGAAGAACTTTGGCAATCACATCCACAAGAAATTTGCCCTCTGAATTGTTATCTGCACGGCGGAACGAATATGCTTCATACAGGTTTATTCCATAGAAGAAGCTGGTTCTTTCGGAATCTTCAGGAGTCAGATCATCTTCTTCATCCACCACTGGCAATTTTAACAGAGTAGCTAAGGAAGTTTTGTCCAGACGGATTTTGATCCCACTGACCTTGGATTTTAGAACTGTACCATTGCGCTTGACCTTCAGATTTTTGAAGAACTCCTCGACTGTAGGGAAAATGACTTTGCACGGTGTCTGGAGGATGAACGAGAGTCCGGCGGTGTCGAACAGAATGAGCAGGTTTCGGAAATCATCGGAGAGGTCGGCTATACCTTCAGGGTCAAGCTCTGAGCCGATTCCGATCTTGGAGGAGGGAGCCATCGACGATTCTGGAGAACGGAAGAGACGAAAACGACAGAGCTCTGCGGGTTCCGGAATATGAAGCGATGACGGCTACTCGGGAGAATGAGGAGTGGAAAGGATTTCCGATTTCTAAATATATATATGACCCTAATTAGGTTTAAGTAGGAGTGATAAGGATAAAATCATACCTGTTACGGAGCGGCAAGCACTTTGGAGCGAATAGAAAAAAATTCAAATTGCTGATTGCCGTATACTCGAGTGTATTTCGCCATACACGAGTAGGAGATGGAGCATACACGAGTAGGTCAAGTACATACACGAGTAGATTACCAACTACTCGAGTATGGAAATTTTGTCACTCGAGTATTCTCCGTTTACTCGTGTATAAGTCTCTATATACTCGAGTATATCCCTTTGAAGGACGATTTGCTTGGGAGAATTTTACTGCCATTGATATCTTCAACTCTGAGCCTGTCTTTGAATCCACCATCACTATTCCTCTTTGTTGAGCAGCCCGAGTTCCATTTTGAAGAATGAAAACTTGGACTCCTCCAGCGGTTTGGTGAATATATCTGCAACTTGCCTGTTAGTGGCGACATATTGTAGATCTATGTCTCCGTTTTCCACATGCTCCTAGATGAAGTGATATCGAAGCTCTATGTGCTTTGTCCGGCTGTGGGAGAATGGGTTGTTGGCGATTGCTATTGCGCTGGATGAGTAGCAAAACAGAGGAATGTTCTGGAACTTCATGTTATAGTCTTCAAATTGATTCTTGATTCATAGAAGCTGTGCACAACAGCTGCCTACAGAGATATACTCTGATTCAGCCGTTGAGATGGCTACACAGTTCTGCTTCTTACTGCTCCAGGAAATAAGTCTCCTTCCGAGAAATTGGCAAGTCCCGGAAGTACTTTTCCTGTCGTCTTTGCTTCTTGCAAAATCTTCATCTGAAAATCCAATTAGTTCACTATCATTACTTCTTGGGTACCATAAGCCAAGATTTGATGTACCTTTGTGGTATCTCAAGATTCGCTTTGCAGTAATGTAGTGAGATTCCTTAGAGTTCACCTAAAATCTAGCACATACACATGTGGAAAACATTATGTCTGGTCTACTTGCGGTAAGGTAGAGCAAGGACCCAATTATGCTTCTGTACTTGGTTTCATCAAAAGGTTTCCCTTTCTCATCCTTGTTCAGAGACATGGCTGAGGCCATTGGAGTCCTCATAGAGGTTGCATTCTCCATTCCGAATTTCTTAAGTAGCTCTTTGGTGAACTTGGTCTGTGAGATGAAAATTTCATCCTCAGATTGTTTCACTTGAAGCCCTAAGAAATACTTCAGCTCTCCCATACTGCTCATTTCAAACTTTCCTTGCATAAGTTTAGAAAACTTCTTGCAGAGGATGTTGTCTGTAGAGCCAAAAATAATGTCATCGACATAGATTTGCACTAGCAAAATCTTGCCTTTTATTTCCCTAAGAAATAATGTCTTGTCTATCTTTCCTCTTGTGAACATGTTTTCAAGAAGAAAGGTAGACAACGTTTCATACCAAGCTCGAGGAGCTTGTTTAAGACCATATAAGACTTTTTGCAATAAATAAACATGATTAGGAAAAGTTGAGTCAATGAAACCTGGCGGTTGCTCTACATACACTTCTTCCTTTATGTCGCCATTCAGGAAGGCGGACTTGACGTCCATCTGATAGACGGTAAAGCCCTTAAGTGCAGCGTAGGCAAGGAATAACCTGATCGCCTCAAGTCTTGCCACTGGAGCATATGTTTGGTCAAAGTCGATTCCTTCTTCTTGACGATAGCCCTTGGCGACAAGTCTGGCTTTATTCTTTATAATTGTTCCATCTTCGTCCATCTTGTTCCGGTAGACCCGCTTTGTCCCAATGACGTTCTTCCTCTTGGGTCTAGGAACAAGTGTCCAAATTTTTCATCGTTTGAACTGATTCAGCTCATCTTCCATGGCTAGAATCCAGGATGCGTCGGAGTTGGCTTCCTCAAATTTTTTTGGTTCGACCTGTGAAAGAAAACTTAAGTGTAAATTTTCGTTAGTTGTACCTCGACGAGTTCTGACGCCATCCCGAGGATCTCCTATGATTTGGTCTAAGGGATGATCCTTCACGTGTCTGAACTCTAGAGTCCTTGCATCTGGGATCTCTTCAGCCACTAGAGTTGCATCTTCAGCTGGGATGTGTTCTTCATCTTGATCATCTACCTCTCCACTAGGGGTTGTAGAAGTGATCTTGATGAACGTCTCATCTTTATCTTGAGTAGATTCATCCAAGCTGAGTTCCTTCATCTTTGTACTAGCATCTTCAATAGGCATACTAGAAGAGTTGCTTTGCAGCAGACTCGTCTCATCAAATACAATGTGTACCGATTCTTCTACCACCAGAGTTTTTCTATTAAATACTCTATAGGCCTTACTATGGCTACTATAACCTACAAAAATACCTTCAAAGCTTTTCTCGCTAAACTTGGTAGTGTGATACTTACCGTTGTTAAGTACGAAGCACTTATAACCAAAGATTCTAAAATATGAAATGGTTGGTTTCCTGCCTTTTAGAAGTTCGTAAGGAGTCTTATCATGGTTCTTGTTGATGAGAGCTCGATTTTGCACGTGACAGGCGGTGTTGACGGCTTTAGCCCAGAAATACTCTGGAAGTGAGGCATCACTCAACATGGTCCGACAAGCCTCTATGAGTGTTCTGTTCCTTCTCTCAGCTACTCCATTTTGTTGTGGAGTGCGAGGAGAGGAAAACTCATGAAAGATACCTTGACTTTCACAGAATTATGCCATGGCTCCAGACTTGAATTCCGTTCCATTGTCACTTCTGATTTTGACTACGGAACATTTGTATTCATTCTGAATTTGCCTAACAAAACTAGTGACAGTACTGAAAGTATCTGACTTGTGTTTCAAAAAGAACACCCACGCAAAACGCGAGTAATCATCCACAATAACCAACGTATATTCCTTACCTCCCAAACTTCTAACTTACAGTGGACCAAACAAGTCCATATGGAGAAGCTGTAAGCTTCTATTAGAATCCTTGCCTATTATGCTTTTAAATGAACTCCTTGTTTGCTTGCCTTTGATACAGGCGTGACAAAGACTGTCCATAACGCACTTGACATTAGGTGCATCACATACTAAGTTTTGAGAGAATAGTTTATTAATAGTTTTGAGATTAATATGTGCTAGTCTCTTTTGCCATTGGTCAGCAAGAGATGCACTACTTTTTGCTAAAAGACACACTGGTGTGGAAGAGTCTATACAAATGAAATTTAAACAGAAAATATTTCTGCTTCGAGTGCCTGATAAAAAAGTTTCCATGTTGTCAATCGATTTTATCAAACAATTATCAGCATGAAATTCAACCACGTATCCTCTGTCGCATAGTTGGCTTATGCTGATGAGATTGTGTTCCAATCCTTCAACATAGGCTACATCCAAAAAGGATACGCTACCGTTAGTAATCATACCGTAGCCTTTAGTTATTCCTTGATCTGAACCTCCAAAGATGACCTTTGGTCCATTGCAGACTGAGGTGAAGTTCTGGAGTAGGCTCCTTGTCCCGGTCATGTGCCGAGAACAACCACTGTCCAAGTACCAGATTGGCATTTTGGTGGTCTTTGGACATACCTGCAATTACAATCACTTAGCCTTAGGAACTCAAACAAGTTTGGGTCCTTGGTCTCGAGTTAGAATACTCCCCCTACGAGCATTAGCATCATGAGTGGTCATTCTCACGTTGTTAACTTGAGTGGTTGTAGCATTTCTAGGATTGAACCAACAATCGATGGCAAAATGACCAATTCTGCCACAGCACCAACAGTCGAACCTATTGTATCTTTGCCTAGTGTATTCCTGCTTGATTTTCTGAAGTGATGGTCCAGCAGGAACTTCACTATTAGAGGAGGAAGCTTCATGATGGTGGCAGCTATATGAAGTCTTCTCCTTCATAGGCTTTTCCACAATAGGTTTTACCTTTGGTGTCATCTTGATGTTATGACCATGAACATATGGTCCATAGTTCTGAAGTTGAATCTCTTCATAAGGTGCCTTGAAGACACTCTCTCCAAAGTTACGAGGACGATTCCAACCTTGGTATCTTGACTTAGGCTTCTCGGGGATCGGCCTAGAGAAGTGTCCATAGGTGGACTCATAGTCGAATTCGTTCGTAGGAAAGATAACTTTCTTGAACAATACAGGTTCCAAGGGAGCTTTCCCTTTTTCTTCAGCTAGAGCCTTCTGGGCAGCCTTATTCTTTCTCTTGGCCTTGTTTGTCCTAGAAGATTTACTAGAAGCACCAATGTGGCCTATACTAGCACCCTTGGCCTTAGCTGAGAACTCAGCAACGAGCGGAAGAACTATCTTAGGCTTGGAGAAACTCTCAACAAGTTTCTTCTCAGCCTTGAGTTGTTGTTCCAATTCTTTGTTGATTTCCTCTTTAAGGTCGAGGTGCTTGAGAGCTTGATTGTATTCTTCCATAGCAGCATCGAAGTTCTCTTGAAGAGAGTTAGTCTTGGTGACTTCTTCTCTCAAGCTGCTCTCACTAGCCTGTAGAGATTTTATCTCTTTGGCTTGAGTTTTCACGACTCTACGACATTTTTCGTAAGCCGTGAGTAACTCCTTATATTGTCCCATGAGTTCAGATTCATCCTCAGAGGAATAGCCCTCTTGCTCATTAACATCATCAGATTCAGAGAGAGGAGTGTGAGATTTTACCTCCCCAGTGAACTGGGGGACTTGTTTATCATCAGAGTGAGCCATGAGCCCGAAGTAAGCTTCCTCTTCTTCACTTGACTCAGATGAGTCGGAGTCGCTGAGAGTTTTGCTCTTCTTGGCTAATAAGCTCTTCTCTGTCCTCTTCTTGTGGTATGAGGATTTCTTTTCCTCTCTTCTGCCACCTTCTTTCTTCTTGTGAGGGCAGTCTGCGATGACGTGACCTGGCTTATTACAACAATAACAAATGATGTCAGTTGAAATCTATTTGTTCTGTTTGGAGTTATACCTGTCATGACTACTTGAGCCATTCTTTCGCTGATCACCGTCATGTCGTGATCTTCTGTATGAGGCATCCTTGCCTCTCCATTGCTTCTTTTTATTCAAGAATTTCTTGAACTGCTGTGAAAGCAATGAGAACTCTCCTTCAGATAGTTCTGAGCCTGAGGTGCTTTGCTCGAAGCCTTCTTCTTCACTTACTTCTTGAGGAGATGCTGGCGAGGCAGCTTTGCCCTTCCTTGAACTGTCAGCCTTTAAAGCAACCGACTTCTCTTTTGAGGAGAAGCTACTTTTATCTTCTTCGGCTTTTCTGGAGTTGATCTGCAGTTCATAGGACATCAGCTTGCCAAATAGATTCTGTGGATCTGTCTCTGCTAGTCTGCCAAACTCTCGGATGACACAGACTTTGTTGTCCCATTCTTTGGTGAGAGATCTCAGAAACTTATCATTCAGCTCCCCATTAGTAAAGACTCGGCCATACACTCTCAGTCCATTGACTATCTTAAAGAAGTTTTCAAATGTGTCAGCTATGGGTTCCTTGTGACCTTGTCGGAAGGCTTCATACTTCTGATTTAAGAGGGATCTCCGATCATCCCTAACTTCCTCAGTCCCTTCCATCAGAGTCACAAGGGATTGCCACATTTCTTTGGCAGATTGGCAATGTATAAGATTTTGCAGCATTGAGTCATCGACTGCACTTGCGATAATATTTTTAGCTTTCTTGTCTAGGGAGACAAGTGCAATCTCGTCCTTATCCAAGTCCATCAACTTCTTTGGGACCTTTTTGGTTGGGTCTATTGTTGATGCAGTCATAGGAACATGCGGACCTTCTTCCACAATCATAAAGATTCGGGGATCTACTGCTTCCATGAAGAACTTAACTCTTTCCTTCCACATAGGAAAATTGTTCTTGGTGCAGATAGGGAGCTTAGCAAAATCCTTGGTCTTACTCATGCTTGATACTTCTCTGGAGATAACTTGGTGAGGATTAGATCAAGGTGTTAACCTTTTAACGATCAACCTCCCTCTGATACCAATTGAGAGAACTAAGTTGTCAACCTAAATCACCTAGAGGGGGGTGAATAGGTGAAATGCGTGCCAAATGTGGAATAAAAAAATAACACAGTACAGATAAGTAATCAAGCAATCACACAGACGACAAGAGATTTATTGTGGTTCCCCAATCTTGGGTACGTCCACTTTCCTCACCGATCTAGCAAATCACTAGACTCGGCTACTCCACTATCTCAGATTGCAAACCAATCCTACACCTCGGAACTATGTTCCTACAAAAAAACTCGATCCCAAACGGATCTACACTCGGAAGATAAAACTTCCTACCACTCGGAGATAGATCTCCTACAATGAAATTTGTTTGAAAAGAAAAACACAAACAACAATTAGCACAGATCTGGATCTTTGACTTTATCTTCTTCTTGAGAGCTTTTCGGTTTGAACAGAAATAGTTGAAGAAGACTTGAGAGAGATCCACGATTCTGAGATCTGGAATCACCACGATCAAGAAAATAAATCAGAGACGATGAAGCACGGAGAGATCAGATGATTCTTCTTGAGTCTGGATCGCTTGAGAATTAGAGATCGATAGCTGCGGCAGAGAGAAGACGATCCAGAGCTTCTTCCGAAAACTTTAATGGCGGCGGATGGAAAGATTAGGGTTTTCAGAATTTTCTCTTTCTTAAAAATAATCTCTGTAAATGCGTGTATTTAGTCAAGTCTGAAAGACCTATTTATAGGCGGTCTCCAACGGTCATAAGCATAATTAAGGATGACACGTGGACCAATCAGAAAGGACTTTTTGAAAATACACAAAGAAACTTGACTTAGAGAAATTCAGGAAATTCGAACAGACATACTCGAGAAACAGAGACATACTCGAGTAAGAGGTTACATACTCGAGTAGATATGAGGGATATACTCGAGTCTTAAGATAGAAACTACTCGAGTGCTGCAGGGATCAATACTCGAGTGACTTAGAGAACCTACTCGAGTATGAGCAAATATACTCGAGTATAAACACTTGGAAAAATTTCTCAGATAAGACTTGAAGAGCTACTCGAGTATAAGAGTTTGAGATACTCGAGTATAGGGAAGATAGACTACTCGAGTATCTTAGGTAAACTACTCGAGTGATCACTATCCTACTCGAGTATGAAAATCAATCTACTCGAGTACAGAGTTACTTACTCGAGTATTTCAGAGAACTACTCGAGTATGTGGACTTAGAAACTTTCTAGGATAAGAAGTCCAGATCTACTCGAGTTCAAACAGAACGCTTACTCGAGTAACTAACCATCTACTCGAGTATAAGGTATCACTTACTCGAGTGAAAGAAAATCTACTCAAGTAAAAGCTTTCATACTTGAGTATATAGAGAATCCACTCAAGTAAGTAGCCCAACCTACTCGAGTACAGACTCACTTACTCGAGTATATTAAAGAAGTACTCCAGTATGTGGACTTAGAAAATTTCTTCTGAGATAGACTTCAATACTCCATAGTCCAAGTGCATGTTGATGAAGTGTGTCCCAATAGAGAGGCTATACATGAGCCAACACCTTGGATCATACAATGAGGAATTACATTGTATGGTCCTGTGTTTGGTGGCCCATTATAGACTGACATTGGTCTATACTTAGCAATAAGAACCTGCACACATATAACTCAAACAGAATATCAAATACACCTTAATTCATCTTAGTTCAAGGTCTGACTTCCTACAAATCTGAGGTATTGTGGAGACAAATCCCAACAATGTCTTTATTAAACCAAGAGATGTGGCACACATGCTACAAATTCTCCCCCTTTTGATAATAACAAATACGTGTATAAGAAATTAGTAAGTTTATGAACATTTGTATTTATAGATAAGTGTGGTAAAAGATATAAATGAATAACATATTTATAGCATGATAGATTTGATGCACTAATGCATAATCTTCATATATGAAAGACTTTGTTTTCAAGGTCAGCTAACACCTAGAGGGTGGGGGGTGAATTGGTTTTAGGTCTCTTTTTAATTTTCTAGACCAATACCTTATTTGCTGTGCTTAGTGATTTGTTAGGTTAAGCTTTCAAGAACATCATCCAGACGACACCGATATTTTATAGCGGTTCCCCAAAGTATGGGTACGTCCACTGTCCCTCTGCGCCATTCTAACAGTGTGTTAGACAAGTCCCTTCCCCCAAAACTTGGCTCCAAGAAGCTTACAACACGATCCCGCAGGACCACTCAGTCTTCTTCAAGACTTATAGCTCAGGCAATATGCCCTACCACTCAGATCCCAACTTGATCCTCCCTCAGCCTTTATAACATAAACCTACCACTCAGATTCACACAAGAATCCTACACTCAGATCAACAACAAATCTTACCTCAGCCTTTATAACACATGCATACACTCATATTCACTAAAGAATCTTACACTCAGATCCAAGATTGGATCCTACAGAAAATAACAGTGATTTGAAACAATTAAACACCAGAGAAAAATCTCTGTGTCTGTCTTCCTGGGAAGAAACTGAGTCTCCCCTAATCTCTTCTTCATAGCAATAAGTTGACAGATATCTTCAGATGAATCACGGCTTGTTTTGGAAGTAGCTTGTAGAAATCTCTGCCTCTTCTCTTCCAAGAATCATTCCTGACCTTGCTATCGCAGATGAATATCGCAACAGCTATCACTTTTGCTTTCAGGTTTTCTGATCAGAACTTTGTGCTTCAGGCTCAACGTTAATGGCGAGGAAAAAGATGAAGTTCCGCTGCTTTGCGTATTCAGAAAACCCTAATTACTTATTGTCGACCCAGTCAATCTTTCCCTTTTATTGATCGTCGATCAACGACTCTTTGTATTGTGGGGCCCAACCTTAATTACCGATTTACCACTTACCATTTGTAGAATATGACAAAGGCTGGCCGCTGGCGCCATCAATGGCTTACTCTATCTTTCCCGCAATGAATTTGAACCGTATTGACTTTGTTGACGTTTGCTGAATCATGCTGACGTCAGCAATCTGTGGACTTAGCCAAAATCAAGCAACATTAGTATAGGCATTGAGTGAGTACACTTCACTCAACGCCAAAACACTTAGGCCAATTTTCTATCATTAGGCGTTGAGTGAGCAACCTTCACTCAATGCCAAAACACTTAGAAGAATTTCTCTGCCATTAGGCATTGATTGAGTGTGCTTCACTCAATGACAAAACACTTATAGAATATTTCAGTCATTAGGCGTTGAGAGCATTGAGTCCACTCAATGTTTTTTGCCTTAAAAAATATTTTTGTTACTAGGCGTTGAGAGCGTTGAGTGTGTCTTCATCACTCAATGCTTTTTGCCTTAGCCAAACTTTTTATCTCTTGGCGTTGAGTGAGTAAGCTTCACTCAATGCCATATCACTTAGAAATGATTCTAGTCACTTAGCGTTGAGTGAGCAACCTTCACTCAATTCATTTGGACTTAGCCTCTTTTCCTGCTTGGGAAGCGTTGAGTGTTACTTTTTTACTCAATGCTTTCAGCATATGTCAATTATATTTACATGGCGTTGAGTGAGTAGACTTAACTCAATGCTTTTGTCCATAGACAAAATCTTGTGTTGGAAAACACTATCTCTAACTGACAAAGGTTCAGTCAATACTTGTTATCACATGGAGTTGAGTGAGCTTGCCTCACTCAACGCTTATGGAATTAGTCAAATATCTGAACAGATTTTATGTGACATTGACTATCTGAGCTATACTCAACGATTTAGATGTTATGGCATTGAGTGAGTGGAATTCACTCAACTCCTGTGGACTTAGCCACATTTCAGCCAGTTTCTCCTTAGGCTATGACTGTCTTAGCCTGTCTCACAACTGGGGTTGAGTGAGTAAACTACACTCAACGCCTGTGGCCTTAGCCACATTTTTAGCTTGCCAATTGTTAGGCTTAGACTAACCTAGCTATACTCAACGCTTTTACTTACCTGGCGTTGAGTGAATAGACTTCACTCAATGCCTGTGGACTTATGCGATTTCCAGCCTATCCAACATCTTCCCTTGCATCTGGCGTTGAGTGAGATGCTTCACTCAACGCCTGTGTACTTAACCAAATTCCTGCATCTAGCATTGAGTGAGCTTGCTTTACTCAATGCCTGTGGACTTAGGGAAATTCCTGCCTGTCCACCAACTTGCTTGGTGTCCACCTATCGAATCAGTGTAATAGGGACTGGCTTGCATGCATAAACTCAAACATACATCAAATACAACTAGTGTGTGTCATTGACTTGTTTGACTTCTTATAAATCTGGGTCATGTGGATCAATGAACCCAATAATCTCCCCCTATTTGAAGAAGTCAAAACCCTTATTCAAATTATTCACATTTCTAAGTCAATGACACACACAACATATGCAACAATAAAATGTATTATTATAACAGAGTAGATCTTGGAAGGTTACCACATTTCTTTCCTATTTGGTGAGCATCAACTGCTCCCCCTATTTTGGTACAAGTTGTGTGATACCACTTGAATGCTACATGGGAGCATTTCTTTCTCCCCCTGCCTCTGATACCACTTGATCAGAGCAACATTTCTTTCTCCCCTGCCTTTGATACCACTTGATTAAGCTCTGATACCACTTGATATGCCATTCTTTCTTTCCCCCTTTTTGACTTCTGAAGAATAATCATGGAAGAGCTGGTTTGTTTTGATGTGTTTCTCCCCCTATCTGATTGCAGTTTATACCCTTTGTGCAGCTGCTAGCTACCTCTTTATTTGAGGATGATTCTGCTCCTGGAGCTACTAGACTTGCTCCCCCTTAATAGGAGCCACTTTTACCATCATTTTACTGATGGTCACTTTAGTCTTCTTACCACTTAAAGTCTTCATCTCATGCAAGAAGAACACATCCTGCACCAAAACTAGCACTATAAGGAGTAACTGAAGCTATACTAGGTTTAACATTCCAAACTCAAATTTGAAGGTGTTGAACTTTGCTTCATCTAGTGGCTTAGTAAAGATGTCAGCCACTTGCTTGTCTGTGGGGACAAACTCAAGACTGATATCTTCCTTTTCCACATGCTCCCTAATAAAATGATATCTAATTTCTATGTACTTAGTCCTGCTGTGTGAGATAGGATTCCTAGTAATAGAAATAACACTAGTAAAATCATAATATATAGGGGTTCTACTTACCCGAGGTCATAATCTTGGAGCTGATGCTGAATCTACAATAATTGAGCACATCAGCTACCTGCTAAAATGTACTCTAACTCTGTAGTTGATATAGCAACACTTGTTTGCTTTTTGCTACTCGAAGACACTAGTCTTACTCCCAAGAATTGACAGGTTCCGGAAGTGCTTTTCCTGTCCTCTTTGCATCCTGCAAAATCTATATCTAAATAGCCCGTTAGTTCAAAATCCCTATTTCTAGGGTACCATAAGCGAAGATCTGGTATGCCCTTAAGATATCTCAAGATCCTCTTTACAGCTAAGTAGTGAGATTATTTAGGGAAGGCCAGATACCTAGCACAGACACATGTAGCGTACATGATGTCAGGCCTACTAGTAGTGAGGTATAGAAGGGAGCCAATTATCCAACTATACAAAGTTTCATCAATAGGTTTCCCTGCTTCATCTTTGTTTAAAGGCATACTTGTCCCCATGGTAGTTTTCATGGTGGAGGCATTCTCCATTCCATATTTTTTAATCAACTCCCTTGTGAACTTGTATTGGGATATGGACAAGCCATCATTAGTTTGTCTAACTTGGAGACCCAAGAAGAACTTGAGCTCACCCATACTACTCATCTCAAATTTCCCTTGCATAAGTTTAGCAAACTTCCTATAAAGGTTGTCATCAATAGATTCAAAGATAATGTCATCAACATATATCTGGACTAGGATGATCTTGCCCTTAGATTCCCTTAGGAATAGGGTCTTGTCTATTTTCCCCCTTGAGAATTTGTTCTCAATGAGGAAACTAGACAAGGTCTCATACCATGCTCTAAAGGCTTGTTTCAACCCATATAGAGCTTTCCTATACCTATAAACAAAATCAAGAGAGTTAGAGTCAACAAAACCTGATGGCTTTTCTACAGATACTTCCTGTTTTAAGTCCCCATTCAGGAAGGATGACTTCGCATCAATCTGGTAGACTTTGAATCCTTGATAGACAGCAAATGCAAGGAAGAGTCTTATTGCTTAAAATCTTGCTACTAGGGCAAATATCTAGTCAAAATATATCCCTTATTCTTTTTTATATCCTTTAGCCACCAGTCTATCCTTGTTCTTGACAATAATGCCATTCTCATCTAACTTATGTAACATCCCGTTTCGCGCTAGGCCCCTCGCACGCATTTTGAGTCAAGAGAATTGACTCAGGCTCGGGAAGTGTCGAGTGAATGGAGCAGATTTTACTTAAAATAATTCTAGAACTGAAGGTGTCGAGTGCGTTGAGTGCACTCGACGCCATTCGATGAAGTATAACTTAGAAGTACTCTGGATGCTGAGGCGTTGAGTGGACTCAGCACCACTCGACAAAATTGTACTTAAAATATTTTCTGGACTCATGATGTTGAGTAGACTCAACACTAATCAACGCCATTTGACGAATAAGCTGAGGCATTGAGTGGACACAACACCACTCAATGCCATTCGACGAATAAGCTGAGGCATTGAGTGGACTCAACACCACTCAACTCCATTCGACGAATAAGTTGAGGCGTTGAGTGGACTCAACACCACTCAACGCCATTCCACAGATTATGCTGAGGCATTGAGTGGACTTAATGCCACTCGATGAATTAGGACTTAGAATTATTATGGAAAGTTGACATTGAGAGGAGTCAACTTGACGTTGACTCCTCTCAACGCCACTCAATGCTTTTGGACTTGAGTTATTATTAGAACTGTAGGTGTCAAGTGCGTTCAGTGCACACGATGCTACTCGATGATTCGTCGAGTAAAGGTTTCATACTCAATGATTTTTGACTTAAAAGATTTTGACTCAACGAGGCGTCAGGTGAGTTGAGTGCACTCGATGCCACTCGATGATTCATCGAGTAAGGGTAAGTAAACTTAACGCTTTTTTAATTAGTGTTATTCTGAGGCTGTAGGCGTCGAGTGTGTTGAATGCACTCGATGTCACTCGAAGATTTGTTGAGTAAAGGAGGTACACTCGACGATTTTAACTTAAAAGTGCTGTACTTATATATGGCGTCGAGTGATCACGACGAATCTCGACGATTCTCCGTGTGGGTATGCTATACACGATGAATTTGAATTGGCATATTATCGGCCCACTGTTTATGATTCCTATACACGGGTTGAACCGGATTTTCGAGATTGGCGCCAAATGACTTAAAATTGATGCGTCTTTTCAAAAAAACATATGTAATATAATAATAGGCGGTCTAATGTTTTGATGACACGTGGTTAGGCAACAAAACTCTAATTCTCATTATAAAAGGAGATTTACGGAAAACCCTACCCGTCACTTCACCATTTTTGCCGAGCCATTACTGTGCAACCCCGATGGAAGCAGAAGGAACGACAAGATCGCTGGAGTAGGATTTTCTGGAGGAAGTCTTCCCATTCTCTTACCCCTAAAGAACAACACCAACAAGGAGAAAGATGCCGCCAAGGAGAGTGATGAGATCTGTAACACCCAAATCCCAAAATTAAGTTCAGGCTGGGCAACACGGCCTGGGACACAAGCGTGTCCCAGGGCGTGTCCTGCCCTGTGTACTCGTGTGGATCTCGAGTGGGACTCGAGTGTGTCTCGAGTGAGGCACACAACCTCGGACACGGGCGTGTCCCAGGGCGTGTCCTTCACTGTGTGTCGCGAGTTCTCGACGAAGTGTAGCCGATGATCTTCGAGAGACGACACGACCAGGGACACGGGCATGTCCCAGGGCGTGTCCTGCTCGGGTTGGTAGCCGGGCTGTGTTGGGTGAGGAACACGGCCTGGATCCTTGGTGTGTTCTGGGTGAAACGGGCGTGTCAAAGTTGACACGGGCGTGTTGGGAACCCATGTCCCTTTTGGGATTTATTTGTCCTGTGTCGATTGAGGGTCATGCCCCTCAGCACGGGCGTGTACTGATTGACACGGGCATGTTAGGTGCTTGACACGGGCTTGTCTAAGCCCGTGTCCTGGTATGGATTGAGTCGGATGTGTGCCGCTGAAGGTACATAGCCTATGACACGAGCATGTCACAAGCCGTGTCAGCCCAGGGAAGATGCTTTTCACAGCGAATCGTGGCCATTCATTTCCTTCAAACTGGATCTAATGGTCCAGGACTCCTTCTGCTGTTATAAGACTAAGGATTGAGAATTATTTCTCATTCTATCCTCATCATTCACTTTCTAAGAAGAAGAGAGAGATGAGAGCAAGGAAGGAAGAAGGAGAAGGATTCTGGCCGATGGTGGAGCTTCAGCGATCCGAATCGAGAGGCGAGTTCAACATTGTGGAGGCAAAGCCGTCGCGGTGATTACCATCCGGCTAGATTTCTATGGCTCCAAAACGATCGTCAAGGGTAACGATCTCCTTCTTGGACAAGTGAAGTCTTACTTTATACATGTGCAAGGGATCCTCCACCAAGAGGTGGAAAGCGTAAGCGATTCCAGAGTGTTAATAGTTGATATCCCCAGTTGAGTATGCATCTAGATCCGGAAATAAGTAGTATGGAATAGGCATACTGTGTGAAGCCCATCCAGACGGTTAGTATGGATTGGTGATATTTATATTATGAACCTGAGAAGAATCCGTGTATGTAATGAGTAGGTTATGGAGTTTGTGAGGATGCTTGCGAATTTCTTGTGGTTTATGCTCTGCATGAGCTGTATGCATTGTGGCCGTGAGATCCATTCTTTGGGATTGTGGAGACTTTGTGGCATTGGAATTGTACGCTCTACGTGAGTTGTTTGCTGAAGAGGCACTATTATGAGAGATCGAGTGGGGGCAATGCAGAGGGGGGGGGGCTTCCTCGTCTTGTTACACTACGGTGGTAAGTTGATCTAGAGGTACAATGTACCTGCATTATGAGCGGTCTATTTGTAGCACTGCAAATGGGGGGCTGCGGGCCTTCCCGGATTGTTTCACTACAGGTGTAGGTCGATCTATAGTGCTCATTATTGCCGTGAGGTGAACGCTTTTGAGTGGGATGGGCGAGTATGTCTCCAACATGCGTGTTGTAGTAGAATAGTGCGCGACCAACAAGCTAATAACCTCTAATCGGTTGTGGGACCTTGACTGATTTGGTATACCGTAAGCGTGCCCTGAGTGCACAGAGCGTCTGGCACTAAGACCAGCATTTGTGATGATGTTGTGCGTGAGTGCACTTGTTGTGATATATATATATATATATATATATATATATATATATATATATATATATATTGTGATTGCAATGCATGCAGGGAAAGAACCACTGCCCCGGGTAAGGGGTAGGGTCATTATAATTGGTCAGCTGAATGCTGACCATTGCTTTGTTTATCACCCTTGGGGTGGACGTCCATATGCAGGTGCTACCCTTGTTTGTGCCGAATTGGATTGAGTGGGCTGAAGCCCATGCTGCTGCTGCTTGTAGGCCCTTGAAGGCCATGCGAAGAATTGGATTTCATGTGTGGCTGGCCTGCGTGCCGATGTATGAAACCACATCTTGTAACGAGAAACATGTAAGGCCTTAAGGCCATGAGCATTTGTGTATTTGTATACATTCCTGGTGTTATATATAAATGTGCTATTTATATATATAGTGGACATTCATTGGATGAGTTCTTGCAAGTAATAAACTTCCGCTAGAATGCTCTGAGTTAAGATGCGAGTAGAAAGTATTTTGATATTCATACGTGATTCCGCCGTTTGTTTGTGAAATATGGCGTGGGGCCTCGGCCAGACCCTCTGTTATATTCCATGTGACGGATGGAGGCGTTACAAGATCCATGGCCGGAACCACCAGAAATGAGGTGTGCTTCCTACCCTCTCCCTTAGTGCTAGATCTGTAGTTATATCTAGGAGAGATGTCGACTCAAAAGAGTTTGACTTGTGAGATGAAAATCTCCTAGGTATAGACCACGTTAGGGCTGGTGCCCTAAAGAAGTCTTCAACCACTCCTCACTTCTTTATGAAGGTGGTGGACTTGTTTTTGTGAAGAGAAATAGTCTAATGAGGGTGAATAAGAGAGGAGGAGGTTTTGTACATAGTTTCGATTAAATATCTAAAGGAAGAAGATGAATCGATGTCGTTCATCTTGCTTTAAGATGCGTGCAGAAATCAGTTTTTTGTGCGCAACGAACTTCAAGGACATTTTCAGGTATGATATAGCCAGATCTGGGCTTTTGGCTAAACACGAAAGTCATAGCCCTCAGAAAGACCTTTTCAACGGATGGTTGCACGTTTTCATATGTGTTCTGTAGACTCAGTAATGTCTGTCGAAGTTTCTATACAGTCAGTTCTAATTACATGTTGCTCTCAATTTGTGTAGAACCGGGTTGGTTTTGGGTAGAGAAATCGTAGTAAAATAATGTTGAGGTTTGGTGAACTTAGCCTTACGTGATCGTGATAAACAAATGGTTTGGTGAAACATGATTGTGCGTGATTAAAATCAGGAGAATGGAATTGGTTTTTGAAGAGGATGTGATGATCGATAATTAAAAGAGTAACCCATAACTATGTTGTCATGTTGATGGATTGGTGAAATACCATTGTGCTGTTGTGATTATCATAAGGAAGCATCGATAATTGAAAGAGTAACCCATAAATATGTTGTCATGTTGATGGATTGGTGAAATACAATTGTGCTGTTGTGATTATCATAAGGAAGCATACTTGCTGGTGAATGCTTGATCCTTGAAAAGGAATTGGAAGAGGTTAATTCATGGCCATGATATGTGATAAATAATGGAAGGTGTAAAGTGGTCCACTGCTTAGAGTTGTGTCTCCCTTCGGGTAGTAGTATGAGATTGGTATATTGTGTAAGGTGGCTTGCCACCTGTGTAAACGATGAAACCTTGTGTGGTATGGAAATGTGGAAAGGTTGAGAGTGCGTGTGTGTTTGCCGCACTAGAATGATATGTTGGATAAGAGACTCGGTGTAGAGCCCTTGCGTGCTGTTGAGCACGGGATGTGAATAAATAAAAGGGTCTCAGAGTGGAGCCCTTATATGTGAAATTGCATGCGGTGTGAGTTGACACGCGGTGTCATAATCTTGGGTTAAGGATAGTGTGGCAACTCTACGGTCTCGCCAATCATCACACTGACCGGAGTTGATAGATAGAATTGCACGGTTGGGCTTTGGTACTTGATGTTTACTTCCCGAGGCACCCTCCGTGTTAGTGGACGGTTGGCCTTAGTCCTTTGGTGATGTGTTCACAGAGGCACCTTTTGTGCCATGATGATAGGCCAGTTTGGGCTGTGTTCTTGGTGCACATCTACCCAAGACCCCTCTGAGTCATAGTACGCATGTGAGCTCTGCTATTGTGTTATTAGCATTGAGGCATACGGAGGCCTAGGCTTGGTAGTGTAAGGATCCGACTAGTAGTGGAAAGCTCATTTCACTATCACTGTATGGCCACGACGGATGACGCCAGAGAGGTTAGCTACCTACTCGAAAAGTTGGAACTACAAGTCTGTGTCGACATAGTAGTTGCATGTGTGTGAGCATGGGCGAGTCATCATAAGTCATTCATAACATAGCATTGCACCGCATAAGATCCTTATCATATATGTTTGTATGGACACTCTTATATGATGAGTTACTTTACTGTTAAGACGGTCCTTAACTTATATTATTGTATCGGCATTCATATAAGTTGATTTACTTTCCTGTTGTAGGACTTTACTTGTATGCTACTGTTGATGGTAGAACTGCTAGTGTAGATTGATATACACAATTGTTGTAGTTACTTTGATATACTCTGATATTGATTAGTCTTATACCACCTTCTTGTACTACTGTTTAAAAATATATATTGTATAGTCTTGTTTTCTCCGCCCGGTGCCTAAGAGTCACTGAGGGAGCATATGTGATAGCCACTTAATATTTATGACTAATGGTTGCTACGTCTTCATTTTTAGGAGGAAACCCCGCAGATAGAGCATCAGTAGGTTGTAAATGTTTGTTTTAGGATAGAGAGTGACCTAGTGGGGAGGGGGGGGGGGTAAATAGGTCTAATTTAATTTAAGGCTACTTTTTTGATTCTGAGAATTTTTTTTACTACCCCAGTTAGATAAAATAAGAAAACTATTCAGCAATTAAAATATAACAACACATCAATCACGGCACAGTACACACAGATTTATAGTGGTTCCCCAATTTATGGGTATATCCACTTTCCCCATTCACCTATCTAGCAATGAACTAGATTCGGCCAAACTCCTTCTTCTTTCTTTACTCAGATCCTCAGATATTACAGCTTAGAGCCCAGCTGGCTCCTACAACTCAGACTATACAAGTCTTACCACCCAGATCACTAAGATGCTATACCTCAAGTTCTTCCCAAGAACTCTTCCTTAGAGTGAATCTACACTCCTACTCCTCAGACAACTCCTGCCCTATAACTCAGAACAATCAGTTCCTATACCTCAGAGAAATACCCACTTCTCTTACCTCAGGCAATTCCTTCCCTATCTCAGTCTTTATAACACAGGCTTACAACTCAGAAAAATTAATTCCCCTGTACTCAGATCTACAAGTAGATCTCACAAGATTAATAATGGGGAAAAGAAATTAATTCAGAATTAGTCACCCAACAAGAGTGAAACGGGTGACTGCTTCTTGAACAGAACTTGATAAGTCAACTTCCCTTGATCATTATTGTAATTGATTTGATCCGACCCTTCTTAGCTTTTCAAAGCTTCTTGAAGTTGAAATTAGGGTAGATCTAGGCTGGAGAATGTTGAAGATGATTCTTGATCTAGATTCTCTCCACCTTCTGAATTCTAGCAGATTACTTCTTAGATCTGGCTTCTCCAATTTTTTTTACTACTCTTCTCTCTCTTTTCTCTGTAGAGTTGATCCCTTTAAATAGGCTCTGTTAAGGGTAACTGGCTGATCCGGTTAATAATTGACATTTGACAGTTGTCAGGACCTCTAGCTTGATTTCTGCACTTAGGAAACAATTCTCCTTGAAGTGTTGAAACTTGACTGTTGGATATGTTGACACCAGTCCTGGGTGTCGACACAACTCTTGTAGCGTTATCGATATACTTCTGAATGTGTCGACACAACCTTCACCTTATCTCGACATAGCTTGTGTAATGTGTGTTGACAATAATACTGAGTGTCGACACAGTTGCTTTCTTATATCATAGTGTCGACCCAAGTCCTGGGTGTCGACACAACTTTCTCTTTGACTCAACACTCCTTGTTTAAGTGTGTCGACACTGGTTCTGAGTGTCGACACAACTACTTCTTGTCACAACACAACCTTGACAAAGGTGTCGACACTTGCCTAGTGTCTTGACACTTTTGTACTTAGCTCTATTTGCCCGCACACAAGAACTTAACATTCATCAAATAAAACTATGTGGATATCATTGAGCTGAAAGGAATTCTTCAAATTAAGTACATTGTGACCAATATACCCAACAATCCCCCCCTATTTGGAGAAGTCACAACCCCAATTCAATGATATACAACATGATACCAAAATATGATGATTAAGACATTAATATTACAGTGTTGTACAATATATGAAATAACACAGATAAAAACACATATTTCATTAGACATTAACAACAATAATGCTTTATAAAAAGTAAAGCAAACAATTGCAATCCTAATTAATAACACAAGAAATATTATGCAAACCAAAATTTTCACTAATTGTTTGTTAAAAGTTTTACAACTGTAAACTTTGGTTATTCAAAATTTACAGAACAAATATAACATGAGATTCAACACTAAGAATATCTTATGGAAACTCTAGTTCTCTGATGACAATGCCCTTTCCATATTGGACTGTGGCTATAACCTCATGCACCTTGTCATCAGCTATCTTTTTCCCTTTGTTAATCTTAGCCTTTGCAATTCCTTCCTCTTTCAGCCTTTGTCTTTCAAAATAATGATAAGGCTTTGGGAAATATTTACTGGGCTCAACTGACTTAGCAAGTATCTTCCCTTTCTTCAAATCATGTCTGAACTTCTGGATAACCTCTTGTTACTTTAAATGTTTGGCCCATTCCTGTTCTGAATACCATTTACCTCTGTCTGTCACATTTACATTGACTTCCTTCCATGTAGTGAGGATTATTGATCTGGAGGTTGGACTCCACTGCTCAAAATCTGGTCTAGACTCAGCTTGTTCTCTAAACCTATTCTTTGAAAGCTGAGCTTCTTTTTATTTAATCAGAGCAGATTTAGACATCTCCACCTCTTCACATATAACATTTTGAACTGATGGTGGAGGACTATACATGTGTTGGAAAACTGCTTGGATAACCTCAAATATAACTTGTGCTGCAGGATTGTACATGGTTTGCTCAGCAGCATGAGTTCCAGTAGTATGAGGTGCTTCAAGTTGAGCTGTTTGACAACCAGACTCAGTAGTTTAATCTCCATTACCATAGGGGAGGATGGACTAAAGTGTCTCTGATATTATTTGATATCTAGGTAACATGTTTAGAACTGACACTGATCATTACCTTCTCCCCCTTTATGAATTCTCTTGCAACATGATCTCTCAAATCATTCTTGTGAAACCTTACCTGTTCATCTAAGTAATTGATACCTGAAGTTACAGTGTTCTTCAACCTAAGTAAATTATTGTCCAAACTCTTGTCAGAAGCCTTTATATCTTTATGCAAGGAGGCTGAATGGTTTGTTAGCTGAGTTTCCATGGCCTTTGTAGCAGCAACTATTTTGTTTTCTAACTCAGTAGTCTGCTCAGTCAGCTTAACCATTTTTTCTATATGCAAAGTAGTCATGTTTTCATCCAAAATTCTTTGATTTTCTAGGACATAGCCTTGTTTGACAACTATTTCATCTGTAGTTGTCTTTGCTTCTTGCTGCTGTTTAACAATATAGACTACAACATTAGATCCCTTCTCAAAGAAATTAGTCATGTCTGTTTTCAGGAGATTTACTTCAAATCTTATGGACTTTATATCCTGAGCCAGTTGAAATTGCAGTTCTTTGTGGCTTTCATCTACATAATTTTCTAGATCCTTCCTTTGCTTATCCAGCATTATTTGAAATTGTACTAGCAGAGAGCTAGAATCTCCTGTAGAAGCAGCTGGTGTCCCAGATTGTAAATGCTTTTTGTAGCTTTTGCTCCTCTTCTTAATTTCAGATAACTTCCTTTTCTTCAGTTGAGACTCTTCTTCTTCTTCAGATTCAGATGAGCTTATCTCTTCAACTGATGGTATCTCTTTGGTTTTGAAAGTATCTAGGGCCAACTCCCTCTCAACTCTTGTACCTTTCTCATTAATATTGATACTTTCAAAGTTAACATCTGCATGTTGAATTTCAGCATCAAGAACTTCAATTTTGGGAATTTCAGCTATCTCCCTCTGGATTTTAGTTTCTTTAGACAAAAGAATTTCTTCTTCAGTCTCTTTTGGAATTTCATCCGTCATCTCTCTCTCAGACATTTCTTATTCAGGAATCTTTGATTGTTCCAGTTCCTATACAACATACATAATTATAGTAGTAGCTGTATCCATTGACAATTTAGTGAGGTTCTCCCCCTCAATTGGTTCTTTTTATGGAATGTTCTCCCCCTACACCTGATCACTTATTCCAGGTGAGAGTCTTGGAGATCTTCTTTGTTCTTCCTCAGCATCCTTATCTTAACTGAACTCCACTTGTTCCTCAGAATCACTTGAAGAGTCAACTTCCTCTACCACTGCTTTCTTACCTTTTACCTTCTTTGTCTTCTTGGGTTCTGAAGTCTCCTTAGACAAGACTCTGTCCCATCTTGACAAAATTATTAGGTCCATTCTCCTCATGTGGTTGATCTTTGTTCCAACTTTCTGGTTGATATTATCTGGAATTGTCTTAACAAGATACAGACTAACAATTTTGCCCATATTGGGCTTCTGAATCCCTTCTGCAATCTTAATAAACACAACCCTGTTCCAATCAGTCTTGATCCTGAAAATAATTCTTATCATCAGACTAAACATGAAAGTCTAAATCTTATCATGTGCTCCGACCTTACAGAGGAGAACTTTTCCTAGTACTTCAGACAAAAACTTGCCCTGGGAATTCATTCCCTTCCTGTTTAGTGAACTACCAAACCTAGTGGTTGGAGAAAGTCCACACCACTCTAAGGCCTCTGTAGTCTTGATGGAATCCAGTTCATCTTCCTAAGTAGTTCTAGGAATCTGAAGGACTTTAACCAGATTTTTGATTGTGACCTTTACTCTTGCCCCATTTACACTTGACTTAATCTTGACTGTCTTTGGGTTTAGTGAAGCATTGGAATAGAACTTAGATACTTCTCTCTTCCATATCTTAGTTTGTTGAGAAAGCAGATACTCAAGAACCGCCTCATTGACAAGGTCTATAACATTCTTGATCTCTTCTTGTGCGAAGACGAATGTGTTTCGCACCAGTTCATAACCCTCATTGATGTTGTCGTCCATCTTTGGTGCCATTGGATTTGAGATAATTTGAGCTTGAGAAGTGTCGACTAAGGATTTCTAGGTCTCGACACTAAGTCAATAGTCTCTCAAGTTTTCTGGTAAGCATAGTCGACAACTACTTGCACCCGTATTTATAGTAACTGTACGCGGAAGGCAAGAAGGCGCGCTGCATTTAGAATTTTCTGAATATTCGGGAAATGTCTAGTGTCGACATAGAGAACCTACTTTGCCGATATGTGTTGACATAAGTCAACACAAGGGTTATGTCCCTCGACAAAGACCTCAGGGTCTCGACATCCTTACGTCTTGACACTAAATATTAATGTCTCGACATACTGCATCTAATCAGTGTCGACACACTGTATGGTGTCTCGACACATGACCACCTATAGTGTCGACACACATTATGGTGTCTCGACACTTTCCTAATTGTCTCGAAACACACTATGGTGTCTCGACACAATTCTTTGTTTCAGACAAAATTTGTTTTTCTGGATATAATTTCATGACTTATGTGAAGTCTTTCTTATTTGTTTAGATTTATTGGCATGGTTAGTTATCTTTTATCAGTTGTACAATCTTTTGTTGTTACTAAGTGAAAATATTTATTCAATGTTCAACATGCCTAGTTAAAATTTAAAGTAATTGAACTTGCTCTCATCTAGAGGTTTTGTAAATATGTCAGCAACTTGTCTTTCTGTTGGAGTATACTGTAAGCTAATATTTTCTTTTTCAACATTCTCTCAAAGAAAGTTATATCTAATTTCTATATGTTTAGTTCTACTGTATGAAATAAGATTATTAACAATAAAAATTGCACTAGTAGAATCACAAAACATAACAGATTTCCTTAGCAGTATACTGTAGTCCAATAGTTGATGCTGAATCCACAACAACTGTGCACAACAGCTTCCATCAGATATGTACTCAGATTCTACTATAGAAATTGCAACACTTATTTTCTTTTTGCTACTTAGCCTTATGAGTCTTTTCCCTAGAAACTGACAAGTTCCAGAAGCACTCTTTCTGTCTTCTTTACACCCTGCAAAATCTGCATCTGTGTACCCTATGAGTTCAAAATCACTATCCTTAGAATACCAAAGCCCAAGATTGGTTGTGCCCTTAAGATATCTCAGTATTCTCTTTACAGCAGTATAATGAGACTCTTTAGGGCCTGGTACCTAGCACAGACACATGTTGAGAACATAATGTCTGACATACTAGTAGTCAAGTAGAGGAGTGATCTAATTATGCCTCTATACAAGGATGCATCAACTAGTTTCCCAGATTCATCCTTGTGTAGTGACACGGAAGAACCCATTGGAGTTCTCATAGTAGAAGAATTCTCCATACCATACTTCTTAATCAACTCCTTAGTGAACTTAGACTAAAATATGGATATACCATCTTCAGATTGTCTAACTTGGAATCCCAAGAAGAACTTTAGCTCACCCATGCTACTCATTTCAAACTTACCTTGCATAAGCCTGACAAAGTTTCTACAAAGCTTCTCATTAGTAGACCCAAAAATTATGTCATTTACATATATCGGGACCAGGATACTTGATCCTTTGATGTACCTAAGGAATAGTGTCTTATCTATCTTTCCCATAGAGAACTTGTTCTCTATGAGAATGGTAGATAGGGTCTCATACCAGGCTCTAGGTGCCTGTTTTAATCCATAAAAAGCTTTGTGCAATCTAAAGACATAGGAGTTGAGTTTAGGGTTAATAAAGCCCGATGGCTGCTCTATATAGACTTCCTCCTTTAGTGTACCATTGAGGAATGCTAACTTTACATCCATCGGGTAGACCTTGTATCCTTTGTATGCTGCATGAGCTAAAAACAACCTTATGACTTCTAGCCTAGATACAAGTGCAAAGGTTTGGTCAAAGTCTATGCCTTTCTCTTGTCTATATCCTTTAGCCACTAATCTAGCTTTGTTCTTAACTATAACCCCATTCTCATCTAGTTTATTTCTATAAATCCACTTAGTGCCTATGATATTGTGATCACTAGGTCTAGGAACTAGACTCCAGACTTTGTATCTCTCAAATTGATTGAGCTCTTCTTGCATAGCCAAAATCCAGTTGGGGTCTGAATTGGCTTCATCAAACTTTTTAGGTTCTACCTGAGAGAGAAAGCTAGAGTATTGAACCTCATTGTGATATCTACTCCTAGTAGTCACTCCAAGCCTGACATCACCTATTATTTGATCAATAGGATTATATCTAAGGTGTCTAACTGCTACTGGCAGGTGCCTACCATCACCTATATCTATAGGAGGATTAGGATGATTCTCTTCCTCCCCCTAGGCAGTTACTGAATCTTCTATATGAATTTCTATATTGTCTCTAGTGTATAACTCTAGATCAGGTGAATCACCTATATTTAACTTCTCCATCCTAGAATCAACATCACCATATCCCTTGGTGAGTCCTTTCTCTGACCCTCCAAAGATGACTTTTGGTCCATTCCTAACTAGAGTGTAATCCATTAGCAGACTCTTTGTTCCAGTCATGTGCCTGGAACAACCACTATCTAAGTACTATACTGGCCTTCCTGTGGTACTTGGTTCCACCTGCAAACAAAAAATTAGTTCACCTTAGGCACCCAAATAGTTTTGGGCCCTTGGTTCCTGTTAGGCTTTGTTGTGTGAAAAGCAAACTTTCTAAACAAAACTTGTTGAGTCTTATATGAAGGTGCTGCTAGATTATACCAAAAATCTAGGGCAAAATGCCAAAATTTCCCATAACACCAACACTCAAATCGATTGTATCTTCTCTTTGGCTACACATTTGAAGTTATACTTCTGTACACCTTAGACTTGACATCCATCTTCCAAGGTAGTGGTGCAAAATTCACACCCTTACCTTTCAGATTTAGGTGTGGTGCACTGGGACCAGCTCAAAGAATTCCTTGGCTTCTTGGATTGATCACCCTCTGTGGTGGTTTTTGGCTTTTATTGCCATTAGATGTCTGTCCCTTCCAGCAAGGCTCTTTATTGACATTGCTGGTAGTGCACTCAGAACTCATGTGTCCAGGAACACATGATCCATTGCATCTGTTAGAAGTCAGATGCTTGGAAGGTAGCTTAACTAGACCCATTGGGACTTTACCCTTAGGTTTAGACTTCTTAATAACCTTTTTATTTTTTCTATACCCTACACCACTTCTAAATGGTGCAAAAAAGGTATCTATGATAGGTAGCACTGTCTTGGGTTTTGAGAATTGAGTTAGGAGCTGTCTTTCCTGAGTGAGCTTTGCTTCTAGGTCCTTTACAGTCTCGACCTTTTCTACTATTACTTCTACCTGGCTATCAATCTTATTAGTTAGATCTATAAACTTCAGTTTTTGTTGGTCCAACATTATGTTGGCCTTCTCCAACTGAAAAGATACTACCTTCAGAGATTCTAATTCTCTGGCTTGATACTTAGCAAGCTCTTTGCTTGCAATCAAGGCCTTTAGTAACTTCTCATATCTGTTGATAAGCGTGTTGAAATCAAGTTCAATTTCTAAATCATGTTCTCTATTATTAGAGGAGTGTGAACATGATTCATTTTCTGATGCAGAAAAAGAATCTGAGGCTAAACTATGAGAGATTAGTTTTACCTTAGCAGGATATGAACAATCCCGATCTCCTTCTCCTGATTGGGTCTCCTCAATAGCCATCAGGCCCATGAGAGCCTCCTCTTCTTCTTATTCTGATGAACCAGACTCACTATCAGACAATGTAGACTGTTTCTTTGCCAAGAGGCTTTTATAAGCCTTCTTGTACTGTCAAGTCTTCCAGTTCTCTGGCTTTTTCTCCTTTTTTTGTTGGGAAATCAGCTATGTCATGCCCTTGCCTGTTGCAACAATAACACACAATATTAGTCTTAATATATTTGTTATGTGAAGAACCATACCTGTCCCCAGATTTCTTCTTCCTGGGTTTCTCTAGATGATTGGTCTTCTTGAGAGAAGAGTCTCCAGCTAGACCCTTCCAGCTTCCCTGCTTTCTTCTTCTCAACATCTTCTTGAATTGTCTAGAGAAAAGAGACAGTTCCTCTTCAGTCGGGTCTCCTTCTGAAGAGGATGATTCTGAACACTAAGAGACTGTGTCTTGTCTCTCCGAGTGTGTTGACTTTTCTCTGACCTTCCTAGAATTCTCAGCCTTTAGGGCTAAGGACTTTTCTCTGCTGTGTGCTCTAGCTGAATCTTCTTCAGACTTCCTGAGATTGAGCTATAACTCATGGGACAACAGCTTGCCAAATAGATCCTAGGGGTCTATGTTGGCTAAATTACCCATTTCTCTTATTGCATAGATCTTGATGTCTCATTCCTTGTTCAGGGACCTCAAGAACTTGTCATTAAGTTCATAGTTAGTAAATCTCCTGCCATAAGTCCTCAGGTTGTTTACAATTCTGAAGAACTTTTTAAAATATTCAGCCACTGAGTCTTTCTTATCCTGTCTAAAGGCTTCATACTGTTGGTTTAGTAGAGATTTTCTATCATCCCTGACCTCATCAGTTCCTTCCATATAGACAATCAGTAACTCCCATATTTCTTTAGATGTTTTATAATGAATCAAGTTTTGAAAAGTGGAATCTTCTATTGCACTGACTATAATATTCTGAGCCTTCTTGTCCATAGAGGCCAGAATGATTTCATCCTTATCTATCTCCATGTAGGTCTTTGGTGTCTTGATTTGCATCAAGAACTGACACTTTCATGGGAATGAAAGGTCCTTCAACCACTGTGATGTATATTCTTGGATCTGCTGCCTCCATGAATAATCTTACTCTCTTGTTCCAAATTCCAAAATTTTCTCTAGATCAGACTAGGAGCTTGATGGAATTGTTTTCCATCTGAGCCATGATTTATCTTTCTCTGCAATCCTTTGGATTCTCACTAGGCTGTTATGCCTTCTCAGTGAACATCACCTATAATACCAATTGTGAATGTTTATTTTAGGATAGAGAGTGACCTAGAGGGGGGTGGGGGGTGGGGGTGGGGGTGGTGAATAGGTCCAATTTAATTCAAGGTTACTTTTCGGATTCTGAGAATTACTTTTTTTTATTTACTACCCTAGTTAGATAAAACAAGAAAACTATTCAGCAATTAAAACCATCACAACACATCAATCATTACACAATACACATAGATTCATAGTGGTTCCCTAATTTATGGGTACATCCACTTCCCCCTTTGCCTATTTAGCAATGAACTAGATTCAGCCAAACTCCTTCTTTCTTTACTCAGATCCTCAGATCTTACAGCTCAGAGCCAAGCTAGCTCCTACAACTCAAGCTATATAAGTCTTACCACTGAGATGACCAAGATCCTACACCTCAAGTTCTTCCCAAGAACTCCACCTCAGAGTGAATCTACACTCCTACTCCTCGGGCAACTCCTGCCCTACAACTCAGAACAATCAGTTCCTACACCTCAGAGAAATACCCACTTCTCCTACCTCAGGCGATTCCTGCCCTACCTCAGCCTTTATAACACAAGCTTACAACTCAGAGAAATTAATTCCCCTACACTCAGATCTACAAGTAGATCTTACAAGATTAATAATGGTGAAAAGAAATTAATTCAGAATTAGTCACCCAACAAGAGAGAAACGGGTGACTGCTTCTTGAACAGAACTTGATAAGTAAGCTTCCCTTGATCCTTGTTGTAATTGATTTGATCCGACCCTTCTTAGCTTTTCAAAGCTTCTTGAAGTTGAAATTAGGGTAGATCTAGGCTGGAGAATGTTGAAGACGATTCTTGATCAGGCTTCTCTCCACCTTCTGAATTCTAGCAGATTACTTCTTAGATCTGGCTTTTCCAATTTTTTACTATTCTTCTCTCTCTTTTATTTATAGAGTTGATCCCTTTAAATAGGCTCTATCAAGGGTAACCGGCTGATCCGGTTAATAACTGACATCTGACAGTTGTCAGGACCTCTAGCTTGATTTCTACACTTAGGAAACAATTCTGGTTGAAGTGTTGAAACTTGACTGTTGGATGTGTCGACACCAGTCCTGGGCGTCGACACTACTCTTGTAGCGATGTCGACATACTTCTGAATGTGTCGACACAACCTTCACCTTGTCTCGACACAACTTGAGTAATGTGTATCAACACTAATCCTGAGTGTCGACACAGTTGCTTTCTTGTATCATAGTGTCAACCCAAGTCCTGGGTGTTGACACAACTTTCTCTTTGACTCAACACTCCTTGTTTAAGTGTGTCGACACTGGTCTTGAGTGTCGACACAACTACTTCTTGTCACAGCACAACCTTGACAAAGGTGTCGACACTTGCCTAGTGTCTTGACACTTTTGTACTTAGCTCTATTTGCCTGCACACAAGAACTTAACATTCATCAAATAAAACTATGTGTATATTATTGAGCTGAAAGGACTTCATCAAATCAAGTACATTATGACCAATGTACCCAACACAGGTTATGCAGGAGGGCAGCCAGGCCAGGATAACTGGGCCTGAAGTGATGATACCATCGCTGCCGTCAGTGACTTATGTGAGTTTTTGAGAGACTCATTTTGTAGCCTTTTTGGCATGATATACTCTGATATTATACAAGCCTTGGTTGCTTATTTTTATTTGATGTATTTGGATTATGTACTTATGTGGATTTTGACTACTCTTTTTATTCTTATTTTGGGTTGGCAATGACGACATTGGTTTTAGCCGGCAGGATAGGCGTCTTGTGGTACAAGTCGACCCATGTATTGGCACTACCGCAAGGCTGCTGTTCTTGGCATAAGACTCCCCTTGGCTATGTCTTGTGTTCCGGGAGGGGGGGGGGGTCTTACAAATTGTATCAGCATACAACGATCCTCAACTAAAGAAGTCATTGAACAATGGTGCCACCCCTGTTCGATTAGTTAGTTTGCGGACAAACTGACATAGCGGAAGCAGTGGTGTGCCCATATGTAATTCACACTAAGTATGTCCAGTCATGACCCTATGATTAGCCAACCTGACCTTGGGTATGTACCTTTTGTGTAGATCCCAGTTAATGCAGAGCCAGTAGGGGGCACCCCCGCCCCATATGTACCCACTCAGTTTCAATAGTCGGAGCTAGGACAGAAGCTCACGGCTATTTTGGACACGTTTAGGGCTTAACAGGCTCCGATGTATTAACAAGCCCCGAGCTCTAATTGGTTAAGCACGTTTCAGGCTCTCTCTCCACCTGCCTATAATAGGACAGAGTCGGCTGTGCGTATGAAGGAATAACTCGACTCAGTGCAAGAACTAATGGCAGGAATTCGATGTCCAGCCAACATGGCAGTGATATTAGCAGCGATAGTAATGGAATCTCACGCCAAGAGGTGGTGGAAGTCCCTCATGGGCTCCACCTTTCAAGGCCAGGTGTACACGAAGATTAGTTGGAGTGAGTTCACGGAAGCCTTCCTGGAGTACTTCATCCCTTCTACTGCTCGGGATGAACTTGAAGAAAGATTCCTACAGCAGAAACAGGGATCCAAGATAGTTACAAAATATCAGCGAGAGTTTCCGCATCTCGCTAGGTTTGCTGATGCATACTAGTTGAATGATAGAGTGTATGCTAAGTGATTCTACAAAGACTTGCGGGATCCCTTAAGGCAAGCCCTTTTGTTTATAGCGTACTTGAGTCTGGCTGAGATCATCAACATGGTGAAAAGGCTGGAGGCAGATCATTTGGGGAGTAATAAGAGACTCGTTGAGGGTAAGATAAAGGTCGGTCCTAGCTATAGGAGGAGGCTGGATAATAGAGGAAGAGGAAACAATAGAGGCGGGGGTCACTACCTCCACCACCATAGATGCATCTGTAACCCAGGGAGCAATATGAGCGACTCTGCTTCTAGTGCAACCAATCGGGCCACATCCGGCGCTTTGCCCACAGCTAGGTGGAAATACTCTCCCTGACCTTCCTCCGACAGCTCCACGAGGACGGGGACATATGTGTGGTCGAGGATGAGGACCATGGGGAAGGAATCCTGGACCTTCCCCAGATCAGGTGTTCGCGCTGGACATGGCGCAGGAGCGGAATCCTCAGGATGTGATTGCCGATATGTTGTGATTTAATTACTATGTTATATGCATTTCTCTTTAAATAGTTTAAGATATGCTAAGAGTCTAGCTTGAGTCTGTATGATTGGTACCTAGGCACCGTAATGGTTGACGGAAAACTAGCCTACACTCTATTCGATACCGGTGCTACACACTCGTTTGTGTCGGTAGATTTCGTTAAAGACCTAGAAGGATTGCAATACTTCACCAGTATTGCTCGGAGAGTACACCTCCCGGACGGCTCTGAGATGACTACATACGCAAAGTGTGAATTGGAGGTACTTCTTGGAGGAAAGATCTCTGAAACTCCTACAACAGTGTTGAGAATGCCAAAATTCGACCTCATTCTGGGCATGACATGGTTAGATTGGCATTGTGCCAGGATTGATTGTGCGGAGAAACAAATTTCCTTGAGATATGAGGAC
This sequence comes from Platanthera zijinensis, assembly GCA_039513925.1. Classification (NCBI taxonomy): domain Eukaryota; kingdom Viridiplantae; phylum Streptophyta; class Magnoliopsida; order Asparagales; family Orchidaceae; genus Platanthera; species Platanthera zijinensis. The sequence goes on from CM077079.1 coordinate 197,627,474, forward strand.
TCTGAGGTCATCTTTCAAGGTATTAGACTTGCACCTCGTATGTTGTTATCTTCAATTCAGACCTTAAAAGCCCATATGAGAGGGGATGAAGTATATACGATCTATTTTGAACTAAAAGAGATGTTAGTTGAATTGAAAGATGTGCCATATCTAGACGTCTTCTCATCGTCTTCATCGATGACATCTTGGTCTATTCAAAGACAGAGGAAGAGCATGTTGAACACTTGATCTTGGTACTGAAGAAGTTAAAGGAGCATACCTTGTTTGCCAAGTTCAGTAAGTGTGAATTTTGACTCCAAGAGGTTGCCTTCTTGTGACATGTTGATTAGTGGAGCTAGACTTGCTGTGGATGTAACATACCTCAAAAAACTAGACCCCTAAGAGTGGTTTTGTCATGACTAGGTCATGACAAAACCTAGGAAGCTCAAGAGATCAAGTAAACCAAGGCATGAAGGTGGAAATCACCTTGGTCTACAAATAGCTCATTCCAAGCACCACCCCTAGGGTTTGACTTTAAGGCCTCATCTTGACTCCAGGACTCCACCACAACACCCCTAACCCTTAGGAGATCCATAGGGTCACTAAGGACCCATTAGGGTCAATCAAAGTGGTCAAGTTGACCAAAGTCAACCCTAACCCTAAATGGGTCAAACTAACCTACATAGGGTCAATTGACCTTACCTTAGTCAAATTGACCCCGCCTTGACCTTCCTAACCCTTAAGAGAGATCAATGAGTCACCAAGGACCCATTGGGGTCAACTAAAGAGGTCAAGTTGACCAAAGTCAACCCTAGTCCTAAAATGGTCAAAGTGCCATATTAAGGGTCAAGTGGCCTCTAAGGTGCCAAACCAACCCTACCCAACCCTTCTTAGACCTTAAGGGAGGCCAATGGGTCACCAAAGACCCATTGGGGTCAACCTAAAAGGTCAATTTGACCAAAGTCATCTCAATCCTAATTTAGGTCAAATTAACTCAAGTTGACCTAACCTAGCCCAATCCACTAGGGCTAAGCCCAATTTGAGTGGCCCATTAACCTTAGGAGGCTGAGAATTATCTAAAATGTTATTCATTTTCTGGAAATAGTGACTAGGAGAGAGAAACCTCAAGCCGCCCTTTAATGGAGGAGAGAGAAAGGAAGAGGAAGAGGCCATTCATGGCCAAGGAAGGCCAATGGCCTCCTCTCTTTATCTCCAATGGCTTGATCCATCTCCCCTGGTCAGTTCTGAGGAGATCAACAGCCCTGGCTGGCCCCATTGATGGCTGTAATGAAGAGGATTCAGTTGGCCGAAAACTTCCCCCCCATGGCCATTAATGGCCATTGAAGCTAGACTCCTCCCCTCCCCCATTTGATCAATTTAAAAGCTTCCCCAGACTTAGAGCAGTCGTTTCCACTCTTGCCCCAAAGATTTCGAGCCCTCTGGTAGTGTTGTTGCAGAGCACCCGAAAGCACCACCACCGCCAATGGCGACACGGCGATCGGCCCGACTCCAACCACCCTAGAAGGTCCTGTCTCTCTCTTTCTCCAGTGGATAGATCCAATTCGGTTGGCCGCAAGATTCGGGTCCAATTTGCCCCAGATCAAGCTGGCCGAGAGCTTAATTTTCAAGTTTTTTCCACCACACACATTTCAGTGTTCTGGTCACCTCCGGTCGGCCAACCACCGCGAATCGCCAGCCACCACCTGAACAAAGGTGGTGGTGGTGGTGGCCTGCCGGGAGGAGGCGCGGGTTACCGGGAATTCGCTAGGCAAAACGGCCCAAGAAGGGTTAATCTGGGCCGTTGGCGCGCTGGGGGAGATGACAGATGCCGTCGGATGCACGTCAAGATTCGTGCAGATCATTTTATTATTAATTCATTTTAAATATTATTATGTCACATATACTACTGTAGTTAGTTTTAATTATTAAAAATACTTAGAGGTTAAATCAGAGGAAATGATCTATATGAAAGTTGTATCCCTTGAAGTCTAATTTAATTTAAAATTGATTTCAACCAATTTGGGTCAGTGGTTTGACCTCTGCACTCAAGATGGTGCAGTCTATTCCTAGGGTTAATCAGAGACTAATTTGAGTGCCCCCACTAAACCAGTAAGGAAAATGCCTTGAAATTTGTACCATGGGCTAATTATACAGGCACACTCATCATATCCAAAATGGGAATTTTTGGAAAATATTTTCCTATAGTTTTTGTAAACATTTAATAAATCATATATGATTTAATTTAGGGGTCTAATGACCTCAAAACCATCAAAAATTTTGGTGGTTGTCCATTAGGGTCATGACATGACTATGGTAAAAATTTCAGCCCATTTGGGGTTGGTTTGACTAGGAATTGGTATGACAAAAAATTGGTCCCTTAAGGGTAAATTAGGGCAAAGGTGAAATTGATGGGTTGAGTGGCCAATTCTCATCCAAAAGGGATGAAACCTTGCCCCCTACCTCCTAGTCCTTTAAAACACCCCCTCAAGATATTTTGAGTAGTTTGGGGTGGAGATGCCCAAGACCCTAGCATAGGCCGTAAGGTTTAGGTTTGGGGCCTAGTGAAGGACATGGGACTATATGTCCTTGGATGGTCTTGGGACTTGGTTGGTGTGTTCCTAGAGTAAAGATAGGCTCTAGAAAGTGGTTTTAGGATTTTTAGAAACATATACCCTCCTTTAAATAGTTATGGATAGTTTAGGGCACTTTGATCCAATAAATAATTACATGCTCAAATGAACTTGGATGCTCAAATGAACTTGGATGCTCATGAAACATAGGTAGTGCACTTATTTAGATGATATTGTTCCCTAGAAATTTTATTGTGAATTTTGGATTAGTAATCATGATACTTCATTCATAAACCCTAAATTTGAGCTAATCACAAGATATTTATTTTAGGGTTAATTGCCTACTAGAAAATGATAAAACTTGGTCAAGGAACATTTTAGGACACAATAATGCTCTGTGAATTTTTATTAAAATATTGTAAGACTTTTCATATTGGCTCCTTCATAAGTGCCCATTTGTTGAATATTATTATATAATTCATTTATGTGATCAATTGGAGTTGGGAAATCATAATTATTGGTTAGTAGTCTTTTCTGGTCATATTTATCATCTAGTAATTTTCTCATAATTTTTGGATGACTGATTATAATTTTCCCCTAACAAAATTAATATTGTGCTTGTTAGTGCCATAAATTGTTGAAGGTCAAATCCATCTTGGAAAATTAAGATTTTTGGTATTTATTGTTATTTTGATGTTATCAGGTTATCATAATTTTGTTAAGGCCATATTTAGTCAGAAAAGTGCACTTGATGTTCAAAGGCTCATGAGGCCTGATTTTGTAGAAATTAAAATAAATGCCAAATAAATTAGGAAAATTATAATCTTCTAGATTTATTCATAAAGTATCATGATAGACCCCCAATAATAATATTAGGCCATTTGGATGATTATTTGGAGTATCACCATTCATACACATCATGTAAGTTATTTGGTCTACACTTAGTAGAAATTGTAAAAGTAGGGAAGCATGTGGAACTTGTATGGGAATGGGTTGTTGGGGTACCTGGTCTAGTTGGAATATATAGGGTCACCAAAAGAAGGTTGGTTGTGAGAGCCCGGTTGTGCAAGGGCAGAGTTGTGCTCGGGATCGACGGTGGACCGTCCTTCATTGGAGAGGGAAAGTATAAATATGATTAAAGATAGTTCAAGAGTAATGATAACAAATTGGTACATGGGTAGATACCGACAATAATAAGTACCTTGCGAAAGGGAACTTTGGGCTTCAGCCCATCGTAGTTCCTAATGCCTTCGAGAGCCTTTCACAAGGAATGCCCTAGGCAGTCCAAGGTTAACCTTAAACCGTAAGACTAAAATCTTAAAGAGAAATAAGTAAAAAACTAGGGCTTCAACTTCACTCACCCCGATGACCTGGGAGGTTAGCTTGGTTGGGTTATCCGAATGGTAGGCTTAGTGGTTGTGGAAATGGGGAAGTTAGCCCGGCGAGCCGAAGGCTCGGAAGGTAGTTGTAACAGACATGTTAGTTCGGCGAGCCATTGGCATGGGAATTCATGGATACATGTGTATAATGCGGTGGGTCTTCAGTATTTGACATTCGGTCAGACCGACGTCGATACGATGACTCGGCGGGTGTGGTTTATACTTACCTAAGGAAATGACCGGCGGGTTTGTCAGCATTTGTAAGACTACATTTTTTTCTTTTTAAACCATCGGGTCTTATGCCCAGAATAACCATTTTGCGGTGACACCGACACTCGGGAAGGTCTTCACTGCAAAATGCCGATCCTGCTTGCCTTTACGATCACCAAGGAAAGAGAAGCATATAAATAAAACAGACATATCCAAGTCCACACATCACATATAAGATATATGTAAGGAAATCACAGCAAGTCCACATGATAAAAGAAGTACTGAAATAGAACAGTACATAGTAATATAAACGGGCTTAAGCCCAGTACATCAGATCCTCACTACAACTCTCGCGGAAGCTAATAAAACTAACACTCACGGGGCCATAGGCTTGTACTCCTGTACTAGACTGGCCTAACTCCATGTGCACCATACTCCGCTGGTGCTGTATCTCCTACTGCTGCTCCTTATCCCCCATCCGGAGCCCCTGAAATGTTTGGTCCACCGACCGTTAATTAAAAAGACTAAGCCTGATTTCCCCCACCCCTCCCTTAATGGCTCCTAGGCACCGTGCGGGAGGAGTGATAGGAAAGCTATGAAGGTGGAGAGTGGTCAAAGCAGATGACGGTGGACCTATTCTAGCAGGCATATAGTAAATCTATAGAGCTGTAAAAGTACGGCAAGCTAACAGTTCTATAATAAGAAAACGGTAGAGTATACAAGTAAAACAGAGCAGTAAAATATGAAAAGTAAACTAAGAAATAAGTAACCTTAACTTATATGAATGCCCATACAAACATATAAGTTAATGGGTCTTTTGCACGACTCCCATCATATAAAAAAGTCCCATACCAATTAATATGATGGGTGTCAGGTTGTTTACAAGTATGAGTGAAGTGAAATGTTATGCTATGATTCATGCAAATGCAACACACACACTCAACTCTATATGCACAAACCTTTAGTTTCCCCTATTTGGAAGCTAGCATCACTCCCAGGAGCCTCCGCCGTGGCAAACAGAGATAGTGGGTTGGGCCCCACACTCCTAGGCGGGTATCCACACTATCAGGTCTAGCCCTACGTACACCTCTGAAGGACACACAAGAGTCACCACGTACTATGCTGACCCACCGCCAGACTTTTCCTTAGCTAAGTGTCCACCACACCCATCGAGTCAACGTATCAATGTCGGTGTGAATGACCGTCAAATACCGAAGACCCACCACTTTATGCACATACAATCACTAATTTACCGAGCCATCAGTTCCCTTGACTATCTGAAAGTCCACCTAGTGTCAACTACTTACACCTATGGGGGGGGATAGGTGTCTTTGCAGCGTATTTGCGGAATTAAGGTTTTACCTGCACAAGAAAACAAAACAACACAGCACAAAAAGTACACAAGCAATTTATAGTGGTTCCCCGATTTGGGTACGTCCACTTTCCCCCTTCGACCTATCTCCCAACCAGGGATGACTCGGTCACTTCACCAACAGGATTGAAATCCAATCCTTGCACTACCGGAAGGAACCCTTCCACACATAGGAGTCAACACTCCCACAACACGGGTTGCACCCAACCCTACAACTGAAGACCAATCGGTCCTTTACAATGAATTAAAAATAGCTTGTAAGAAATACAAATAATGTATGGAGACTAAGGTGTCCCTCTTCGATCGAATACGTGTTCTTGAGGTCAACGAAGAGTCCACAACCCTAGATCTCACTTGGAGAGAATCTCCCCGAGACCGGCGGCGGCGACGAGCGGCGGTGAGGCACTCAGTGTTGGCGGAGGCAACTGAAAACAACAGTAAAGCACTGGAGATCCAATCTTCTTAGCGAAGTCGACAAGGTCTACCAACGGTCACACGAGGATCGATCGTCTCGATTGATTCGGACGGGGAAAGATTTCCCTATCTCAAATCAAGAGACAAAAGATCTCTGGATAGACACTTGAGACGCTGTGCAGGACTAGGCTTCTATCACCGAGGATCTGGAGGAGATCGAGATCGGCTTCGGTGATCGGCTGCGGCGACGGAGGCGGAGCAAGTTCGCGAGATTAGGGTTTAGTCGGCCGCTTTTTTTCGTATCTCGTCTATATGTGTTACTGTACACAAATACCAGAGTATTTATACACTAGGTCAAGAGATGACCGTTGTGGGCCCCACCATCAGTAAGACCGAAGTCCGGTTCAAAATCCCGCAGATGTCGTGGACCGGTCCAGGCAGAGTCGGAAAAATACCCAAGTCAAATTCGGCGAGAATCGTGGGTGATTCTCGACGAATCGGCGAGAATCACTTACGATTCTCGCCGAATTCTACTTAGAGAATTCTGGCAGCACAGGTTACAGAGGCTGGGGAGAATCGGTGGGAATCACCTTGGATTCTCGCCGACTCGTCGAGAATGCAAAGTCATTCTCGACGAATCGGCGAGAATCACTTGGTGATTCTCGACGATTCTGCCTTAGATGATTTTTCTGACTGCGTCGAGACAGTCGGCCCAACCTGGCAAGAATCAACTAATGATTCTCGACGACTCGTCGAGAATTACTGGTGATTCTCGACGAATCGGTGAGAATCACTTAGTGATTCTCGACGATTTACACTTAGACGATTCTCGTCTTTTAACCCGTGAGATGGTCTTTGGCCCATCCTTGCTCCTTGTCTGCTCTTGCTTTATCATAGCCTTGTACTTGAAATTAAGTACACCCCAATAGAGAGAGTACACGTAGGCCAACACACTGATCTGCTCAACGAGGGATTACGTTGCACAAACCCGTGTATATTGACCCACTGCACCCTGACATTGGTGTGTACTTAGCATGGAATAACTGCAAGCACAACTAGAAGAAATTCATCAAATACATAGTCTATTTACCTTAGCTTGTACAGGGGCTTCTTCAAATAAGGTACATTGTGGATACAATACCCAACAATCTCCCCCTATTTGAAGAAGCCTAAACCCTACAAGCTAAGGTGAATAGAGCATATAGAAATGAAAATCATAAACTTAAAATTGAGTTGAGAGAGATATTCATTACCAATTAGATATTCATTACCAATTTCTTGAGAGCAAACTTGGAGCCACCTTAGCCTTAGCCGAGAGGGAAATCTCCCCCTTTTCGACTTCTGCAAATCGGGAACTGAAGCATGTGACACCATGCTCCCCCTCAGTTCTTGTACCTTTGCTTTCACCAAATTCCTAGTAGAGGCTCCCCCTAGACGCATGAGCCTTGATCTCCTGTAGTCTTCATTCTTCGTAGTTTAGCATCCCCAATTCAGTTTTGAACATACTGAATTTGGCCTCGTCAAGGGGCTTTGTGAAAATGTCTGCAATCTGCTTGTCAGTGGGAACATAGCAGAGAGAGATGTCCTTGTTCTCCACGTGCTCCCGAATGAAATGGTAACGCACTTCAATATGCTTTGTTCTGCTGTGCGATACCGGATTGTTGGCAATAGCAATTGCACTGGAGGAGTGGCAGTACATCGGTACTTCCTTGAACTTGAGGTCATAGTCGGCTAACTGGTTTCTTATCCATAGGAGTTGTGCACAACAGCTCCCAGCCGAGATGTACTCAGACTCTGCAGTGGAGGTTGCGACACAATTCTGCTTCTTGCTGTTCCATGAAATAAGCCTTCTTCCGAGGAATTGACACGTCCCGGAGGTGCTTTTCCTGTCATCCCTACTTCCTGCAAAATCAGCATCTGAAAACCCTATTAGCTCGACATCATTGCTTCTCGGGTACCATAAGACAAGATTAGGGGTACCTTTAAGGTATCTGAGAATTCGCTTTGCAGCGACATAATGAGATTCCTTAGTGTTCACCTGATATCTGGCACAAACACATGTGGAGAACATGATATCCGGTCTACTTGCAGTAAGATAGAGCAGAGATCCAATGATGCTTCTGTATTTGGTTTCATCAAAAGGTTTCCCTTTCTCATCCTTATCCAGAGACATGGTGGATCCCATTGGAGTCCTCATAGAGGTTGCATTCTCCATTCCGAATTTCTTGAGGAGTTCATTTGTGAACTTCGTCTGAGAAATGAAGATTCCTTCCTCAGACTGTTTCACTTGAAGTCCCAAGAAATACTTCAGCTCTCCCATACTGCTCATTTCAAACTTTCCTTGCATAAGTTTGGAAAACTTTTTACAAAGATTGTTGTCCGTTGAGCCAAATATAATGTCATCAACATAGATTTGCACCAACAAAATCTTGCCTTTGACTTCCCTGAGAAACAATGTCTTATCTATTTTTCCTCTAGAGAACTTGTTCTCAAGAAGAAAACTAGACAATGTCTCATGCCAAGCTCGAGGAGCTTGTTTTAGGCCATATAGCGTTTTATTAAGAAAATATATATGATTAGGATAAGTTGGATTGACAAAACCTGGAGGTTGAGCAACGTATACTTCCTCTTTCAAATCTCCATTCAAGAAAGCCGATTTCACATCCATCTGATAGACTGTGAATCCTTTGTGAGAGGCATAGGCTAGGAATAGCCGGATTGCCTCGAGCCGTGCAACTGGTGCAAACGTCTGGTCAAAGTCAATCCCCTCCTCCTGTCTGTATCCTTAAGCCACCAGTCTGGCTTTGTTCTTGATGATGACTCCATGTTCATCCAACTTTTTTCTGAAGATCCACTTGGTGCCAATCACATTTTGCGTCTTCGGTCTGGGAACCAGCGTCCAGACTTCGCATCTTTCGAATTGATGCAGCTCCTCTTGCATGGCCAAAATCCACGACGCGTCTTTGTTCGCTTCTTCGAACTTCTTTGGCTCCACCTGCGACAGAAAGCTAAGATGCAAGATCTCGTTAAGAGTACCTCGGCGAGTTCTGACACCGTCTCGGGGATCCCCAATGATTTGATGTCTGGGATGATCCCTCACGTGTCTGAGCTCTAGAAGTCTTGCATCAGGAGCTTCGACTATTTCTTGGGCATCTCCTTCTTCTAAAGGATTTGCCTCATTTTGATCTTCAACTTCTCCGATCGGCGTTGATGTGGAGACCTTGACATACTTTGGAGTTGCATCCTTCTCGGGATCATCCAGTTGTAGCTTTTCGAGTCTGGCACCTGCAGCTTCAGGAAGGCAACTAGAAGTCTTGCAATTAAGCAAGCTTCCTTCATCAAATACAACATTTATTGATTCCTCTACCACTAGGGTTTTCTTATTGAAAACTCTATAAGCCTGGTTGTGGCTACTATAGCCCATGAATATGCCTTCGAAGCATTTTTCACCAAACTTAGTACGCGGGTACTTCCCATTATTCAGTACACAACACTTGCAGCCAAAAATCCTCAGATAGGACATGGTTGGTTTCTTGCCTTTCAGTAGCTCATAAGGAGTCTTATGATGGCTCTTGTTAATCAACGCTCGGTTTTGTACATGACAGGCCGTATTGACAGCCTCAGCCCAGAAGTATTCTGGGAGAGAAGCGTCATTCAACATTGTCATGCACGCTTCAATGAGTGTTCTATTCCTCCTCTCCGCCACTCCATTCTGTTGAGGAGTGCGAGGGGAGGAGAACTCATGAAAGATACCAAGCTCTTCACAGAACTCTATCATAGCCCCAGACTCAAACTCTGTTCCGTGGTCACTTCTGATTTTGACCACTGAGCAGTTAAGTTCGTTCTGTATCTGCTTGACAAAACTGGTGAAGATGTCAAACGTATCAGACTTGCGTTTTAAAAAGAACACCCACGTAAACCGAGAGTGATCATCTACAATCACTAGCGTATACGACTTCCCTCCTAAGCTATGAACCTGCATTGGACCAAACAGGTCCAGGTGCAGAAGATATAGACATCTGGAGGAATCTTTGTCTGGGATGCCCTTAAAGGTAGCCCGAGTCTGCTTGCCCATCTGACATGCAGGACATGGACTATATTTGATGCACTTAATAATGGGAGCATCCCTTACTAAGTCTTTGGAAAACAGCATATTAATTATTTTGTAATTAATGTGTGCCAATCTCTTGTGCCATTGTTCACAAAGAGATGCACTGCCTTTAGCAACGAGGCATACTGGGGTAGAAGAATCTAAACTAAGAAAATCTAAACAGAAAATATTTCTGCTCCTAATGCCTGTTAATACGGTCTCCGAAGAGTCACATGATATTATCAGGCATTTATCCTTGCAGAACTTAACGTCATACCCTTTATCACATAACTGGCTTACGCTGATCAGGTTATGATTTAACCCTTCAACATAAGCTACGTTAGTGATAGAGAGTACGCCGTTGGAAATCGTACCGTAACCTCTGGTGACTCCCCGATCAGATCCCCCAAATATGACTTTGGGTCCATACTCGACTGGAGAGTACTCCCTCAGCAGGCTTCTTATCCCGGTCATGTGACGGGAGCATCCACTGTCCAAATACCAAATAGGAGTTTTGTTGGCCTTTGGACATCCCTGCAAAACAGAATTAATTTGCCTTAGGAACCCAATCGAACTTGGGTCCTAGATTCCTTGTTAGCATACTCCCCCTCGATTGGTTAACTCTACGAGTGGTCGGCCTCGCATTGCTAACATAAAGAGTCTCGTTATACCTTGGATTAAACCAACAATCCACGGCAAAGTGACCAATTTTGCCACAGCACCAGCAGTCAAACCTGTTATACTTCCTCTTGGGCGCCTGCTTTACCCTTGAAACGTGGGGTTCAGCTGGGGCCGAAGACCTGGAGGTGGAGGCAACATGATGACCACAGTCACATGACTTCTTCACCTCTTGGCTTTTCAGTGTAACAGGCTTGTCCTTAGGTGCCTGCTTCCTATTATGGCCGCTAGAGAATTGACCATAATTTCCCAAGTGGATTTCCTCATAAGGTGCCTTGAAGACACTCTCACTGAAGTTACGGGGAAAGGTCCACCCATCATATCGGCTCTTCGGCTTTGCAACCGAGGGCCTGAAGTGATGCCCATATGTTGACTCAAAGTCATGTTGGTTACAGGGAAAGCTAGGCTTTCTGAACTCAACAGGGCTGAGTGGGGCCTTTCCTTTCTCATCAGCAGAGGCTTTCTTGGCAGCCTTATTCTTCCTCCTGTTCCTGTTTCTCCTGGATGAGGAGCTAGATACCCTTACATGCCCCAGGCCAGCTCCTTTGGCTTGAGCAGAGAAGGTATCAACTAATGGAATAACAGTTTTTGGCATAGAGAAGCTCTTGACGATCTTCCTTTCTGCCGCAAGTAGTTCTTCCAACTTGTTGACTTCCTCCTGCTTAAGATCAAGGAGCTTAAGAGATTCTGAATGCTTTGAGGTCAGGTCCAAGTGATCTTGTCGGAGGGAGATCAAACTGGTGATCTCTTCCCTCAGGGATACACTCTCATCTTTAAGGAATTTAACTTCCTTTTTCTCAGCCTTCAGTTTCTTTCGACATTTCAGGAATGTATTGAGTAGAAGCTCATACTTCTCGAGGAGCTCTGCTTCAAGGGCAGAAGGGCTATCCTCAGGGTTATCATCCTGAGACTCAGGATCAGAGTCAGAGTCGGAGAGAGGGGTGTGAGCTTTTACCTTCCCAGTAAATGGGGGGCATTCTCCTTCTGAGTCAGAGCGACCCATTAGCCCAAAGTAGGCTTCCTCATCATCGCTGGTGTCTGATGTGTCAGATTCACTCAGCGTCTTTGGCTTCTTTGCGATGTAACTCCTCTCCTTCTTCTTGTCTTTTGAGGACCTGTGCTCCTCTCCCTTTCCCTTTTCCCTCTTGCCTTGATGGCAGTCGGCCACGACGTGTCCTGGCTTGTTGCAACCAAAGCATATAATGTCAGAAGAGCGGTGTTTGTTCGGTTTGGAAACATACCTGTCAGTGGAATAGTTCTTCTTCTGATCCCTTGAGGAGGAGTCGTTTCTCTTTCTCTGATTCCTCAGCTTGAGGAACTTCTTGAATTCCCGTGTGATAAGGGATAAATCTTCCTCTGATAACTCTGAGCCGGAGGAGCTTGGCTCAGAGTCTTCCTCTTCATCCCTCTTCCACGCACGGGAAGAGGCGGCACCCTTGCCCTTTCCCGCAGTCTCTTTAGCACTTTGTTGTGCGATTTCTCAAACGTATCCTTGAGCTCATCAAGCATTCCTTGGACAAAATTAACAGTGAGGTTTGCTAGGTTTGCTTGAGGTGGAGGAGCTGCAGGCAGACCCTGGCCAGGCTCCCCCGCAGAAGCACTGGGAGAGCTGGATAGTAGTATGGAGTCCACAGGGGGAACAAAGGATTGCTCCCCCTCCATCCTTGCATCTGACCGCTTAGGAGCTTGTTCCTCAGATGGAACCTCAGCATCCTCCTGAGAGTCTGCTGCTTTCTCATTCTCTGGTACTTCTTCCTCTATCTCAGTCTCCAAGTGATCATGCTTATCGGCAGAGTTGTGCACATCTTCTTCTACTTCTTCCTCCTTCTCCTCATCAGCCACCTCATCTCCCAGATCATCGTCGATAAGAGCTGCCTCATCGTTCTCAACCTCCTCATCATTTGCTACTTCATCTGCCACCATCTCCACAACATCTTTAGCTATCAGAGAAATGTCAGATAAGATGTTTGCAGAACCGGTTACAGGCTCCCCCTCAGTTCCTGCAATCAGGGCGTCAGGAACTTCACTGGGTGTTGCCACGAAAGCTGCTGAATTTCTATTATCCTCGGCAGGAGATTCTTCTTGTTCTACTACCACTGCGGCTTGCCCTATGAGTCGCTCCCATCTGTCAAATACGCTGGAGTCCATTTTCTTCAAATAATGCAAAGGAACTCCTTTGCTCATGTCGAACCTATCTCCGTTCAACTGATTGAGAAATAGGCTGATGATTCTTCCAAAACTTGGAGATCTGAGAGTGTCCTTAATCTTCTCAAAAAGCATGGCCCCCAGTTGAATCTCTTTCGGCAGACTATCACCACAAGAATCTTGAACATGTCAGCTGAGATGTGGTCGTGTGAGCCGGGTTTGCATATCAGTACTTTCCCAATGATGTCGGACAAGAGTTTCCCCTCCTCATTCATTTCTTTTCTCTTTATCGATCTGGTTCCCCTAGCTAGCCCACAGAATAATAGGGTCCTGGCTCTATCATGTTCCTCCAGATAATCCTCGTGCTCAGAACTGGAGAGCTGCAAGCATTGATTCAGTTTCCTTGCAGACATCTTGATCCTTGCACCTGCAACCTTACTCTTGATGATAGAGTCTTCATTCCGAAGTTTGGCGGTTGCGAAGAACTCCATCACTTCCTTATCCAAAATTTTGCAGGGGTGCTCCAGTACAAAGGTGAGTCCAGCCTCCTCCAGCATGATGATGATGTTTCTGAACTCATCCGAGGCATGTGAGAACCCGGTTCAAACCAACTCACATCCAGTGACCAGGCCGGCGGTGGTCCTTGGAGCCATAGCAAACCTAGGGAGGGAATCCCAAGTTTATGCCTACTCAGAAATCAAAAGGGAAGCTATACTAACAGTGAGTCACTAAAAGGGAGAGGAAATGGTTACCCATATGCGGAGGAAGCGAGAGTCGACGGAGACGACGGAAAGCCTAGAGGAGCTCGTGCCCTTGTTTGATCGAAACCACGGAGAATGAAAACTTGGACGAGCGCCCTGGACGCGAGAAGAGAGGTCTACGGAATCCAAAACGAGGTCGACGTGATTTGGAACCTAAGATGCGGGAAGTCGCCGGGAGGAGGGAAGGAAGGGTCGGCGGGATTCCTGAGGAATATCGACGGGTTTCTCTGCGAAACGCGGAAGATGAAAAGTCGGCGGGAGTTTTTATAAATAGAAATCGACGGGATTGGAGGCATACCGGATTCTCGGAATCTTCTATTATCAAAGGGTTTGAGAAATCTTCTAAATATATGTATTTCTTAATCTTCGGAATATATACGTTTCTTAATACATGAATCTATAGAGGGTTTGGAAGGAGTTTTCCACACAGAGTTAGGAGGCACATCAACTTTGGTATACCCAAGACAATAACCGTGGCAAGCAACTTTAATGGATTATTTCTCGATCGAGATATACACAATCTTCTTGATGTCAGTTGTAAGTTTTAGTGACTTCCAATGGCGTATCTTCATTAATTTTCAGTGGGCTGACTTAGGCCTGTTGAGGTTCATTCTCGAATCTACCAGTGTATTTACAGATAAATCTTTAACAATGTATCTAAAGGTTGTTTTTACAATCTTAATCTTTCCTTAGGTGAACAAGCATATAAGTGTAAGTCTATACATGACCATTTACTTTCGAGAGAGGGAATTCATGACTTAGTGTGGATATGTAGATATACATATATACATATATGTAAAAATCGATGCCCTATAGCTCATATATTGAAGCTGATTGCAATTACCTGAGATTAAAAGATGTATCATTTAGAACTTCTGCTCAAGGCACACCAGGTGGTCAACTTGAACGTGCCCGTGTTGATGGCACTGCTCCTTTTCCAGATACTTGTTCCACGTCATTTTTGGAACATCTCCTGTCTAGTTCCCATTAGGTTTACGGGAACCTAGACTACCCTGCAAAAGAGTTATCTTGCCTTAGGAACCCAATAAGTATTGGGTCCTAGGTTCCTGTCAGCATAATAATTGGGATGCCTCCCCTCAGGGATCCTGGAGGGAGGACTAACATTGCCTCGAGGATGTGGAAGTCCCCTTGCCTTTGACACAGAAGGGTTGTGCCAACAATCTATGGCAAAATGACCCACTTTGCCACAACACCAACATTCATGAATGTTGTACCGCCGTTTGTGACCTGAACTAGTGACTGAGGTAGTCATAGTCCTAGGTCTAAACGGGATAGTGCCGAATCTGCTAACCGAATTGTCTCTTCCACTGTGACTCATGGAAGGGTGGAAAGAATGCATATGGTAGGCGTCATGAGGCCTGGGAGGTGGTGCCTTCCTTTCAGTCAGCCCCCTTCCAAGGTCCCCATGTGTGCCAACAACATGATTTCTAACCCCCCTTTCCTGAGTCCTAGGGAGGTGAGAGGCGCATTGTGAGCTGATGCTGGCAGACTCATGACGAGTAGGGGCAGTGGCCGAGAATACAAAAGGCTTGGTGGAAGCCTGAGGTATCATCTTCTGGGTGGCCATGACAGCCCTTGCATTCTGGGTGCTTCCACAAGAGGGCTGATCATTCTTGCAGTGACCATGGTTGTTCCTATGGTCATACCTGAATGCATGATGTGTGCCCTTCCTGCTCGGGGTGGGGGGTCTGAACACAGTTTCCCCATTTCTCCATGAATTGACGATTTGGGAGATCCACCCATTTTTTGCTTTTCTTTTGATAACATCTATCTTGGAAAAGTTAGAAACAATCCTCTTCTCGGTCTCTAGACGACTCTCTAGATCTGAGATTTTAGAGTCCTTAACCTTATTGGATGCCAATTAGAGAACCAATAAGATCTTCAGCCGAGCAATCTCCTGAGCTTGCTCCTCAACAATCAGGTTGCTTTTCTGAAGGACACTCTTCAGGGCATCAGGATTTTCTGGAGGGCAATCATCCAAAATATTCCTGTCTTCAGGAACATGGGGAAGAGAGGGGCAAGGTGAAGAAGTTACCTGGTCCTGACTTAGCTGATCAGGAATAGTGTTAGGACTGACCGGGGCAGCTGAGTCATCTTCAGCTGTGCAGTCTTCATCAACTTCCTCCTCAGTCTCTGATAAGGACACAGGAGCCCTGATACTGAGAAATTGGTCATCACTTTCTTCTTCAGAAATACTGACCCCCCATATATGCCTCATCCTCTTGCTGACGACTTATCCCTGTTCTGTTTGATCCCTCCATGAGGTCTGATACAGTTTGCCACAAAGACTTGGCCGTCTTACACTTTTCAAGTCTCAACCGGGAAGGTCCAGTCCAGACATCCAGGATGATTTTACGAATCATTTTATCCAAGTTGAAAAGAGAGAATTTAATCTCAAACATTTCAGTAGTCTCCTTGGGGATCTGCATATCCTTTCCAGAGTAGGAGGCCTTCATGGGAATGAAGGGGCCCTCTTCCAAAATGAGTGAAGCTCGAGGGTCGATGGCCTCCAGATGAAATAGTACTCTCATCTTCCATACATGATAGTACTCCTTTGTACAAGAGGGGAGTCTTAGAGGAAGGACATCATAATCCAACTCCATGCTTGAGTCTGATCTTCTTGTTGACACTAGATGCAGGAACTTACTCGAGGTGTTAACCCCTTTGATGAGTAACCTCCCTCTGATACCACTTGAAAGTCCACCTAGTGTCAACTACTTACACCTATAGGGGGGGGGATAGGTGTCTTTGCAGCGTATGTGCGGAATTAAAGTTTTACCTGCACAAGAAATCAAAACCACACAGCACAGAAAATACACAAGCAATTTATAGTGGTTCCCCGATTTGGGTACGTCCACTTTCCCCCTTCGACCTATCTCCCAACCAGGGACGACTCGGTCACTTCACCCACAGGATTGAAATCCAATCCTTGCACTAACGGAAGGAACCCTTCCACACGTAGGAGTCAACACTCCCACAACACGGGTTGCACCCAACCCAACAACTAGAGACCAATCGGTCCTTTACAATGAAAGAGAAAATGAAAATAGCTTGTAAGAAATACAAACAACGTGAAGATCCAGGTGTCCCTTTTCGTTAGAATATTTGTTCTTTTAGGCAACGAAAAGTTCACAACCCTAGATCTTTCTTGGAGAGAATCTTCTCTAGATCGACCGCTTCAACAAGAGAGGCAGTGATGCTATGTAGATCCAATCTTCTTAGCAAAGTCGACAAGGTCTTCCAACGATCACACTAGGATCGATCGTCTCGATCGATTCGGATGGGGAAGGTTTCCCGATCACAAATCAAGAGACAAAAGATCTCTGGATAGACACGTGAGACGCTGTGCCCGACTAGGCTTCTATTGCCGGGAGAGGTAACTAAAAGTCCGATCAACGGTGGCGAGCAACTAGCGAGAGGCGGAGGAGGTCGGCCGAGCTCGCTTCCGATTTAGGGCTTGACGGCGGCTTCTTTTTCTTCGATCTGTGATCCGTGAGTTTACTGTTCACAAATACAGAGTATTTATACACTAGGTCAAGAGATGACCATTGTGGGCCCCCACCGGCAGTAAGACCAAAGTCCGGTTCAAAATCCCGCAGATGTGGACCGGTCCAGACAGAGTCGGAAAAATACCTAAGTCAAATTCGACGAGAATCGTGGGTGATTCTCGACGAATCGGCGAGAATCACTTACGATTCTCGCCGAATTCTACTTAGAGAATTCTGGCAGCACAGGTTACAGAGGCCGGGGAGAATCGGTGGGAATCACCTTGGCTTCTCGCCGACTCGTCGAGAATGCAAAGTCATTCTCGACGAATCGGCGAGAATCACTTGGTCATTCTCGTCGATTCTGCCTTAGATGATTTTTCTGACTGCATCGAGACAGCCGGCCCAACCCGGCAAGAATCAACTAGTGATTCTCGACGACTCGTCGAGAATCACTGGTGATTCTCGACAAATCGGTGAGAATCACCTAGTGATTCTCGACGATTTACACTTAGACGATTCTCGTCTTTCAACCCGTGAGATGGTCATTGGCCCATCCTTGCTCCTTGTCTGCTCTTGCTTTATCATAGCCCTGTACTTGAAATAAAGTACACCCCAATAGAGAGAGTACACGTAGGCCAACACACTGATCTACTCAACGAGGGATTACGTTGCACAGACCCGTGTATATTGACCCACTGCACCCTGACATTGGTGTGTACTTAGCATGGAATAACTGCAAGCACAACTAGAAGAAATTCATCAAATACATAGTGAATTCATCTTAGCTTTGATAGGAGGCTTCCTCAAATCCAGGTAATTGTGGATACAATACCCAACACTATCCTGTCCGTTACAACTACCTTCCGTGCTTTTGGCTCGATGGGCTTACCCGTTCATTTCCACAACCACCGAGACTACCGCTCGGATAACCCAACCAAACTAACCTCCCGAGTTACCGGAGTGTGTGGAAGTGAATACCTAGTTATAATAGTTGCTCTTTAATAATTATTCTTACGGTTTAGGTTAACCTTGGACTGCCTAGGGTATACCCGGTGAAGGGCTCTCACGGGGAACTAGGAACTATGATGGTAGCTGAAGCCCATCGTTCCCTTTCTCAAGGCACTTATTATTATTGATATCTACCCAGGTCCTGATCCCACTTAATGTTATACTAAATTCTAACCCTAGTGTATTTTGACTCTTTCTCTCCACAGGAAAGACGATCCTTCGTCGATCCCGAGCACCTCTTATCACTAGGCAACCCGAAATTCGCCTCATCATGAATCTTAATGAAGCACACCTCTTCATCTTACCAAATCAACATATCACTACTCCCAACTTCCTATGACCATCCCACATGTTATCACAAATCTGCTGATTTACTATGTGTAGACAAACCTAAGCTACATGATGGGTATGAAAGGTGACCCATTCAAATATTCTTCCAAATGTCCTAGAATTTTTACTGGGGGCCTATCATGTCATATTTATACTATGTCCAGAAATTTGTAATTTTCCTAATTAATTTAACATTTATTAAATTTTCCCCAAAATTAAACCATGGATGGTTTTGAACATGAAGTACTAGATTTTCTTAGGTTATGGCCTTCCAAAAATTATGGTCACTATATGATGCCAAAATATCAGAGAGTACCAAGTTTTACAAACTTTCATAAATATATTAGCCCCTAATTCATCAATTCAATATATTTGCAGTAATTACAGGTAAAGAAGGAAGTACCACCAATCATAATCCAAAATTTACACAAAAATTATCAGAGCTTAAACGTATTCATGAAACATTACTGACTAGGCTTCATACAATTCCAAGTTAGTTTAACCATGAATTTGTCAAAATCATCAATAGGGGCAACAAAAAGGTCATAACTACAAATATGAGCTACTATCTTTCAAACACCCTACAATAAATTTCAGAGACTCATAATGATATAAAAACTCTTCTACCAGTATTTCATAAAGATCCAAGGTCATACGACCTTTCAATATTTCCATAAAAGGTATAGGCCTAAACAATTCCTAATTGTCTTAAGTTGAGTGCCTAAGTCTAAAAGTCACCAAATTCCTTCCTAGGGCTATTCACCACCCTGGGTCCTAGGGAAAATCCACCCCTATCCATCTCAAACTCCATGAGGGGGTGTTTAAACTAACCTTGGGGCTCTGGCCAAGGTCCCAACCCCTTTGGGTGAGTATTGGCCCCTCCATGCCCCAAGCACACTTTTGCCCTAATTTGCCCTTAAAGGGCCACACTTTTGTCTCACCAAAACCTATTCAAATCAAACCCAATTGGTCTGAGAATTTTATCAGAGTCATGTATTGACCCTAAGAGACAGCCACCAAAATTTTGGTGGGTTTAGAGGTCATTAGATTCCGTAAGTAATTCATATATGGTTTATTAAATTTCTACAAAAACTTTAGGAAAATGTTGTATAGGAATAGATAGGAGTGACCCCCATCCAAAATATCAGGTCATTTGGATGACTGGTTTGATGAGGGCACTCAATTTAATTTCTGACTAGACCTATGTATAGGCTGCACTATTTGGCGTGCTGTGGTCAGACCACTGACCCAAATTGGTTGAAACTAATTTTAAAATAAACTAGACACAAGGGCTATAACTTTCATGTAGACCACTTTCACTTTAGGGGACCCTAAGTATTTTTAATATTTAATTATATCTATTGTTAAATTATGACAGAATAAATGAATTAAATGAAATATATAAAATAAGCCTGCACGAATCTTGAAGCCTAACTGACGGAATCAGTTCAACTTCCCCAACGCGCCAATGACCGAGATTAGCCCGTACTGGGCCATTTTGGCTGGCGATTTCCTGGCCACCCATGCCTCTTCCTGGTCGGCCACCGCTACCACCACCTTCATTGAGGTGGTGGCTGGCGAATCACGGTGGTTGGCCGGTCGGTGGTGGCCGGAACAGTGTTTTGTGCATGGAATTTAAAATCTTGAAAACAAGCTCTCAGCCATGCCGATCTTGGGCCAATTGGCCCTAATTCTGGCAGCCGTCAAGAGTAGATCTACCCACTAGAAGAGAGGAGAGGGACAGGACCTTCTGGGAGGCGTGAAGCCTTGCCGATCAACGGGACGCCATTGACAGATTTTGGAGCTTCGGGTGCTCTGCAACAACACAACCAACTGCTTCGAATTCTTCAAGGGAAGGGTGGAAACGATTTATCTTGGCCTAGGGAAGCTTTTAAGATTGCTAAATGGGGAAGAGGGGGGTATATCACCAATGGCCATTAATGGTCATTAAGGTGAAATTTCGGCCATTAAAATTCTCCTCCCCTAGTCACTACCATGGCCGGGAAAACCCTTGGCCTTCTCCTAACTTACCAGGGGAGATGATTCCAGCAAGAAGAGAGGGGCCCTTGGCCTTCCAAGCCATGAATGACCTTTACTCCCCACTTTCTCTCTCCTCCATTAAAGGGAAAAGGAGCTTTTCTCTCTCCTAGTCATCAATGCCGAATTTGATGACTAATTCAGCCTAAAGGCACCCCACTAACCCATATTATTAATTGAAATAAGGTTAGCCCAAGTGGATTGGGCTTGAGCTTGAGTTAGTCTATTTGAGCTAGTTTGACCTAATACTAGGGTGGAGTTGACCTTGGTCAAATTGACCTTTTGGGTTGCCCCCAATGGGTTCTTGATGACCCATTGGACTCCCCTAAGGTCTAGGTAGGATTGAGTAGGGTTGGCTTGGCACCTTGGAGGTCACTTGACCCTTTGTAACGCCCCCGATTTTTCTGCGATTATTTCTATTCTCGTTGGCGTTACGGTGACGCGTTTCCGTGGCTGGTTCCATGTGTGGAGTGTGGTTTAGCTCCTTAGAACTGAGTGCCCTGTTTGATAGCCTGTTGGCAAGATCTCCCTAGCAAGCCGAGTCGTTTTGGGTCACCCGGTGTGGCCTCTCGGGGGGATGTTTGTGTTTGGATTTATTTGGGTATAACTCGAGTTCTGTTCGTCGAAAGTTAATTTTGACTTCGCCGTTGTGTTCGTAGCGTGGGTATTTAGCTACGATGCGAATTTTGTCGAATTCCGAGGTGATTCGGTTTTCGTGTCGTTTGGTGTGTTAATAGTATATGTGATCAATTAATTAAATTGATTTGGCTGTCCTGTAGCCTTCAGATTTTTGGCCGATTATTAAATTATGCGGGGGAATTTAATTGGGCAGTTATTGCCTTGCCTTGGTGGCAGCCATATATTGGCTTATTCTTTTTTTTGGAATTTACTTAAGGTAATTAAGAGATTAAGCGTTTTTAGGGTTCGGTTATGGCTGAACCGGCGTTTAGCTTTAGTATAAAAGCTTTTCTTAAGAAGTGGCGGCCCACTTCTTTCTATTTCTTCTTCCTGTAAAACCGTCCCTGCTTGTTTGCGGAAAACAGAGGAGAAACCGCCATTCCTATACCTCCTTCGGTCGGTGATTCCGGGCTTGATCGTGGACGGAATTCGATTCCGAGAGCGGCGTTGTCTTGCTCTCTCTGAGATATTCGTTTCGGCGGTAAGATATTCGATTTGCGTGTAGTTTTGTTGAGATTTGGGTTTTCGGTTTTGGAGTTTTCCGCCATTAATGGCCGAGAGATATGTTCTAGGTGCTGTGGCTGTTTGTACCGTGTGAAGAGGAGGAAAGCCGTCCAAGCTTCGCTGAAAATTGAGGCAAGTGGTATTCTTGCCCTTGCCAAGTTTCTTTTTGAATATTCTTGTTGAATTTGAAATCCCTGTTAGCCCTAGGTTAGAGGCCTTGTTGTTCTCTTTTTCTTGCTAACTATAGGATTTAGCTCTTCCTATTGAACCCCCCCTACTTTGTGATGTTGGAATCCAAAATTGCCAGCGTGATGCCATTGTTCCTTACTCAGATTTTTGCTCTGGTTCGGGTGTAGCCGAGAGGGAGTGTTAGGAGGGGGGGGGTGTGATTGCTGATTTCATTAAGGTATTACTGGAAAATGTCGAGCTCCGTTCGACGCTTTTCTAGGAAGAATAACGTCGAGCTCAGCTTTTGCTTAGCTTCGAGCTCCGCTCGACGCTTTTCCAGGAAGAAAAACTTCGAGCTCTGTTCGTTCTTAGCTTCGTCCTTCGCTCGACGCTTTTCCTGGACAGAAAACGTCGAGCTCCGCTCGACGCTTTTCCGGGAGGAAAAGACGTCGAGCTCAGCTTCTGTTTGGCTCTGATCGTCGCTCAACGTTTTTCCCGGTGGGAAAACGTCGAGCTCCGCTCGACGCTTTTCCGGGAGGAAAAGACGTCGAGCTCAGCTTCTGTTTGGCTCTGATCGTCGCACAACGTTTTTCCCGGAGGGAAAACGTCGAGCTCTGCTCGACGCTTTTCCGGGAGGAAAAGACGTCGAGCTCAGCTTCTGTTTGGCTCTGATCGTCGCTCAACGTTTTTCCCGGAGGGAAAACATCGAGCTTCGCTCGATGATTTTTCTGGAGAGAAAACATCGAGCTCCGCTCGATGTTTTTCCGGGAGGAAAAGGCGTCGAGCTCAGCTTTCTGTTTTGGGCTTCGAGCTCCGTTCGACGCTTTTCCGGGAGGAAAAGGCGTCGAGCTCAGTTTTCTGGTTTGGCTTCGAGCTCCGTTCGACACTTTCCCGGGAGGAAAAGCATCGAGCTCCGTTCGACGCTCGATGAGCGTCGAGCTCAGCTTCATTCTGTCTTAGCGCCGTTCGACGCTCGACGTTTTCTGGGAGGAGAACGTCGAGCCCAGTGTTTAGTCTCGAGCCGTTCGACGCTCGACGTTTTTTTCAGGAAGAAAAATGTCGAGCTCAGCTCTTGTCTGATCTCCGATCAGCGCTCGATGATTTCCTGGAGGAAGATCGTCGAGCTTCGCTCGCCTTTAGCCTTCGACGATCGTCGACCTCCAGGATGATGATCGTCAGGCTTCTTTTTGGCCTTCAGCCGTTCGACGATCGTCGACTTCTGACTGACGATCGTCGAGTTCCGTGTTACCTTAGTGGGATTGTGGTTAGAGTTTGGTTTTGGCATTGAGTGAGGCTAGCTCACTCAACGCCAAGGTTTAGATAGGCATGGAGTGGGTCTCACTCAACGCCTTGTCGTGTTGATTGATTTCAACACTCTTTCTTTACCTTGATTTCTGTTCCCGAGTGGTTTCTTGTTGTATTTCTGGGTTTTCTTGTCGGCCGTTTTCTTTATATTCTTGAAAGCCGAATCGTGGGTCGTGGTTGGTAGTGGTGGTTTGTAGCTCTTCAGGGGGGTGGAGTTGTGTGATGTAGCCAAGGCCACTCTTGTTTTCTTGCTCCAGGTACGGTTGGGCATGTTGGGTGGAAGGTCCCTTATGCTTTCACGTGTTGACCCTCGAGCTTGTTGACTTGGACATGGTGGATTGGGGGACTGCGTTTGCCTTCGATCCGGTTCCTCATTGTTTGTTTTTGCTACTACCACTTCCCACAGTTTAGGGTGTTAGAAGTTTCTTCCTTGGTGGTTTGCAGCACTTTTGGCTCTTGGTAGCCTAGTAGGCCCTGCAGGATGTTGTTCCTGGGTTAGGTTGTTACTGTTTCCTTGCACGTTGTGCATTTCTTGGAGTCCTGTTTTGGACAGTGGTGACTCTTTCTACTGCATGTTTTTTAGTTACTTCCCCTTTGGTTGACTCTTTCATGCAGTTTTTTTTACCTTGTTTTGCTTGCTGAGGTATTCTGTTTTCTTTTGGAATGCCCCAGGTTCTGAGCTGTAGCCAGTTAGGTGGCTAGTTTGCTGTGGTGGTGTTGGTGGTCTCTTGGACTTTGGAGATCCGTTTGCTTTGTTGGAGAGGTAGTTTTTCAGTACTTTCTTACAGACATACATATGTGCCAGTGGGTTCGTGTCAGGTTGTTGGCGCCCACTGGTAGTTTTTACCTTTGCACTGGATATTTTACTTATGCTGCTACCGTTTTCTAGAGATAGTCTACTTGCTCTGAGAAGGTTTTATGCTAGGTTGATAGTTATTTTTAAACTATAAATATTATTATAAATAAAGCTCATGATCAGCATGTTTTATAAAACTTAATCACTATTTTCCAAACAACGTATAAAGACCGTTTTCTTATATATTATATAAATTAAATATAGGGTCTTGCATAGCATGAGTGGTTCTCTTGGGAACCTTATGCGCTCTTTAGGACGTCAAACCTGATAAAGTATTTTCCCGCAACGTATAAATATAGTTTTTCTTTTTTGGACTAGGTGATCCACTGAGCCGAGGGATACGGTCTCTAAAATATAACTGATTTTCTAATCATTAAACCCATGATTTTCTTTCATTAAGTTTGTAGGTGGTTTTGCCTGAACATCAGTAGTTATCCCCTGCTTGACGTGGCATCATGACGCGTGTTTTCTCTTACTCTGATAATTCTTAATTCGGAGAAAATGCGGGTTGTGACACCCTTAATTAGGGCACTATGACCACTTTGGGGCTAGGGTTGACTTAGGTCAAATTGACCTTTTGGGTTCACCCCAATGGGTCCTTGGTGACCCTATGGATCACCTAAGGGGTTAGGGGTGTTGTGGTGTTGTCCAAGAGTCAAGTTAAAGCCCTAAGGTCAAACCCTAGGTCTGGTGATGAGGATGTGCTATAGGTAGACCAAGGTGATTTCTACCTTTGTGCCTTGTTCACTTGGTATTTTGAGCTTCCTAAGGTTTTGTCATGACCTAGTCATTATAAAACTACCCCTAGGGGTCTAGTTGTTTGAGGGATGTTACAAATCCCAATATATAAAATAAAAATTTCTTCCCCGAAATTAAGGTTAGGCCTACGGGGTTTCTACTAAAGTAAAAGTATATAACATCCCTAGGAATTGAAGGTATACCTAAATCGAAGAGATCCGGGTACCTTTGCAGCATCAAATCCCGTGGCTCCCAAGTGTGCTCCTCCTGCCCATGGTTCCTCCATAGGACCTTGACATGCAGGACCTTCTTGCGCCGCAAGACCCGCACCGCTGTATCATCGATCCTGACTGGCTCCATGCTGACTGATCGATCTGAAGCCACCGGGCCATCCTTAGTGGAAATCAGCTGCTCAGGACGTATTAGAGCCCTCCGAAGTGAAGAGACGTGGAATACGTTGTGCAATCCCGCTAACTCCGATAGTATCTCCAGTCTGTAAGCTAAGGGGCCGATCCGCTCCAGGATCCTATAAGGCCCCATGTATCTCGGACTGAGCTTCTTCCGCTTGCGAACCCGCGAGACTCCATGCATCGGCCGTATCTTCAAGAAAACCTGGTCTCCCACCTGGGAGTCCACTTGTCGATGCCACACATCGTAATATTTGGCCTGCCTGCTCTGGGATTCCAACATCATTTCCCGGAATAATCTCACCAGAGCATCTGTGTCCTCAACAAACTCCGAGCCGAGTGCCTTTGGATCCTCATCCTGGATTAAAGATAGTGGGGTCCTGCACCTCTAGCCGTATAATGCCTCATAAGGGGCCATTCCTATGCTGGACGGATTGTTGTTGTTGTATGAGAACTCGATTAGCGGCAACAGTCTCTCCCAGGGCTTGCCGCGGTCCAAAATGTATAGGCATAGAAGATTCTCTAGTGTCTGGTTAGTGCGCTCCGTCTGCCCGTCTATCTGAGGGTGGAAGTCTGTGTTGAACGTCAATTGAGAATCCAGATAAGCTTGAATTGACCTCCACTCCTTGGATGTAAATCGTCCATCCCGATCTGACACGATCGTCCTGGTCACTCCATGGTAACGAACAAAGTGCTCGATGAACCTCTGCACTAGAACACTTACCGGAGCGTCCTTCCTAACTGGAATAAACCTGGCCACTTTCGTCAATCTATCGATGATCACCCAAATCGAATCATTCCCCACATGTGATCGGGGTAGCCCATGTATAAAATCCATGTATATGTCCTCGAACTTCCACTCCGGCACCGGAAGTGGATGTAATAATCCGGCCAGACTCTTGCACTCTGCCTTTACGAGCCGACAAGCCTCGCAATGCGTCACAAAGTATGTAATATCCTTCTTCATACCTGGCCAATACATCATTATCTTCGGATCTGCCACCATATTCTTGATCCCCAGGTGCACTGAATATCTACTACAGTGTGCCTCTTTCATGATATCCTCCAGAAATTTGGCCTCCTGCCGGTATGTAAACTCTGCCTCTAAAGCATAACATCCCATCTCCCAAAGAGTAATCCCCTGTCATGCCTTTCTCCAAGGCCTTAAATATTGGTTCCATCCTCGCATTCAGCCTCTGCCCGTCCCTGATGCGATCCCGAATATCATCGGTGGTACTCATCGATGCTAGGTACTCCTCATACAGCTCTGGATCATCCTCAGACATGAGAGATATCTACATCTCTTCCAACGTATGCACCAGCTCCATATCCATCAGCTGAGGTCCTGCTCCTAGTGTAGTGGCTCTCCGGCTTAGAGCGTCTGCCACCACATTGGCCTTCCTGGGATGATAGTGCATGGTATATTGGTAGTCTGACAAGAATTCTACCCAGTATCTCTGTCTAATATTCAGCTCCTTCTGTGTGTCCATGTACTTCAAATTTTTGTGATCCGAGAAAATATCACAATGGACTTCGTAAAGATAGTGCCGCTAGATCTTCAGAGCAAAGATAACCGCTCCCATCTCCAAGTCATGCACCGGGTAGTTTTTCTCATGTTTCTTCAGCTGTCTAGAGGCATAAGCTATCACGTGCCCAAATTTAATCAGAACGACACCCATCCCCTGATATGAAGCGTCTGTATAGACCTAAAATCCTTCCTTCCCAGATGGAAGGGCAAGAATAGGGGCCGAGGTGAGTCGACCTTTTAGCTCCAGGAAGGCAGCCTCGCACTATGACGTCCAAATTAATGGAGTCTCCTTATTCGTCAGAGATGTGAGCGGGAGGGAAATCCGAGAGAAACCCTCTACAAACTTTCAGTAGTAACCGACAAGTCCTAGGAAACTCCTCACATCGGTGGCTGTCTTCAGCGGTGGCCAATCCCATACTACCTGAACCTTTGCCGAATCCACTGCCAGTCCTTCTCCACTGATAATATGGCCCAAGAAGGCCACCTCCTTCAACGAAAATAGGCACTTGCTAAACTTAGCATACAACTTGTGCTCTCGGAGCTTCTCCAGAGTTAATGGCAAGTGACGTGCATGCTCCTCCTCCGTCCTCGAATAGATGAGGATGTCGTCAATAAACACTATGACGAAGACATCCAGGTAGGCCTCAAACATCGGTTCATCAAACTCATGAACGTGGATGGTACATTCGTGATCCTTAAGGGAAATACAGTGAACTCATACAACCCATATCTACTGCTGAAAGCGGTCTTTGGGATGTCCTCCTCCTGAATCTGCTATTGGTAGTATCCTGACCTTAGATCCAGCTTCGAAAAACAATACGCTCCCTCCAACTGATCAAATAGCTCGTCGATCCTTGGTAGAGGATACGCGTTTCAGACTGTTAGTCTGTTTAGTGCCCTGTAATCGATATACAGTCAGAGTGTCCCATCTTTCCTCTTAACAAACAGCACCGGAGCTCCCCATGGTGAAGAGCTTGGCCGGACAAACCCGACTTTCACTAGCTCCTGCAGCTGACTCCGAAACTTCACTAACTCCTTCGGGGCCATCTGATAAGGAGATATGGATGCTGGCTTAGCCCCCAGCACTAGTTGTATCTGAAAGTCCTTTTCTCGATGCGGCGACAACCTTGGCAACTTCTCTGGGAATACATCAACAAAGTCTCGCTCCACCGGGATATTAATAATGGAATCCTTGGCCTTGACCAACTCAAACAGGACCTGATAGACTTCATCTCCCTGCAGATGGGCCTTGACGGCCTGGATAGAAGAGAGTAGAAGATGGGAAGCTGAGATAATACCTTGGAAAGTGGGGTAAGTGTCGTCGTATCTCAGCACGACCCTCCTTGCTAGGCAATCAATCTACGCATGGTTCCAGGCGAGCCATGCCATACCCAGGGCGAGATCAAAATCTGGCATCCTCAGGATCGTTGCCGGGGACTCGAAGATTACACCATCAATGGTCACTCTCAGACTGCACATGACCGTAGACAGGATCTCCATCCCATTGGGGAGGCACACCCTCCTAACAACTCCCTCAAAGTTCTCGATCTGGTCCAGGTCTCTAACGAACTCCTCCGAGACAAAATTGTGTGTTGCTCCTGTGTCAAAGAGGGTGTGGGCAGGCTTGCCACACACCATCACTATCCCTAAGTTAGTTAAGTTTTTCCTCTTAGATATCTAGTTTCAGAGTCTTTCCCTAATTCTATAGTTTTTATTCATGAAGTCCAGCTTCTAGGAGAAAAAGAAACTTAAAATTTACTGGCATACATGCTATCACTCTCTCCGGGTTCCGGGGCTGGGCCAGGTCCAAGGAATACACCTGTCCTCTATCCTATCGGCAGTCTCTGCCTTGAAATCCACGTCCTCAGCCGCGTCCTCGACCACCAAACTACCGTGCATGTGGGCATCCTAAAGTGCTGGCGGGGGTGCTTCCCTCATGGGGAAGTTCCTCTTGAAGTGCCCTAGATGGTTGTACCCGAAGCATGTCTGTGCCTCTTCCACTGCCCTCGGCATTTCCCGTATTTATAATGGCTGAGGAGCCAACACAACTGGGTTCCTCTGCTCCTGCCTGTCCTCTTGGAGGGGTTGATCCCCATTTATCCATTCCCCAATGACACGACCTCTGGGCTGGTCTATCCTGCCACCAATCACTGAGTCATTGGCCGGTCTCTTCCGGCCCTGAAATTTAAGATGGTTTGCCTCAAGCTTCTTTGGCATCTCCAATATCCTGGCCAAGCTCCAATTAGAGACAAAGAGGAGGTCCTGCCTCATATAATCATGAAGGCCCTTGTAGAACATATTTGCGTAGCCCACATCATCTAGTTGATGTGAGTCCGCAAAGAGAGCTTGGCGTGTGAACTCCCGGTAGTACTCCAACACCGTCCTACTCCCCTACCTCAACTACAGGAATCTGTCTTCCAGCTCATCCCTCGTTGACTGAGGTACAAAATGCTCCAATAGAGCTTCTCTGAACTCCTCCTAGGCGATGTCTGCGTAATCCATCCCAGCAAATGTGGCGTCTAGCAGAGACTTCCACCATCTCTTTGCATGTGATTCCAAGCAGGAAACTGCCAAAGCCACTGCCTCATCTGTCAGGCATCGAATCCCGACCAGCATCTCATAGATAATGTCAAGCCACTCCTCGGTACGAACTGCTGACTCCGTGCCAAGGAAGGCTGGAGGAGAAAGCCCCCGGAAGGCACTTAGCCAGTTAGCCCCGAGATTTGGCTGTGGGGCTGGAGCCTGCTGAGAACTGAAAGTATCCAAAATGGCCGTCAGTGTCTGCCCCATCTCCGTATGCTGGAACGGAGTCGGAGCCGGCAGGGGTGGAACCATGTTCTGTGCCGTGGGTGTACCCTGCTGAGGAGTTTTGTTAGTCACAATATACAAGGAAAATTCCAATTGTTAGTTAATGTACAAGTTGAACTAACGAAAAGTGGACTTTTGCTTGTGCTTCTCCCTTATGAGCACACCATTGCTTCTGCTGCTAGTTTGTCCTCAAACTAAGCTCGCGCAGGGTGGCCCAGGGTTTTGTGGACTTCTTCTCTTTGGATTTATGTTCGCCTTTGATACCAGTTTGTAAGACCCCATTTTTTTCTTTTTAAATCACTGGGTCTTATGACCAGAATCGCCATTTTGCGGTGACACCAACACTCGAGAAGGTCGTCAATACAAAACGCCGATCCTGCCGGCCTTTACAATCACTAAGGAAAGAGAAACATATACATAAACCAGATATATCAAAGTCCACACATCACATATAAGATATATATAAGGAAATCACAACAAGTCCACATGATAAAAGAAGTACTGAAATAGAATAGTACATAGTAATATAAACGGGCTTAAGCCCGGTACATCAGATCTTCACTACAAGACTCTCGCGGAAGCTAAAAAACTAACACTCAAGGGGCTAGAGGCCTGTGCTCCTGAACTAGACTGGCCCACCTCCATGTGAACTGATAAGTTATAAATAGTCATATTTTCAGTACTTTATATATGTAGTTTTAGGTTATTTTTGTAGTTTTTTAGTTATTTTTCTTAAATAATTTGTTTCTTTTTGTAAATATTCTTCTAACTTAGGTTTATTTTGTTTTCTGTAATTTTGCAGAAAAGTCGCAAAAATTCAATAGTACACGCCCGTGTCAATTTGGTCATGCTCGTAACCGGGGCGTGTTACTTTGATCCCAACAAAAATCTGCTTCCTGTAAAGAAAAGTCTGTGTAATGCCAGCTGTTTGACGTTCATTGATCTCAGCTCGACGCTTTGACTCGATGTTCGTCGATCAACATTCAATGACAACGCTCGAAGTTCATCGATCAACATTCAACGATCGTCATTCGACGTTCGTCGAACGAAGCACGACGATTTGATGCCAGACTCGACTTTCACCATTCGTCGATCATCGCTCGACGAATTAATGCCACGCTTGACGTTCGTCGATCAACACTCAACACCTCCAGCGAGTCAACACTCGATGCCAGCCAAACACTCGACGTTCGACGTTCGTCGAACTCAACCGGATTGCCGTTCGTCGATCGTTGTTCGACATTCATCAAACGCCGCTCGATGCTTTCTGTCGACGCTCGACACCTTCACCAGTCATACCTTCCTGACACGCCCGTGACCAGGGCGTGCCACCCCCGAAATTTTGCTTATAAATAGAATTTTTCTATAATGACCAAGGGTTCAAAATTTTGAGCCATTTTGTCGTTGGACTGCTGTTTGGTTGCTTTTTGTGCTATGTAAGGATAATTTTTACCCCTCCTCTTTGTGTTTGTTTTAGCTTATGTAATCCGACTTTTTTACTTAATAAAATTTGTTAGTCTTTTCATCCCTATATTGTACTGGAATGCCTCCCAGTGCCTCTCTTTCAACGATCTTATGTATCTTCGTTTTTTTTCTTTTTCTATGGGTGTGTGTGTGTATGAGAGTAACTTGTCCCTTTTTATGTTTTCAATCTTATTTTTGCTTAGCTTTTGCTCTAGGTTTTCTCTTATAAAGTTTAGTATTTTTAGGATAATTTTTCCTAGCAAAACTCTTAGTTATTATGTTTTTTAGAGCTTTACATTTATCCTTATGGATTTGTAAAAGTGTATTCAAAGTGGCTTTTATTTCTCTTTATCTTAGATTTTCACCTTTTTAACTTGTAAAACTTTTTGTTCATTTAAACTTTCTTCCACTTTTTAAGCATTTTTACAAAGCTATAAGAATGGATTATTTGTTATTTTAATTTTTCAAACACTTTGATTTTTGCATTTATTTGAAAACTTTTTCGCTCCTTTAATTTTTATTTCTACTTTTTATGCATTTTCAGCAAATTCTATCGATAAAAATGCAATCATTTTAATTTTTAGATCACTTTGATTTTCTCTTTTTGTTGTGTGTGTGTGTGAGTGTATGAGAATAAGTTTCATTTTGTTTTTTCAAATTTTATGTAGAGTGTGTGAGTGTATGAGATAATTTTTAATGTTTTCTGTTCATGCTTTCTTTATGGCTCTCTTAATTTTTTGTAGAGAGTGTGTGTGTATGAGATAGATTTTGCTGCTTTCATTTCTCGCCTACTCGTTTGAGTAGGACTTGTAATCTATCACTTTCATTTCCCGCCTAATAATTTGAGTATGACTTGCAATTTCCCGCCTACTCGTTTGAGTAAGACTTGTCATTTCCCACCTACTCGTTCGAGTAGGACTTATCATTTCCCGCCTACTCGTTTGAGTAGGACTTGTAATTTTCCGCCTACTCGTTTGAGTAGGACTTGTAATTTCAATTATGTTTTCTTTTTGTGTAACTTAGCTTTTTCTTAATTATGGGTTCGATGTGCGCGTGAGTTCTTTGTATAGCAATTAAAGTTTTTAGTCATTTGTTCCTAACGTTACGTTATTTTTATGTCCTATTTTTATAACCATTTAGCGCTTTGTTTTGAACTCACGCCTCATCAAAATCATAAGCCGTCCCCATATCGATGAGTGGCTAATCGTTCTTAGCCCTCGACATCGAAGAGCATTGGGACATATAAAATCACTCTAAATAATTAAAGGATATTTTTCTCACTTTAATTAAAGGACTTAAGGTTTTCCCCGGGTATACGACGCGTAGAACCACATATCAATGTGTGGGCTCTATTTCCGTTATCCATACGCTAGCTAGCCGAGAGGTCGTGCGTATGGACTGATCACCCTTAGGTAAAAAGATTTGCGTGCATGCCCTCGAGAGAGGAGAAACATAATTCTACCGGATTGGGTTCCCCACCCAATAGCGGGGTACTTAGCGTAAAGTGGGCATTAAGAGGAATCCTTCGCCGGACCAGAGTTCGGTCGAATAGTCTTAGTGTTCAGGTGAGCGATATTTCTAGAGATAGGTGGGCTAATGTTTGTGGAACCTCCATGGCCAAGTTGCCTTTAATTAATTTGAAAACTAAGTTCTATAATTATTAAGAGTCATTTTAGTTTCGATCTGATTTGATGCCAAGCATTAACCCTTCATCAAATTTTTCTAAGTGTTTTTTACAACTCTCTTTTATAACTGCTTTAGTTAATTAAAGCCCGACAAGTTTTTTTTCGGTAAAATAATAGTCCCTCCGGAAGGAGTAGAAATTGTCAACTGGCCCCGGGAAACATACGACCTCGATATTCCCCACCAGAATATCATGTACTACTTGCGCAGGTGCACTTGCCTCCACCTCGCCGCGCGGAATCCGAACCCAGCGCGCTCATCGTCAGAATCGAGAGCCGGGCGCCGCGCGCGTCAAGTTTTTGGTGCCATTGTCGGGGACCTTTAGTGTTGCTATTTTGAATTTCAGAGTCTATTAATTTTATCTATTTTCCTAAAAAAAAGAGAACTTAAAAACTCTACTTAAAACCCAATTTTTTTTAATGTATTTAGTATATATTTTAGGGTGTATGACCCGTGGACAACCCTCGAAGTCTAAAAATTTTGATTTCGATCCTGATATCGAACGCTCCCTTGCACGTATTCGATCTCAACGCCGAAATCCTTTTTTAGACCCCGAATAATCCATTGGAGAACCCTATGCCGTAGTTATGGCTGACCCCAAACCAAATGCGACCGTAGATCGTACAATGTCCTACTATACCCGACCGAATTTGGATGATACTGGGCCGAGTATTGTTTGCCCGATGGTGGCGAACAATAATTTTGAAATTAAATCAAGCGTTATCCAAATGATCCAAAACGTCGTGCAGTTCGACTGACTGCCGAATGAGGACCCGAACATCCATTTATCTAGTTTTCTGGAAATCTGCGACACATTTAAAATTAATGGCGTCACTGAAGACGCCATTCACTTGCGCCTTTTTACATTTTCCTTAAAATCCAAAGCAAAGGCATGGTTGAATTCCCTCCCACGAGGATGTATCATCACCTGTGCCGAGCTTGCAGAACGGTTCTTAACGAAGTATTTTCCGCCCATAAAAACTCAAAAGTTGCGGGCAGACATTTCTTCATTTGTGCAGAACGATCCCGACTCTCTATTTGAGACTTGGGAGAGGTTTAAAGAATTCCTCCGCAAGTGTCTGCACCACGCGCTGTCAGCATGGCTGCAGGTCCAGATATTTTATAATTGGCTTAACTATCAGACGCGTCAAATGATTGACGCGGCTGCCGGGGGCACTTTAAATAAAAAAACCCCGAGGCTGCCCAAGCTCTTATCGAAGAAATGGCTATGAACGCCTACCAGTGGAACGTCCCGCGGGGGCGCCCAAAGCAGGCGGCCGACCTTTTTGAAGTGGATGTAACTGCTCACTTAGCCATTCAAGTTGAAAGGCTAACTAAGCAGGTGGCGGAGATGTCTGCTGCCTCCCCCACTTTGCCTTATTTCATTCCCTCTAATGTCTGCATGGTCGAAGAGTTTGTAGACTTCTTGGGAAATTCGGGTCGTCCTTCCTTCAACCCCAACAATAACCCTTATAGTAACAACTATAATCCGGGTTAGAGGAATCACCCCAACTTATCTTGGAGCAATGTGAACAATGCATAGAGCCCCCTAACTCTTTTGTGCCTGCATTTTTCCCGCCTCCTCCTCCGAAACCATCTCGGGTTGAGGAAATTTTTTATAAATACATAGCGTCCAACGAGTCTAATATCCGGAACATCACCGGATCGCTAAAAAACCTTGAACTACAGGTTGGACAACTGGCGAGAATGATGTCCGAGCGCGCGCTTGGGGCACTGCCGGGGAACACAGAGCCCAACTCTCGGGAGAACACCAATGCTATAACCCTCTATAGCGGTAAGGAGGTGGTCGATCCAAAATGGATCGATCCGCAGGTACATATTTCTCCTCCGACCCCTCTCCCCCCTTCTTCGATTACGCCGTCTTTAACGATTTTAAATGAAAAAATTATTTTAAATAAGGCCTTTATTGGTTCCATTGATCCTAATGTCCTGAATTTGAAGGACCAACAAAATAATGTATACACATGTT
The DNA here is from genome assembly GCA_039513925.1 of Platanthera zijinensis. Taxonomy (NCBI): domain Eukaryota; kingdom Viridiplantae; phylum Streptophyta; class Magnoliopsida; order Asparagales; family Orchidaceae; genus Platanthera; species Platanthera zijinensis. Next base: position 197,662,085 of record CM077079.1, read on the forward strand.
GTGATCTAACTTGGGTTTAAGGTGAATTATTGCAGTTTGTCCTAATAAGCTATGATGAGATGAGTAGCATAAGTGGCTAAGACAGGTAAGTTCTTACCTAAGTGGTGGAAAGATAGATAACTGTCTAAGTCCACAGGCATTGAGTTAAGATTAGTCACTCAACGCCAGATGAATTATAACGCTGAGTGAAGCCTATACAGTCAAAGCCAAGGCAGTGACAAGCTGAGAAAATGGCCAAGTCCACAGACGTTGAGTGAAGTCAACTCACTTAACGCCATACAACAAAAATCTATGAGATAGGCTAAAGAAGTAAATGCCTAAAGTTAGAATGAGCTGAAATATGGCCAAGTCCAAATGCGTTGAGTGAAGTCAACTCACTCAACGCCATGCTACTAAAGAGAAAGTTGGCTAAGTGTTTTGGCATTGAGTGATGAAGACACACTCAACACCATTCAATAAAAAGGCTGAAAGTTGAACTAAGTTCAGTGCTTGAGTTCGAGCTCAGTTAAGAGTTCATCGAGCTCAGCTCACCATTCATTGAGCTCATCTCACCTTTCATCGAGCTAAGTTTAGAGCTTGCGTTTCTGAGTTCATCGAGCTCAGTTGAGATTTCGTCGAACTGAGTTCAAAGTTCGTCGAGCTCAGTTCACCATTCGTCGAACTCAGTTCAAAGTAAGACAGTCCAAGCCCAGTGGTTTTAAACACAGAAAATTGGCTAAGATAAAAAGCGTTGAGTGAGGCGTGCTCACTCAACGCCCTCAACGCCTTTTTGCAGAAATGAGTTAAAAGAAAATAGCGTTGAGTGAGGCATGCTAATTCAACTCTCTCAATGCTCTCTATGCTTCAGTTGCTGAAGAAGCAGATATTTGGCTAAGGCAGATGGCGTTGAGTGAGGGTTGTTCACTCAACGCTCTAAACACCTAGAAACAGATTTATATTCTTAATAGTTTGGCGTTGAGTGAAGGTTACTCACTCAACGCCAAGAGATAGTAAATCTGTCAAGGTGTTTTGGCGTTGAGTGATGCTTACTCACTCAACGCATATTCTAATGTTGCTTGATTTTTGGCAAAGTCCACAACTGGTGACGTCAGCAAGTCAATAAGTCAACATATTTCAAATAAGTGGCGGGATGGCTACAGTACGCAACCAAGGTTACCGCAGACCTACTATACGACAGTTGGCGTTAAAGCAAAATTGCAGCCAGTATTAAAAGTGTGGGACCCACTGCTAAAAGAGTCGTTGGGTCTCAATAAATAAAAGGAAGTGACAGTTGTTCTTTCTCCTCGGGCATTATTGTGGAGCAAAAGAATAGGAAGCTCAAGTCAGAAAGAAAAAGAGCAAGTTAGTTATTGAGATCAACATCTTCAACGGCAAGTTTGCTGGTGCCATCTTCATCTGCACCAGCAAGAAAGCTCAGTGTGATTTTCTGAGAAAGTGGTAGTAGCAAGAGCCAACCCTTGCTGCACGAGCTTCACAGATCCAGCCAATACTTTCTAAAAGAACTTACACTTGAGGAGCTGTGAAGGAGAAGTTGAAGCTGAGAAGTCAGCTCAATTCAGAAGGGAGCAGAGAAACCAATCTGCTAGGTTCTTCCAGCATAAGCCAAAGCTTCTACATAATTGTTGCTGTGAAGAAGAAAGAGCTGAATCTTTGGTTCAGTTTAGAAAGAGGCAGAATATTATTCTGCAAGTTTCTTCCAGCTCAAGTGCATAAACTTGTTGCTGTGAAGTAGTTGGGACTGAGGTGCTCTCAGTCCAGTAAAGTTGACACAGAAAAACTCTCCTAGTGTCATAGTGGGGGGCTGAGTCTGACTCACCTAAGGCTGATTGTCACAGAGGAATTCCTCTTGTGATCAATCAAGAACCAAATCAACCCATTTCCATCTTGTAGGATCTTTCTGGATCTTAGCTGTAGGAGTGCTGCAGCACTCTGAGAGTAGGGCCTAGTGCCTGAAATTGTAGGGCCGAAAATCCTGAGTTGTAGGACTTAGAGATAAGGCTGAGGTAGGTGGTTTGAGGACCACTGAGCTGTAGGAGCACTGTAGGGCTCTGAGGTAGGAACCTGTGTGGTTCTGAGGTAGGGTTCTGAAGAGAACCTGAGTGTAAGGCTGAGGGCTTGAGGTGTAAGATCCTTGGACCATTTTGGAGAACTGCCTAGTACAACAAGACAGTTGGATAGGTGAGAGGGAAAGTGGATGTACCCAGTTGGGGAACCACTATAAATATCTGTGTGCTTTGCTATATTGTTTTCTTTGTGCAGTGTAAATCATCTTGAAAGCAAAAATTAACCTATCACTCAAGCAGTAAACTAAAAGAAAAGAAAAGAACCAATAAAGAGACCAATAACCTATTCACCCCCTCTAGGTGATTGAGCTATCCTTGAAATTAAAGACTTTCAGCCTTGACGTACCAACATAAGTTAGATAGTGAGCATAAGGACACGCAGTACAAAAAATTTATTTTACTATTAAAACAAATTCATATTAATGTTCCCTTCTACGAGACGATCTCGCAGAAGCCTAAGTATGTGAAATATTTGAAAGAACTTCTTTTTAATAAAAAAATTAGAAAATATTTCGCATATCTCTCTCAATGCAGACTGTTCGACGGCTCTTACTAATAAATTGCCCCCAAAACAAAATGACCCGGGACAGTTTTCTATCCCATGCCTTTTTGGCAATATATTAGTAAAATACGCCCTTGCAGATTTAGGCGCAAACATTAATTAGATGCCATTCTCGCTCTTTCAAAAATTAGGTTTGGGCACTCCGACCCCTACTAATATGCGTATCCAAATCATGGATCGCTCGGTTAAGTTCCCCGTCGGGGTAGTGGAGGACATCCTTGTCCGAGTTGACAAGTTTATCTTTCCGGCAGACTTCGTCATCTTGGAAATCGAGGACACCGATGTACTAATTATACTCAATCACCCTTCTCTCGCAACCTCCCGCGCATTAATTGATGTGAGTAACAGTCGTCTCCTCCATCGGGTGGGAGATGATGAAGATACTTACTTTATTAATCCCTCGATGGAGGACTCATCATCGAGCGATGATTTTTGTTATAATTTAGATACTTTTTTCGGAGATCGTTCTTCTCCTGTTTTCGAGTCAATTTTTCTTAACGACGATATTTTTGCGCTCAAAAATTTTAATTGCGAAGAGGATAAATCTATAGATTTGCATTTCGAACCGATTGGTTTGAAAGACATTAGAATTAAAACCTCGCTAGAAGAACCTCCCATCCTAGAGCTCAAACCCCTACCTGAATCTCTCAAATACGCTTTTTTAGGAAAAAATGATACCCTTCCCATTATCATTTCTTCACATTTGAGCGATTCAGAGGCTTCCGATTTATTGGAAGTTTTGCTTAAACTTCGCCACGCAATTGCGTGGCAAATTTCTGATCTTAAGGGGATTAACCCCTCATTCTGCACTCATAAGATTTTCCTTACTGATAATTGTCGTAATACCATTCAGCCGCAACGACGTCTTAACCCAAACATGAAAGATGTCGTTAAAGGCAAAATAATTAAATTATTAGATGCGGGGATTATTTATCCTATTTTAGGTAGTGCTTGGGTTATTCATGTTCATGTAGTGTCCAAGAAGGGCGGTCTAACCGTAGTGGAAAATGAGCATAATGAACTCATCCCAACTTGTATTATAATGGGTTGGCGGGTGTGCATCGATTATAGGAAACTTAATGATGCCACCGATAAGGACCATTTCCCACTACCATTTTTAGACCAAATTCTAAAGCATTTATCCGGTCATTCATATTATTGTTTTCTTGATGGTTTATCGGGGTTTTTCCAAATCCCCATTTCCCTCAATGACCAAGAGAAAGCAACTTTTACTGCCCATTTGGCACCTTCGCATATCGAAGAATGCCATTTGGCCTCTGCAATGCACCAGCTACATTCCAAAAATGTATGCTGACGATATTTGGCGAGCTGGTAGGAGACATCATGGAAGTCTTTATGGATGACTTCTCTGTATTCAGATGCTCTTTCCCGGCTTGTCTTCGTAATCTAGATCATGTCCTCCAGCGATGCGAGGAAATGCATCTCATTTTGAATTGGGAAAAGTGTAACTTTAAGGTTCGAGAAGGTTTGGTTCTCAGCCATAAGATTTCGTCTAAGGGGATGGAGGTAGATAAGGCCAAGGTAAAATCTATAGAAAAACTTCCCCCTCCTTCCAACGTAAAATCCATTAGGAGTTTCTTAGCCCACGCAGGCTTTTATAGGCGCTTTATTCAAGACTTTTCTAAGATAACAAAGCCGCTTACTCGCCTCCTAGAAAAGGAATCTAGTTTTGTCTTTAGTAGAAAATGCGAGTCCGCATTTAATTTTATAAAACAAAAACTTATAAATTCTCCCATTTTAGTGGTGCCCGATTGGTCCCTTCCGTTCGAGATTATGAGCGACGCTACTGATATTGCCGTAGGTGACGTTCTTGGATAACGCATAAATAAATACTTCCACCCTATCTATTACGCTAGCAAGATGCTCACTTCTGTACAAGGTAATTACACGACAACGGAAAAGGAACTTTTAGCCGTCGTTTTTGCATTTGATAAATTTCGCTCGTATATAACGCTATCTAAAGTTATCGTATTTACCGACCACTCTGCCTTAATATATTTATTAGCAAAAACGGACGCTAAGCCCTGCCTTCTTCGATGGGTCCTCCTCCTACAAGAGTTTGATTTGGAGATTCGGGATAAGAAGGGCGTGGAAAATCTAGCTGCCGATCACCTCTCTCATTTAGAAAATCCGGGTGCGGAAGCGCTCGTCGAATCTGACATAAATGACAGATTCCCCGAGGAACGCCTTGTAACGTCCCGATTCGCGCTAGGCCTCTTGTGTGTGTTTTTGGTGTCGGGAGAGCTAGTGTAGGCTCAAGGGGGTGCAGGCGATCAGGTGCGCACTCGCGGAGAAGTAGGAAATAGGCTGAAAATTGTCTTGAGTATGACACGGGTAGGGACATGGGCGTGTCCCTACCCATGTTCAGTGGCGTTGAGTGACCAACATGGCTTTGAGTGAAATGGCGTTGAGTGTGTTGTCCTGAGCAGGACACGGGTAGAGACACGGGCGTGTCCCTACCCGTGTTCTATGGCGTTGAGTTCCATTGCTTTGAGTGCCATGGATTTGAGTCTGGCCAAAGAAGGAAATGGGTAGAGATACGGCCGTGTCTCTACCCGTGTGCGATTGACACGGGTAGCGACACAGGCGTGTCTCGACCTGTGTGCTTCAAGCCTAGGTCGACTAGCAGTGCCCCGAGCAGGGCACGGTTATCGACACGGCCATGAACCACGGCCATGTCACTTGGACACGGGTACAGACATGGGCGTGTCAGTACCCGTGTATGGGCACGAAACGGCAGTCGAGCCGTTTCACCAGAGCAGGACACGGGTAAGGACACGGCCGTGTCCCTACCCCTGTCACTTCTGTATAAAAAGGAAAGAGTGAAACCCTAGCCGTCTTCCCTCTTCATTTCAGCCCTTTTTCCTAAGAGAACTTCCTGGGGGAGGAGATCTTGCTGGAGCAAACCTTGGAGGAGGATAAAAGCCACCGCCGTCAAGGAAAAATTAATGCCGCCGAGGAGGATGACAAGATCCATGGCCAGAAATGGTGGTATCGCTGGAAATGAGGTGAGCTTCCTCCCCTCTCCCTTGGTGCTAGATCCTTAGATATTCTTAGGCGAGACATCGACTCAAATGAGTCTTGATGTGTGAGGAGAAGGTTTCTTAGGAAGACTTATCTAGAACTTTGTTCTAACGTTTAGTCATCTTCAACCTCCCCCTTCTTCAAAGTGATGATGGGGGTGGATTCATGAAGAGAAATGACCTTTAGAGGGAGAATAAAGGTGGAGGAATTTCTGGTTGCTATTTGGGGTGATCGGCTTGAGAAAGAAGATGAATCGATGCCGTTCATTCCGCTTCAAGATGCGTGTAGAATCTGTGTTTTGCACGCAGCGACCTTCTTGGCTGTTTTCAGGCAAGCAATGGTCCGATCTGGGATTTTGACTAAACACAAAAGTTGAAGCCCTTGAAATTACCTTTCTAACCAGTGGTTACACGCCTTCGGGTGAAGTCCATAGCCACAAGAATGTCTGATCGAAGTAAGGGTTGTAAGCTAAGCGCACAGAAATTATATTCTGTACGCTGCAAGCTTTGGAGCAAATTTCTTGTGGGTTATAGCCATACCTGGGTTACAGGCTGAACATGAAAGTTGTAGCCGATGGAAAGACTTTTCCATCGAGGGGTTACACGCACTCACCGGATTCCTGTATCCACAGGAATCTTTGGTTGAAGTTACTGTCTAGATTATTGTTGCACCTAAATTTCTTGGTAGTGTATAACATGGATTTAGATTCGGTTGAATTAATGTTGCAATCTAATTCGAGATTCATGTGAACTCTTTTATGATAAACACCGTAGTTTTATGAAGGTTGAAATTTGGTAGTCCAATGCTTATAGAGTCGTCTCCCTACGGGTAGCATTGTGGAAGTTAGTGAGTGCGGCGTTGGCCGTCACTAGTCGAGATGGTGTTGAGATGAGTAAAGTTGGACGGTTGGACTTATCCCTTAGTATTCATCTCCCAGGGCTCCTTTCATGCCAAGTGGATGGTTGGGCTTGGTCCTCGTGCTTTCTACGATGTTCCTTCCATGCCACGGTATGGTAGAATTATATGCGGTGTGAGTCGACACGCGATGTCGTAATCCTGGGTTAAGGATAGTGTGGCAGGTCTACGGGCTCGCCAATCATCACATCGATGGGAGTTGATAGATAGACTTTGTGCGGTTGGGCTTGTACCTCAGTGTTCATGTCCCGGGGCGCCATCCGTACCAAGTAAACAGTTGGGCTTGAACCTCGTGCTTAATTCCGAGGTTCCTTTCGTATCACACATAGGCCAGTTCGGGGCTAGGATCTTGGTGCACATCTACCCAAGTGAACCTGCTGGGCTGTAGTACGCATGGGCTCTGCTATTGTGTTCTTAGCATTGAGGAATACGGAGGCCTAAGTGAATTAGTGTGGATACCCACTTAGTAGTAGAAGTGCCCGTTCTACTGTCACCGTCTGGCCACGACGGTTGGCGCCTGAGAGGTTAGCTACCTGCTCGAAAAGTGGGAACTACTAGTCTGTATCGACATAGCAATTGTATGTGCGTGATCATGGGTTAGTCATTGCATTGCATACATAACATTGCACTTCATTACATACACAAGATCCTTATCGTATAAGTTTGTATGGGCACTCCTATACGATGAGTTACTTACTGCTGAACGATCCTCAACTTATATGCTTGTATGGGCATCCATATAAGTTGAGTTACCTTCTGTTATAACTCTATATTCATATGTTGTGATGGATGGTAGAAATGTTAGATTATCTTACTACATGTTATACCACTTTCTTGTTTATACTCCTGCTTATATACTTATATTGTACCCCGTCTATTTCTCCGCCCGGTGCCGAGGAGTTGCCGGGGGAGCGGATGTGAAGCCACTTAGTATTTAAGACTAACGGTTGCTACGTCTTCATTTTTAGGAGGAAATCCCACAGATGGTACAACAGGTCTTGGAGCCGATCAGCCAGGCCAGGACAACCGAGCCTGATGAGACAGAACCGTCACTACTGTCTGTTGCAGATGTGAGTATATGAGGGTTTATTGTAGCCCTTCGGGGCAATTTTATTAGCTATACTCTGATTTTGTAGAAGCATGTTTAGCTTCTCTATTGTTGTACTTTGGACTTATAGCTTTGTGTGGATTTGACTTCTTCTTATTATTATGGTTGGGTAGACATATATATATTGATATTGGTTGTAGCCGGCAGAATATACATCTTGTGGTACAGGCTAGCCCGAGTGTTAGTGCTACCCCAAGGCGGCTGTTCTGGGCATAAGACCCTCTCGTGCCATGTCTTGTGTTCCGGGAGGGGGGTCTTACAAATGGTATCAGTTTGCCACGATCCTCAACTAAAAAAGTCATTCAAAAATGGGCCACTCCCGTTCGACTAGTCAGTTTGGGGACAAACTGACTTAGCGGAAGTAGTGGTGTACCCATATGTAATTCACACTAAGTTTGTCCAACTCTGACCTTAGGATTAGCCAACCTGACCGTAAGTTTGCATTCTTCGTATAGATTCCAGTGCGTGTTGAGCCGTTGGGGGGCATTCCTGCCCCTTCCATACCCACTCAGTTCCAACAGTCCGAGTTGGGGCAGACGCTCACCGCCATCTTGGATGCTTTTAGGGCACAGCATCCTCCGGTGCTACAACATGCCCCAGGCTCTAACTGGCTGAGCATCTTTCGGTCTCTCTCACCTCCCACTTATCTTGGGACGGAGTCAGCCGTGCGCACAGAGGAATGGATTGACACAATGCAGGAGTTGTTGGCTGGTATCTGTTGTCCAGCTAACATGGCTGTGTAACTGGCGGTGTCTACCTTGGAGCTACATGCTAAGAGGTGGTGGAAGTCACTCATGGGCTCCACCTTCCAAGGCCGAGTCTATACAGAGATAAGTTGGAGCGAGTTCTCGGATGTTTTCTTGGAGCACTTTATTCCTTCATCCGCTCGTGATGAACTTGAGGAGAGGTTCCTTCTACTGAAACAAGGATCGAAGACGGTTACGGAATACAAACAGGAGTTCTAATATCTCGCAAGGTTCGCGGACTCATACGAGTTGGATGATAGAGGTTATGCCAAGCGTTTCTACAAAGGGCTGCGAGATCCCCTAAGGCATGCCCTTTTGTTTATAGCGGATGCTAGCTTGGCGGAGATCATCGATATGTCAAAAAGATTGGAGGCGGACCACTTGGGTAGTGGTAAGAGACCTGCAGAGGGCGTCATGGAAGCTGGCCCGAGCAATAGAAGGAGACAGGACTTTAGAAGAGGAAGAAGATATCAAGGAGGTGGAGGGCGTGTCCACCGAAACTATAGGGTGGAGCATCCAGTTCCGCAACCGCTCGCGTTGCCTCCACCGCCGCAGCCTCAGCAACTTTAGCAACTCGAGAGGCGTCCTGGGCCGGTGTGTTTTGAATGCAACCAACCGGGTCACATTCGACGCTTTTGCCCGCAATTATTTGGGAATGCCCCTCCCGCTCTCCCTCCGGCTGCCCCTCGAGGGCAGGGTTATATGCGTGGTCGAGGACGAGGACTGCGAGGAGGTAACCCCGACCCTGCCCGGGATCAAGTGTACGCGCTAGACATGACACAAGAATGGAATTCCCAGAATGTTATTGCAGGTACGTCCAGTAAGCTTTCATGTTTTTTGTGTTAAACTTAAGTTGCTTACGATATACTAACTATCTAGCAATAAGTTTTGATTATTGGTACTTAGGCACCGTAATAATTGGCGGAAAGAAGGCCTATGCGCTGTTCGATACCGGTGCCTCACACTCCTTTGTGTCCGAGGATTTCATTAAGGACATGGGGGGGGGGGGGGGTGTGCAATATTTTACTGGAATAGCCCGACTAGTGCGTCTTCCAGATGGCTCGAATATGATTGCAACTGCTAAGTGCGAGCTTGAGGTACTTATTGAGGTAAGGAATTTCGTTACGCCTGCCACTGTCATGAAAATGCCGGAATTTGACATCATTCTAGGCATGACGTGGTTGGACTGGCACTTTGCAAGGATTGATTGCGCGAAGAAGCGGATCTATTTGAGATATGTAGACTCCGACGTCATCTTCCAAGGTATTAACTTCGTACCCTGTCTGACGTTATTATCCGTTCAGGTTGTAAAAGCGCACATGAAGGGGGATGAAGTTTTCATGATCTGGTTCGAGTTGAAATAAGTAGCATTGGACGTGAAAGACGTACGGGTGGTGCGGAACTTCCCCGAGGTATTTCCTGAGAAACTACCAGGATTACCCCCGCACAGAGAGGTTGACTTCCAAATTAATCTCGTACCGGGTGCCAAGCCTGTATCCAAGGCCCATTACCGAATGGCTCCGAAATAACTCGTGAAGTTTAGATTTCAACTACAAGAACTGGTGGAGTCAGTCGTTCGCCCCAGTTCATCACCCTGGGGAGGCCCTGTATTGTTTGTAAAGAAGAAGGATGGAACCCTGCGTCTGTGCATAGATTATCGGGAACTCAATCAGTTGACAGTGCGGAACACTTACCCGCTACCTCGGATCGACGAGTTGTTCAATCAACTAGTGGGAGCGCATTGGTTTTCTAAGCTAGACTTGCACTCGGGGTATTACCAGTTGAGAATACATGAAGGGGACATCCAGAAAACAGCCTTCAGTTCAAGATATGGGTTGTACGAGTTCACCGTAATGCCATTTGGGCTCACAAATGCCCCTTCGGCTTTCATGAGTCTGATGAACAAGGTATTTGAGCCCTATTTGGACATCTTCGTCATTATTTTTATCGAAGATATCCTAGTCTACTCAAAGACGGAGGAGGAGCATGGCGAACACCTGACCTTGGTATTGAAGAAACTGAAGGAGCACGTCTTGTACGCCAAATTTAACAAGTGTGAATTCTGGCTTAAGGAGGTTGCCTTCTTGGGTCATGTGATCAGTGGAGCTGGGCTAGCTGTAAATCCGGCCAAAGTGCGTGCCGTAAGGGTGTGGTCACCCTTGAAGTCGGCGGCCGATGTGCGGAGTTTCCTTGGACTTGCCGGGTACTATCGTAAGTTCGTAAAGGGATTCTCAAAGATTGCTCTTCCTCTTACTTCCCAAACGAAGAAAGGTATGGCGTATGAGTGGACACCCCAATATGAAGCTGCGTTCCAAGAATTGAAGGATAGACTTACCTCCGCCCCTATCCTTGTCCTTTCGTTTGGGAAGGAAGGATTTAAAGTTTACACGGACGCGTCATATCAAGGGATGGGAGCGGTATTGATGCAGCACGAGCACGTGATTGCTTATGCTTCAAGACAATTGAAGAAGCACGAAATCAATTACCCGGTTCATGATTTGGAGCTGGGAGCAGTGGTGTTCGCCTTGAATGTTTGGAGGCATTATTTATATGGCGTCCACTGCGAGATCTTTTCAGACCACAAAAACTTGAAGTACGTCCATACTCAGAAGGAGTTGAACTTAAGACAATGACGGTGGTTAGAATTTCTATGCGACTATGAGTTCACCTTGAACTACTACCCCGGAAAAGCAAACTCGGTAGCCGATGCGTTGAGTAGAAAAATACCGGACTCGAGCCCAGAGTCTCGGTTGATGAGTTTGGAGTTGGCTCAGATGATTGAGGAGATGGAAATTACTTTGATATTTAAGGCTCCTTCGGCAGAATATACGGATTACTTGGCCAGCATGAGTATGGTTTGTGATATCCGGGACCGGATACGGGTGGAGCAAGGAGTGGATGCGGCTCTGACCCCGACAATCAAGTCAATCGAAGACGATACTACCAACGAATACACACTAAAAGACGGCCTCGTTTATTTTCGCGTCCTGCTTTACATTCCCAAGGGCGGTAAAATCCGGGAGGATATCTTGAGAGAGGCGCATTGCTCGCAGTATTCAGTGCACCCGGGAATTGCAAAGATGTACGCCGGCTTACGGAAGACCATGTGTTGGCCGAGAATGAAGAGGGATGTCCGATATTTTGTTACACATTGCGAATCCTATCAAAGGGTGAAGGCAGAGTGCAGGAGTCCCGACGGCTTGTTACAGTCATTGCCCATACCTGAGTGGAAGTTTGAGGATATTTCCATGGACTTCGTACATGGGCTACCTCGCTCATGCTCAGGGAATGATTCAGTATGGGTGATCGTTGATCGATTGCCGAAAGTAGCCTGGTTTATTCCTATGAAGAAGGAGACTCACATAGATGTCTTGGTACACCTCTTTGTGGAGCGGTTTGTACAGTATCATGGCGTGCCTAAGACGATAGTTTCTGACCGTGATGGTCGCTTTACCTCCAAGGAGTGGAAGGCAGTACAGGCGTATTTGGGCTCGCGCCTTACCTTCAGCATCGCGTTCTATTGGAACACCCTATTACTAATTTGGGTAAGGATCACTATGTTTTTCTTAGGAAACCAGGTTGACCTAGATGTATAGTTGAAAAGGTCAACATTAGAATGTGTCTAGGGCTTAGAACTTAGGTTTAAAGCTGCCTCCAGGACCATTCCAAGATTTCAAAGATAGAGCCAAGTCTAAGATCTTTTCGTCGAGCTCAGTTCGACGAAATGTCGAACTCCGTTCGACGCTCTCTGAGCTCAACTAAGTTAAGTCGTCGAGCTCTGTTCGACGATCTTCTAGCTCAGGTCGACGATCCTTCTTCACTTATTCTCCAGGTCGCTGAGCTCAGTTCGACGATCTTCGAGCTCAATTCGACGTTTTCTGTCTGATGATCATTTCCAGTCTCTGAGCTCAGTTCGACGATCGTAGAGCTCAGATCGATGCTTTTCCTCAGTTCTACGATCTTAAGGATTCAAATTTAGTCAGACTTTGGAATGTATTTCAAATTATCTCAGCATTTATGTCAAGAGATCTGCCAGCCGTTTTCATTTATTCTGGAGCAAGTTTCAAGGAATTATTCAGAGAATGTTTTACTGGACTTTCCTCTAGAAGACAATATCTGTTATGGAAGGCATTTAATGTCTGGTTAACAGCTATCTTGGACATAGAATCTTCAGAGAATTAAGATATTCTTCTTCACCTCTTTTTCTTCAACAACAAGACACACAAATACACAAACATATACAGATAAGAAAGAAAAGAAAGAAGTGATTCACAGATTTCTCTGATCAACACAAGAAAACTCAAGTGATCCATCCTGAAGAATTAGCTGAATAATTTTGTGTACTCAAAAAGTGATCACAGCTTCATCCCAAGGACTCCAGACATCTCATCTTTCAGACTCTGCTGAAACCATCTTATGCTGGAGATCTGAAGCTTCTGAAGACCTATCATCCTGAAGCAAAGCTTCTTCTCCTGAACTAGTCAACATCTCAGGGGGAGCTTTGACAATACAAATCCACTAGTTCTTCTCTCTTTGATTGAGACAGAGAAGACAACTTCACCCTTTTTCTTTTCCTTTTCTTTTCACTCTGTAAAAGGGTTTTCAAAACTCCCTTCAAAAGTCTTGATTCTGGTTCTGAGAACCTTGTCAAAACTCAGTGGTGGCAAGACACCTAATCAAAAAATCTAGTTTGGTTTTTGAGCACCTTATCAAAAGCTCATTGGTGCCCAGGACACCTGATCAACTCATCCTGCAGTGGATTCCTACCAAGGGTGGTAGAAGAGTGGATGCACCCAGTTTTTTGGGGAACCACTATAGCTCCTTGTGTTTTCTGGTTTGCTTGTGTGTTTTCTTTGCTGTGAGCTGTGCTCTTCCTTTTTACTATCTTTTTAATTCTATAGCTAGGCACCCTACACATATATATAAATCAAATCTTAAAAGCTTTGCTAAGTTTAAAATTGTGAATTTACTTTAATTAAACTCTATTCACCCCCCCTCTAGAGTTGAGATAGATCTTACCCTCACTTTCAATTGGTATCAGAGGGAGGTTGGTTGTTCATACAGGCTAACACCTGAACCAAAAGATCCTTGATAAGATCAATCCTTTAAGAGGGTTATTTTCATTATATTTTATATAAAGACATGGCGCAGAACAAAGATTATGCAAGCACCAGGCCTCCAGTGTGCAATCTATCCAAGTTTGCACTTTGGAAAGCAAGGATTAGACTTTACATGAATTCTATTGATGAAGATATATGTAATTCTATTTTGACAGTATGCCCAAGTCCACCAGCAAGCTCAAGTACAAATGCTGTTCCACCTCCTTCAGGAACAGATGCTGAAATAAAGAAGTGGAAGACTGCAGATGCCAAGGCCATGAACATCTTAGCTTAGACAATGTCTGATGAGATATTTCAGAAGGTAGCTGACTGCAACTCAGCCAAAGGAATTTGGGACAAGCTCTCTGAAATTATCTCAGGATCTGCTGATGAAAGGAAAGACAGGAGATCCCATCTGATAAGCCAATATGAGAACTTCAAAAAGGGAGAAGCTGAATCAGTGGCTGACATGTACAATAGACTAAGTCTGATTGTCAATGAGTTAAAGACTCTGGATAAAGAAATCTCATTGACTGAGCTGAATGACAAAATCTTAATGTGCTTCCCCAGCACTTGGGATTCAAGAATCTGGCCAATCAAAGATGCCAGAAGTCTAAATGAGATTACCACTGAAGCTCTCCTGGGCAAGCTCAAATCCTATGAGCTGCTCATTAAAAATAGAGAAGAAGAACAAAAGGCTACTTCTCCAGTCACAAGGAAAGAAAAGACCATAGCCTTCAAAGCTGCAGAAGAGGAGCCTGAAGATAAAGCTACAGGAAATGATGAGCTCCTATGTCTACTGGCCAAAAGATTCTACAAGATGGCCAGAAAAGACTTCAGAAAGAGATCATACAAGGGTCATGATAAACCAAGGTATGGTAAATCAAATAACAATAAAGAAATTATATGTTTTGGTTGCAGGAAACCAGGCCATATTGTACCTGACTGTCCAGAAAATAAGAACAAGGACAAGAAAGATAGAAGAGAAAGAAGAAAGGAAAAAAGACTTCAGAAAGAACAGCTCAGACAAACCCTCCTCCAGCAAGAACAAACATACAAGGTAGGGATTTGTTGCTGAGACATGGAGTGAAACTGAAGAGGACTCTGAAGCCTCATCCAGCTCCAGTGATGATGAGGATGATGCTGATGAAAAGGAATTCTGCATGATGGCTATCAATGCCTCTCAAACAGATTCAGAAGCAGAAGAGTCAGAATCAGATTCAGAAGCTCAACTAGAAGAAGATCAGGTAATCAATTCATTTGATTTCAGTTCTGAGGATTTTAAACATGAGTTTAAAGTACTATGCCTAGATCTGTTGGAGTCTGAGAAGGAAATCACTTCCCTCAGAAAACAACTATCTGAGTATAGCACTGTAAAATCAGAGAACCTCAAACTCTCTGAAGTGTTAGAATGCTATAAAGAGGAGATAACTTCACTAAAAAGTGAACTATCCAAGGCCAAGCAATTTGAAGAATCCCTTGATGGGAGAAGTATCAAATTAATGGACATCACAAGCATAGTGAACTCAAGATTAAATAGTATAATGGGCTTGGGTGCTTCATCTAGCCAACCCATAGTATTAACCACCCCAATCAAATTTATTTCTGATAAAGGGAAGGGTGTTGTAGAGGTAGCTAGGAAGAATTCAGATCTATCTAAGAAAAGCAAAGTTCAACAGAAAACGTCGAGCAGAGGTCGACGATCATCGAACAGAGGTCGACGATCTCAGGCTAAAATGTCGAACTCAGCTCAACGTTTCCTGAACTCTGAACTCCCTCATAGTCGATCTTCGAACGGAGCTCGACGATTTTACCCAAGATCGTCGAACCCATCTCGACGATCGTCAAACAAAGTTCAGAGCTTTGAACCTTCTTTCAGAGGCAAATCTCAATTCAATCCTAGAAGTGCTTCATCCCAATGCTTTAATCCCTATACTGAATGGATAGTACCTCCTAAGAGATACCATCCTGAAGGTTATAAGGATCAACCTGGGATGTCTTTTATTTATAAATTTAAGGGTTATCAACCTAGGCCCAAGGTTAACTGGGTCAAAAACATATAAGCTGTTTATGTGCAGGTGAAGACCTATCCAACATCAAACCAGCTATGGTATCTGGATAGTGGGTGCTCAAAGCACATGACAGGGAATAAGGCAACTTCACATCCTTTAAAGCCAAGCTTGGACCCAAAGTAATTTTTGGTGATTCAAACTTTGGAACTACAAAAGGATATGGTGCAGTCCAAATTGGGACAGTCACCTTCAAGAAGGTAGCCTATGTTGAAGGACTCAAGCACAACCTGATAAGCATTAATTAGCTGTGTGATGAAGGATATCAAGTGACTTTCAACAAAGAAATATGCAAGGTCAAGTCAGAAGACAACACAACTGTGTTGACAGGTAACAGGAAAGGTAATATTTACTTAGTAGACTTTCATTCATCTGAGGTAGATATTTGCCTGTTTAATTTCATATCTAGACCTAATATTATATGGCATAAGAGACTAGGACATGTTAACCTTAGAACCATTGCTAGGCTATCCCAGGACAACCTTGGCAGAGGACTGCCTTCTGTCCCCTACAAGAAGGAAGGACTCTGCAAGGCTTGTCAATTAGGCAAGCAAACTAAAAATAGCTTTAAATAAATTAACAAGAGTGATTCACCTAGGATTTTGTATCTATTACACATGGATATTTTTAGACCCATTATAGTACAAAGCTTAGGAGGGAAATCCTACACTTTAGTGGTTGTAGATGACTTCTCAAGATTCACATGGGTATTCTTTCTGAGGAAGAAGTCTGATAACTTTAAATGTTTGACAGATTTTCTCAAATGCATTCAGACTGAGTTCAACACTCATATTGCCCTGATCAGAAGTGATCATGGGACAGAGTTTGATTCTCTTCTCATGCAAGAGTTCTGTCAAAGTGAAGGGATCAGGCATACTTTCTCAGCTCCTAGAACTCCTCAACAAAATGGGGTAGCTGAAAGGAAAAATAGAACCCTTATTGAATCTGCAACTACATTATTGACAGATGCTCACCTACCTCTATCCTTTTGGGCTGAGGCAGTGAACACCTCCAATTATGTGTTGAATAGAAGTCTAATACATAAACTGAAGGGCAAGACTCCCTATAAATTACTCAAAGGGAAGAAACCTAAAGTAGAATATTTTAAGGTATTTGGTTGCACTTGTTACATTCATAATAATGACAAGAAATATCTAGCATAATTCCAAGCAAAAGCTGATGAAGGAGTGTTTCTGGGATACTCCATGATCAGTAAAGCTTATAGGGCTTATAATAAAACTACTCAAAAAATAGAAGAATCTGTCCACATTACTTTTGATGAAGCTAACATGTCTTTCAAGGAGAAGAATACTTCTACCATAGAACATTTGCTAGTGCACTCTCTAGCTGAAGACTTGGATAGATTATAAGTTACACAAAAGGATGACAGTAGTGAAGATGAAGAAGCTGCTCACCATCAGGAAGAAAATCTTCTTGAAGAACCAGTTGTTGTTCCACAAGAGGACACAACAACACAGGTTGGTGAACCATCAACACCCCCTGTTGATCTAGTAACAACAAGAGATCATCCAATTTCTCAAGTAATTGGAGACATCTCATCTGGTGTGCAAATTAGAAATTAGGTCAACCAGAACCTGATGCACACTTGCTTCCTCTCTCAAATTGAACCTCAAACCATTCAAGATGCAGAACAAGATCCACAGTGGATTATTGCAATGTAAGAGGAGTTGCATCAATTTGAAAGAAATAAAGTTTGGGAACTAGTGCCTAAGCCAAAAGATCATCCCATTGTGGGAACCAAATGGGTGTTCAGAAATAAGCTGGATGATCAAGGAATCATTGTAAGGAATAAGGCAAGGCTAGTTGCTCAAGGGTACTCTCAGGAAGAAGGGATAGACTATGACCAGACCTTTGCACCTGTTGTAAGATTAGAAGCCATAAGAATCTTTCTGGCTTATGCTGCTCACAAGGGATTCAAAGTCTATCAAATGGATGTCAAGAGTGCTTTTCTCAATGGGGAGATCAAAGAAGAAGTCTATGTTAGACAACCTCCAGGTTTTATCTCTCTAACCCATCCTGATTATGTTTTTAAACTACACAAAGCATTATATGGTCTCAAGCAAGCTCCTAGAGCATGGTATGAGACCCTACCATGTTTTCTGCTGAAAAATGATTTTGTTAGGGGGAGAGTAGACCAAACTCTTTTTATTAGAACTCATAAGTCCCATACCCTACTAGTACAAATCTATGTAGATGATATTATATTTGGTTCTACTGATTCAAATTTGTGCAAAAAGTTTTCCAAGCTTATGCACTCTAAATTTGAAATGAGTAGCATGGGTGAGCTATCCTTCTTCTTAGGATTGCAAGTCAAACAACATGCTGAAGGCATATTTATTTCTCAAACCAAGTATGCAAAAGAGCTGGTTAAGAAATTTGGTATGTCTGATGCATCATGTATGAAAACACCCATGCCTACCAATGCTGTATTGGATGCTGATGAACATGGGAAACCAGTTGATCAGACAACATATAGAGCAATGATTGGCTCTCTATTGTACCTTACAGCCAGTAGGCCTGACATAATGTTTGCTACATGTATATGTGCTAGATTTCAAGTTAGCCATAGAGAGTCACACTTAACCTTAGTAAAGAGGATTCTTAGGTATGTTAAAAGCTGTCCAAATCTAGGACTCTGGTATCCAAAAGACTCAGCATTTGACTTAACTGGATTCTCAGATGCTGATTATGCTGGATGCACAATAGACAGGAAAAGCACCAGTGGAACTTGTCAGTTCCTTGGTGATAGACTTGTCTCTTGGTATTGTAAGAAACAAACATCTGTGTCAACCTCAACTGCTGAAGCTGAATATATGGCTGCAGGCAGTTGTTGTTCACAAATATTGTGGATACAAAACCAACTCCTAGACAATGGTTACAACTTAGAGAAGTCAAAAATATTTTATGACAACACCAGTGCTATTTCCATTGCACAAAATCCAGTCCTCCATAGTAGGACAAAACACATAGAAATTAGACATCATTTTCTAAGGGATAATATTGAGAAAAATAAAATTGAACTTCAATATATTCCAACTGATTTGCAAAGGGGAGATATTTTCACCAAGCCTTTGGATGAAAAGAAACACAACTTCTTCCTCAATCAGTTAGGCATGTTAGATGGAGGAAGCCTAAAATAAATTACAAGATTTTGAAAAGCTAAAAATAGACCAAGACTAGGCTAAAAACTTATCTCTTTTTGTGTCTGTAGTATAGGTTTTGTCTCTGAACTGCGCTCGACGTTTCCCCAGAAATCGTCGATCTGAGTTCAGCGCCGCCGTTAGCTCCAGGCTTCCATTCTGTCTGTTCAGAGGTCGTCGAGCGGAGCTCGATGCTCGACAATATTATCGAACGGAGTTCGACGCTATTGGCGTCTCTTCAGATTCCTTTAGTAGCCCAAATCGTCGAGCTGAGTTCGAAGTTTCATCGAACTGAGCTCCACGATTTTCTGTTTCGCCGTCGAACCCTAATATAAAATCATTTCTTCGGCCTTCGTTCGCCTTTTACGCTTTCATACCCTCTGCAACTTTCTCTCTTTCCCTCCAAATCTCCTACACTTGGTTGTGTTTGTTTCATTGTTGCAGGTACAGATGGCTGGGTCAAGCGCTGCTATTTCAAATATGAAATTCGATACAGGTTTTAATATTGATATGAATTCGTTCGATGGAAGTGATCAGCGATTCAAGGACATTCTCAACCTCTTCCAAGAACAGCAGCTATCTCAGATCATGACCACCCGAATGAAGATTGCTTCAGAAGAGATAAAAGAATGGTGTTTTACCGTGACAGATAAGAATGAGAATTCTGTCATCGGCTCCATAAAAGGGACTCAGGTACCATTGTCCCCGGCCCTTCTGACTGAAGTTTTCCTCCTTAGTTCTGGAGATGACTCCATTGATTTATCTAGAGAAGAGTATGCCTCTATGCTTGATAGAATGGGTCACACTGCTGTGAACCCTAACAAACTGTTTAAAAAGAATCTGTCTATCGAATACCAATTTCTGGCTGATGTGGTTGGCAAAGTGCTTCTGGCAAAGCACTCAGCCCATGACACTATATCAAGATATCAATTCTGCTTAATGGGAGCACTGGTTGATAAGAAGCATTTAGACTGGGGATCAATCTTTTTCAGCTTAATCAAGAAGAAACTGAACAAAAACCATGTAAGCTTTGGGAGAATATTAGGGGTTTACCTGCACCCCAGGTGCCCTGAGCTGCTGACCTCTAGTGGGATGTTCATCAATGCATCCAAGAGGCTTACCTGTGCCCTATTCAGCAAATAGGACAGGCAAATCATCAACCCAATCAGGGCTGCTGCAGCACCACTTGCTTCAGGCACCAGGACTATACAAGTCACTCCCCCTCAGGTATCTGCCCCAGCAGAAGAATTGACTGCCTCTTCCTCTCCTCCTCTAGCTATTTCTATCCCTGTCACCACCTCAACCTCTCCTCAAATCTTAGCTTCTTCCTCCATTACCATTTCCTCACCAATGTCACCTCATCCAGCCACAACCTCAGAAGAATTCCATCCTCTATTCTCTTATCCAACTTTCACCACTCCGTCATTCTCTCTTATAGATGACTCCTTTATGGATGATTCTCCTCCCTCTCCTTCTGAGCTTCCCTCAACATCCTCCTATCAACAACTTCTTCAAGAAATCATCTCTCAACCATCCTTCACCCCATCATATGACTCTTCCATCTCATCCATCTCCACCTCAATAACTTCTATCTCCACTATTCCTCCTTCAGAGCCATCCATCCCTACACTTTCCACCACCATATCCTCCATCCCATTAGTCCCAGTCACCCTCATTCCAGTACCTTCACCTCCTACCTCTGTTCAAGCCCATCTTGAGCAAGTAGATATTTCAAACCTGGCAGACAAGCTTTATGTGTTGCTAGCCCCCAGGCTAACCTCACTACTGGAGACCTCCTTGGCTCCACTCCTGAAACATGTTCAGGAGTTGTCTACCAAGTTGTCTTCCTTCATCTCTTCCCAAGCAACACCTTCATCTGGGTGCCTTGATTCAATTGTCTCTGAACTAAGGCAGGGGGAGATGCCTCATGAAGCAGTGGATGTGCCTGAGACTGCTGAAGGTTCCAGTTCTACTCCCATTTTTGCAGTGGACCTTCAGAGTCTTCTCTCTACTTTTGATATTGTATATTTCAGCTCTCTGCCAATTCAACAATCTGAAGACCTCACTAAGGCCATTGTGTCTATCAATTACTGTGATCCCAGGCTGATTGAAATATATGTAAATTCCTTCAAAGCTGTGGATGCTGATATTTTTAAGTGATGCTGCTGCTGTTACAACAAGTCTGCCTTCAGAAGATACTGAAATGGTCTCTGTGATTGAGGATACTGATGCTGCTAAAGAACTTACTACCTACCTAGAAGAATCTGAATCTATTTCTGCTTCAATTGTTTCTACTCCTGCTGTCTCTGCTCCTGTTATTGATGGTGCTACTGCTCCAGCCCTTACCCCTGTTCAAATCAAGCAACAAGAAAAGTATATAAAAAGCATTGATGACTTGTATGATAGACCACAAAGTTCAGAGAGTGATCGGTTTCAAACTGAATCTGATGATTCTTCTAATACTATTGCCAAGAAAAGAAAGGCCAGAAGCAAGGCTATGATGAAGGTTCCCCCAGCTCAAGCTAAAGATTCAAATGACATTCCATACTATATTTTGCATGATTGTCAAATTACTGAACATTGGATGCAATTTTCTAAAAATCAACTAAAGGCTTTGAGAAAGAAAAGAAAGTTTGAAAAGTATGAGAAAGGTTCATCTCATTTTCAGCCTCCTCCTCCTCCTCCTCCAGATTCAGGGACATGTGGAGGCTCAGCTTCTCAAGCCCCAGCTTCCAAACAAAGTTCCTCCCAGTCTTATCAGAGATACCATCCTAGGGGGCAATACCAAAAGGGTTATCAGTCAAGAAGAGGACAGTATAGAGGAAGCCAAAGAGAGCATAGATTTCAAGCTGGGGAAGGACAAAGGTTTACAGACTCTTCTCAAGGTCCTTTCCCTTACAAGCTCAGAGAAAAAGTTGAGACCAGAACTCCTACTTCTTCAGAAACTATTAACAGATATGAGCCTGCAGTGCCATTTGAAGACCCAGAGAACAATCCATTATCATGGACTGCAAGGATGAAAGAATTGGCTGCACTAGATCAATTGAAGTAAGCAAGAGAGCAAGGAAAAGATACCTCCAATATTACCACTCTGTCAGAACAAAGAAAAGTTGAATTAGAAAGGTATTCTTCAAGTAAATTCTTTGACCCAGTAGACTACCTGAAGCTGCATCCTGAGGCTGTGGTTCCAAGAGCTAGATCTCAAAACTCCTTAGGAGCAGAAGATGACAGAAGGTCAAAGAAGGAATCCCTTAATCCTAACAGAGAAATTATATTCAAGAAAGGAAATGAGAAGAAGTAACATGTGTAAGCAGACAGTATAATCTTTCTGAACTTTTGCTAAAATTCCTCTTGATTGATGCTATGATTTCTTGCTCTGTTATTTTGTTTGTTGCTCTTCTATATGTTGTTGTAATTTTCATTTCTAGAATATGTAAATAGTAATCCTAACCCAAATAGGGGGAGATTATTGGAACACCCTATTACTAATTTGGGTAAGGATCACTATGTTTTTTTAGGAAACCAGGTTGACCTAGATGTATAGTTGAAAAGGTCAACATTAGAATGTGTTTAGGGCTTAGAACTTAGGCTTGAAGCTGCCTCCAGGACCATTCCAAGATTTCAGAGATAGAGCCAAGTCTAAGACCATTTCGTCGAGCTCAGTTCGACGAAACGTCGAACTCCGTTCGATGCTCTCTGAGCTCAACTAAGTTAAGTCATCGAGCTCTGTTCGACGATCTTCTAGCTCAGGTCGGCGATCCTTCTTCACTTATTCTCCAGGTCGCTGAGCTCAGTTCGATGATCTTCGAGCTCAGTTCGATGTTTTCTGTCTGATGATCATTTCCAGTCTCTGAGCTCAGTTCGACGATCGTAAAGCTCAGATCGACGCTTTTCCTCAGTTCTACGATCTTAAGGATTCAAATTTAGTCAGACTTTGGAATGTATTTCAAATTATCTCAGCATTTATGTCAAGAGATCTGCCAGCCGTTTTCATTTATTCTGGAGCAAGTTTCAAGGAATTATTCAGAGAATGTTTTACTGGACTTTCCTCTAGAAGACAAAATCTGTTATGGAAGGCATTTAATGTCTGGTTAACGGCTATCTTGGACATAGAATCTTCAGAGAATTAAGATATTCTTCTTCACCTCTTTTTCTTCAACAACAAGACACACAGATACACAGACATATACAGATAAGAAAGAAAAGAAAGAAGTGATTCACCGATTTCTCTAATCAACACAAGAAAACTCAAGTGATCCATCCTGAAGAATTAGCTGAATAATTTTGTGTACTCAAAAAGTGATCACAGCTTCATCCCAAGGACTCCAGACATCTCATCTTTCAGCCTCTGCTGAAACCATCTTATGCTGGAGATCTGAAGCTTCTAAAGACCTATCACCCTGAAGCAAAGCTTCCTCTCCTGAACTAGTCAACATCTCAGGGGGAGCTTTGACAATACAAATCCACTAGTGCTTCTCTCTTTGATTGAGACAGAGAAGACAACTTCACCCTTTTTCTTTTCCTTTTCTTTTCACTCTGTAAAAGGGTTTTCAAAACTCCCTTCAAAAGTCTTGATTCTGGTTCTGAGAACCTTGTCAAAACTCAGTGGTGGCAAGACACCTGATCAAAAAATCTAGTTTGGTTTTTGAGCACCTTATCAAAAGCTCATTGGTGCCCAGGACACCTGATCAACTCATCCTGCAGTGGATTCCTACCAAGGGTGGTAGAAGAGTGGATGTACCCAGTTTTTTGGGGAACCACTATAGCTCCTTGTGTTTTCTGGTTTGCTTGTGTGTTTTCTTTGCTGTGTGCTGTGCTCTTCCTTTTTACTGTCTTTTTAATTCTATAGCTAGGCACCCTATACATATATATAAATCAAATCTTAAAAGCTTTGCTAAGTTTAAAATTTTGAATTTACTTTAATTAAACTCTATTCACCGCCCTCTAGAGTTGAGATAGATCTTACCCTCACTTTCACGTTCCATACTCAAACGAACGGTCAGTCTGAGCGGACCATCCGTACATTGGAGGATCTGTTGAGATTATGTGTGTTGGATAGGGGAGAGCTGTAGGAAAGGCTCTTACCCCTGGTAGAATTCTCCTACAATAACAGCCATTAGGCGAGCATCGACATGGCGCACCATGAAGCTCTTTATGGAAGGAGGTGTAGAACCCCGTTGTCTTGGGTGCAAGATGAAGACCCGAAGACTTTGGGAGTTAAGTATATAGATGACACCAATGCTGTGGTTAGGCTAATACGGGATCGCATGTTAGAGGATCAAAGTCGGCAGGCGAAGTATTATAATGCAAGACACCGTCTGGTGGAGTTTCAAGTGGGTGATAAAGTATTTTTGAAAATCCTGGCGATGCATGGAGTGTTGCGGGTGAGTGGTGTGAAGAAGCTCATTCCGAGGTATGTGGGTCCTTATACTATACTGGAAAGGGTTGGCCCACTAGCCTATCGGTTGGAGCTACTGCCCGAGTTAGAGAATCTCCATGACGTGTTCCATGTGTCGTCATTTCGGAAGGCGCTGTTGCGGCCCGACCAATACATCCCTACAACTGATGGTTCTTTGGCGTCTGATAGGTCTGTGTGATTGGAGCCGGTGCGGATTAAAGACAACGAGATAAGAACCTTACACCGCAAAAGTGTTCCCCTGGTGAAAGTGCTATGGTCTAATCATGGGAAGGAGGAATCCATATAGGAGCCAATGGATTTGATGCAAAGACTCTACCCAGAGTTATTTGCTCCAGGTAATTTTATTTAAAAGCATATTTTATTTTCTGTATGCTTCACTCCCCATAGCCTTAGCCTGATTTCGGGGACGAAATCTTTTATTTTGTTTATAGGATTTGTAACGTCCCGATTCGCACTAGGCCCCTTGTGTGTGTTTTTGGTGTCGGGAGAGCTGGTGTAGGCTCAAGGGGGTGCAGGAAATCGGGTGCGCACTCGCGGAGAACAAGGAAATAGGCTGAAAATTGTGTTGAGTATGACACAGGTAGGGACACGGGCGTGTCCCTACCCGTGTTCAGTGGCGTTTAGTGACCAACATGGCTTTGAGTGAAATGGCGTTGAGTGTGTTGTCCCGAGCAGGACACGGGTAGAGACACGGGCGTGTCCCTACCCACGTTCCATGGTATTGAGTGCCATGGCTTTGAGTGTCATGGCTTTAAGTATGGCCAGAGAAGGACACGGGTAGAGACACGGCCGTGTCTCTACCCGTGTGCGATTGACACGGGTAGCGACACGGGCGTGAACCGACCCGTCTGCTTCAAGCCCAGGTCGACGAGCAGTGCCCCGAGTAGGGCACGGGTGTCGACACGGCTAGAACCATGGCCGTGTCACTTGGACACGGGTACAGACTCGGGCGTGTCAGTACCGGTGTAGGGGCACGAAACGACAGTCGAGCCGTTTCGCTAGAGCAGGACACGGGTAAGGACACGACCATGTCCCTACCCGTGTCACTTCTGTATAAAATGGAATGAGTGAAACTCTAGCCGTTTTCACTCTTCATTCCAGACCTTTTTCCTGAGAGAACTTCCTGGAGGAGGAGATCTTGCTGGAGCAAACCTTGGAGGAGAAGAAATGCTACCGCCGTCAAGGAAAAAGCAATGCCACCAAGGAGGATGACAAGATCCATGGCCGGAAATAGTGGTACCGCTGGAAATGAGGTGAGCTTCCTCCCCTCTCCCTTGGTGCTAGATCCTTAGATATTCTTAGGCGAGGCATCGACTCAAATGAGTCTTGATGTGTGAGGAGAAGGTTTCTTAGGAAGGCCTATCTAGAACTTTGTTCTAACGTTTAGTCATCTTCAACCTCCCCCTTCTTCAAAGTGATAATGGGGGTGGATTCGTGAAGAGGAATGGCCTTGAGAGGGAGAATAAGGGTGGAGGAATTTCTGGTTGTGATTTGGGGTGATCGGCTTGAGGAGGAAGATGAACCGATGCCGTTCATTTCGCTTCAAGATGCGTGCAGAATCTGTGTTCTACACGCAGCGACCTTCTTGGCTGCTTTCAGGAAAGCAATGGTCCGATCTGGGATTTTGACTAAACACAAAAGTTGAAGCCCTTGTAATTACCTTTCCAACGAGTTATTACACGCCTTCGGGTGAAGTCTGTAGCCACGGGAATGTCTGATCGAAATAAGGGCTATAAGCTAAGCGCACAGAAATTATATTCTGTACGCTGCAGACTTTGGAGCCAATTTAATGTGGGTTATAGCCTGATCTGGGTTGCAGGCTGAACATGAAAGTTGTAGCTGATGGAAAGAACTTTCCATAGAGGGGTTACACGCACTCACCGGATTCTTGTAGCCACATGAATCTTCAGTTTAATTTGCTGTCCAGATTATTGCTGCACCTAAATTTCTGGGTAGTGTATAACCATGATTTAGATTCGGTGGAATTAATGTTACAATCTAATTTGAGGTTCATGTGAACTCTTTTATGATAACCACCGTAGTGTTATGAAGGTTGAAATTCGGTAGTCCAATGCTTAGAGAGTCGTCTCCCTATGGGTAGCATTGTGGAAGTTAGTGAGTTTGGCATTGGCCGTCACTAGTCGGGATGGTGTTGAGATGAGTAAAGTTGGACGGTTGGACTTGTCTCTCAGTGTTCATGTCCCAGGGCTCCTTCTGTACTAAGTGGATCATTAGGCTTGGTCCTCGTGCTTTCTACGAGGCTCCTTCCATGCCATAGTGTAGTGGAATTGCATGCGGTGTGAGTCGACACGTGGTGTCGTAATCCTGGGTTAAGGATAGTGTGCCAGGTCTTCGGGCTCGCCAATCGTCACACCGATGGGAGTTGACAGATAAACTTTGGGCGGTTGAGCTTGTACCTCGTGTTCATGTCTCGGGGATCCATCCGTGCCAAGTGAACGTTTGGGTTTGAACCTCGTACTTAATTCCGAGGTTCCTTCAGTGTCACGCATAGGCCAGTTCGGGGCTAGGATCTTGGTGCACATCTACCCAAGTGAACCTGCTGGGCCGTAGTACACATGGGCTCCGCTGTTGTTTTCTTAGCATTGAGGCGTACGGAGGCCTAAGTGAAGTAGTGTGGATACCCACTTAGTAGTAGAAGTACCCGTTCTACTGTCACCGTCTGGCCACGACGGTTGGCGCTTGAGAGGTTAGTTACCTGCTCGAAAAGTGGGAACTACTAGTCTGTGTTGACATAGCAATTGCATGTGTGTGATCATGGGTTAGTCATTGCATCGCATACATAACATTGCACTTCATTACATACACAAGATCCTCATCGTATAAGTTTGTATGGGCACTCCTATACGATGAGTTACTTACTACTGAACGACCCTCAACTTATATGCTTATATGGGCATCCATATAAGTTGAGTTACTTTCTGTTATAACTCTATATTCATATGTTGTGATAGATGGTAGAAATGTTAGATTATCTTACTACATGTTATACCAC
Source organism: Platanthera zijinensis (assembly GCA_039513925.1). Taxonomy (NCBI): domain Eukaryota; kingdom Viridiplantae; phylum Streptophyta; class Magnoliopsida; order Asparagales; family Orchidaceae; genus Platanthera; species Platanthera zijinensis. Next base: position 197,689,285 of record CM077079.1, read on the forward strand.
TTGCTTGTTTATACTCCTGCTTATATACTTATATTGTACCCTATCTATTTCTCCGCCCGGTGCCGAGGAGTCGCCGGGGGAGCGGATGTGAAGCCACTTAGTCTTTATGACTAACGGTTGCTATGTCTTCCTTTTTAGGAGGAAATCCCGCAGATGGTACAACAGGTCGTGGAGCCGATCAGCAAGGCCAGGATGACCGAGCCTGATGAGATGGAGCCGTCACTACCGTCTGTTGCAGATGTGAGTATATGAGGGTTTATTGTAGCCATTCGGGGCAATTTTATTAGCTGTACTCTGATTTTGTAGAAGCATGTTTAGCTTCTCTATTGTTGTACTTTGGACTTATAGCTTTGTGTGGATTTGACTTCTTCTTATTATTATGGTTTGGTTGGCATATATATATATTGATATTGGTGGTAGCCGGCAGAATAGGCATCTTGTGGTACAGGCTAGCCCGAGTGTTAGTGCTACCCCAAAGCGGTTGTTCTGGGCATAAGACCCCTCTCGTGCCGTGTCTTGTGTTCCGGGAGGGGGGTCTTACACGCCTCCTAGCCAAAAATACTATTTTGTCTTCCCCGCCTTGGTTCACAGATTTTGCGAACAATTTAGTTGTGCGGGTTCTCCCAAAAGACTTTTCAAGCCAGCAAAAGAAGAAATTCTTTTCTGACTTGAAAAATTTCTTTTGGGAGAACCCTTTTCTTTTTCGTATCTGCGCGGACCAGGCGGTCCGAAGATGCGTCGTGGGTGTGGAGTGCACGCAAATACTTAGGCACTGCCACGAGGGTCCGGTTGGTGGGCATTATCAAGCTAACCAGACCGCACGGAAGGCGCTGGAGGCGGGCTTCTTTTGGCCCACTCTTTTCAAAGACGCTCAAAATTTTGTGCGCTCCTGCGATAGATGCCAGCGGTCGGGTAACATCTCTCATCGTGACGAGATGCCCCAAAATTTATTTTTAGAGTGCGAAGTCTTCGATTTATGGGGCATTGATTTTGTCGGCCCCCTACCTCCGTCTTTTAAAAATATTTATATTTTAGTGGCGGTCGACTACGTATCAAGGTGGGCGGAAGCGCAAGCTCTCCCCACCAATGATGCGCGAATCGTCGTTACCTTTCTTAAAAAATTATTTTCCCGCTTCGGCATGCCTCGGGCTATTGTGAGAGATAGGGGAATGTATTTCTGTAACGCCCAAATGGCTAAGACGTTAGCTAAATACAGAGTCACTAACAAACTTTCCACCCCCTACCACCCGCAAACAAGTGGTCAAGTCGAGGTAGTAAATCGAGAGATTAAGCGTATATTAGAAAAAACTGTTTCACTTAATAGGAAAGATTTGTTCGTCAAACTCGACGATGTGTTATGGGTATATCATACGACATACAAAACTGGAATTTGTTGTACACCGTTTCGATTAGTCTATGGAAAAGCGTGCCATCTCCTCGTAGAACAAGAGCATCGTGCTCTTTGGGCTTTAAAACTCGTAAACCTCGACGCTAACTTAGCCGCTCAAAATAGAAAACTACAACTAAACGAGCTCAATGAATGGCGTGAAAATGCTTACAAGAGCAATAAGTTTTATAAGGAGCGTTTTAAGTTCTATCAAGATCGAAAAATCAAGACCCAATTTTTTTTCCACGGGCGATCTTGTCCTTCTTTATAATTCACGTCTTGGACTTTTTCCGAGTAAACTAAAATCACGTTGGTCCGGCCCCTTCAAAGTTGAAGAGGTTTGTCCATATGGGACCGTACTCGTCTTCCACCCCGAAAGAGGTTCGTTTAAAATAAACGGTCATCGGTTAAAGTTATACATAGTGGGCAATCTAGTGATCGGTGTTAACAAAACCATAAACCTTCTCGACATTATAACCCCGCCATAATAGTCAAGCTACATGACTATAAACAAAGCGCTCCTGGGAGGCACCCCACATCTACCTTTTTTGCTCTTTCCTTATTTTGTTTGCTACTCTTTCTAATAACGCAGGGTTTCTGAATGGGCCTCCCCGAAGACGTTCCAGGGAAGTTCCTACCCTCCCTTTTTATTTTTGTACATATTGCATTTCATTTCCTTTTTGTTCCACATACTTATATTGCAATATTGTGGACAATGTTGGAATTAAGTATGTGGGTCATTTTCGTGCTTTTTTTTCTGCACTTAAAAAATTTTAAAAATATAAAAACAAAACCAAACTAAACAAAAAATTATAAAATGAAAACTCCAAAAACATTTTTTTATCATCAAAAATTTTTAAAAAAAAATTACAAAAAAAATATATTTAGATTTACTTTGTAAATATTTTTCTATAAATATCTTTATAAATATCCTTTTCTCTTTCCCCTCTTCCTTTCCTCCTCCTCTTTGTAAATAATTTCTCTCTTTTTTCTCTCTTATGAATATTTGCTTAAAAATCTTTAAAATAAAAAAAAATTTAGAAAACAAACATAAACTGTTTCAAAAAAAATATATCTTTTTCACATTTTGAGTATGTATATATTAAAGAAATAAACACAAAACACAAAAAAGATAATAACTCCAAAAATGAATAAAAAAGATAATAAATTAAAAACACACAAAAAAAAGATAACTTTAATGGTCCAAAAAAATTTTAAAACAAATAAATCGAATATTCCATTCTTAACCCTTTTTGCTCTCCAAAAATATTGTTGCGAGTTTATTTATAAGCGAATTTCATTAATTCTTTGTTTACTATTCGTTTATTAATTGGAGATTGATAGATTTAAATATTCGGGGTTAAGTTTTAATGAATATCTTATGTTTTTTCCTTAAAATAGGGGACTTATTTTAGGCACTACTTCTAATTTTTCTAAAATAGAGGCACGTGTATTCTGTTAGAAAAAACAAACTTATACTTCAATTATGTTTACTTCAAGTTTCTTTCTCAAAATTGATCTCAAAATTATCAAAGTTGAAAAAACAAAATTAAAAACTTTTATCCTTTTCTTAAAAATGTTTACTTTGTAAATATTTTTCTACAAATATTTTTCTGTAAATATCTTTATAAATATCCTTTTCTCTTTCCCCTCTTCCTTTCCTCCTCCTCTTTGTACAGGAATGTTCAATTTATCAAAGTTGATCTCAAAATTTCTTTTTCAATTAAAAACTAGTTTTTTTCTTGAAAAAAACAAACCCTATCTACCCATATTTATCATGTTTTACTTAGCATGATAAAATTTCTATCCTTAAAAGAACCTATGTCAATGGAAATAAGATTTCATTCCGTAAACATAGGCATCCAATATTTTAAAAGATTATATGTTACAGAGTAAGAGGATAAAATTCATTACTCCTACACATATACATTATGTTATATGAAGTTGTTCAAAAATAAAAATATATATGTTAGGAAATAAGATTTCATTTTCCTAAAACATCGACATATAAAAAAAATTAATTAGAGGTTTGATAAAAAATTATCTCACCTCTAAACCCAAACCCTCTTCATATGCCAAAAAAATCCCCTTAGCCAATTTCAATGATTCTAGAATTAATTTAAAATCTTTTTGAGAGCATAATTTTAAATTGCATTATTTCCTTTAAAACTCTTATAAGCTAAAGTTCCTATAATTCCAATCTATTTTTGTTAACTAACGATTATAATTAATGCTTGCTATTTGGTTACTTCAAGAAGTATTTTTGGCCAAAATTTTTCCTCTATTTAAATCATTTTCATGGATTAGGAGTTAAATCTTATATCCCGAATATTTACTTAAATCTCTCTTTTAATTAATTTAAGCGGTAGCTAAATTTAGGATTTTTTTTATTCCTTATAAGTTCATCTCCAACTTTTGCTATGGAATAGCAAAAACTTAAGTATGAGGGTATTTGATAAGTTATAAATAGTCATATTTTTCAGTACTTTATATATGTAGTTTTAGGTTATTTTTATAGTTTTTAGTTATTTTTCTTAAATAATTTGTTTCTTTTTTTAAATACTCTTCTAACTTAAGTTTACTTTATTTTCTGTAATTTTACAGAAAAGTCACAAAAATTCAATAGTACACGCCCGCATCAATTTGGTCACGCCCGTGACCGGGGCGTGCTACTTTGATCACAGTAAAAATTTGCTTCCTATAAAGAAAAGACCGTGTAATGCCAGCTGTTCGACATTCGTCGATCTCAGCTCGACGCTTTGACTCGGTGTTCGTCGATCAACATTCAACGACAACGCCCGACGTTCGTCGATCAACATTCAATGATCGACGTTCGACGTTCGTTGAACGAAGCACGACGATTTGATGTCAGACTCTACTTTCACCGTTCGTCGATCAACGCTCGACGAATTAATTCCACGCTCGACGTTCATCGATCAACACTCAACGCCTCCAGCGAGTCAACACTCGATGCAAGCCAACCACTCGACGTTCGACGTTTGTCGAACTCAACCCAATCACCATTCGTCGATCGTCGTTCGACATTCATCAAACGCCGCTCGATGCTTTCTATCGACGCTCGACGCCTTCACCAATCATACCTTGCTGACACGCCCCTGACCAGGGCGTGTCACCCCTGAAATTTTGATTATAAATAGAATTTTTTGTAATGACCAAGGGTTGAAAATCTTGAGCCATTTTGCTGTTGGACTGCTACTTGGTTGCTTTTTGTGCTATGTAAGGATAATTTTTCCCACTCCTCTTTGTGTTTGTTTTAACTTATGTAATCCGACTTTTTTACTCAATAAAATTTGTTAGTCTTTTCATCCCTATATTGTACTGGAATGCCTCCGAGTGCCTCTCTTTCAGCGATCTTATGTATCTTCATTTTTTCTTTTTCTATGTGTGTGTGTGTGTGTGTGTGTATGAGAGTAACTTGTCCCTTTTTATGTTTTCAATCTTATTTTTGCTTAGCTTTTGCTCTAGGTTTTCTCTTATAAAGTTTAGTATTTTTAGGATTATTTTTCCTAGCAAAACTCTTAGCTTTTATATTTTTTTAGAGCTTTACATTTATCCTTATGGATTTGTAAAAGTATATTCAAAGTGGCATTTATTTCTCTTTAACTTAGATTTTCCCTTTTTTAACTTGTAGAACTTTTTGTTCATTTAAACTTTCTTCCACTTTTTAAGAATTTTTACAAAGCTATAAGAATGGATTAGTTGTTATTTTAATTTTTCAAACACTTTGATTTTTGCATTTATTTGAAAACTTTTTCGCTCCTTTAATTATTATTCCTACTTTTTATGCATTTTCAGCAATTTCTAACAGTAAAAATGCAATCGTTTTAATTTTTAGATCACTTTGATTTTCTCTTTTTGTTGTTTGCGTGAGTGTATGAGAATAAGTTTCATTTTGTTCTTTCAAATTTTATGTAGAGTGTGCGAGTGTATGAGATAATTTTTAATGTTTTCTTTTCATGCTTTCTTTATTGCTTTCTTAATTTTATGTAGAGTGTGTGTGTGTGTGTGTATTAGATAGCTTTTACTGCTTTCATTTCCCGCCTACTCATTTGAGTAGGACTTGTAATCTATTGCTTTCATTTCCCGCCTACTCGTTTGAGTAGGACTTGCAATTTCCCGCCTACTCGTTTGAGTAGGACTTGTCATTTCCCTCCTACTCGTTTGAGTAAGACTTGTCATTTCTCGCCTACTCGTTTGAGTAGGACTTCTAATTTCCCGCCTACTTGTTTGAGTAGGACTTGTAATTTCAATTATGTTTTCCTTTTGTGTAACTTAGTTTTTTTTAATTATGGGTTCGATGTGCGCGTGAGTTCTTTGTTTAACAATTAAAGTTTTTAGCCTTTTGTTCCTAACGTTACGTTATTTTTATGTCCTCTTTTTATAACTATTTAGCGCTTAGTTTTGAACTCACAGCTCATCAAACTCATAAGCCGTCCCCATACCGATGAGTGGCTAATCGTTCTTAGCCCTCGACATCGAAGAGTATTGGGACATATAAAATCACTCTAAATAATTAAAGGATCTTTTTCTCAATTTAATTAAAGGACTTAAAGTTTGCCCCGGGTGTACGATGCGTAGAACCACATATTGATGTGTGAGCTCTATTTCCGTTATTCATATGCTAGCTAGCCTAGAGGCCGTGCGTATGGACTGATCACCCTTGGGTAAAAAGAGTTGCATGCATACCCTCGAGAGAGGAGAAGAGTAATTCAACCAGATTGGGTTCCCCACCCAATAACGAGGTTCTTATCGTAAAGTGGGCATTAAGAGGAATCCTTCGTCGGACGAGAGTTTGGTCGAATAGTCTTAGTGTTTAGGTGAGCGATATTCCAAGAGATAGGTGAGCTCATGTTTGTGGAACCTCCACGACCAAGTTGCCTTTAATTAATTTGAAAACTAAGTTCAATAATTATTAAGAGTCATTTTAGTTTCGATCCGATTTGATGCCTAGCGTTTACCCTTCATCGAATTTTTCTAAGTATTTTTTACAACTCTCTTTTATAACCGCTTTAGTTAACTAAAACCCGACAAGTTTTTTTTTCGATAAAATAATTGTCCCTCCGGAAGGAGTAGAAATAGTCAACTGGCCCCGGGAAATATACGACCTCGATATTCCCCACCAGAATATCCTGTACTACTTGCGATAAGTGCACTTGTCTCCACCTCACTGCGCGGAATCCGAACCCAGTGCACTCATCGTCTGAAACGAGAGCCGGGAACCACGAACATCATGCACCGTACTCCGATGGTGCTGTATCTCTTGCTGCTGCTCCTTGTCCACCATATGGAGCCCCTGAAATGTTTGGTCCACCGATCGTTAGTCAAAAAGACTAAGCCTGATTTCCCCCATCCTCCCCCAATGGCTCCTATACACCATGCTGGAGGAGTGATAGGAAAGCTATGAAGGTGGAGAGTGGTCAAAGCAGATGATGGTGGACCTATTCTAGCAGGCATATAGTAAATTTACAGAGCTACAAAAGTAAGGCATGCTAACAGTTCTATAATAAGAAAATAGTAGAGTATACAAGTAAAACAGAGCAGCAGAATATGAAAAGTAAACTAAGAAATAAGTAAACTCAACTTATATGAATGCCCATACAAACATATAAGTTAAGGGGTCTTTTGCAAGACTCCTATCGTATAAAAAGTCCCATACCAATTTATACGATGGGGTGTCAGGTTGTATGCAAGTATGAGTGAAGTGAAATGTTATGCCATGATTAATGCAAATGCAACACACCCACTCAACTCTATGCGCACAGACCTTTAGTTCCCCATATTTGGAAGCTAGCATCACTCCCAGGAGCCTCCACCGTGGCAAATGGAGACAGTGTGTTGGGCCCCCACTCCTAGGCAGTATCCACACTACCAGGCTTAGCCCTATATACACCTCTGAAGGACACACTAGGGTCACCACGTACTATGCTGACCCACCGCCAGACTTTTCCTTGGCTAAGTGTCCACCACACCCGCTGAGTTAGCGTATCGACGTCGGTGTGTACGACTGTCAAATACCGAATACCCACCACTTTATGCACATGTAATCATGAATTTCCCGAGCGATCGGCTCCCCGGACTATCCTGTCAGTTACAACTACCTTCCGAGCTTTTGGCTCGCCGGGCTAACCCGCCCATTTCCACAACCACCGAGCCTACTGCTCGGATAACCTAACCAAACTAACCTCCCGAGTTACCAGGGTATGTGGAAGTGAATCCCTAGTTATACTAGTTTCTCTTTAATAATTATTCTTACGGTTTAGGTTAACCTTGGTGTTGGGTCCATTGATCCCAATGTCCTAGATTTGTAAGAAGTCAAAAAGGTCAATAGTATATACATATTTGTATTTGATGTATGTTTAAGTTCATGCATACATGTTGGTCTTTGTCACAAGGATTAGACATATAGTTCAAGAGACAATGATAGGTGGACTCAAGGTGATAGGCTGGAAAGTAAGAAAAATGCCTAAGTCAAGAAGCATTGAGTGAGGCAAGCTCACTCAACGCTCTCAATGCCATATGGCCAGAATCGTTGAGACTGGGATATCATGTCAAAGAATAAGCAGTGGAAGCCATAAAATCGACTGTCGAGAAGCTTTGAGTGAAGCTTCATCACTCGACGCCATGCTGAGTCTGTCAATACCAAACTTCAGCAAGAAGGCAAGATTGCAGAAAATCAGGCTAAGTATAAAAGCATTGAGTGAAGCTTATACACTCAACTCTCTCAACGCCATCAGGCAAAAGCTGAAGAATATGGCTAAGGAAAAAAGCATTGAGTGAGGCATATACACTCAATTCTCTCAACGCCATCAGGCAGAAAGCTCAAGAATATGGCTAAGGAAAAAAGCGTTGAGTGAGGGATATACACTCAATGCTCTCAATGCCTAGCAGAGCAGAAATATTTTTAAGTACAGATTCATTGAGAATGACCTATTCACTGAACGCCACTCAACGCCTAACAGATCTGAAGAAAATTCTAAGTCTAGTATCGTCGGAGTATTTCTTATCAACTTTTCGTCGAGCTGAGCTTTGATTTCATCGAGCTAAGTTCAGATTTCGTCGAACTCAGCTTTCACCTATTCGTCGACCTGAGGATTTCTGGAATGATACTTGATTTCATCGAGCTGAGTTCTGGATTCGTCAAACTAAGTTTTGAGTTCGTCGAACAAAAGTTTTCTGAGATGATGCTTGATTTCGTCGAGCTGAGCCCTGGATTTGTCGAACTAAGTTTTGAGTTCGTCGAACTGAAGTTTTCTGAAGTATTGCTTGATTTCATCGAGCTGAGCTCTGGGTTCATTGAACTGAGTTTTGAGTTCGTCGAACTGAGGATTTCTAAAGTATTGCATGATTTTTGCTAAGTCCAGAATGATGCTGACGTCAGCAAAGTCAACAAGTAAACGTTTTTTTGATTTGTTATTTAAATGCTGCAAATTGAAATTAACATCGCCTTCAGTTTACAGTGGATCTCAATTTGATTAAGCTGAGGTTTTAACCACCATTAAAACTGGGACACGTATCAAACATCCCACAAATCGATGGGGTTATAAATTACAGTTGAGATTAAGATCAAAGCTAGGATTCTGATTAACATTCTAAAAACGAGAAGCAGGAGTTCGTCGTCTTCATCTGCCATTATTACAGAACCAAGAACTTCAATTGAAAAATTTGAAGGGTTTTTGAGTTCGCTGGTGCAATCAACATCCGCTACAACAAGAACAGAGGATTTCTCTGAGGAAGACAAATCAGTCGAGGCAAACCTTAGCTGAAGTTTATTCACGATCCTAGCTGAGCCAAATCTGAAGATCTATCTCTAGATCGTTGAAGAAGAAGAAGATATCTGCACAGAGTTTTCTCTGGACAGAAGGAGAGGCTATGCAATTCATTTTCCTGGTAATAAAGGTTGGCTGATTGAAGATATTTATTTTGAATATTCTCCCTTCATTAGCAAGAACAAGATCAAGGTCTTGAGGAACTTCTAACACAAGCAACAGATAGTCAAAGATTGTCATCCTTGTTGCTGGGAAACAGATAGGGCTGAGAATTTCTTAGCCCAGGAAGAAATTAACTCAGAGAATAATTTCTCTCGAGTCAAATCAACAAACACTTTCAAAATCAGTTGATCTGTGAAAGATCTGTGGTGAGGCCTAGGTTGATTAGGCTGTAACGGCCTCCCCAACACCATGCTCGCAAGGACGGCCGCTGGAACCCCCAGCACCACGCTCGAAAGGGTTCAACCTAACCAGGTTTGTAGATCATGCACCCAAACCGCTCTCCGCGCCTATTTTCAGCAGCAGTAGGTTATTGCCACTGGGGATCGAACCCAGGACCTTGATAAGAGACTCTTTACCACAGCTCTCATCACCAACTGAGCTGCAGCTCAGTTGGTGATGAGAGATGTGGTAAAGAATCTCTTATAAAGGTCCTAGGTTAGATCCCAAGTGTAAACAACCTACTGCTGCTGAACAGCTCAGTTGGTGATGAGAGCTGTGGTAAAGAGTCTCTTATCAAGGTCCTGGGTTTGATCCCCAGTGGCATCAACCTACCGCTACTGAAAAACAGGTGCGGAGAGGGGTTGGAGTGCATGGTCTGCAGACCTAGTTAGGCTGAACCCTTTCGAGTGTAGTGTTGGGGGTGCCGGCGGCCGTCCTTGCGAGCATGGTGCTGGGGAGGCCGTTACAAAAAGTGAGTAAACTCCTGGTAATACTCCACCATCATCCTGTTCCCCTACCTCAACCACAAGAACCTATCCTCCAACTCTTCCCTTGCCGACTGAGGTACGAAATGTCCCAGGAGTGCTGCTCTTAACTCTTCCCAAGTGATATCTGCGCAATCCATATCCGCAAAGGTGGTGTCGAGCTGTGACTTCCACCACCTCTTTCCATGTGACTCCAGGCAGGAGACTGCCAAAGCATCTGCCTCCTCTGTGGGGCATCAAATTCCCGTAAGCATCTCATAGATGGTGTTTAAACATTCCTCGGTGTGAACTGCCGACTCCGTCCCCAGGTAGGATGGAGGGGAAGTCCTCGGAAGACACTCATCTAGTTGGCCCCGGGATTTGGCTGTGGAGTCGGGGCTTGCTGAGCTCTGAAGGCCTCCAGAATGGCCGTCAGTGTTTGCCCAATCTCCGTCTGCTGAAACAGAGCTAGAGCTGGCGGAGGTGGAACCATATTCGGAGCCTGAGGTGTCCCCTGCTGTGGAGTAGGGTTCGTCACATGCTACAAGGAAAAATTCCATTTGTTAGATAGCGTACGAATGAAATAAAAGAAAGGGATAAAACAAACTTCTACATGTGATTTCCCTTATGGGCCCACCACTGCTTGCGCTGCTAGTTTGCCCGCAAACTACGCTCGCGCAGGGGTGGCCTAAGGTTTTGTGGACTACTTCTCTTTCGATCGAGGTCTCCTCTGACTAAATTTCATAAGATTCTAGTGAGTGGTTAAATCATAAGAAATTTCTAAGTAGATAGTACAATTTGATGGTTTGTAAATGAAGTGCTATATTTATTGATCTAAAATCCATAACAAAATTCCCAGATATGAATACCCCTATGGAAACACTCCTACCAAATTTTCACTAAGGATCAAGGTCATATGACCCATTATAAAATTCCTAGGGTGTAAAGACCTAAATACTTATTAAGTGGTTTATGAGGGGTATTTGTGTCCAACCACTACCCAATCACTTCCTAGGGCATTTCACCACCCTACAATTATTTGTCCTAAATACCTAGTCCATACAAGGACATATCACCCTATGTCCTTCACAAACCCCCAAAGTCCAACCTTAGGGTTTGAACTAGGGTCCTAAGGTTAACCCACCCCTATCCATCTCAAACTCCATGAGAGGGTGTGTTTACTGACCATGGGGCTCTGGCCAGGGTCCCAACCCATTTGGGTGAGAATTGGCCCTTCCATGCCCTAAATATTCCTTGCCCTAATTTACCCCTTAGGAGACCAAACTTTGGTCACACCAAAACCTATTCAAATCAAACCCAATTGTGCTTAGATTTGTACCAGAGCCTTAAGATATCCCCTAATATCATCCTCCAAAATTTTGGGGGTTTTTGAGTTATTTGTGACACCTAAATAAATTATATATGGATTATTAGATTTTTCCAAAAATTATAGGCAAATGTTTTCCAAAAATCCTCCTTTTTGGATATGTTCTAGGTATAGGTAATAGTGAACCCAATCAGAAATTTCAAGTCATTTGGATTGTTGGGTTGGTGGGAGCACTTAAAATACTATCTGGTCTAGCCTAGGTATAGACCCCACCAAACTGGGTGCTGTGGTCAAACCACTTACCAAAATGGGTTCAATTAAATTTTAAATAAAACTAGACTTCACGGCCTACAACTTTCATGTTGGTCATCTTTCCTGTAGAGGGGCATACCTATTTTTAATATTTAATTTAAAACTATCCAGTAAACAGGGCAGAAATTACAATAAAAGGAATTAATAATTTAACCCATCACAAATCTTAAAGCAGATCTATCGTCTACTGGTCATCTTCTTCCTCTAGCCAAGGGCCGTGATTAGCCCGACCTGGAGAATATTCCAGGCGCTGCCGCCGACCATCCAGCCATTTCCCTGGCCGGCCACCGCCACCACCACCTCTGTTGAGGTGGTGGACATCGCCGGGCGGCGGCGCAGCCGCCGGAGGGGCGGAATCCGGCGAACCTGACGGTTCATTTTTGCGGAAAAACCAGGAAGAAAACCCTTCCAGATCGGGCTCAACTGAGCTCGATTCTTAATCCTAAAGAAAACTACGATCTAACCGTAGAGAGAAAGAGGAGGGGAGGACCTTGTTCACAGGCTGGAGACGTGCCGATCGACGGAAGGCCATTAGCGGTGGAGGTGTCGCCGACACTCTTCAACAGCACACAGAAATATCTCGTCTCCTTCGGGCAAAGTGTGGAAACTATGGATTGGATTCTTGTGAAGCTTTTAAATTAGTAAAATAAGGGAGGGGAGGGGTCTAACTGGTGGTGGCCATTAATGCTCCTTTAAAGAGAATTCAGCCATGGTGGTGGGGGAAATGAACATGGCTCAATCCAGCCAAGTAACGGCTGGAAAGTCCTCCTCTTCCCTAGAGGAGTTGAACCCAGCCATAAAAGAGGAGTGGAAGAAGGCCAAGGCATCAAGTGTCATTAATGGCCATGAAAGCCGGTTCTCGGCCATGGATGAAGCCTTCTCTCTCCTCCATTTTCATAACCGTCAGCCACGTGGCATTTTTTCCACTTGACCGGTTAATATTTATTCAAATAAGTCTTAAATAGGTCTTAATAAAAGAAACGGCTAAATAACACATCCTGGCCCACTTCCCAAAACGGTCTGGTTCAGCCGAAACAACACACAGGCCAACATTGCTAGAAATAATCTAAGTCATATGACGTGTAGTGCACTTGACGCGATTCAGCCTATGGTGTCGAGTGCACTCGACGCCATTCTGCCAATGGCGTTGAGTTCACTCAACGTCTAAATTTGGCAAAAAAAATCTAAGTGAAAACAGCGTTGAGTGCACTCGACACAATCAATGCCATCCAGCCTATGGCGTTGAGTGCACTCGATGCACTCAACGGCTGCCCCAAAATCCTCCCAAAATATGATGGCATTGAGTGCACTCGACGCACTTAGTGCCATTCGGCCTATGGAGTTGAGTGCACCCGACGCACTCAACGCCGCCCCAAAATCCTCCCTGAATATGATGACGTTGAGTGCATTCGACGCACTCAATGCCATTCTGCCTATAGCGTTGAGTGCACTCGACGCACTCAATGCCTGAGTCCCAAGGTCTTCTTGAATAAGATGGCGTTGAGTGCACTCGACGCACTTAACGCCATTCGGCCCATGGCATTGAGTGCACTCGACGCACTCAACGCCCGAGCCCAAAATCTATTTTAAGTGAATATATGATCTACTACTTGCAGACCAAGGTGATTTTCACCTTGAGCCTGGGTCACTTGTCCTCCTTGGGCTTTCTATGGTTTTGTCATGACTTAGTCATGACAAAACCACTCCTAGGGGGTCTAGTTGGAAATGAGATGTTACATAGGCTCTGTGTGAGATCTGTGAGATCTAATTGTAAATCCTAAATTATAAAGGCTATGTGATTGGATTCTTGTGTGAATCTGTGTGAGGTTGTTTCTCCCAGCCTGTATAAAGGGAATTTGTGCCTGTGTGTGGTTGTTAGGTGATTACTGTGTGGAGGGCTGTGAGCCAGTGTTGTAAGTCTTAGTGGAGAATGACTGATCTAGTGGGATCGTACTGTAATCTCTGAGGAGCCATAGTTTTTGGAGAAGAGCCTTGTCTAACATACTATTAGAAAGGCGGAGAACAGTGGATGTACCCATACACTGGGGAACTACTATAAAACTTGGTGTGAGGTGTATTGTGTTTTGCTGTACTGAATTTTATTTTCTTGAAAGCAAAAATAAGTATACACAGTAGGACATAAGTCATAGAAGATTTTAAAGACTCAAGAAAAGACTGCAATAACCTATTCACCCCCTCTAGGTGATTATCTATCCTTATAAACAAAGACTTTCAAGTGGTATCAGAGGAAGGTTCTCAAGAAAAGACTTAACAGTCTGAGGAGATCTCTAGGGTAGTTGTCTGAAGGTTAAGATGGGTTTAGGAGAGAATCATAAAAGCTTGGATCCATGAAACTTCCTCTCTGCAGAAGGAAAATTTTAGTATATGGAAATAAATGGTCAGATTGTTCATGGAAGCATCTGATCCTCGGATCTATATCACAGTTTAAGAAGGACCCTTCATCCCAATGAAGATATCTGTCCTTGATACAAATCTTAAGACTCCAAAGAAGTACACTGAAATGACTAAGGATGAAGTCTTCTTAGCAATAATGGATAAGAGAGCACAAAACATCATAATTAGTGTCATAGATGACTCCACCTTTCAAAACCTGGTGCACTGCAAAACCTCAAAGAAAATGTGGAACACCTTGATAGTTTATATGGAAGGAATTGAGGAAGTGAGAGATGATAGAAAGTCAATGCTGAATCAAGAGTATGAAGCTTTCAGACAGATCAGGGGGGAGACAATAACTAGCTGTTATGAAAGGTTCTTCAGGACAGTCAATGAGTTAATGACCTATGGCAGGGCCTTTAATAATTATGAGCTAAATGATAAGTTTCTTAGGTCTCTTACTAGAGACTGGGACACTAAGATATGTGCCATTAGAGAAGTGGCAATGCTGGTAGATACTCCACCATCCATACTATTTGGTAAGCTTCTTTCATATGAGATGCAGCTGACAACAAGGAAGGAGGAAGAGAAGACTAACAGAGGTCAGGCCAAAAAAACTTCTGTGGCCTTCAAGGCAGATAGCTCTAAGAGGAGCAAGGAGAGGATTCCTTCTCCCCTAAGAAGGCCAGCTGAGTTAGAAGATTCAGATCAAGAGGAATCAAGCTGTATTATGTCTGATGAGGAGTTTGCTGCTTTCTCAAAGCAGTTTATGAGGCTGATGAAAAATAAGGGCTGGAGAAGCAAACCTACCTCTTCCTTCCAGCACAAAGAGGACTACTACAGAAATAAGAAGAAACCCTCCAAATAGGGCAGGTATGATTCAAAACATGGTAAACATTTTTCTAAAAAGATTGTTTGCTTCTGTTACAGCAAGCTAGATCATGTTGTGGCTGATTGTCCTGAGAAGAAAGAAGCAGGTGAAAAGAATCATCACCATAAGAGAAGCAAGAAGGAGAAAACCTTCATTGCTAAGAGGGAGAAAAGCTGGACTGAGTCTTCCTCATCAGAATTAGAAGAAGACTATGAAGCCTACATTGGGCTGATGGAAAGATCACATGAGGAATCCTGCCAGGATCATCCTGGACCATCTAAGGTACACTCTTCATCTAACTCTTCATCCAAGTACAACTATGTGACTGGTTCAGATTCAAGTGCTTCTTCATTAAGAGATGAAGATGGCTTTGAATCTGAGGAAGACAGAGATCAAATAATTAAAAGATATGGTGAACTTCTGGAAGCATTCAGAAGGAGTAAGCTACTGACCAAACAATAGGCTCAAGAGATTATATCTCTGAAGCTTGTTGCTTCCCAGCATTCTGAAACAACAACTTTACTAGAACAGAAAATTAGGGAAGTTATCCAGCTGAAGAACATAACTGTTATTTAGATGAGCACCATAACTTTTAAGAATGAGTTTATTAGGAATCTAGAAAGTAAGCTCCAAAAGGAGAAGGATCTAGTGGCTAAGTTTTCAAAGCCATGTATTGTGTTGCCTTTAATAGATTCCTTCTCCTCCCAAAAGGATAGGAAAGGGATAGGCTTCAAAGGAAACACTAGAGCTGGTAATTCCAAAAGGAAGAACAAAGCTGTTCACCACTATGGTGGCAGGAATGGAAAGTGTGATAGTTGCTACAAGGCAGCCTATGAGGAGGTTCAAATGGCCCATCCTAGACCATTTAGGTTTGGTGTACCAGCCCCAGTACTCAAGAAAAAGTCCGTTGTTGTACCTGCTAGACTAAGTGCTACTGACAGCAATGCTGTTAAACCTACTCATAAAAGGAGGTATAACATCTTTGAGTGCTGGTGTTGTGGCAAAGTAGGCCACTATGCCATTGATTGCTGACATAACAATAGTGTACAGAGAGCTAATGTACACTTACCTGTCAGAAGAGCTGCAGGCAGGCATGTTCATCTTAAGCCTAACACGCACCTAGGACCCAATAAGAATTGGTGTCCTAAGGATAAGTGATTTATTTCTTGCAGGTGAGTCCAAGTAGCCATACCCCTATATGGTACTTGGACAATGGTTGTTCCAGGAACATGACTAGATCAAAATGCATCCTGAAGGATTTCATTCTAGTAAAGGATGGACCTAAGGTGATATTTGGTGGATCAGATAAAGGGATCACCAAAGGTTATGGTAAGATCACTAATGACTTAATCACTTTCACAAAAGTGGCTTATGTGGAAGGGTTGCAACACAACCTTATAAGCATAAGACAACTATGTGATCTTGGCTATGTCATTTCTTTCCACAAGGATAATTACCATATAAGAAGTTCACTTTGACTTGCACTAGGAACGGGAATGTCTATTGTCTTAATTTTCTTTGTTTATAATCTGACTCTCCCATTTGTCTAGTTGAAAATGAGAAAGCCTCATATTATATCAAATGGCACAAGAGGCTAGCTCATTTGAATTATAAGACTATAGGAAAACTCTACAGTCAAGAGCTAGTTAGGAATGTTCCTAACATGAAATGCACTAAGGAAGGTATGTGCTCTGCATGCCAAAAGCGTAAGCAGACAAAAGCTTCTTTCAAAAGCATTTAGACTAAAAATTCTATGAGGTATTTGTACCTCTTGCATATGAACTTGTTTGGTCCAATGCCAGTTCATAGTCTAGGTAGGAAGGTCTACACCTTTGTAGTGGTTGATGACTTTTCAAGATTTGTTTGGGTATTCTTTTTGAAGAAAAAGTCTGAAACCTTAGATGTTTTCAAGACATTTGTCTTGCAAATACAGAATGAGCTGAACAGTATTGTGGTCAAAATTAGAAGTGACCATGGGACTGAGTTTCAGTATGAATGCATGACAAGAATTTGTGAATATCATGAGATATAGCAAGAGTTTTCCTCTCCAAGAACACCACAACAAAATGGGATAGCTGAGAGGAAGAATATAACTCTTATAGTGGCTGGTAGAACACTACTAAATGACACTTCTTTCCTAGAATATTTCTGGGCTGAGACTGTAAATACAGCTTGTCATGTCCTTAACAGGGCTTTTATCACCAAGAGCCACAATAAGACTCCCTATGTGATTATGAAGGGTAGGAAACCAAACCTTGCATATCTCAGAATTTTTGGGAGCAAGTGCTTTATACTTAACAATGGGAAATCCTATAAAACTAAGTTTTCTGCTAAAGCCTATGAAGGAATATTTGTTGGATACACCAATCATAGTAAGGCTTATAGGATCCATAACTTAACAAGTCAAGTTATAGAGGATTCAGTTAATGTAGTGTTTGATGAAGCAAATATGATTAATAATAAGCTATCAAGCTCTTCTTCTAGTTCTATAGGTACTGAACTAGGGTTGAAAAAGCTCACTCTCAAGAGAAATGAAGAAGATGCTCGAACAGTGCAAGACCAAGAAGAGGGTGTGTGCATTCCAGAGGAAGCACAAGGATCACAGGAAGTAGATGAAGATCAACATCATGAAGAACATGATGTTGAAGCAGTACTGCCTCCAACAGTAAGACATCTGAGGGATCACCCAGACCATCAGATTATTGGTGATGCAAGACAAGGAGTAGTGACAAGGAGCAGATTTCTCGACACAACAATGTACTCTTGCTTCCTATCATAGGTAGAACCTAAGAAATTTGAAGAGGCTAACCAATACAAGTTTTCGATTGGAGCTATGCAAGAGGAATTGAACCAGTTTAAAAGATGTAAGGTCTGGAAGCTAGTTCCCAGACCTCAAGGACATAATGTCATTGGAACTAAGTGGATCTACAGGAATAAGATTAATGAAAATGGCATTATAGTTAAGAATAAAGCTAGACTGGTGGCTCAGGTGTACAAACAAGAGGAAGGTGTTAACTTTGATCAAACCTTTGCCCCTATAGCAAGACTAGAAGCTATCGGATTATTCCTTTCATATGCTGCATTCCAAGGGTTCAGAGTCTATCAGATGGATGTGAAATCAGCATTTCTGAATGGAGATTTGAAAGAAGAAGTCTATGTGGAACAACCTTCAGGTTTTGTTGTTCCTTACCATCCTGATTTTTTATAGACTAAGGAAAACTCTATATGGGCTAAAGCAAGCCCCTAGAGCTTGGTATGAAACATTGTCTAGCTTCCTCATTGAAAATAAATTCTCAAGGGGGAAGATAGACAAGACTCTATTCCTTAGGGAATCTAAGGGCAAGATCATCCTAGTCTAGATATATGTTGATGACATTACTTTTGGGTCTACTGATAATAACCTTTGCAGGAAGTTTGCCAATCTAAGGCAAGATCATCCAAGTAAGACAGAATGATAATGGATTATCCATTTCACAGTCTAAGTTTACCAAGGAGTTACTTAAGAAATTTGGGATGGAGAATGCTTCCTCCATGAAAACTCTCATGGGATCAAATATGTCTTTAAACAAAGATGAGGCAGGAAAACCTGTTGATCAAACTTTGTATAAAGGGATAATTGGTTCTCTTTTATACCTCACTGCTAGTAGGTCAGACATCATGTATGCTACATGTGTCTATGCTAGATATTAGGTATGCCCTAAAGAGACACATTTCTTAGTTGTTAAGAGAATTTTGAGATATCTAAAGGGCACACCAGATCTTGGACTATGGTACCCTAGGAATAGGGATTTTGAGCAAATGGCTATTCAGATACAGACTTTGCAAGCTGTAGAGAGGATATGAAAAGTACATCAGGTTCCTGTCAGTTTTTGGGTAGAAGACTAGTGTCTTAGAGCAGCAAGAAGCAGACTAGTGTATCTATTTTGACTGCAGAATCAGAATACATAGCTGCAGGAAGCTACTGTTTACAGTTACTGTAGATTCAACATCAACTCTAGGATTATAACCTCCAGATAAGTAAAAGCCCTTTGTTTTGTGACTATACAAGTTCAATCACTATAGCTAGGAATCTTGTATCACATAGCAAGACTAAGCACATAAAGATTTGATATCATTTTATAAGAAAGCATGTGGAATGTGAGGATATTAGTCTTGAGTTTGTCCCAAAAGACAAGCAAGTGGCTGATATTTTCACCAAGCCACTAGATGAAGCAAAGTTCAACAGCTTCAAATTTGAATTGAGTATGTTGAATTTAGTATAGCTTTAGTTATTCTTATTGAGGGGGAGCAAGTTCTGCTCTAGGTGTTTCTCTGTTCTCAAATAGGGGGAGTAGATAACATACTGCTCCTAAGCTATTTCACAAACTTTCAAGTGCTATTTCAAAGAAGTCAAAAAGGGAGAGAAGTAATATAAGAACAAAGTCGCAAGGGGGAGTAACATCAACAAAGAAGAAGTTTGTAGTAGCAGGATGCAGCAATGCAGGAGGAGCACAAGGGAAAATGCAGCAAAGCAGGGGGAGCACAAGGGAAAATGTGGTAAACTTATTGATAAGTGGTAACTCTTGTTGCTTTGATAATTTGATATGTGGTAACTCTTGTTGCTTTAATAATATTTGTGTTGCTTATGTTAGTGTATATCATTGACAAAGAATTCTCAAGTGGTGTTTTGAATTCTTCAAATATGGGGAGATTGTTGAGTCCATTGATCCAAATGTCCTAGATTTGTAAGAAGTTAAACAGGTCAATGGTATACACATAGTTGTATTTGATGTATGTTTAAGTTCATGCATACAGGTTGGTCTTTGTCACAATTATTGGAAATATAGTTCAAGAGACAATGACAGATTGACTCAAGGTGATAGACTGGAAATTCAAAAAAATACCTAAGTCCAGAAGCGTTAAGTGAGGCAAGCTAAATCAATGCTCTCAACGCTCTCAACGCCATATGGCCAGAATTGTTGACACAAGGATATCATGTCAAAGCCTAAGCAGTGGAAGCCAGAAAATCGACTGTCCAGAAGCGTTGAGTGAAGCTTCATCACTCAACGCCATGCTTAGTCTGTCAATGCCAAACTTCAGCAAGAAGGAAAGATTGTAGAAAATCAGGCTAAGTATAAAAGCATTGAGTGAAGCTTATACACTCAACGCTCTCAACACCATCAGGCAAAAAGCTGAAGAATATGGCTTAGTAAAAAAGCGTTGAGTGAGGCATGTACACTCAACGCTCTTAACGCCATCAAGTAGAAAGCTGAAGAATATGGCTAAGGCAAAAAGCGTTGAGTGAGGGATATACACTCAACACTCTCAACGCCTAGCATAGCAAAAATATTTCTAAGTCCAGATTCATTGAGAATGGCCTATTCATTCAACGCCACTCAATGCCTAGCAGAGCTGAAGAAAATTCTAAGTCCAGTATTGTCGAAGTATTGCTTATCCAGTTTTCGTCGAGCTAAGCTTTGATTTCGTCAAGCTAAGTTCAGATTTCATCGAACTCAGATTTCACCTGTTCATCGATTTGAGGATTTCTGGAATGATGCTTGATTTCATCGAGCTGAGTTATGGATTCATCGAACTAAGTTTTGAGTTCGTCGAACTGAAGTTTTCTGAGATGATGCTTGATTTCGTCGAGCTGAGCCCTGGATTTGTCGAAATAAGTGATGCAGTGACTCAGAATCGACCCGCTCTGTCAGCATCGCACCGAGCAAGAGGATCACGTCTAGACAGCCCACTGTCGGGCTGCAGCCTAAGCACCCCACCCATGATCGCACCTATTCTCAGCATGGCGGGATGTTGAGGCGAGGTCTCGAACCCAGCCCCCTTGATAAAGAGCTTTCCTAACAGCTCTCATCACCAACTGAGCTCTCGAACCCATCCCCCTTGATAAAGAGCTTTCCTAACTGCTCTCATCACTAACTGAGCTGCAGCTCAATTGGTGATGAGAGCTTTTAGGAAAGCTCTTTATCAAGGGGGCTGGGTTCGAGACCTCACCTCAACATCCCGCCGCGCTGAGAATAGGTGCGGTCATGGGTGGGGTGCTTGGGCTGCAGCCCGACAGTGGGCTGTCTAGATGTGCTCCTCTGGCTTGGTGCGATGCCGACAGAGCGGGTCGGCTCTGAGTCACTACATCAAAAAAGTGCAGCTCAGTTGGTGATGAGAGCTGTTAGGAAAGCTCTTTATAAAGGGGGCTGGGTTCGAGACCTCGCCTCAATATCCCGCCGCGCTGAGAATAGGTGCGGTCATGGGTGGGGTGATTGGGCTACAGCCCAGCAGTGGGCTGTCTAGACGTGCTCCTTTGGCTCGGTGCGATGCCTACAGAGGGGGTCGGCTTTGAGTCACTGCATCAAAAAATTGCATTTTTTTGATGTAGCAACCCCAGGGCCGACCCACCCTAGCGGCCCGTGAAGGCCTAGCCAGAAGGCTCTCGAACCGGCGGCCTACTGACGGGCTGCAGCCCGACAGTAGGCTGCCCGTTCGAGAGCCTTCTGGCTAGGCCTTCACGAGCCGCTGGGGCGGGTCGGCCCTGGGGTTGCTGCATCACAGTCTCAACTGAGACTTATAACACTGGCTCATATCCCTCCACACAGTAATCACCTGACAACCACACACAAGCACAAATGCCCTTTATACAAGGCTGGGAAAAATAGCCTCACACAGATTCACACAGGAATCCAATCACACAGCCTTTATAATTTAGGCTTTATAATTAGATCTCATAGATCTCACATAGAGCCTAATCAATCTAGGCCTCACCACAAATCTTTCACAGATCCACTGATTTTGAAAGTGTTTATTAATTTGACTCAAGTGAAATTATTCTCTGAGTCAATTGATTCATGGGCTAAGAAATTCTCACCCCTATCTGCTTCCCAGCAACAAGGATGAAAATCTTTGACTATCTGTTGCTTGTGCTGGAAGTTCCTCAATACCAGTTCTTGCCGATGAAGGGAGAATATTCAAAATAAATATTTTCAATCAACTAACCTATATTGGGAGGAAAATGAATTGCACTGACTCTTCTTCTGTCCAGAGAAAACTCTATGCAGATATCTTCTCCTTCTTCAACGATACAGAGATAGATCTTTAGATTTGGCTCAGCTTGGATCGGGAATCAACTTCAGCTAGGGTTTGCCTAGACTGATTTGTCTTCCTCAGAGAAATCCTCTATTCTTACTGTATCAGATGTTGATTGCACCAGCAAACTCAGAAATGCTTCAGATTTTTCAATTGAAGTTCTTGGTTATGTAATAATGGCAGATGAAGACGACGAACTCCCGCTTCTCATTTTTAGAATGTTAATCAGAATCCTTCTTCGATCTTAATCTCAGATGTTATTTATAACCCCATCGATTTGTGGGATGTTTGACACGTTTCCCAGTTTTAATGGTGGTTAAGACCTCAGCTTAATCAAATTGAGATCCACTGTAGACTGATGACGACGTTAATGTCGATTTACAGCATTTAAATAACAAATCAGAAAATCATTGACTTGTTGAATTTGATGATGTCAGCATTATTCTGGACTTAGCCAAAATCAAGCAATACTTCAGAAAACTTCAGTTCGACGAACTCAAAACTTATTGGTGGCGCGGCTCCTCCAACACTTCTTGATGACAACCAGGTTGCCGCGACGCAACAACATAAAGATTTTAGGCATCATGACAACACCACGTGCGCTAACGGAAAGCTGCGTTACAACCTCCGTCCATGGCGCACAAAGCCTACTTGAAGAAGTTTTAAATAGTTTTAATTAGTTTAAATTTATTTGCTTTGAAATATAACTTGCAATATTTTATTTTCATGTTGGTGTGTTATTAGACATTTGGTGTGCTATTAACCATCCGGATTGATGAGATCTTCATCTCAATCTTGGATGGTTGGATTTCATTTGTAACTCCTATATAAGGAGACTATTATGAAGAGTTAAGTATTGAAAAAAGAAAACCCTACTCCTTGAGAATTTCGGCCAAGAGAGACTCCTAGCCGCCGCCCCCCTTGTGGTGTTAAGCTGCCCCTTTGCTACCTCCATCCCGCTCGGCGCGACTCTGGCGTGGCTTCCTTCGGTGCGACTGTCACAACCCGCATTTTCTCCGAATTAAGAATTATCAGAGTAAGAGAAAACACGCGTCATGATGCCACGTTAAGCAGGGGATAACTGCTGACGCTCAGGCAAATCCAACTACAATCTTTATGCAAGAAAATCATGTGCTTAATGAATAGAAAATCAGTTATGTTTAGAGTCCGTATCCCTCGGCTCAGTGGATCATCTAGTCCACAAAAGAAAACTATATTTAAACGCTGCGAAAAAATACTTTAATTAGGTTTTACACCCTAAAGAGCGCATAAGGGTCCCAAGAGAACCACTCATGCTATGCAAGACACTACACTTAGTTTATATAATATATATAAGAAAACGGTTTTCGTACGTGATTTGGAAAATAGTGATTAAGTTTACAAAACATGCTGATCATGAGCTTCATTTATAATAATAATTATAGTTTAAAAATAACTAGCAACCTAGCATAAAACCTTCTCAAAGCAAGTAGACTATCTCCAGAAAAAAAATGGTAGCAGCAATAGTATATATCTAGTACAAGGTAAAAACTACTAGTGGGCGCCAACAACCTGACACGAACCCACCAGCACATATATATGTCTGTAAGAAAGTACTGAAAACAACCTCACAAACAAGGTAAACAAAACTCCAAAGTCCGAGAGTCCACCAACAACAACACCTCCAACTAGCCACCAGACTGGCTACAGCTCAGAACCTGAGGCATCCCAAAAGAAAACAGAATACCTCAGCAAGCAAAAATCAAGGTAAAACTGCATGAAAGAGTCAACCAAAAGGGACAAAATAACAGAAAACATGCAGTAGAAAGAGTCACAACTGTCCAAAATAGGACAACAAGAAATGCACAACGTGCAAAGAAACAGCAACGACTCAGCCCAGGAACAACATCCTGCAGGGCCTACTAGGCTGCCAAGAGCCAGAATGTTGCAAACTACCAAAGAAGAAACTTCTAACACCCTAAACTGTGGGAAGTGATAGTAGCAAAAACAACAACGAGGAACCGGATCGAAGGCAAACGCAGTCCCCCAATCCACCATGTCCAAGTCAAAAGCTCGAGGGTCAACACGTGAAAACACAAGGGACCTTCCACCCGACATGCCCAGCCCGTACCTGGAGCAAGAAATCCATGGGTGGCCTTGGCTATATCACACAACTCCACCCCCATAAAGAGCTACAACCACCACTACTATCCACGACCCACGATTCGGCCTTTAGGAAAATAAAGAAAACGGCCGACAAGGAAAACCCAGAAATACAACTGGAAATCCACTCGGAAATGAAACACAAGGTAAAGGAAGAGTGTTGAAATAAACCAACACGACTAGGCGTTGAGTGAAACCCACTCAGTGCCTACCTAAACTTTGGCGTTGAGTGAGCTAGCCTCACTCGCCGCCAAAATAATACCACTACCCACAAGCCCACTAAAGAATGCGGAGCTCGACGACAGTCGAACGACCAAGGCAGAAGATCCAGAACTCGAGTAGTTGCCTGCCACTTGAGTATCTAAACTCCCGCACTCGAAACCATCTAAATTCGCCTAGCAACAGAAAATATACAAAGCGCACGATCAGTGACGCACGATCAGTGGTCGTGCGCACTCATCGGCTGATGATCGTGCGAAGCAAACCTGGAAAACCTGACAGAAAACCTAGCAACTGCGCACGATCAGTGTCGCACGATCAGTGGTCGTGCGCACTGTTGTCAGCGCTCGTGCGATTGCCCGAGACAGAACTTTGGAAACTGAAAGACAGCCGCGCACGAGCAGAGGCACACGACCAGTGGTCGTGCGCCCTAACGGTTGATGACCGTGCGCGACTAACCTGTACCGTTTGGAATTTTCCGAACGATACCGGAACGCGCACACGACTCACGCCACTGCAGTAGCAGTAGACAACTATCAACGTCGCACGCTACTACCATTCAAACTATGCCTAACCATTCGAATAATACCTTAACGAAGGAAATTGGCAACCACACCCCCCCTCCTAACTCTCCCTCTCGGCTACACCGGAACCAGAGCAACAATCAAAAAATAAAGGAAAACAACGGCTCCACACCGATAATTTGGATTCCAAACATCACAACATAGGGGGGGTTTCAGTAGGAAGAACTAAGCCCTATAGTTAGCAAGAAAATGAGAACAACAAGGCCTCTAACCTGGGCTAACCGGGATTTCAATTTCAGCAAATAAAATCAAAGAAAACACTTGGCAAGGGCAAGAATACCACTTGCCTCAAATCTCAGCAAAGCTTTGGACTGCTTTCCTCCTCTTCGCACGGATCAAAACGGCCGCAACACCTAGAACAAAGACTCGACCATTAATGGCGGAAAACTTCCAAAACCGAAAATTACAATCCTTCCAAAACTCCACGAAAATCGAATTTCTTACCGCAGGAATGAAGGTCTCGACGAGAGCAATCCGAATCCACTCTCGGAATCGAATTCCGTCCACAAACGCTCCGGGAATCGGCGTCCGAAGGCAAGGTAGGCGGTTTCTCCGTTTCTCTCGTACAAGGGGCCGGCGGTTATTAATCGGGGAAGAAGATGATGGATCGACTCCTTTCATTCTATAAATATATATATATATATAATTATATAATTATATTATTAATTACAAAATTATATAAAGCACCAAATCGACGCGAAAACCGAACTACCTCGGAATTCGACGAAATTCGCACCGTAGCTAAATACCCACGCTACGAACACAACGGCGAAGTCGAAATTAACTTTCGACGAACAGAACTCGAGTTACACCCAAACAAAGCCAAACACAAACATCCCCCCGAGAGGCCATACCGGGTCACCAAAACGACTCGGTTTGCTAGGGAGATCTTGCCAACAGGCTACCAAACAGGGCACTCAGTTCTAAGGAACTAAACCGTACTCCACACATGGCACAAGCCACGGAAACGCGTCATCGTAACGCCAAACAAGAATAAAAATAATCGCTGAAAAAACGGGGCGTTACAGTCACTCCCCCTAAAAGAAAGTTTCGTCCCGAAACTTTACGCACAACCCTCCTACAAAAGAAGGAAAAGTAACAAACAGAAGTTACAAAGGGAAACATACCGATCAAATCAGAGAAACAGGTGAGGGTACGCCCTCCTCATGGCCGACTCTAGCTCCCAAGTCGCGCTCTCCAAATCCTGATTTTTCCATAGAATCTTCACCATCGGTATGGACTTCTTTCGCAGCACACGCTCCTGAGTATCCAAAATACGAACTGGCACCTCAACGAAAGAGAGGTTGGGCTCTAACTGGGGCACAACATCCAAGAGTTGCCCACTGCTGCGCACACACTTCCGCAATTGGCTAACATGAAAAACATTATGAACACCAGGGAAGTTCGCTGGCAAATCCAATCTATAAGCAGACGCACCAATCCGCTCCAAAATCTCGAACGGGCCCACATACCTTGGGTCCAATTTCCGATTTTTACCAAATCTCTTTACACCAACCATTGGAGAAACCTTGAGGTATACATGATCCCCTACTAAAAACTCCAAGGCGGACCTGCGCCGATTGGCGTTCTTTTCATACCTCTCCTGGGCTAAACGAAGTTTTTCACGAATAAGCTTCGCGGCGACTTCCATCTCTTCCAGAGCATCAGGACCCAACAAAGGCTTCTCACCAGCCTCAGCCCAAAACAACGGAGTCCTACAGCGCCTCCCATACAAAGCTTCGAACGGAGCCATCTGCAAGCTTTCCTGATAACTGTTATTGTAAGCAAATTCCATGAGTCGCAGACGCTCATCCCACGCTCCACCGTGGTCTAAAATATAGCACCGGATCATATCCTCAACAATCTGATTGACCCGCTCTGTCTGCCCATTGGTCTGAGGGTGGTACGCAGTAGAATACCTCAGATCCGTACCCAAACCCTCCTGCAGACTCTGCCAAAAACGAGAAGTAAACCGGGAGTCTCGATCAGAAATGATGCTAACCGGCACACCGTGGAGTCGGATGACTTCATTCAAGTACAACTCCGCTATCTTCTTCATCGGGTAATCAATCTTATAAGGCACGAAGTGAGCACACTTCGTCAATCTATCCACTATAACCCAAACAGAATCATATCCTCTCGGGGATTTTGGCAAACCCGTAATGAAGTCCATAGATATACTCTCCAACTTCCAAGTCGGGATATCTAGCGGAGTCAACTTACCACCAGGCCTCCCATGATCGGCCTTCACACGCTTGCAAGTGTGACACTCAGCAACATATCGGGCTATATCTCCTTTCATACCATACCACCAAGCAATTTACCTTAAGTCACGGTACATCTTCGTAGATCCTGGATGGTAGGCAACGCTGGAACCATGAGCCTCACTGCAAATCATACTCCTAATGTCCCCAACAGCGGGAACGCAAAACCTGCCGCGGTACTTCAAAGTACCCGCATCATCAATAGAAAAATCTGGCAACTCTCCCTTCTCTGTCCTGCTAAAAAGGTGCAACAGATCCGGATCGTCCTTCTGATGCAGTCTAGTCAAAGAAATCCAGGACGGCTCTGCCACTGACAAACTACTCTGCAAACCACAGCATCCCACTGAAATATCCATAAGGAGGAACTCCTCAACTAATCGATCGGCGGAGAGGTTAAAGATCTTTCCCGTCTTTTGGCTCAGGGCGTCGGCCACCACATTGGCCTTGCCCGGATGATACTGGATTTCTACATCATAATCCGCCACATACTCAAGCCACCACCGCTGACGTAGATTCAACTCCTTCTACGTGAACACGTACTTCAGGCTCTTATGGTCAGTAAAAATCTTGCACTGAGCCCCATAAAGTAAGTGCCTCCACAACTTCAACGCATAGATAACCGTTGCAAACTCAAGGTCATGCGTAGGATAATTCCTCTCATGAGTTTTCAACTGCCTTGACCCATAAGCAATTACTTTTCCATCCTACATTAATACGCATCCCAGACCTATATGCGAAGAATCCACATACACATCATAATCCATGCCCTCAGTAGGAAGGGTCAGAACGGGAGCAGTACACAATCTCCTCTTTAACTCCTAAAAAGCTTCTTCGCACTTCTCGCTCCAAACAAATGCCACATTCTTCTGAGTCAGCTTGGTCAACGGTGCGGCTAGAGAAGAGAAACCCTCCACGAATCTCCTGTAATAGCCAGCCAACCCTAAGAAACTTCTGATCTCCTTAGGAGTATTCGGCCTACTCCAATCCGTCACTGCTGCAATCTTTTCTGGGTCAACCGAGATCCCATCCTTGTTCACCACGTGGCCTAGAAAAGAAACCTGAGGCAACCAAAATTCGCACTTGCTCAACTTGGCGAATAACTTGTGGTTCCTCAACTCCGATAGGACCAAAGGCAAATGCTGCTCATGCTCCTCAGCACTGCGAGAATAAACCAACACGTCATCAATGAAGACCACCACAAACTTGTCTAGGAAATCCTTGAACACCCTGTTCATCATATCCATGAAGGCTGATGGTGCGTTGGTCAGACCAAACGACATCACCAAAAACTCAAAGTGCCCATGCCTCGACCTAAACGCAGTCCGTGGAATATCTGCCTCACGGATCCTGAGCTGATGATAGCCCGAACGAAGATCGATCTTGGAGAACACCGTGCTACCACGCAACTGGTCAAATAAATCATCGATCCTCGGCAGAGGGTACCTGTTCTTGATAGTGACCTTGTTCAACTCTCTATAGTCGATGCAAAGCAGCATCAACCCATCTTTCTTCTTTACGAACAAAACAGGAGCACCCCAAGGCGACGAACTCTGCCTGATAAAACCTTTAGCCAACAACTCATCTAACTGAATTCACAACTCCTCTAACTCAAGAGGGGCCATCCGGTACGGCGCCTTAGCAATAGGACGCGTACCCGGCTCCAAATTAATAACAAACTCCACATCCCGCTCAGGAGGGATACCAGGAAGATCATCAGGAAAAACATCGGCGAAACCACGAACAATAGGAATCTCCTCCAAGCGTGGCACGCTAACAACGGTTCCAACCGCCGAGACTAAACAAACACAACAATCAGAAAGAAACAATCTCTGAACACATACCGCAGAGAGAACAGGAGAATCCTGACACGGATCAGCATACACGCTGCCGGGCTGACCGTCGTCCCTGATGAAGTCCAAGCGCTTTCCTTTGCAGTGAATGACCGCATCATACCGAGAGAGCCAGTCCATGCCCAAAATGACATCGAAGTCCTCTAGATCAATCATCTTCAGATCCGCCTTCGCAAGAAAATCCCCCAACAAAACCGGGCAGTCCAAAATACCCAAATCTGACAACACAGATTCACCAGAGGGAAACTTGACACGGAAGGAATCCCGAACACGATCTAGAGACAACCGATGACGCTCCACAAAGGCTCTAGCCACGAACGAGTGGGTAGCGCCGGAGTCAAACAGAACACGCGCCCAGCGGTTCTTCACCTTAAATTTCCCTATAGGAACGCACAAAGCTAAGGAACTAGCACAACAGTACCGCAAACAATCTAGCAACTAAACTACCAGGCTAGAAAGAAAAACAACTAACTACTATCCTGAGATCACCTGGGTCGAAGTCTGAGCCTCCTCGGAAGAAATCACGTTCAGCTTCCCTTTTCCCTTGTCCACACGCTGAGGTGGAGGTAATGCCTGTAATGGAACTGCAGGAAGAGCTGACTGGACCTGAGGACACCTCGACTTAACGTGACCCTTCTGCCCACACTGATAGCAGACTCTATCCCTGGACCAACACTGGGCTGCATCATGCCCGGATCGCTTGCAAACTGAACAGGAGACATCTCTCCCAGGAGCACCCTGAATAGCATGAACCTGCTCCTTCTTCTGAGCTGCCGCCTTCTTGAAACACCTCTCAACAGGATGGCCTGACCGGCCACAAAAACTGCACACCACCCTGCTCCTCTTTCCCGGAACAACATCGGGTACCAGGGGTTTCTTCTCCTCTACCAACTTCCTCTTATCCTTCCTCAACTGTTGGCCTCTGCTCTTCGCCGTCTCAATGGCCTCAACCTTAAGAGCAGCCTCTACAACTCCAGCATAAGTCACTGACCCATAAGCACTGGCCAACTGCTGCACCTCACTCCTCAAACCACCGAGGAATCGCTTAACTCGATCAGCCTCAACGCTGACCAATCCAGGGGCAAAACGGCTCAATTTACTAAACTCTATCTCATACTCACCCACCGTGAGCTGCCTTTGCTTCAGATAGAGGAAATCATTCATGAGGCGGTCACGCTCGACCGAGGGTAAGAACTTCCTCAACAGCATCTCCTTGAACACTTCCCAAGAGCATCCGGCTACCAGGCTCTCCTTCTCTCTCAGCCACCAACTCTTAGCCAAACCTTTAAGCTGATAGGCGGCTAACATCACCCTCTGATCATCTGAAATCCCTGAGTACGAGAACATCTCCTCCATGGAGATCAGCCAGTCGTCTATCACCATGAAATCTGCCTTCCCATCATAAGTGGGAGGGCTCAGCCTCTGAAACTGCGAGATGAAGGCCATCTCTGCTGGCACCACCACTGGAGGCCTCAAGGGTGCAGGAGGAGGAGGAACAGCTAACCCCCCAGCAGGAACTTGCGCACCCTGAGCCTGCCCTGCCACAACTGCCACCAAAGACTGAATCTGGGCTTGCACCTCCTCTAACTGCCTACCCATAGCTTCGCTACTCTGACGCAGACCCTCGATCACCGCATCATTCTGAGCTCCAAAAGAGTCACCCTCAGACAGGGGAGTCGATCGAGTCGCAGCACGCCTAGCCATCCTAAAAATCATTACAACGCAAATCAGATCCAAATCCAACGACTAGAACCGATTACCAGTACAGACAATACATATGTAGATATAGACTTAAAGCTGCTAAACTTGCTCTGAGAGTTTATCTTCTTCACAATAATTAGATGATATGCCCTAACCTAGGATGGTTAACCACCACCTTACTAACTCTTGTGCCTAGATCGGATGCATGAACTTATGTTAATTTGAAAACTCATGTGTGTACATATGTCATCCTGCAAATCTTTAGCTCGGCGCGTTGTGCTTATGCAATGTTATGATATGCATGTTTGTGTTATGCATTCTAAAAAGGCCCTAATGCATGATATGAGCGGCGTACACATGAAAATGTTATGCATCCCATACTACATAACATTTCCATGCAACGAAAAAGAAACGTGCTAGTCGCAGTCATGTGGTGAGGTTATGCATCCCATACTACATAACCCTCACATGTAGCCCCTATGGTGGATCCATATACGAACACATATTATGCATCCCATACTACATAATATGCCCCGTATACTTCATGTTATGCCATGAGTGTAGTGTTCGTGCTTTTGCCAAGACGTGCTGATGACATATCGGTGTGTGAATGACATGATGCTGAACTACTAAAAGCATCCAAGGAAGGTTGCTCAACTAACTTGTCAAGCAACCTCCCTCTGATACCAACTGTCACAACCCGCATTTTCTCCGAATTAAGAATTATCAGAGTAAGAGAAAACACGCGTCATGATGCCACGTCAAGCAGGGGATAACTGCTGACGCTCAGGCAAATCCAACTACAATCTTTATGCAAGAAAATCATGTGCTTAATGAATAGAAAATCAGTTATGTTTAGAGTCCGTATCCCTCGGCTCAGTGGATCATCTAGTCCACAAAAGAAAACTATATTTAAACGCTGCGGAAAAATACTTTAATTAGGTTTTATACCCTAAAGAGCGCATAAGGGTCCCAAGAGAACCACTCATGCTATGCAAGACACTACACTTAGTTTATATAATATATATAAGAAAACGGTTTTCGTACGTGATTTGGAAAATAGTGATTAAGTTTACAAAACATGCTGATCATGAGCTTCATTTATAATAATAATTATAGTTTAAAAATAACTAGCAACCTAGCATAAAACCTTCTCAAAGCAAGTAGACTATCTCCAGAAAAAAATGGTAGCAGCAATAGTATATATCTAGTACAAGGTAAAAACTACTAGTGGGCGCCAACAACCTGACACGAACCCACCAGCATATATATATGTCTGTAAGAAAGTACTGAAAACAACCTCACAAACAAGGTAAACAAAACTCCAAAGTCCGGGAGTCCACCAACAACAACACCTCCAACTAGCCACCAGACTGGCTACAGCTCAGAACCCGAGGCATCCCAAAAGAAAACAGAATACCTCAGCAAGCAAAAATCAAGGTAAAACTGCATGAAAGAGTCAACCAAAAGGGACAAAATAACAGAAAACATGCAGTAGAAAGAGTCTGAAAGTGAGGGTAAGATCTATCTCAACTCTAGAGGGGGGGTGAATAGAGTTTACTTAAAATAATTTTTCACAGATTAATAAAATAGCACAAATTAAAATTCTATTTAAGCTATAGTGTAGAGTGCTAACAGAAACTTAAAAACTGAAAGGAAAAGGACACAGCACACAGCAAACAAATCACACAAGCACAACCAGAAGACACAAGGGAATATAGTGGTTCCCAAAAACTGGGTACATCCACTCTTCTACCACCCTTGGTAGGAATCCACTCAGGACTGAGTTGATCAGGTGTCCTGACACCAATGAGCTTTTGATAAGGTGCTCAAAAACCAAAGCTAGATTTTTTGATAAGGTGTCTTCCCACCACTGAGTTTTGACAAGGCTCTCAGAACCAGACAGAACTTTTGAAGGGAGTTCAAGAACCCTTTTACAGCAGGAAAAGAAAAAGGTAAAAGTTGAAGTTGTCTTCTCTGTTCTCAGTCAAATGAGAGAAGCACAAGTGGATTGAAGATGTCAAAGCTCCCCCTGAGATGTAGAGAGGTTCAGGCAGAGAAGCTTTGCAGAAGGGTGATAGGTCTTCAGAACTTGATCTCCAGCAAAGAATGGTTTCAGCAGGACAGCTGAAAGATGATGTGTCTGGAGATCTAAGATGAGGATGCAAGAACACTTAGTCAGCTAGAAGATCTTGATGTTGTAGTTTTCTTGTTCTTCTACTAACAGTATTCTTCTGTGTGTTTTCTTTTTCTTTCTGTCTATCAGCTCTGTCAATTTTTTGTTGTAGTTGTTCTGTATATCTAAGGACCATAGTAATAGAATTGATTTTCTGAATATTCTCCTTGTCCAAAGATGGCCGTTGGTCAGTCATAAATGTTTTCCATAAATGGTCTTGTCTTTTAGAGGAAAGTCCAGCAAACAATCTCTGAATGATACCTTGAAACTTGCTCCAAACGGCTGGGAGATCTTCTGTCATAAATGCTGATAATATTCAAAAACATTCCAAAGAATCAGCAGCATTTGAAATCTTGAAGACGTTGATCTCTCCAAATAATCGTCGATCTGAGCTCTACGATCGTCGAACTGAGCTCAGAGATGAACTGAGATAAGCAGACAGAAATCGTCGAACTGAGCTCAAAGATCGTCGAACTGAGCTCAGCGACCTGAGAAACAGCTGAAGGAGGCATCGTCGAACTCAGCTCTGTCAATTGGTATCAGAGGCAGGTTGGTTGCTCATACTGGTTAACACCTGAACCAAAAGATCCCTGATAAGATCAATCTCTGTAGAGGATTACTTTCTATACATCTATCTACTCATTAAGAGACATGGCACAGAACAAAGATTATGCAAGCACCAGACCACCAGTGTGCAACCTCTCCAAGTTTGCACTCTGGAAGGCAAGGATTAGATTATATATGAATTCTATTGATGAGGATATCTTTAATTCTGTCTTGACAGTGTGTCCAACTCCACCAGCAAGCTCAAGTACAAGTGCTGTTCCACCTCCTTCTGGAACAGATGCAGATATAAAGAAGTGGAAGATTGCAGATGCTAAGGCTATGAACATCTTAGCCCAAACTATGTCTGATGATATTTTTCAAAAGGTAGCTGAATGCAACTCAGCCAAAGAAACCTGGGACAAACTCTCTGAAATTGTCTCAGGATCTGCTGATGAAAGAAAGGATAGAAGGTCTCATCTGATAAGTCAATATGAGAACTTCAAGAAAGGAGAAGCTGAATCAGTGGCTGACATGTACAATAGACTAAGTCTAATTGTCAATGAGCTAAAGACTTTGGACAAGGAAATCTCTTTAACTGAACTAAATGATAAAATCCTGATGTGCTTTCCCAGCACTTGGGATTCAAGAATCTGGCCAATCAAAGATGCCAGAAGTCTGAATGAGATTACCACTGAAGCTCTCCTGGGCAAGCTCAAATCCTATGAGCTGCTCATTAAAAATAGAGAAGAAGAACAGAAGGCTGCCTCTCCAGCCACAAGGAAAGAAAAGACCATAGCCTTCAGGGCTGTAGAAGAGGAGCCTGAAGATAAAGCCACAGGAAATGATGAGCTCATAAGTCTACTGGCTAAGAGATTCTACAAGATGGCCAGAAAAGATTTCAGAAAAAGGCCATACAAGGGTCATGATAAACCAAGGTATGATAAATCAAATAACAATACAGAAATCATATGCTTTGGTTGCAGGAAACCAGGACACATTGTGCCTGACTGTCCAGAGAACAAGAATAAGGACAAGAGAGATAGAAGAGAAAGAAGAAAAGGAAAGGATCACAAGAAGAACAACTCAGACAAAGCCTCCTCCAGCAAAAACAAACATATAAGGAAGGGCTTTGTTGCTGAGACATGGAGTGAGACTGAAGAGGAATCTGAAGCCTCATCCAGTTCCAGTGATGATGAGGATGATGCAGATGAAAAGGAGTTCTGCATGATGGCCATCAATGCATCACAACAAAACTCTGATGAAGAATCAGAATCAGATTCAGACACTCACCCAGATGAAGATCAGGTAATCAATTCTTTTGATTTTAATTCTGAAGATTTCAAAAGTGAATTTAAGACACTATGCCTAGACCTATTAAAATCTGAGAAGGAGATAATATCTCTCAGGAATCAATTGTCTGAGCATAGTATCCTAAACTCAAAGAACCTCAAGCTCTCTGAGGAGTTAGAATGCTGTAGGGAGGAGATAGCTTCACTGAAAAGTGAACTATCAAAGGCC
Source organism: Platanthera zijinensis (assembly GCA_039513925.1). Taxonomy (NCBI): domain Eukaryota; kingdom Viridiplantae; phylum Streptophyta; class Magnoliopsida; order Asparagales; family Orchidaceae; genus Platanthera; species Platanthera zijinensis. The sequence goes on from CM077079.1 coordinate 197,724,339, forward strand.
AAAAAGTTTGAAGAAACTCTAAATGGGAGAAGTATCAGACTGATGGACATCACAAGCACAGTGAACTCTAGATTCAATAGTACACTGGGCTTGGGTGCCTCATCCAGCCAACCTATAGTGTTAACAACTCCAATCAAATTTGTCTCTGACAAAGGAAAGGGAGTAGTAGAGGTGGCTAGGAAGAATGCAGACCTGCCAGAGAAAATTTCAGTTCAACAAAATGCGTCGAGCAGAGCTCGACGATCGTCGAACGGAGCTCGACGATCTTACCAAAGATCGTCGACCTCAGCTCGACGACACCCAAACTCTGAACTCCAGCACTATCGATCTTCGAACAGAGATCGACGATCTGACCCAAGATCGTCGACCTCAGCTCGACGATCGTCGAACAGAGTTCAGAATTGTGAACACATTTTCAATGGCTCAGTCAAATTCAATCCTAGAAGTTGCACATCCCATGGACTCAACCCCTATACTGAATGGATAGTACCTCCTAGGAGATACCATCCTGAAGGCTATAAGAGTCAACCTGGGATGTCCTTTATTTCAGAATTTAAAGGTTATCAACCTAGGCCCAAGGTTAACTGGGTCAAAAACAAATAAGCTGTTTTTGTGCAGGTGAAGACCTATCCAGCATCAAACCATCAATGGTATCTGGATAGTGGGTGCTCAAAGCACATGAAAGGGGACAAGGACAATTTCACTTCCTTCAAAGCCAAGCTTGGACCCAAAGTAATTTTTGGAGACTCAAGCTTTGAAACTACAAAAGGATATGGTGCAGTCAAAATTGGCCCAGTCACATTCAAAAAGGTGGCATATGTTGAAGGACTCAAGCACAACCTGATAAGTATCAGTCAATTGTGTGATGAAGGATATCAAGTAACCTTCAACAAAGCCATATGCAAAGTCCAGTCAGTGGACAACACAACTGTGTTGACAGGTAACAGAAGAGGTACCATTTACTTAGTGAATTTTCTTTCACCTGTAGTAGATATCTGCCTGTTTAACTCCATTTCAAAACCAAACAGTTTGTGGCATAAAAGACTAGGACACATTAACCTTAGAACCATTGCTAGGCTATCCAAAGACAACCTTGTTAGAGGACTACCTTCTGGTCCCTACAAGAAGGAAGAACTTTGCAAGGCATGTCAACTAGGCAAGCAAACTAAAAGTAGTTTTAACTCAATTAATAAGAGTGATTCACCTAGGATTTTGTACCTATTGCATATGGATCTTTTTGGACCCATATCAGTGCAAAGCCTAGGAGGGAAATCCTATACTTTAGTGATTGTAGATGACTTCTCAAGATTCACTTGGGTATTCTTTCTGAGGAAGAAGTCTGATAACTTCAAGTGTTTGACAGATTTTCTCAAATGCATTCAGATTGAGTTCAACACTCACATTGCCCTGATCAGAAGTGATCATGGGACAGAGTTTGATTCTCTTCTCATGCAAGAGTTCTGTCAAAGTGAAGGGATCAGGCACACTTTCTCAGCTCCTAGAACCCCTCAACAAAATGGGGTAGCTGAAAGGAAAAAAAGAACCCTAATTGAATCTGCTACTACATTGTTGTCAGATGCTCACCTACCTCTATCCTTTTGGGCTGAGGTAGTGAACACCTCCAACTATGTGTTGAACAGAAGCCTGATACATAAACTGAAGGGCAAGACTCCCTATGAACTGCTCAAAGGGAAGAAACCTAAAGTAAACTATTTTAAAGTTTTTGGTTGTATTTGCTATGTTCATAATAATGACAAGAAGTATCTAGCTAAATTTCAAGCCAAAGCTGATGAAGGAGTGTTTCTGGGATACTCTATGATCAGCAAGGCCTATAGGGTGTACAACAAATCTTCTTGTAAAATTGAAGAGTCTGTTCATGTTGTTTTTGATGAAGCTAACATGTCTTTCAAGGAGAAGAATGCTTCTACCATAGAACCTTTGCAGGTACATTCTTTAGCTGAAGACTTGAACAAACTGCAAGTTACTGAAAAGAATGACAGCAGTGATGATGAAGAAGAAGTTCAACATCTAAAAGAAAATCACCTTGAAGAACCTGTTGTTGTTCCACTAGAGGAAACAACAACACAGGCTGGTGAACAATCAACACCTCCTGTTGATTTAGTAACAATAAGAGATCATCCAATTTCCCAAGTTATTGGAAACATCAGCTGGTGTGCAAACCAGAAATCAGGTCAACCAGAACCTAATGCACACTTGCTTCCTATCTCAATTTGAGCCTCAATCCATTCAAGATGCAGAGCAAGATCCACACTGGATCATTGCAATGCAAGAGGAGCTGCATCAATTTGAAAGAAATCAGGTTTGGGAACTAGTGCCTAAGCCAAAAGATCATCCCATTGTTGGAACAAAGTGGGTCTTCAGAAATAAGCTGGATGATCAAGGAGTCATAGTCAGAAACAAGGCAAGGCTTGTTGCTCAAGGGTACTCTCAACAAGAAGGAATAGATTATGATCAGACCTTTGCACCAGTTGCAAGGTTAGAGGCCATCAGAATATTCCTAGCATATGCTGCTCACAAAGGATTCAAAGTATACCAAATGGATGTGAAAAGTGCATTTCTTAATGGGGACATCAAAGAGGAAGTCTTTGTTAGACAACCTCCAGGTTTTATCTCTCTAACTCACCCTGATTATGTTTACAAACTGCATAAAGCATTGTATGGTCTCAAGCAAGCTCCCAGAGCATGGTATGAGACCCTAGCATGCTTTCTTCTGGAAAATGGTTTTATTAGGGGGAGAGTAGACCAAACTCTTTTTATTAGAACCCATAAGTCCACACCCTACTAGTACAAATCTATGTAGATGATATCATATTTGGCTCTACTGATTCAAATTTGTGCAAGAGGTTCTCCAACCTAATGCATTCCAAATTTGAAATGAGTAGCATGGGTGAGCTCTCCTTCTTCTTAGGATTGCAAGTCAAGCAACATGCTGAAGGCATCTTTATTTCTCAAGCCAAGTATGCAAAAGAATTGGTCAAGAAGTTTGGTATGTCTGAAGCATCTTGTATGAAAACACCCATGCCTACCAATGCTGTATTGGATGCTGATCAGCATGGGAAGCCAGTTGATCAGACAACATATAGAGCAATAATTGGCTCTCTACAGTACCTTACAGCTAGCAGACCAGATATAATGTTTGCTACATGCATATGTGCTAGATTCCAAGTTAACCCTAGAGAGTCACACCTAACACTAGTTAAAAGGATTCTTAGGTATGTAAAGAGTTGTCCAAATCTAGGACTCTGGTATCCAAAAGAATCAGGATTTGAATTAACTGGATTTTCAGATGCTGATTATGCTGGATGCAGAATAGACAGGAAAAGCACCAGTGGAACATGTCAGTTCCTTGGTGACAGACTTGTCTCCTGGTTTTGTAAGAAGCAAACATCTGTGTCAACTTCAACTGCTGAAGCTGAGTATATGGCTGCAGGCAGTTGTTGCTCACAAATATTGTGGATACAAAATCAGCTTCTAGACTATAGTTATAACTTAGAGCAGTCAAAAATTTTCTGTGATAATACTAGTGCTATTTCTATAGCACAAAATCCAGTCCTCCATAGTAGGACAAAACACATAAAAATCAGGCATCATTTCCTAAGGGATAATGTAGAGAAAAACAAAATTGAACTTCAATATATTCCTACTGATTTGCAAAGGGGAGATATTTTCACCAAACCCTTGGATGAAAAGAAACACAGGTTCTTCCTAAATCAGTTAGGCATGATAGATGGAGGAAGTCTTAATTAAAATCCAAGATTTTGAAAAGCTAAAACAGACTAAGACTAGGCTAAAAATTCTGTCTTTTGAATGAGTTTAGACTCTGAACTGCGCTCGATGCTTTCTCAAAAATCGTCGAACGGAGATCAACGATTTTCCAAAAATCGTCGACCAGAGATCGACGCTTTTGCTATCGTCGATCTGAGTTCAGAGCCTTCGCTAGATCTAGAATTTTTCTTCTTCTGTTCAGAGGCCGTCGAGCTAAGCTCGACGTTTTTCAACATCGTCGAACGAAGCTCGCCGATTTTGAAGACTCTTCAGATTCCCTCTGTAGCCTAAATCGTCGAGCTGAGATCGACGCTTCGTCGAGCTGAGCTCAACGATTTTCTTTTTCGCCGTCGAACCCTAATATAAAATCATTTATCAGCCGTTGTTCTCCTTTTTACGCTTTCATACTCTGTAACTTTCTGCCCTTTCCCTCCAAATTTTCTACGCTTGGTCGTTTTTGGTTTTCTGTTGCAGGTACACATGGCTGATTCGAGTGCTGCTATTGCCAAGATGAAGTTCGACACCGGTTTCGACATAGACATAAACTCATTTGATGGAAGCGACCAGCGCTTCAAGGATGTTCTGAATCTATTCAGAGAACAACAGCTAACCCAGATAATGACTACCAGGATGAAGATTGCATCAGAGGAGATTAAGGAATGGTGTTATACCGCAGCAGATGAGACTGAGAATACTGTTGTCGGCACCATTAAGGGGACCCAGGTAATTCTATCCCCGGCTTTATTAACTGAAGTCTTTCAACTCAGTACTGGAAAAGACTCCATTGACCTGTCTGGAGAGGAGTATGCCTCCATGTTAGATAGGATGGGTCATAATGTACTTAACCCTAATAAGCTGCTGAAAAAGAATCTGGCTATAGAATTCCAGTTCCTGGCTGATGTAGTTGGGAAGGTGCTGTTGGCCAAGCACTCAGCTCATGACACAATTTCCAGGTATCAGTTCTGCCTGATGGGAGCCTTACTGGATAAGAAACACCTCGACTGGGGCTCCATCTTCTTCACCCTGATTAAGAAGAAGATAAGTAAGTCTGCAGTCAGTTTTGGAAGAATCTTGGGGGTCTTTCTGCACTCAAGGTGCCCTGACCTTTTGACCTCTTCTGGGATGTTCATCAATGCATCCAAGAGGCTCTCCTGTGCCCTCTTCAGTAAATGGGACAGGCAGATAATCAACCCCTCCAGGGCTGCTGCAACACTTCACTCAGGCACAAGGACCAATCTGGTCACTCCTTCAGTAGAAGAGCTGCCTGCTTCTTCTTCTTCTCCTCAAGCCATATCCACCCAAGCCACATATACCCAAGCCATCACCTCCTCACCACCAGTCTCCACCATCATTATCTCATCTCCCATTACCATTTCCTCACCTATGTCATCCCCTCCTCCATCCTCCTCAGAGGACTTCCATCCTCTCTTTTCCTATCCAATCCACACTCATCCATCATTCTCCCTTTTAGAGGATTCCTTCATGGATGACTCTCCCTCTTCTCCTCCTGAGACATCTTCCCTCCACCAAATGCTCACTGACATCCTCTCTCAACCCTCCTTCATACCCTCCTTTACTCTCCCACTCTCCACCTCAACCTTCTCTATCCCCATCATTCCATCTTCTGAACCAACAATCCCTACTCCACCTACCTCCACCTCTTCAGCTTCAGTCACCATCCCTCCATCCACCTTGACTACTACCTCTGCTCAAGCCTCACTTGGGCATGTAGATCTTTCTAGCCTGGCTGACAGGCTCTATGAGTTGCTAGCTCCCAAGCTGGTATCTCTGCTGGAGTCCTCCCTGACTCCACTCCTGAAGCAAGTCCAGGAGCTGTCCACCAAGCTTGATTCTTTTTCCTCCTCCCAGGCAATCCCTTCTACTGGGTGCCTTGGTTCACCTCTCTCTGAACCAAGGCAGGGGGAGATGCCTTATGAAGAAGTGGATGTGCCAGCTCCAGCTCCAGCTTCTACTCTCTCAGCAAGCTCAGGATGTGCTTTTGCACTTAATCTGCAGAGGTTGCTATCCAGATTTGATACAGCCTATTTCAGCTATCTGCCTCCAATTACTGCTGAAGATCTGTCCAAGGCCATTGTGCCTGTACCTGTCTGTAATCCCAGCCAGATTGTTTCCTATATCAAGTCATGGAAGGCTGTGGATGTATCTGATGCTGCTACTAAGGCCACTGTGCCTCCTTTTGTTGATACTGCTGCTGCTGCTGACATAGAAATGATTCCAGCACCTAATGCTGAGGAAAATGTTGTTGAAACTGATGATGCAAAGCTTACCTCATACTTGGAAGATCCCACTCCTCTTGCTGCTGATTCTGCTATCCCTGCTGCTTCCTCTCCTCCTGCTCCTGCTCCTGCTCCTGCTGCTGCTGCAAAGCTCAAAGCTCAAGAAGAATATCTCAGAAGAATTGATGCTTTATATGATCAACCTCAGAGTTCTGAAAGTGATCAGTACAGAACTGATTCTGATGATTCTGCCAGCACAATTGCCAAAAAGAGAAAAGCCAGAAGTAAAGCAATGATGTCAGTTCCTCCTGCCAAAGCCAAAGACTCCAATGACATTCCATATTACATTCTGCATGACTGCCCCATCACTGAACCATGGATGCAATTTTCCAAGAACCAACTAAAGGCCATGAAAAAGAGAAGAAAGCTTGACAAATATGAAAAAGGATCATCTCAACATCAGCCTCCTCCTCCTCCTCCTCCAGACTCTGGATCAGGCTCAGCTCCTCAAGCTCCAGCTCCTAGACAAAGTTCCTCTCAATCCTATTCTAAGTATTACCAAAAGGGACAACATCAAAGAGGATATCAACCCAGAAGGGGTAGTTACAGAGGAAATCAAAGAGGACAGAGACCCTATCAAAGGGAAGGACAAGGCCATTCTGACTCTACTTCAGGTCCTTACCCTTACAAACTGAAAGACACAGTTGCTCCAAGGACCTCTCCTGCTCCTGAATCTCTCAACAAATATGAACCTGCTGTTCCATATGAGGATCCTGAGAACAATCCTGTGGCCTGGACTGCTAGGATGAAAGAGTTGGCTGCTCTTGATCAGATTAAGAAGGCTAGAGAACAAGGCAAAGAAATATCCAACATTACAACCTTATCAGAACAAAGAAAGAAAGAACTGGAAAAGTATGCCTCAAAGAAATTTTTCAATCCAGAAGAGTACATGAAGCTGCACCCAGAGGCTGTAGTTCCAAGGCCAAGATCTCAAACCTCTCTAGGTGCAGAAGATGACAGAAGGTCCAAGAAAGAAGCCCTAAACCCTAACAGAGAAATTTTATTTAAAAAGGGAACTAAAAAGAAGTGATCTGTGTAAGCAAACATATCATCCACCTTTGGATATCTGCTGCTATTTATCTGTGATATGCATTGCTGTTTCTCTGCATTTTGTATTTAACTTCTGTATTATTGAATGCTCTTTATGATTGTCTGTAAATAGTAATCCTAACCCAAATAGGGGGAGATTGTTGGAACACCCTATTACTAATTTGGGTAAGGATCACTATGCTTGTCTTAGGATCCTAGTTGACCTAGTTGTATAGTTGAGAAGGTCAACATTAGAATGAGTCTAGGGCATAGAACTTAGTTTTGAAGCTGCCCCCAAGACCACTCCAAGATCAAGGATGAAGAGCTAAGTCTAAAGCAATTTTCGTCGAGCTCAGGTCGACGAATCGTCAAACTCAGTTCGACGCTCTCTGAGCTCAACTTCAACAAATCGTCGAACTCCGGTCGACGATCGTCGAGCTCAGATCGACTATCTGCTTTTAGCTAGCTTCTGCTTAGTCATCGAACTCCCCTCGACTATCGTCTAGCTCAGTTCGACGATGCCTCCTTCAGCTGTTTCTCAGGTCGCTGAGCTCAGTTCAACGATCTTTGAGCTCAGTTCGACGATTTCTGTCTGCTTATCTCAGTTCATCTCTGAGCTCAGTTCGACGATCGTAGAGCTCAGATCGACGATTTGTTGAAGTTGAGCTCAGAGAGCGTCGAACTGAGTTCGACGATTCGTCGACCTGAGCTCGACGAAAATTGCTTTAGACTTAGCTCTTCATCCTTGATCTTGGAGTGGTCTTGGGGGCAGCTTCAAAACTAAGTTCTATGCCCTAGACTCATTCTAATGTTGACCTTCTCAACTATACAACTAGGTCAACTAGGATCCTAAGACAAGCATAGTGATCCTTACCCAAATTAGTAATAGGGTGTTCCAACAGAGTCATAACTGTCCAAAACAGGACAACAAGAAATGCACAACGTGCAAAGAAACAGCAACGACCCAGCCCAGGAACAACATCCTGCAGGGCCTACTAGGCTGCCAAGAGCCAGAATGTTGCAAACTACCAAAGAAGAAACTTCTAACACCCTAAACTGTGGGAAGTGATAGTAGCAAAAACAACAACGAGGAACCGGATCGAAGGCAAACGCAGTCCCCCAATCCACCATGTCCAAGTCAAAAGCTCGAGGGTCAACACGTGAAAACACAAGGGACCTTCCACCCGACATGCCCAGCCCGTACCTGGAGCAAGAAATCCATGGGCGGCCTTGGCTATATCACACAACTCCACCCCCATAAAGAGCTACAACCACCACTACTATCCACGACCCACGATTCGGCCTTTAGGAAAATAAAGAAAACGGCCGACAAGGAAAACCCAGAAATACAACTGGAAATCCACTCGGAAATGAAACACAAGGTAAAGGAAGAGTGTTAAAATAAACCAACACGACTAGGCGTTGAGTGAAACCCACTCAGTGCCTACATAAACTTTGGCGTTGAGTGAGCTAGCCTCACTCGCCGCCAAAATAATACCACTACCCACAAGCCCACTAAAGAATGCGGAGCTCGACGACAGTCGAACGACCAAGGCAGAAGATCCAGAACTCGAGTAGTTGCCTGCCACTTGAGTATCTAAACTCCCGCACTCGAAACCATCTAAATTCGCCTAGCAACAGAAAATATACAAAGCGCACGATCAGTGACGCACGATCAGTGGTCGTGCGCACTCATCGGCTGATGATCGTGCGAAGCGAACCTGGAAAACCTGACAGAAAACCTAGCAACTGCGCACGATCAGTGTCGCTCGATCAGTGGTCGTACGCACTGTTGTCAGCGCTCGTGCGATTGCCCGAGACAGAACTTTGGAAACTGAAGCCGCGCACGAGCAGAGGCACACGACCAGTGGTCGTGCGCCCTAACGGTTGATGACCGTGCGCGACTAACCTGTACCGTTTGGAATTTTCCGAACGATACCGGAACGCGCACACGACTCACGCCACTGCAGTAGCAGTAGACAACTATCAACGTCGCACGCTACTACCATTCAAACTATGTCTAACCATTCGAATAATACCTTAACGAAGGAAATTGGCAACCACACCCCCCCCTCCTAACTCTCCCTCTCGGCTACACCCGAACCAGAGCAACAATCAAAAAATAAAGGAAAACAACGGCTCCACGCCGACAATTTGGATTCCAAACATCACAACATAGGGGGGGTTTCAGTAGGAAGAACTAAGCCTTATAGTTAGCAAGAAAATGAGAACAACAAGGCCTCTAACCTGGGCTAACCGAGATTTCAATTTCAGCAAATAAAATCAAAGAAAACACTTGGCAAGGGCAAGAATACCACTTGCCTCAAATCTCAGCGAAGCTTTGGACTGCTTTCCTCCTCTTCGCACAGATCAAAACGGCCGCAACACCTAGAACAAAGACTCGGCCATTAATGGCGGAAAACTTCCAAAACCGAAAATTCCAATCCTTCCAAAACTCCACGAAAATCGAATTTCTTACCGCAGGAATGAAGGTCTCGACGAGAGCAATCCGAATCCACTCTCGGAATCGAATTCCGTCCACAAACGCTCCGGGAATCGGCGTCCGAAGGCAAGGTAGGCGGTTTCTCCGTTTCTCTCGTACAAGGGGCCGGCGGTTATTAATCGGGGAAGAAGATGATGGATCGGCTCCTTTCATTCTATAAATATATATATATATATATAATTATATTATTAATTACAAAATTACATAAAGCACCAAATCGACGCGAAAACCGAACTACCTCGGAATTCGACGAAATTCGCACCGTAGCTAAATACCCACGCTACGAACACAACGGCGAAGTCGAAATTAACTTTCGACGAACAGAACTCGAGTTACACCCAAACAAAGCCAAACACAAACATCCCCCCGAGAGGCCACACCGGGTCACCAAAACGACTCGGTTTGCTAGGGAGATCTTGCCAACAGGCTACCAAACAGGGCACTCAGTTCTAAGGAGCTAAATCGTACTCCACACATGGCACAAGCCATGGAAACGCGTCATCGTAACCCCAAACGAGAATAAAAATAATCGCTGAAAAAACGGGGCGTTACAGCGACTCCAAGGAAGAAGGTTGCAGCCCCATTCGTTGTGAAACCGGTGATTCTGTGGAGAGAGTGATTCTCCCACTTATCTTGTGTGCTTACTCTTCTCGGTTGGGTAACCCCTCTCCTCTTTGTGTTTTCTTCTCGTACGTTTTGTGGAGGAAGAACCATCGTGTTTCCGCGATTTTAAAATCTCAAATGCTCCCAAATCTGTGATTAAATTGTTATTGAACGTGTTTCTTTTTCCGGATCGGGTAGATCCATTTTGCTGGAGCGGATCTTGGCTTATCGCCTTCGTCTTGTTCTTGAAAAGGATTGGCAACCTTTGCATTTTCTTGGGGAACAAGTCGACTCTCTTGATCGTTGTTTTAGAGTTGGCACTCCTCGGATTTGTTTTGGTTTGTATGCGGAAAGGAAACGTGTTGTGGGCGATAGATGCTTGAGTAGGTGCGAACGATCAAGAGTGCGTTGTAGACGCACTAAAGTTTTCCCGTTTAACTTTTCGCGGTGACATACGCTGCATCAATTTGGTATCAGAGGTGGTCGTTTCAACTCCCAAGTTGCAAACATCCTCGCTGCGTTCTTCGTTGGTCGATCTCATCTTTCTAGGATCTGAAATTTTCGGATTGGTCTGCGTTTAGTAAAACCCTCGGAATTTTAAAACTTGTCAAAAAAATCTGAAAATTTTTTTGTAGCTTCCTGCACTTATTTCCAGCAACATTAAAACAAAATTTTTTTCGATTCGTCCTCGTTAGGTCAGCCTGCAAATTGGAACATCGTAATTCTGTCCAGCTAGTCTGCAAATAGCGGGCTGAAATTTTTATTTTTCAACAAACCTCAAATTTTTTTTAACGATCTACGTATTAAGCACGTCGGGAATCTATAGAAATATCTTATTTTCATTATAGCTATATCCCTAGGAAAAATCATCTTTCCAAGATTTTTCTAAACCTGAATGCGCACTAGGCTAGGATCGGAATATTCGACTCCGTCTACGTCTAGGATGGCTGCGAATGAGCATGATGATCCCACCACCCAGGCTATAGCAGGTCTACATACCGAAATGACTGAGCTTAGGAACATCTTAGCATAGATCCTTCAAAATCAGGAAAGGCCACCCCCGCCTCCCGCTATGTTGACCGACCCAACCAGCACCAACAAAATTCAGATTCGAATTCTGATGGGGACTCCCCACGAGTGCCCCCTAGAGGACACCGCCTCGAGCGAGGCGTTGATATTACTAGGGCCATTAAGATAAATGCCCCCACTTATGATGGCATGCGAGAACCCCAAACCTTCCTTAACTGGACTGTGGATATGGAGTGTTACTTCGAGTGTCATAACCTGACGGATCCCCAAAAGGTCCAAGTTGCCCGGATGAAGTTAACTGGTCGTGCTAAGACGTTTTGGCAAATTGAGGAGCGGAGGTTAGGAACCGGACACGGAGCCACCCTTATAGGTTGGCCGGTGATGAAGAACCTGTTGACCATTCAGTACGTTCTCGCGTACCATCGGACACAGATGTTCGATGAGCTTGCTACCCTTCGTCAAGGCTCAATGTCGGTGGCTGAATATATGGGTGAACTTAAGGACCATATGGTGCAATGTGACCTTAGGGAGATCCCCGAAGTCACTTTATCTAGATTTCGAAAGGGAATTCACCCCGATATCCAAAGGAAGCTCTTACGATATGGTCACACGGATCTGAACACGACATTCAATGCCGCCCTCGACATTGAAAAGCACCTAGCCTCTAAGACTCACTCCCGTTACTCTCATACGAAGAATAAGTCCACCACTGGGGAATCTTCTTCCACATATCCTGATAAGGGAAAATTTAGATCAACTGAGTCGAAGACTGTTGTGATCACCGCTAGAAACACTAAGAACCCCGCAAGTGAGCGTGTTCCTATAGGGAAGGTTAGCAAGGCTAACACCACTTGTTACTCTTGCGGCATTCAAGGCCACTATGCCTTCGAATTCCCAACTAAGAAGAAGGCCCTAGCCTTATTAGAGCCAGCTACCGACCCTGACGATTATGAGTACGAGGCCGCAGAGGAAAGTGACCCCGAAGGAGTCCCTAGTGACTTGGAGGACAATCACCGCCTCATAGTGATGCGTTGTATTTTGACCACCCCTCGTCCCGTAGACGAGTGGAAGAGGACGAGTATATTTTCCTTGATCTTTAAGAGTGGCGATAAGCTTTGCAAACTAGTTATTGATGGTGGTAGTTGCGTGAACGCCGTTTCTGAGAATGCCGTTAAGCGTATGTCCTTGACTGCGGAACCGCACCCAACCCCCTATCATGTTGCTTGGATTAGTAAGGTTACTATTAAAGTTACCCAGCGATGCCTAGTCCCCCTGTCATTCAAATCCTACACGGATGAGGTTTGGTGCGACGTCCTTCCAATGGACGTTTGTCATGTGTTGTTAGGCCGCCCTTGGCTCTACGACCGTGATGTGACGCACTATGGTCGCGCCAACACATATGAGTTCAAATTCAACGGCAAGACCGTCACCTTTAGACCGACTGTGCCAAAAGAGCCGATAGTGTTGGCTTAGGATACCACCGTCCCAGTAGAGAGGAAAGCATTGATCTTAGTTGGTAGGAAAAAATTTGTGAAGGATTCTTTCGTCGAGGGTATGATGTATGCTCTCGTTCTCATGAGTGCTAAGATTGATAGTGGCGTGTTGGATGATTTACCCCGAGAGCTACGGGTATTGTTGGATGAGTTTAGGGACGTTTACCCGGACGAGTTTCCTTCATCCTTGTGGATAGGTTCTCCAAAATGGCATATTTTTTTCCATGTAGTAAGACCGACGACGCTTCTCACATAGTTAAGCTGCATTTTAAGGACGTCGTTAGTCACCGTGGAGTGCCGAAGACTATTGTCTTATATAGGGACGTAAAATTCACTAGCTACTTTTGAAAAACCTTGTGGATTCTTATGGGAACAAAATTACTATTCTCCGCGGCTTATCATCCGCAAACTGATGGGCAGACGGAGGTAGTCAATAGGAGCCTAGGAAATCTTCTTAGATGTCTAGTGAGCGATCATAAAGGAACTTGGGATTTACTTCTTCCACATGCCCAATTGGCCTACAATAATTCTAAAAATAGGTCCACGGGTATGTCTCCAAACGAGATTGTTCACGGGTACAAGGCCCCTGTGCCTCTTGACTTGGTTCCGTTGCCCCCAACTTATAAAACAATTCAATTTGCACAATCCTTCGCCCAACACATTCATGATTTACACGCACATATCCGAGCAACCTTGACCTCCCAATATGAATCCTATCAAGCACATGCTAATCAACATAGGAGGGTGTCACACTTTCAAGTTGGCGATCAAGTCTTAGTCCGCTTAGTTCCCAAACGAATGCCAATCGGCACCGTTAAAAAGTTAGCTCCAAAGCGAGCCGGCCCTTTCCGGATTATAAAGAAACTAGGCGATAACACTTTTGTCTTAGATTTTCCTGCTGATTGGGGTGTTTCACCCATTTTTAATGTCTCGGATTTAACGATGTTTGTTTCACCTCCACAAGAGCTTACTTCTTTGTCGTCTTCTCCCTCCACTAAAATTTCTAATGGGTTGGGGAGTGGTAGTATAGATGATCTCTCTCCTATGGTCCCCACAGGTATAACATCGGATGGTAAGTTGTCTTCTTTTATTCCTACTGCTGACATGTTTCCCAGGTTCCCGAAGACATTTCTCATTCCAGATACGATCCTCGCTGCTGAGCCACTTACTACTCCTGATGGTGCTACCTACCGCTTCCTCATCCGCTGGCGTGACCACCCCCTTCTAATGACTCATGGATACTCGCGACAGAGCTTCAACGTTTCGATGCCGAGCTTCTCCGCCGCTATCTCTCGGACCACGCATCGGAGATACGCAATTTTGAGTGGGGGGAGGATTGATGGCGCGGCTCCTCCAACACTTCTTGATGACGACTCGGTTGCCGCGGCGCAACAACATAAAAATTTTAGGCGTCATGACAATTCCACGGGCGCAAACGGAAAGCTGCGTTACAACCTCCGTCCGTGGCGCGCAAAGCCTACTTGAAGAAGTTTTAAATAGTTTTAATTAGTTTAAATTTATTTGCTTTGAAATATAACTTGTAATATTTTATTTTCATGTTGGTGTGTTATTAGATATTTGGTGTGCTATTAACCATCCGGATTGATGAGATCTTCATCTCAATCATGGATGGTTGGATTTCATTTGTTACTCCTATATAAGGAGACTATTATGAAGAGTTAAGTATTGAAAAAAGAAAACCCTACTCCTTGAGAATTTCGGCCAAGAGAGACTCCTAGCCGCCGCCCCCCCTTGTGGTGTGAAGCCGCCCCTTTGCTACCTCCACCCCGCTCAGTGCGACTCCGGTGTGGCTTCCTTTGGTGCGACTCCAAGGAAGAAGGTTGCAGCCCCATTCGGTGTGAAGCCGGTGGTTCCGTGGAGAGAGTGATTCTCCCACTTATCTTGTGTGCTTACTCTTCTCGGTTGGGTAACCCTCTCCTCTTTGTTTTTTCTTCTCGTACGTTTTGTGGAGGAAGAACCATCGTGTTCTCCACGATTTTAAAATCTCAAACGCTCCCAAATCTCTGATTAAATTGTTATTGAACATGTTTCTTTTTCCGGATCGGGTAGATCCATTTTGCTTGAGCGGATCTTGGCTTATCGCCTTGGTCTTGTTCTTGAAAAGGATTGGCAACCTTTGCATTTTCTTGGGGAACAAGTCGACTCTCATTTTGATCGCTGTTTTAGAGTTGTCACTCCTTGGATTTGTTTTGGTTTGTATGCGGAAAGGAAACGTGTTGTGGGCGATAGATGCTTGAGTAGGTGTTAACGATCAAGAGTGCGTTGTAGGCGAACTAGAGTTTTCCTGTTTAACTATTCGCGGTGACATACGCTACATCAAACTGAATAATCCAATGGGATCGTGCTGTAATCTCTGAGGAGCCATAGTTTTTGGAGAAGAGCCTTGTCTAACATACTGTTAGAAAGGCGGAGAGGGATAGTGGATGTACCCATATACTGGGGAACCACTATAAAATCTGGTGTGCTGTATATTGTGTTTTGCTGTGCTGAATATTGTTTTCTTGAAAGCTGAAATATGTATACACAGCAGGATATAAGTCATAGAAGATTTTAAAGACTCAAGAAAAGACTGCAATAACCTATTCACCCCCCTCTAGGTGATTAACTACCCTTGTAATCAAATACTTTCACTTGGACTGCCAGGGTATACCTGATGAAGGGCTCTCACGGGGCATGAGGAACTATGATGGTAGCTGAAGCCCATCGTTCCCTTTCTCAAGGCACTTATTGTTATTGGTATCTACCCAGGTCCCGATCCCACTTAATCTTATACTAAATTCTAACCCTAGTGTATTTTGTCTCTTTCTCTCCACAAGAAAGACGATCCTTCGTTGATCCCGAGCACCTCTTATCACTAGGCAACCCAAAATTCTCCTTATCATGACTCTTAATGAAGCTCACCTCTTCATATTACCAAATCAGCATACCACTACTCCCAACTTCCTATGACCATCCCACATATTATCACAAATCTGCTAATTTACTATGTGTAGACCAACCTAAGCTACATGATGGGTATGAAAGGTAACCCCTTCAAATATTCTTCCAAATGTCCTAGAATTTTTACTGGGGGTCTATCATGTCATAATTATACTAAATCCAGAAATTTGTAATTTTCCTAATTAATTTAACATTTATTAAAGTTTCCCCAAAATTTGTAAGAGCCGTCCCCCCCCCCCTCTCCGGGGCTAACCCAGATCTTATGCCCAGAACTGCCGCCTTACGGTGACACTAACACACGGGTTAGTCGACACTGCAAGTCGCCGATTCTGCCGGCTAGTACGATCATAAACCTGTCGGCCAATATGAGAAATAGAAGTATAAAACAGAGTAACTATCACAGTCCACAGCCATAGTGCTAATCATATACATATCAAATGAAAAGTACAACAAAATGTAGTCCAAAATGAGTGCAATAATAAAGGAGAGTAATAAAGGCTTATGCCCAGTACATCAATCAAATATCTCACTCTCTCAAATCAAAAGCAGTGGAATCTAATCATCTAACTCATCCCACCTGAGTATGTGCTCCAGTAGTGGTAGTAGATGGTATCAACATCTACTCCTCAAGTCCTGCCTCCTCGACGTGCTGGTCCATTGCCTCGAGTTCCTAAAATGATATGGTCACCGACCATTAGTCAAAAAGACTAAGTCGTTTCCTCCACACCTCGCCCCGCAACTCCTAGGAACCGAGCGGGAGGACGAAGCGGAGGACAACAAGGGGTAGCAAAGGGGAAGCAGGTGACAGAAACTAACTAGCAAGTGTATAATATAATTTTACATCTATCAGTTCTAAGAAAAAGGTATAAAGAAGTAAAGTGCGGTACAAGTAAGTAAGAGAACTGAAAGTAGAGAAGTAAAGTAAAGCTACACTACCACTAAATAAACATCACCGAGAGTACCTTAACTTATAAAAATGCCCATACAAATTTATAAGTTAAGGTTTCCAGAAATTGTAACTTATCATATAAAAGAGCCCATACTAATTTATATGATAAGGATCCATGAAGCATATGCTCTAATATGAATGATTGTTATGATGCAAATTATGCAGCAGGCAAGTGCAACTCACACACAACAACTCTGTGATCACAGACCTTTAGTTCCCACTTTTCGAGAGCTAGCATCACTCTCAGGTACCGCCATCGTGGCTCCGGCAGCACCGGATCGGGCTTCTCCGCTTTCTAGGCGGGTATACACACTACCAAGACAAGACCTCTCCTTGATAGTTTTACTTTCAAGACAACCTAAACACCTAGAGGGGGGGGGGGTGAATAGGTTCTAATTGCTTGTTCAAATTTTTAGGCAGAATTAAATTACAAAAATTAAAACATTCAACACAGCATTCACAGACATTTAATCATCACAGAGTGCACAATGTTTTATAGTGGTTCCCCAAGGTCTGGGTACATCCACTTTCCCCCTTCACCTATCTAGCAGTATGCTAGATTCGGCCAAACTTCCACTATTCTCAGATCCTCAGATCCTACAGCTCAGAACCTGGATAGGTTCCTACAACTCAGGCACAACAGCCCTACCTCAGTCTTGCCACAAGGCCTACAACTCAGAGAAGAACCTTCTCCTACACTCAGGCAAACAGCCCTACCACTCAGAGATCAACTCTCCTACACTCAGCCTTTATATCACAGGCTTACAACTCAGATCTGTGTAAAACAGATCCTACAGAAATTTAGAAAAGAAGTTTTAATGTCTTGCCTTTGTTGAGAGAGAAGAGGACAAGACAATTCTTGATCAGCTGATGAAATCAACTGAATCTGAGCTTTCTTCAAAGCTTCTTGAATCTGAACTTAGCTGAGTTGATTTCCAAACAGCTTCTTGAGAAACAGCTGATGGCTTCCTTCTTCTTCTTCAAAAATGGGTGGATCCCTCTCTATCCAACACCTTTGATGATACTTCTGAATTCTTGTTAGAACTCTTCTTAGATCGATCCTGAGATCGTCTTCTTAGATCTTCTGATGAAGATCTTCTTTAGTGTATTACACCTCCTTGATTTGAATTCTCAATTTGATTGCCAAAGTTCAATCTTCTCATTGTGTATTTACTTCTCTCTGAATCTGTCTATATATAGATCTTCTTAATGGTAACCGGCTGATCCGGTTTATAATTATCTTCTGACAAGTCTGACAACATCAGTTAACTGGCTGCAACCCACAGCTGTCAAGTCTTCAAACAGATCCTGTGCCTTAGTCTTGGTCAGCAATGTGTTGAGACAGACTGTCAGGAAGTGTCGAGACCAACTGTCTGTATGTGTCGACACAAGTAACTTTGGTGTCGACACAGCCTTTGATGATGTCGACAAGTTTGCCTTTAAGTCGACACAGCTTCTTCAGAGAATAACTTGGTCTTGACTTTGCAGTGTGTCGACACAAGTCTTGTGTGTCAACACAGTTGTTGTAGATTCAGAACTCAGTATGTGTTGACTTAGTCTTCTAGTGTCGACACAAGTATTGTCGACTTCTGCCAATGTGTGTCGACTCTGTCTCATTGTGTCGACACAGCCTCCCAGTGTCGACACAAATGTGGTCGACTATCTTCCTGTGAGTCGACACTGCTTCCCAGTGTCGACACAAATGTGGTCGACTATCTTCCTCTGTGTCGACACAGCTTCCTTCAAGTGTCGACACAAATATTCTGAAGTGTCGACACTGTTTCTTCAGGTGTCGACACATGGACTTAGAATATTTTTCTGCATTCTTTAACACTTCTTCACCTGCACATGTCAACTTAAAACAACATCAAATACACCTTGATGTATATCATTGAGCTAAGTTGGGCTTCTTCAAATCAGGTACACATTTTCCAATGTACCCAACAATCTCCCCCTATTTGGAGAAGTCATAACCCTTATAGCCAATGATATACACCATTTATAAAAAGTATAATATGATGATATATGACATAACAGGAATACTTAATATAAACAAAATATGAACAATCCATCACAGAGTGAACATTATATGATTCCAAACAAAATATTGTTTATAACTTGATAATGTTTGATTACAGAGTTTTACATTGAATGATTTAATCAAAACATTACAAAATACTTTTGAAAGAACTTAAAATTAAGACTGATCAGGCACTCTTATGACAATCCCTTTGCCAGATTGGATTTGAGCCTTCACAGGAGCTTCAGCATCTTTAGCTGGCTTCTTGCCTTTTTGATCAGCCTTCTTCTTTGCTTCTTCCTTGAGCCTTTGCCTTTCAAAGTAATGAAGGGGCTTTGGAAAGTACTTGCTCGGCTCCTGAGCATCTGGTGGCAGCCTACCCAGCTTGGCTTTTCTTCTGAACTGTACTATTGCCTCCTGCCTAGCTTCATGCTTTGCCATTCTATTTCATTATACCACTTTCCTCTTTTATGAACTTGGTCTTTCACAGCCTTCCATGCAGTGAGTATAATATTTCTTGAAGTAGGGCTCCACTGCTCAAAATCTGGCTTAAGTTCAGCCTGCTCTCTAAACCTCTTCTTAGATAGTAGAGCATCTTGCTATTCTTTCAAAGTGGCCTCAGGCTTATCCACTTTCTCAATAACAGCCCTGTTAACCTCCTTTGGAGGACTATACATTTCTTGAACTTGCTGATCAATCATATCAAAATCTGGAGGAGGGTAAATGACTTGGGCAACCTCAAGTTGATTGCCTTCAAGGAGACCTGTTTGTATTCCTGACTCAGCCACCATAGCATCATCACACAAAGGTGGATATCCCAATGTGGCTCGAATACTATTGGTCACCCATTTGGTGTGCTCTGAGCCTGCATGAACTAACAACCTCTCCCCCTTTATGGCTTCTCTGGTAATATGATCTCTTAGATCTTCCTTCTGAAATCTGATCTGTCCATCCAGATAATTCACACCCTCTTTAAAAAATGGTTTTAACTTTTGAAGCTTGTCAGATATGTCCTTTTGAGAGGTAGTGATAGCAGTTTTAACAGATTCAATAGCAGCTTGAAATGTCTTATCAAATTCTTCCATCTCCTTTGCTCTAGCTGCAGGCAGGCCTGCAGTATTTTTTTTTCAATTCAGCAATAATCTCATGATGAGATTCAGTTAAATTGTCATTCATCCTTAGCTGATTCTCCAAAACATAGCTTTGCTTTAAAGCAATATCATCTACTTTAGGGATGATGGACTGCTGTTGTTTTGCCAAATATACCACAACATTACCTCCCTTATGGAAGCAATCTGTCATCTCCTTCTTATGCATATTGACTTCAAATCGAATTGACTTTATATCCTGAGCCAAGTCAAATTGAAGGGCCTTATTGCTCTCATCAACATATTTTTCAACTGCCACTCTATGGTCATCTAACTTAACTTGCAAATCAACCATAAACTTGTTATAATTAAATTCAGAATGGGATGGTTGAGTTGTAGTCTGTAGAGCCTGCTTATAACCTTTGCTCCTTCTCTTGAAGACTACAAGTTTTCTCTTCTTAGCCATTCTGGCTTCTTCAGTCTCAGATTCAGATGAACTATCAACTTGAACTCTTTCTTGAGGAGGAGGAGGAATATCTGTCTCAGTGCCATGTTGTTCAGCCTCAACATGCACAGACTCCCCCTCAACTATTTGCTCCTTCTCAATTTCTATCTCCATGTCAAGGGCTTTTTCAATCTCTTGCCCCTCTTCTACTCTATCAGTAGCCATATCAATATTAGGGAATAACTCATCTAGAGTATATTCCTTCTGAGTTTGAACAGAAGATGTATCAATTAGATCTTCTATATTCAGATCTTTGGAGATATCAATTTGGACTGCCTCTTGCACTGGGTCTGACATCTTCTCCCCCTGTACTTGTTCAGTATTGGTAATGTCCTGGGTAGGTGAGTACACTTGCTCCCCCTGCAACTGTACAGAAATTGAAATATTAGAAATGTCTTTTATAAGAAAATACACCAGCTCCCCCTACAACTGTACCTGGTTAGGAGTAGATTCATTTTGGGCAGGAGAATGAGCTTGCTCCCCCTGCATTTGTGCAGGTATAGTGTCTTGCTGGGCTGGAGTAGATACAGGGTGATCTTCATCCTGCTTCCTCTCTTGTTCTTCTTGAAGCTGCTCAGTATCTTGAGCATGAGAAGAGTATTTCACTGGGGTGTCCTGCCTGCTCTCATCAGGCACATCCTTAGACAGCACCCTATCCCACCTAGAAAACAATCTCATGTCCATCTTTCTCATGTGATTGATCTTTGTTCCTGGCAGGTGTTGTATTACCTCAGGGATCACTCCATTCAGATATAAACTCATAATTCTAGCCAGATTTGGCTTCTTTATTCCTTCCTTGATCTTTTCAAAGATTACAGCTGACCAATCAGTTGGAATTGTAAACACAATTCTGGTCATGAGGCTGAACATAGAGGCTGAAATCCTATCATGTCCCCCTGGTTTGCACAGAATCACCTTGCCAACTACTTCAGACAGAAATTTCCCTTGCTGATTCATCCCTTTCCTGTTGAAAGCAGCTCCAATCTTCAGAGTGGGATCCAATCCGCACCATTGGATAGCCTCCCTTTACTTAGAAGCAGGGACTTCTTCATTCTCAATTATTGGTAAATGTAGAATCTTCCTTAGACTTCTTGGGGTAATCTTCACTGTCGACCCATGCACAGTGGACTTTATCTTGAGAACATCTGAACCTATTGATGCAGAGTTAAAGAATTCATGCACCTCCTTCTTCCATATCTTGGAAGGTTCAGAAACTATGAACTCTAATCCAGATTCGGAAATAAGAGAGATAACTCGTTGAACATCTGTTGGGGCTTCGGCAAAGGCATTCCTTACTAACTCATAACCTTCATTGACGTTGTCTTCAATCTTCGGCACCATTGTTCAGGTGAGAAAGCTTGAGAGAAGAGAGAGAGAGAGAGAAAGTTGACACAGGGTTTCAGTCTCGAAAACCTTGTAAGCGTGTCGACTGAATAAGTTCTTGACCTATTTATACCTTCTATTGAAAGAAGATCAAAAGGCGGGCAAAAACAGTCTATATGTGTCGACACAGATGGAATGTGTCGACACAAACTTCTATTGTCTCGACAACAAATCTGTCTACTATGTGTCGACACCAAATGTGGATATGTCGACACCTGAGAGATATAGTAGAGTATCAGAAAATCTGTGTCGACTCTTAGGATAAGTGTCGACACAAAATTTGTAAGTGTCGACATCACTATTCTGGTGAAGTCGACACTACATTCCTGGATAAGTCGACAATTTAATTCTTAAGTGTCGACACATATTCTCTGTGTCGACACAATATTTCTGACTTGTCAACATTACTTCATTGAGTCGACACATTATCACTGAATGTGTTGACACTATTTTACTTAGCCAATTTCTGTTTCTGTCTACACCACTCAAGACCATTTGATAATCTAATATGTTAGTTGTAAGTTTGTTGATAATCTAATCAATGGTCAGCATGCCTAATTCAATTTTAAATTTATTGAATTTTGTTTCATCCAGAGGCTTAGTGAATACATCTGCTATTTGATAATCTGTTTTAACAAATTCCAATGTGATGTCTTCTCTTTCTACATGATCTCTAAGAAAATGGTATTTAATTTCTATATGCTTAGTTCTACTATGAGAAACAGGATTATTAGCAATAGAAATTGCACTCTTAGAATCACACAAAAGAGGTGTTCTACTTACTTGAATACCATAATCTTTAAGCTGATGCTGTATCCACAATAGTTGTGCACAGCAGCTGCCAGCAGCAACATATTCTGACTCAGCTGTAGATATAGCCACACTGGTCTGCTTCTTACTACTCCAAGATATCAATCTTCCTCCGAAGAATTGGCAAGTACCTGTTGTACTCTTCCTATCCTCTCTACAGCCTGCAAAGTCTGCATCTGAATAACCTATTAGTAGAAAATCTCTATTCCTAGGGTACCAAAGGCCTAGATTAGGTGTGCCCTTAAGATATCTCAGAATCCTTTTGACTGCAGTATAATGAGACTCTTTAGGGCAGGCTTGGTACCTAGCACAGACACATGTAGCATACATAATATCTGGTCTACTAGCTGTGAGATATAGTAGAGAACCAACTATTCTCCTATACAAAGTCTCATCAACAGGTTTACCTGCATCATCTTTGCATATAGGCATACTTGTCCCCATAGGAGTTCTCATGATGGAGGATGACTCCATACCATACTTTTTGATTAATTCTTTAGTAAACTTTGACTGGGATATGGACAAGCCATCATCAGTCTGTCTTACTTGGAGTCCCAAGAAGAACTTCAGTTCCCCCATACTGCTCATCTCAAACTTCCCTTGCATAAGTTTGGCAAACTTTTTACAAAGGTTGTTTTCAGTAGATCCAAAGATTATGTCATCAACATAGATCTGAACTAAGATGATCTTGCCTTTGGATTCCCTAAGGAATAGAGTTTTGTCAATTTTTCCTCTTGAGAATTTATTCTCAATAAGGAAAGTAGACAGGGTTTCATACCAAGCCCTTGGGGCTTGCTTTAACCCATATAAAGCTTTTCTAAGCTTATAAACATAATCAGGTTTAAGAGGATCTACAAAACCTGATGGCTGCTCTACATATACTTCTTCTTTAAGATCACCATTCAGAAATGCTGAATTCACATCCATCTGGTATACCTTGAAGTCTTGATAGGCTGCATAGGCAAGGAACATTCTGATTGCCTCCAGCCTTGCTACTGGGGCAAAGGTTTGATTAAAGTCAATCCCTTCTTCCTGCCTGTATCCTTTAGCAACCAATCTTGCTTTATTTTTCACTATTACTCCATTCTCATCCAACTTGTTCCTATAGATCCATTTTGTCCCAATTATATTGTGGCCTCTTGGTTTAGGAACAAGCTCCCAGACATTGCACCTTCTGAATTGATTCAGCTCCTCTTGCATAGCATCAGTCCAGTGCAGGTCTTGGATGGCTTCTTCAAACTTCTTAGGCTCCATTTGTGACAGGAAACTTGAATGCAGAACTGTGCTTTGACTTCTGCTTCTAGTCTGTACTCCCTGTCTTGGATCACCTATTATCTGATCAGTTGGATGGTCTCTTAAATGTCTTGTAGCTGGAGGAAGATTCCCTTCTGGTTGAACATCTCCAGCTCCTTCATTATGCTGAACCTCTTGGTTTTCTTCATCTTCTATTGTGTCTTGTACTCCCTCTGGACAATATCCATCATTTTTCAATACTCCATCTTCCCTTGAAGCTTCAGCAATGGAGAGCTTGTCCATTCCTTTGCTTATACCTGTTGAGTCATTTGATCTACAAGACAACTCACAGTTGATTAATCTTGTTTCATCAAACACAACATGCACAGATTCTTCAATAACTTGAGTAGTCAAGTTGAAGATTCTATAGGCCTTACTATTTGTGTTGTACCCAACAAATATCCCATCCTGGGATTTGGCAGCAAACTTAGTCAAATATGACTTACCATTGTTAAGTTTATAGCATTTGCAACCAAAGATTCTGTAGTAGGATAGATTTGGTTTTCTACCTTTCATAATCTCATAGGGAGTCTTTTTGTGGCTCTTGGTGATAGAAGCCCTATTGATCACATGACAAGCAGTGTTTACTGCCTCAGCCCAGAAATATTCTGGTAGAGAGGTGTCACTCAATAGAGTTCTACCAGCTTCAATTAATGTTCTATTCTTTCTTTCAGCAATTCCATTTTGCTGAGGTGTTCTTGGTGAGGAGAACTCTTGGAAAATCCCAAAGTCTTCACATAACTTTGTCATGCTTTCAGATTGAAACTCAGTACCATGGTCACTTCTGATTTTGACCACTGTACTGTTCAGTTCATTCTGAATTTGCTTTACAAAATTAAGTAAGATACTTGGGGTTTCAGATTTCTGTCTCAGAAAGAATACCCATGTAAATCTAGAATAGTCATCTACAACCACAAAAGTGTAGACCTTCCTACCTAGACTATGAACTGGCATAGGACCAAAAAGATCCATATGCAAGAGGTATAAGCACCTCACAGAATCCTTGTTTTCAAGGCTTTGAAAGGAGGATTTTGTCTGCTTGCCCTTTTGACAAGCTGAGCATATCCCTTCCTTCATACACTTAACTTGAGGACCATTCCTCACTAACTCTTTGATAAAGAGTTGGCCAATTGTCTTGTAGTTAAGATGAGCCAATATCTTGTGCCACTTAACACAATGAGAAGCATTGTCATCAGCTACAAGACAGATGGGAGAAGCTTTATTCTCACATACAAAATTAAGACAATATACATTTCTCTTCCTATACCCAGTCAAAATGATCTCTTGATCACTTGACCTTTTGATATGACATCCATCCTTAACAAATGAAATGTCATATCCTAAATCACTCAGCTGGCTTATGCTTATTAGATTATGTTTCAAACCTTTTACATAAGCCACTTGGGTGATAGTAATTAGGTTAGAAGAAATGTTACCAAACCCTTTGATGACTCCTTTTTCAGATCCACCAAAGATCACTTTAGGTCCATCTTTGATAGATGAATACTCCTTCAGCAGCCCCTTTATTCCAGTCATGTGCCTGGAACAACCACTATCCAAGTACCATATAGGGGCATGGTTACTTGGATTCACCTGCAATACAGATTTACTTACCCTTAGAACCCAAGCAAGTCTTGGGTCCTTGGTTCAAGTTAGCATTAACAAAGCTACCATTATTTCTTCTAACAGGTAGATTATTATTCTTTCTAACACTTGTGTTATACCAGCAGTCTAGTGCAAAATGGCCTCTCTTGCCACAGCACCAACATTCAAACCTATTGTATCTAGTTCTAGATACATCCTTGACAAAAGAATTTCTGTCCATTGCTGGTGCTGCAGCAGCTTCACCCACTGATTTTTTATAACCATTGGGTTTATGAACATAGGTAGGCCTGTTGGCATTTACACCCTTTTTTTCAGAATATTAGACTTAATATGACCATGAATATTTTCATGATCATATAGGTTAGAAGGCACTTCCACCTTTCTAAACTTAATAGGGACTGAAAAGTTCAGTGGCTTGATAGGAGCTTTGCCTTTCCTCTTGAATTGGCCAGCCCTGGAGTTACCTTTGAATCCTAATCCTGCCTTACACTTTTGATTCACAAATTCATCAATCAAGGGTAAGACAGACTTTGGCTTAGAGTAACTAGCCACTAAATCTTTTTCAATTCTTAGTCTGGCCTCCAGACTCTTCACTTGATCATTGGTATAATTAATTGTGCCCATCTGAATAATAGTTATATTATTCAGCTTGGCAATTTCATTTAACTTTTGATCAATTACTTTCTCTAACTCAGTTGCAGCTACCCTTAGTTCAGCAATTTCATGAGCCTGAGATTTAACCAGGTTCTTGCTTTTCTTAAGGGCCTGCAACAAGTCCCCATACTTATCTATCAATTGATAGACATCTCCTTCAGATTCAGATGCATCTACATCACTTGATGCAGATGTAGCTGATTCTGTACTTGTACTACAAACAGATTTCATAGAAGGACATTGTACCTTATTAGGACCAGACTGATTCTGGCATATGTCCTCTTCTGATCCTGCCATTAGTCCCATGCACTGATGATCCTCTTGATCATAGATGGAGTCTAGCAACTGCAGAAACTCCTCTTCTTCAGATACAGCATATAGTCCAATATATGCTTCTGCTTCAGATTCTGACTCTGAAGTTGACTGATCTGTTAGGCTCTTATCCTTCTTTGCAACAAAGGATTTCTCCTTCTTGCCCTTTTTATGAGTCTTATTCTTGTCTGAAGACTCCTTTCTCTTATCAGGACAGTTACCCACTACATGTCCAAGTCTATTGCAACAATAGCAGACAATCTTTGAAGTAGTAGCCTTGCTGGGCTTTGATCTGCTCTTTTCTTTCCTTGATGAATTTTTCTTCTGATAATAGTCATCAACTTGCTATGAAGTAGAGGGCTTAGACTTCCACTGTTTCTTCTTCAAGAACCTCTGGAATTGCCTTGTGAATGCAGCAAAGTCTGCATCTGAATCACAGCTTTCTGAACCCTGATTATCTGAATTTTCTGAACTGACTTCTGCAATTTCCTTAGGATGGGATGGTGATATCCTCATATTCTTTCTGATGGATTCTGCATTGAATGCCACAGTATTTTCTCTATGCTCTCCTCTTGAATTCTTTTCCTCCTCCTTCCTTACCAAAAGTTGCATTTCATAGGATAGCAGCTTTCCAAACAAGGTGGGAGGAGAGATCTCAGCCAATTTAGCCACTTCTCTTATGGCATAGATCTTTGTGTCCCAATCCTTTGTTAAGGATCTCAAGAATTTGTCATTCAGTTCATAAGTACTGAAGACTCTTCCATAGGACATTAGCTCATTCACAATTCTATAGAATTTCTTATAGCACTCAGTTATGCTATCAGATTTTCCTTGTCTAAAACTTTCATATTCCTGATTGAGCATAGATTTCCTGTCCTATCTTAATTCTTCTGATCCCTCCATGTAGACAATCAATGTGTCCCACATTTCTTTGGAGGTCTTGCAGTGAATCAGATTCTGAAATGTTGAATCATCTATGACACTTACAATAATGTTCTGTGCTCTTTTATCCATGGTTGCCAAAATGATTTCACCCTTGGTCATTTCAGAATAACTCTTTGGAGTTTGAATATTAGCATCAAGAACTGATACCTTCATTGGAATGAAGGGTCCTTCCTGAACTGTGATGTATATTCTTGGGTCAGATGCCTCCATAAACAACCTGACTCTTTCTTTCCAAATTCCAAAGATTTCCTTCTTGCATATGGGTAATTTCATAGACCCTAGCTCCTTATGATTCTCTCCAGAACCCATCTTCTTGAATCTTGATTCTGGCTTTCAGATCTACAACTCAAGCACAACAGCCCTACCTCAGCCTTGCCAGAAGGCCTACAACTCAGAGAAGAACCTTCTCCTACACTCAGGCAAATAGCCCTACCACTCAGAGATCAACTCTCCTACACTCAGCCTTTATATCACAGGCTTACAACTCAGATCTGTGTAAAACAGATCCTACAGAAATTTAGAAAAGAAGTTTTAATGTCTTGCCTTTGTTGAGAGAGAAGAGGACAAGACAATTCTTGATCAACTGATGAAATCAACTGAATCTGAGCTTTCTTCAAAGCTTCTTGAATCTGAACTTAGCTGAGTTGATTTCCAAACAGCTTCTTGAGAAACCACTGATGGCTTCCTTCTTCTTCTTCTTCAAAAATGGGTGGATCCCTCTCTATCCAACACCTTTGATGATACTTCTGAATTCTTGTTAGAACTCTTCTTAGATCGATCCTGAGATCGTCTTCTTAGATCTTCTGATGAAGATCTTCTTTAGTGTATTACACCTCCTTGATTTGATTTCTCAATTTGATTGCCAAAGTTCAATCTTCTCATTGTGTATTTACTTCTCTCTGAATCTGTCTATATATAGATCTTCTTAATGGTAACCGGCTGATCCGGTTTATAACTGTCTTCTGACAAGTCTGACAACATCAGTTAACTGGCTGCAACCCACAGCTGTCAAGTCTTCAAACAGATCCTGTGCCTTAGTCTTGGTCAGCAATGTGTTGAGACAGACTATCAGGAAGTGTCGAGACCAACTGTCTGTATGTGTTGACACAAGTAACTTTGGTGTCAACACAGCCTTTGATGATGTCGACAAGTTTGCCTTTAAGTCGACACAGCTTCTTCAGAGAATAACTTGGTCTTGACTTTGCAGTGTGTCGACACAAGTCATGTGTGTCGACACAGTTGTTGTAGATTCAGAACTCAGTATGTGTTGACTTAGTCTTCTGGTGTCGACACAAGTATTGTCGACTTCTGCCAATGTGTGTCGACTCTGTCTCATTGTGTCGACACAGCCTCCCAGTGTCGACACAAATGTGGTCGACTATCTTCCTGTGAGTCGACACTGCTTCCCAGTGTCGACACAAATGTGGTCGACTATCTTCCTCTGTGTCGACACAGCTTCCTTCAAGTGTCGACACAAATATTCTGAAGTGTCGACACTGTTTCTTCAGGTGTCGACACATGGACTTAGAATATTTTTCTGCATTCTTTAACACTTCTTCACCTGTACATGTCAACTTAAAACAACATCAAATACACCTTGATGTATATCATTGAGCTAAGTTGGGCTTCTTCAAATCAGGTACACATTTTCCAATGTACCCAACACTCCTGTACGCCTCTGTACACCGACAAGTGCACTCTAGAGTCTCTGCGTACTAATTGCTAGCTGCCTGCTAGAATTTTAGGTCGGGTGCACGTCTTCGGGGATTGTCTGCCTGACCGCAGTTTTAAACAACATACTGGCCCTTCCACCCGTACACCTCACCCGAGTCACCGTACTGCCATCGGTGTGACAATTGGCCAGTACCGCATGACCCACCACTATTTGTTTATACAAATATTTCATCTCGAGCCTCCAGCTCACAGGATCAACCCTGATTCCCTCCAACCCAGTACGGGTGAGCATGTAAACCAACCATTTCCCTCCAACTCTGCCCGGGTGAGCAAGTAGTCAACAAACTCCAAGTCCTTACAACCCGGCACGAGTGAGAACTTGTACAGATTACCTAGCCAATTAGACTACTCTTGCCTACCGGTTATTATACTTAGTAAATTAGGGTTAATCCCAGGACTGCCCAAGGTATGCCCATTGAAGGGGTCTCGAAGGAACTAGGAACCAAGATGGGATGACAAGCCCAAAGTTCCCTTTCGTAAGGATAATTACTTTTAATTGATGTCTACCCATGATCCACACTCAACTCTCCTTATTACTCTTGGACGATCCTAATGACAAGTTATTATCGGGAGGGCGACGGTCTTTCGCCGGCCTCCATTCCAGTTGTTACCCAATGACTTGCACTTTTACTCTCGTCACTAAGACGACACTAACCACCAGGGTTATACTTCCAATCGTGTTCTCTAGCTTAATTGTCGATCTATCTCCTGGTGGGCCTATAGTATAACCTACTTTTACTATGCGCAGCCCATGACCTAATACCACCCCAGAAATCGAACTTCTAATTCCTTAGGCCACCAACCCTTAATTATTTATCCTAGGGTGGTACAGATTAATGAAATGAGTATGTTGATTTTCATTATTTTCCTAGGTCATTAAGGCCTCTAATTAAATCTTTTAAACTAATTCCTAGGTCACTTTACACATGAAGTAGTACAATTTAAAATCCACTGACCTAGGTAATTTTTCCTAAGTTGTATATTGATAAAATATTTTTGTCCACAAGGTTTCACAATTTTCCTTTGATTATTTATACCAATTCCTTATTTAATACCAAATCTACATAATTTCCATTTTACAAATGAAGTACAAGGAATATATAAGCCAAAATTTCATGAAAATTACAGAGCATATAAGACATTAATTTAAAACTAATGGCAGAGTTTCATCAACATATATAGTGTAATGACCTAACAAATCCAATTCTTAAATATTTACCAAAATGCCATTATGTTAATTTCAAAATTATCAGTATATCCATAAATTCTGAGATAATTATACAAGACTAATAATACAATTATACAAAACTAGAAATATTTCCAATTTTTTCGGATATGTATTTCCATCAATTCATGAATAATTGTAATAAGGGAAAAAATGGTAATTTCAATGCATTCTACTCCAAATGTCCTCAAACAGAAAGCTAAATTTTTACCTAAGTCAAATATGACCTCCTTTTTGACTTGACAGACTTTGGAGATTTCTACTTGATCAAAACCTATTTCTCCAATTTATTTTCCAAAAGGGGCTATATTTTAAAAATTCCAATTAATGGGATTTTTGATTCCAAAAATCCCATAATTAATCTGAGGGTTGAACTTTACCCTAATGAACCACTAGAATAAAATCCATGATTTTTGGATGCCTCAATTAGGCTGAATGTTCAATATTTAAATTATTGCTATTGGCACACCAAGGCTATACATAAGCCAACACATGCAAGTGGATTACTCCAACATGCAGTGATCCAAATGTGCTGAAATTTTTATCATGCACGAATGATGTCCCCAAGGACCTGCCACCAAAGTTTGGGGCCATTTGGATACTTATTAATCCATATATTTCATTTATTTAATTTTTGATAATATGACTAATACTATAGAAAAAGTTGTCCCAAAAATTACCAATTTTTGGTAGGGGCTAGATATGACCAAATAAGCCACATACCCAAAATTTCAGCCTATGTGGACTTCTGGTTTGGCATGGGCTTAGGTTTTAGTTTCTGCCCTAGCCTAGGACCAGTCCTAGGAAAAATGCCCTACATGCTAGACCACTGGACCAAAACCTAAGTTTAGGGTGACATTTTAAAGGTAACACATCATGATACATTTTTCATTCAGGGTTTAGCTTATGGTGAGGTCGCTAAGTGCCCTAAATGTCACATGCAAAGTAACTGAATATGTGTGACAGATATTCACTATTCATATATTTAATTTAATTCATCTAATTTCTTTTGCACGAATCTTAAAGAAAAACGGAGGGCATCGCGTCATCGTCCCTGATGAATCAAGGGCCCGGATTCATTCTTCCTGGAGCATCTTACGTGTCCGTTTCTGGCCAGATGAGCCACCGCCACCGCCGACAGATGTCGCCACCACCTTCACTAAGGTGGGGGCTAGCGTTTCCCGGCGGTGGGGCCGCCGGAATTGGCTCCTCCGGAGATCCCGAGCAAGGTGAAATAACTCAGAAAATCAC
The DNA here is from genome assembly GCA_039513925.1 of Platanthera zijinensis. Lineage (NCBI taxonomy): Eukaryota > Viridiplantae > Streptophyta > Magnoliopsida > Asparagales > Orchidaceae > Platanthera > Platanthera zijinensis. The sequence goes on from CM077079.1 coordinate 197,755,814, forward strand.
TCATTCCTCTCATGGAATCGGGCTCAGTTTAGCTCGATATCTCCCCTAGAAGATCTAGAATCCTAGCATGAGTAGAGGTGAGGCGAAATGCACCTGGATTGGGGCTTGACAGCGAGTCAGGCGGCGGTTTGCCATGGTGGTGGTACGCCGGCGAGCTCCTCCCCGATTGCTTGATTCTCCACCGATTTCCTTGCTTCAGAACTCGATTTCAATTCTTTCTCTCTCTCTGAAGCTGATGGAGGGGTTAATTGGGGCTGGGGTGGGCTATACAAGGAGATAACTCCAAGGTGAGCTCGGGCTCAGCCTTGGTTTCTCCGCCATTGCCTCCACTTGGCTACCCCCAGCTGCAAATCCTCTGGAATAATTCCTGGAATCAGCCAGCAGGCCTTGGAGCTGAGGAAGGAGGGCCACATGGCCTATTTCTCTTCTCTTCCACTCTCTCTCTCCTCCCATTCACCAAAATTCCATTTTTACCCCCTTGCATGTACTCTCTCTCTTTATTATGAGGGGTAGTGGCTGTCAAGGTGCTTTGGCTGCTGGTGGGCTTCACTTGGTGGGCTTGGCCCAAGGAGAAAAGGGCTTGGGCTAATTTTCTTCTTTTAGGTCAAATTGTTGACTTTGTTGACTTTTGAGTTGACTTGGTCAACATGATGAGTGGGCTGACCCCACTTGATGGTCATGAGTCTAGTGGCACCACCCAACTTGGGTTGGGTCAAGGGGGGGGGGGTGTCCTACTTAGGCTAATTTGGCTTATGAGTGTGGGTTTGACCAATTTAGGTCTAAGGTTGACTTGGGTCAACTAGGGTCAAAGTGTTGACCTAGTGACATGCCTTAGGGTCCACTTAGATTGTTTTTAGGGTTAGGGCAATGTGGTGGGGTCATGGTGTGGCTAGAGTCCCTATTTAGGCTAGTTTGACCTAGCTTGACCTTGGTCCTATAGTGGGCTCCACATGGTTACAACTCACTACCTAGGGTCAAGGCTAGCCAATTCCCCTAACACCCACCCCATGCCTAACCCAATCTAAGTTAAGGGGTCTAGAAGTATCATGGGATGTTACAAAATTAGACCATGGATAGTTTTGAACATGAAGTACAAGATTTCCTTAGGTTATGCCCTTCCAAAAATTATGGTCACTATATGATGCCAAAATACCAGAGAGTACCAAGTTTTACAAACTTTCATAAATATATTAGCCCCTAATTCATTTATTCAAGATATTTGCAGTAATTAAAGGTAAAGAAGGAAGTACCACCAATCATAATCCAAAAATTACACAAAAAATTACAAGAGCTTAAACATACTAATAAAACATTACTGATTGTGTTTCATACAATTCCAAGTTAGTGTAACCATGAATTTGTCAAAATCATTAATAGGGGCAACAAAAAGGTTATAACTATAAGTATGCGCTACTGTCTTCCAAACACCCTACAATAAATTTCAGAGACTCATAATGATATAAAAACTCTTCTACCAGTATTTCATAAAGATCCAAGGTCATATGACCCTTCAATTTTTCCATAAAAGGTATAGGCCTAAACAATTTCTAATTGACTTAAGTTGTGTGCCTAAGTCTAAAAGTCACCAAATTCCTTCCTAGGGATATTCACCACCCTATGACCTCATGGACAAAATCCCAATCCATACAAGGACATATCACACCATGTCCTTCACAAACCCCAAATGTTCAACCTTAGGGTTTGAACTAGGTTCCTAGGGAAAACCCACCCCTATCAATCTCAAACTCCATGAGAGGGTGTTTAAACTAACCTTGGGGCTCTGGACAAGGTCCCAACCCCTTTGGGTGAGTATTGGCCCCTCCATGCCCCAAGCACACTTTTGCCCTAATTTGCCCTTAAAGGGCCAGACTTTGGTCTCACCAAAACCTATTTAAATCAAACCCAATTGGGTTGATATTTTTATCAAAGTCATGTCATGACCCTAAAAGAAAGCTACCAAAAGTTTGGTGGGTTTAGAGGTCATTAGACACCTTAAGTAATTCAACACGGTTTATTAAATTTCTATAAAAACTTTAGGAAAATATTTTCCGAAAAATCCCATTTCTCGATATGTTATAGGAATAGATAGGAGTGACCCCCATACAAAATCTCAGGTCATTTGGATGACTAGTTTGATAGGGGCACTCAATTTAATATCTAATTAGCCCTATGTTAAGGCTGCACCATTTGGTGTGTTGTGGTCAGACGACTGACCCAAATTGGTTGAAACTAATTTTAAAATAAACTAGACATCAAGGGCTACAACTTTCATGTAGACCACTTTCATTGTAGGGGAACCTAAGTATTTTTAATTGTTAATTCTATCTACTACTAAAACTGTGATAAAATCAATGAATTAAATGAAATATATAAAATAAGCCTGCACGAATCTTGAAGCCTAACCGACGGAATCAGTTCGTCTTCCCCAATGCGCCAATGACCTGGATTAGCCCGTCCTGGGCCATTTTGGCTAGCAATTTCCCAGCCACCGTCGCCTCTTCCCGGCCGGCCACTGCCACCACCACCTTCGTTGAGGTGGTGGCTGACAAATCACGGAGGTTTGCCGGCCAATGGTGGTCGGAACAGTGTTTTGTGCATGGAATTTAAAAGCTTGAAAACAAGCACTCGGCCATGCCAATCTTGGGCCAATTGGCCCTGTTGGGTCCGGCGTTCCTTCACTTGACCCGTGGCGCTCTGCTACTTATATATATAATTAAGTAGCGCCCTCTCCAATAGTCCGGGCTTTTGGTGCAGTTGGGTATGCGCTTGATCCTTCAATTGGTATCAGAGCGAGGTTGGTTGCTCATACAGGCTAACACCTGAACCAAAAGATCCTTGATAAGATAAATCTCTTAAGGGGATTATTTTCTCTACATCTTCCTTTTTATTTAAAGACATGGCACAGAACAAAGATTATGCAAGCACCAGACCACCAGTGTGCAACCTTTCTAAGTTTGCACTCTGGAAGGCAAGGATTAGATTATACATGAATTCTATTGATGAAGACATTTTCAATTCTGTCTTGACAGTTTGTCCAACTCCACCAGTAAGCTCAAGTACAAATGCTGTCCCACCTCCTTCTGGAACAGATGCAGATATAAAGAAGTGGAAGACTGCAGATGCTAAGGCTATGAACATCTTAGCCCAAACAATGTCTGATGAAATCTTTCAGAAGGTAGCTGAATGCCACTCAGCCAAAGAAATCTGGGACAAACTCTCTGAAATTGTCTCAGGATCTGCTGATGAAAGGAAAGATAGAAGATCTCATCTGATAAGCCAATATGAGAACTTCAAAAAGGGAGAAGCTGAATCAGTGGCTGACATGTACAATAGACTAAGTCTAATTGTCAATGAGCTAAAAACCCTAGACAAAGAAATCTCACTGACTGAGCTGAATGACAAAATCCTGATGTGCTTCCCCAGCACTTGGGATTCAAGAATCTGGCCAATTAAGGATGCCAGAAGTTTAAATGAGATTACTACTGAAGCTCTCCTGGGCAAGCTCAAATCCTATGAGCTGCTCATTAAAAATAGAGAAGAAGAACAAAAGGCTATCTCTCCAGCTACAAGGAAAGAAAAGACCATAGCCTTCAAAGCTGTAGAAGAGGAGCCTGAAGATAAAGCTACAGGAAATGATGAGCTTATAAGTCTACTGGCCAAAAGATTCTACAAGATGGCCAGAAAAGACTTCAGAAAGAAACCATACAAGGGTCATGATAAACCAAGGTATGATAAATCAAATAACAATAAAGAAATCATATGCTTTGGTTGCACGAAACCAGGCCACATTGTGCCTGACTGTCCAGAAAACAAGAATAAGGACAAAAGGGAAAGAAGAGAAAGAAGAAAAGAAAAGGATTACAAGAAGAATAGCTCAGACAAAGCCTCCTCCAGCAAGAACAAACATACAAGGAAGGGCTTTGTTGCTGAGACATGGAGTGAGACTGAAGAGGAATCTGAAGCCTCATCCAGCTCCAGTGATGATGAGGATGATGCAGATGAAAAAGAATTTTGCATGATGGCTATCAATGCATCACAGCAAAACTCTGATGAAGAATCAGATTCAGATTCAGAAAGTCAACCAGATGAGGATCAGGTAATCAACTCTTTTGATTTTAATTCTGAAGACTTCAAAGATGAATTTAAGACACTGTGTCTAGATCTATTAAAATCTGAGAAGGAGATAATCTCTCTCAGGAATCAATTATCTGAGCATAGTGTCCTAAACTCAAAGAACCTCAAACTCTCTGAGGAGTTAGAATGCTGTAGGGAGGAGATAGCTTCACTGAAGAATGAACTATCAAAGGCCAAAAAGTTTGAAGAATCCCTAAATGGGAGAAGTATCAGACTGATGGACATCACAAGCACAGTGAACTCTAGATTTAATAGCACACTGGGCTTGGGTGCTTCATCCAGCCAACCTATAATTTTGACAACTCCAATCAAGTTTGTCTCTGACAAAGGAAAGGGAGTAATAGAGGTACCCAGGAAGAATACAGATCTGTCAGAGAAGAACTCAGTTCAACAGATGGCGTCGAGCAGAGCTCGACGATCGTCGAACAGAGCTCGACGATCTAACTACAGATCGTCGACCTCAGCTCGACGATATCCAAACTCTGAACCTCAGCATAATCGATCTTCGAACGGAGATCGACGATCTGACCCAAGATCGTCGACCTCAGTTCGACGATCGTCGAATAGAGTTCAGGCTTGTGAACACTCCTTCAATGACACATTCAGATTCAATCCTAGAAGCTCCACATCCCAAGGCTTTAATCCCTATACTGAATGGATAGTACCTCCTAGGAGATACCATCCTGAAGGTTATAAGGATCAACCTGGGATGTCCTTTATTTCAGAATTCAAGGGATATCAACCTAGGCCCAAGGTTAACTGGGTCAAAAACAAATAAGCTGTTTTTGTGTAGGTGAAGACCTATCCAGCATCAAACCATCAATGGTATCTGGATAGTGGGTGCTCAAAGCACATGACAGGGGACAAGGACAACTTCACTTCCTTCAAAGCCAAGCTTGGACCCAAAGTAATTTTTGGAGACTCAAGCTTTGGAACTACAAAAGGATATGGTGCAGTCAAAATTGGCCCAGTCACATTCAAGAAGGTGGCATATGTTGAAGGACTCAAGCACAACTTGATAAGTATCAGTCAACTGTGTGATGAAGGATATCAAGTGACCTTCAACAAAGCCATATGCAAAGTCAAGTCAGTGGACAACACAACTGTGTTGACAGGTAACAGAAGAGGTAACATTTACTTAGTGGATTTTCATTCACCAGTGGTAGATATTTGCCTGTTTAATTCCATTTCAAAATCTAATGTTTTATGGCATAAGAGACTAGGGCATATTAACCTTAGAACCATTGCTAAGCTATCTAAAGACAACCTTGTTAAAGGACTACCTTCTGGTCCCTACAAGAAGGAAGGACTTTGCAAGGCTTGTCAATTAGGCAAGCAAACTAAAAGTAGTTTTAAATCAATTAATAAGAGTGATTCACCTAGGATTTTGTACCTGTTGCACATGGATCTTTTTGGACCCATATCTGTGCAAAGCCTAGGAGGGAAGTCCTATACTTTAGTGGTTGTAGATGACTTCTCAAGATTCACTTGGGTATTCTTTCTGAGGAAGAAGTCTGATAACTTCAAGTGTTTGACAGATTTTCTCAAATGCATTCAGATTGAGTTCAACACTCACATTGCCCTGATCAGAAGTGATCATGGGACAGAGTTTGATTCTCTTCTCATGCAAGAGTTCTGTCAGAGTGAAGGGATCAGGCACACTTTCTCAGCTCCTAGAACTCCTCAACAAAATGGGGTAGCTGAAAGGAAAAATAGAACACTCATTGAATCTGCAACTACATTATTGGCAGATGCTCACTTACCTCTGTCCTTTTGGGCTGAGGCAGTGAACACCTCCAACTATGTGTTGAACAGAAGGCTGATACAGAAGCTGAAGGGCAAGACTCCTTATGAATTGCTCAAAGGGAAGAAACCTAAAATAGTCTATTTCAAAGTTTTTGGTTGCACTTGTTTTATTCATAATAATGACAAGAAATATCTAGCAAAATTCCAAGCTAAAGCTGATGAAGGAGTGTTTCTGGGATACTCCATGATCAGCAAGGCCTATAGGGTTTATAATAAATCTTCCTGTAAAATTGAAGAATCTGTTCATATTATTTTTGATGAAGCTAACATGTCTTTCAAGGAGAAGAATGCTTCTACCATAGAACCTCTGCAGGTACATTCTCTAGCTGAAGACTTGAACAAACTGCAAGTTGCTGAAAAGAATGAGAGCAGTGATGATGAAGAAGAAGTTCAACATCTTGAAGAAAATCATCCTGAAGAGCCAGTTGCTGCTCCACTAGAGGAGACAACAACACAGGCTGGTGAACAATCAACACTCCCTGTTGACTTAGTAACAACAAGAGATCATCCAATCACCTAAGTAATTGGAGAGATCTCAGCTGGTGTGCAAACTAGAAGTCAGGTCAACCAAAACCTGATGCACACTTGCTTCCTATCTCAAATTGAGCCTCGATCCATTCAAGATGCAGAGCAAGATCCACACTGGATTATTGCAATGCAAGAGGAGTTGCATCAATTTGAAAGGAACAAGGTTTGGGAACTAGTGCCTAAGCCAAAGGATCATCCCATTGTTGGAACAAAGTGGATATTCAGGAACAAGCTGGATGATCAAGGAGTTATAGTCAGAAACAAGGCAAGGCTAGTTACTCAAGGGTACTCTCAACAAGAAGGAATAGACTATGATCAGACATTTGCACCAGTTGCAAGGCTGGAAGCCATCAGGATATTCCTAGCCTATGCTGCTCACAAAGGTTTCAAAGTGTATCAAATGGATGTAAAGAGTGCATTTCTCAATGGGGACATCAAAGAGGAAGTCTATGTTAGACAACCTCCAGGTTTTATCTCTCTAACTCACCCTGATTATGTTTTCAAATTGCATAAAGCATTATATGGACTCAAGCAAGCTCCTAGAGCATGGTATGAGACCCTAGCATGCTTTCTTCTGGAAAATGATTTTGTTAGGGGGAGAGTAGACCAAACTCTTTTTATTAGAACCCATAAGTCCCATACCCTACTAGTGCAAATTTATGTAGATGACATTATTTTTGGTTCTACTGATTCAAAATTGTGCAAAAAGTTTTCCAAGCTTATGCACTCTAAATTTGAAATGAGTAGCATGGGTGAGCTGTCCTTCTTTTTAGGACTGCAAGTCAAACAACATGCTGAAGGCATATTTATTTCTCAAACCAAGTATGCAAAAGAATTAGTTAAGAAATTTGGTATGTCTGATGCATCATGTATGAAAACACCCATGCCCTCAAATGCTGTAATAGATGCTGATGAACATGGGAAACCTGTTGATCAGACAACATATAGAGCAATAATTGGCTCTTTATTGTACCTTACAGCTAGTAGGCCTGATATAATGTTTGCCACATGTATTTGTGCTAGATTCCATGTTAGCCCTAGAGAGTCACATTTAATCTTAGTTAAGAGAATTCTTAGGTATGTAAAAAGTTGTCCAAATCTAGGTCTCTGGTATCCAAAAGATTCAGCATTTGATTTAACTGGATTCTCAGATGCTGATTATGCTGGATGCAGAATAGACAGGAAAAGCACCAGTGGAACTTGTCAGTTCCTTGGTGATAGACTTGTCTCTTGGTTCTGTAAGAAACAAACATCTGTGTCAACTTCAACTGCTGAAGCTGAGTATATGGCTGCAGGCAGTTGCTGTTCACAAATATTGTGGATACAGAATCAGCTCTTAGACTATGGCTACAACTTAGAGAAGTCTAAAATTTTCTGTGACAATACTAGTGCTATCTCTATAGCACAAAATCCAGTCCTCCATAGTAGGACAAAATACATAGAAATTAGGCATCATTTTCTAAGAGATAATGTAGAGAAAAATAAAATTGAACTTCAATATATTCCTACTGATTTGCAAAGGGGAGATATTTTCACCAAACCTTTGGATGAAAAGAAACACAGTTTCTTCCTAAATCAGTTAGGCATGTTAGATGGAGGAAGCCTTAATTAAATTACAAGATTTTGAAAAGCTAAAACAGACCAAGACTAGGTCAAAAATTTCCTCTCTGTTTGTGTCTGTAGAATAAGTTCTGGCTCTGAACTGAGCTCGACGTTTTCCCAGAAAACGTTGAACGGAGATCGACGGTTCTTGAGGCGTCGATCTGAGTTCAGCGCCGCCGTTGAATCTAGGCTTTCCTTCTGTCTGATCCTTGGTCGTCGAGCGGAGCTCGACGCTCTCAATAACATCGAACGGAGTTCGACGCTATTGGCGTCTTTTCATTTCCCTCTATTGCCCAAATCGTCGAGCTGACTTCGACGCTTCTTCGAACTGAGCTCCACGATTTTCCTTTTTCGCGTCGAACCCTAATATAAAATCTTTCTTTCAGCCGTCGTTCTCCCTTTGCGCTTTCATACTCTGCAACTCTCTTTCTTTTCCCTCCAAATTCTCTACGCTTGGTCGTTTTTGGTTTTCTGTTGCAGGTGAATATGGCTGAATCAAGTGCTGTTATTGCTAAGATGAAGTTCGACACAGGCTTTGACATCGACATAAACTCCTTCGATGGAAGCGACCAGCGCTTCAAGGACATCCTAAACTTATTCCGAGAACAATAGCTGACTCCAATAATGACTACAAGGATGAAGATCGCCTCAGAAGAAATTAAAGAGTTGTGTTTTACCGCAACAGACGAGACTGAGAATTCTGTTGTCGGCACCATTAAGGGGACTCAGGTATTTCTATCCCCGGCTCTTTTAACAGAAGTCTTTCAACTCAGTACTGGAGAAGACTCCATTGAACTGTCTGGAGAGGAGTTTGACTCCATGCTGGATAGGATGGGTCACAATGCAGTAAACCCTAATAAGCTACTGAAGAAAAATCTGGCTATCGAATTTCAATTCCTGGCTGATGTAGTTGGGAAGGTGTTGTTGGCCAAGCATTCAGCCCATGACACCATTTCCAGATATCAGTTCTGCCTGATGGGAGCTTTATTAGATAAGAAACACCTGGACTGGGGCTCCATCTTCTTCACTCTGATTAAGAAGAAGATCAACAAGAATGCAGTTAGTTATGGGAGAATCTTAGGGGTCTTTCTGCACAACAGGTGCCCTGACCTATTAACCTCCTCTGGCATGTTTATCAATGCATCCAAGAGGCTTTCCTGTGCCCTCTTCAGTAAATGGGACCGGCAGATCATAAACCCCTCCAGGGCTGCTGCAACACTTCATTCAGGCACAAGGACTATTTCAATCACTCCTTCAGCAGAAGAGCTGCCTGCTTCCTCCCCTCCTCCAGCCATATCCACCCAAGTCGTCACCTCCTCACCACCAGTCACCACCATAATCATCTCATCCCCAATTACCATTTCCTCACCTATGCCATCCCCTCCTCTATCCACCTCAGAGGAATTCCATCCTCTCTTCTCCTATTCAACCTTCACCCTACCATCCTTCTCACTTACAGATGATTCCTTCATGGATGATTCACCCTCTACTCCTCCTGAGCCACCCTCAACTTCCTCCTTTCAACAACTGCTCCATGATATTCTCTCTCAACCCTCCTTCACACCATCTCTTACTTCCCCTATCTCCACCTCAACCTCCTCTATCTCCATTATTCCATCTTCTGAACCAACCATTCCCTCTCCACCTTTCTCCACATTTTCAGTTTCAGCCACCATCCCTCCATCCACCTTTGCCTCTACCTCTGCTCAAGCCCCACTTGAGCATGTGGATCTTCCTAGCTTGGCAGACAGGCTGTATGAGTTGCTAGCTCCCAAGCTGACATCTCTACTGGAGTCTTCCCTGGCTCCACTCCTGAAGCAAGTACAGGAGCTGTCTACCAAGCTTGCCTCCCTCTCCTCCTCCCTGGCTATCACATATTCTGTGTGCCTTGATTCACCTCTCTCTGAACCAAGGCAGGGGGAGATGCCTTATGAAGAAGTGGATGTGCCAGCTGCTGATATTATGTCTGCTCCAGCTCCAGCTCTTGGATGTGCTTTTGCACTGAATCTGCAGAGGCTGCTATCTATATTTGATACAGTCCATTTCAGCTATCTGCCTGCAACTCCTGCTGAAGATTTGTCTGCAACTCCTGCTGAAGATTTGTCTAAGGCCATTGTGCCTATATCTACCTGTGATCCCAGCCATATTGATTCCTACATCAAGTCCTGGAAGGCTGTGGATATCTCTGATGCTGCTACTAAGGCCACTGTGCCTCCTTCTGTTGAAACTGCTGCTACTGCTGACATAGAAATGATTCCAGCAACTGATGCTGATGAAACTGTTGCTCTCTCTCCTCCTGCTCCTGCTGTTTCTGCAAAACTTAAAGCTCAAGAAGAGCTTATCAGAAGAATTGATGATCTGTATGATCAACATCAAAGTTCTGAGAGTGACCAATATAGGACTGATTCTAATGATTCTGCTAGAACTATTGCCAAGAAGAGAAAAGCCAGAAGTAAAGCAATGATGTCAGTCCCTCCTGCCAAAGCCAAAGACTCCAATGATATTCCATACTACATCCTGCATGACTGCCCCATCTCTGAGCCTTGGATGCAATATTCCAAAAATCAACTGAAAGCTATGAAGAAGAAGAGGAAGCATGACAAATATGAAAAAGGATCTTCTCAATATCAGCCTCCTCCTCCTCCTCCTCCAGATTCTGGCTCAGGTTCAGCCCCTCAAGCTCCAGTCTCTAGACACAGTTCTTCCCAGTATTATCAAAGATCATATCAAAGGGGACATCATCAAAGAGGATATCAACCCAGAAGGGGTAATTACAGAGGAAATCAAAGAGGACAAAGATCCTATCAAAGGGAAGGACAAGGTCACCCTGACCCTTCTTCAGGTCCTTTTCCTTACAAGCTGAAAGACACAATTGTTTCCAGGACTCCTTCTACTGTTTCTGAAATCATCAACAAATATGAATCTCCTATTCCTTTTGAAGATCCTGAGAACAACCCTGTATCCTGGACAGCCAGAATGAAAGAATTGGCTGCCCTTGATCACAATAAAAAAGGCCAGAGAACAAGATAAGGATACTTCAAACATAACTACCTTATCAGAGCAGAGAAAGAAAGAACTGGAAAGATATGCATCAAGGAAATTTTTCAATCCAGAAGACTATATGAAGCTGCACCCTGAGGCTGTTGTTCCAAGGCCCAAATCTCAAACTTCTCTAGGTGCAGAGGATGACAGAAGGTCAAAGAAAGAAAGTCAGAATCCAAATAGAGAAATTTTATTTAAAAAGGGATCTGAAAGGAAGTGAACTGTGTAAGCTAAACATTTCATCCACCTTTGGATATCTGCTGATATTTATCTGTGATCTGCTTTACTGCTATATATCTTCTCTGCATTTTGTATTAGCTTATGTATTGTTGTATGCTTTTCATTTCCTATGATTGTCTGTAAATAGTAATCCTAACCCAAATAGGGGGAGATTGTTGGAACACCCTATTACTAATTTGGGTAAGGATCACTATGCTTGTCTTAGGAATCCCAGTTGACCTAGTTGTATAGTTGAAAAGGTCAACATTAGAATGAGTCTAGGGCTTAGAACTTAGGTTTGAGGCTGCCCCCAGGATTATTCCAAGATCAAGGTTGAAGAGCTTAGTCTAAGGCAATTTACGTCGAGCCTAGGTCGACGAATCATCGAACTCCGTTCGACGCTCTCTGAGCTCATCTTCAATAAGACGTCGAACTCCGGTCGACGATCTTCGAGCTCAGATCGACTATCTGCTTTTGTCTAGCTTCTGCTGAGTCGTCGAACTCCCCTCGACTATCTTCTAGCTCAGTTCGACGATCCCTCCCTAAAGTTATTTCTCAGGTCTCTGAGCTCGGTTCGACGATCTTCGAGCTCAGATCGACGTTTTCTGTCTGCTTGTCCATTTAATCTCTGAGCTCAGTTCGACGATCGTAGAGCTCAGATCGACGTTTTCTTTGGAGAGATCGACGCTTTCAGGAATTCAAATGCTGCTGTTCTTTGGAATGTTTTTGAATATTATCAGCATTTATGTCAGAAGATCTCCCAGCCGTTTGTCTTTATTTCTGGAGCAAGTTTCAAGGAATTATTCAGAGAATGTTTGCTGGACTTTCCTCTAGAAGACAAGACTATTTTTGGAAGACATTTATGACTCCCAACGGCTAATTTTGGACAAGGAAACGTCAGAAAACTTTTATTCCTTTCTTCTGTGTTATTAAGATTTAGAGAATACACAAGAAGAAGAGACACAGAGATTGACAAGAAAAAAAAAGTGAACACACAGAATAGAGAATACTGATAGCAGAAGAACAACAGAAGAACTGTGACTCCAAAAATCTTCTTGCTGACTGAAAAGTGTTCACAATCTCATCTCAGAACTCCAGACACCTTTCCTTCAGCCTTCTTGCTGAAACCATCCTGTGCTGGAGATCAAAGTTCTGAAGACCTATCACCCTAGAGCAAAGCTTCTTTTCCTGAACCTTTCTACATCTCAGGGGGAGCTTTGACATCATCAATCCACTTGTGCTTCTCTCATTTGATTGAGAACAGAGAAGACACCCTTCACTCTTATTTTTCTTTTCCTGCTGTAAAAGAGTTCTTGAACTCCCTTCAAAAGTTCTGTCTGGTTCTGAGAGCCTTGTCAAAACTCAGTGGTGGCAAGACACCTTATCAAAAAATCTAGTTTTGGTTTTTGGGCACCTTATCAAAAGCTCATTGGTGTCAGGACACCTGATCAACTCATCCTGAGTGGATTCCTACCAAGGGTGGTAGAAGAGTGGATGTACCCAGGTTTTTGGGGAACCACTATAATTCCTTGTGTCTTCTGGTTTGTTTGTGTGATTTGTTTGCTGTGTGCTGTGCTTTTTTACTTCTTAGTTTTTAACTTCTTACTAGCACTCTACACTATATCATAAATTGAATTTTATATGTGCTGTTTATTTCAACTGTGAAAAATTATTTTAAAATACTCTATTCACCCCCCCTCTAGAGTTGAGATAGATCTTAGCCTCACTTTCAATTGGTATCAGAGGAGGTCATGGGTTCAAGACCGGGGGGGCGCTATTAAAATCCTGATTTTTCCCTTCTACCTGTGTGGGTCCGGTGGGTCAGGCAACCGTGGACATGTGGTAACTGATAGTTTAACTTTCAAGGCAGCCTAAACACCTAGAGGGGGGGGGGGGGTGAATAGGTTCTGCTTTTCTTATAAAAACTTCTAGGCAGAATTCAATTCAATAGCTAACACAATTGGCACAGCAATCACAGAAAATAAAACATCACAGATTGCACAATGTTTTATAGTGGTTCCCCAAGGTCTGGGTACATCCACTTTCCCCCTTCACCTATCTAGCAGTATGCTAGATTCGGCCAAACTTCCACTTATCTCAGATCAACAGATCCTATAACTCAGAACCCAACTGGTTCCTACAACTCAGGCATAACTGCCCTACCTCAGCCTTGCCCCAAGGCCTACAACTCAGAGAATATCCTTCTCCTACACTCAGGCAAACAGCCCTACCACTCAGAGTTCAACACTCCTACACTCAGCCTTTATAACATAGGCTTACAACTCAGATCTGTGTAAAATAGATCCTACAGAAATATAGAAAAGATTATTAAACTGTCTTGCCAAAGTTGAGAGAGAAAAGGCCAAGACAATTCTTGATCAGCTGATGCAATCAACTGTATCTGAGCATTCTTCAAAGCTTCTTGAAAATGAACTTAGCTGAGTTGATTCCAAACAGCTTCTTGAGAATCCACTGGTGGTTTCTTTCTTCTTCTTCTAATTCTGGCTTGATCTCTCTCTATCCAACACTTTGAAAGATTCTTCTGAATTCTGATTAGAACTCTTCTTAGATCTATCCTTAGATAGTCTTCTTAGATCTCCCGGAGAAGATCTTCTTAAGTGACTAGCACTTTCTTGAAATGAATTGGATTGTGATCCTTCTCTTCCTTTTTGATTCAAAGTTATTCAAAAGGACTATCTGTTGTGGTTTTTTTTTTCTCCTTCTGAATCTGTCTATTTATAGACATTCTTCATGGTAACTGGCTGATCCGGTTTCTAACCGTTTTCTGACAAGTCTGACAGCTTCAGTTAACCGGTGGTAACCCACAGCTGTCAAGTCTTCAAACAAGTCATGTGCCTTAGTCTGGAACCACAAGTTGTTGAAACAGTATGTCAAAAAGTGTCGAGACCATCTGTCTATCTGTGTCAACACAATTGACTTTGGTGTCGACACAGTCTTCAGTGATGTCGACTAAGTTGCCTTTGAGTCAACACGGCTTCTTCTGAAAATAACTTGGTCTTGACTCTTCAGTGTGTCGACACAAGTCCTGTGTGTCGACACAGTTGTTGTAGAATCATAACTTAGTAAGTGTCGACTTAGCCTTCAGGTGTCGACACATTCATTTCTTAAATCTGCTTTAATGTGTCGACTTAATCACAATGTGTCGACACATTCTGCTGGTGTCGACAAACTTGAGGTCGACTATTTTCTTCTGTGTCGACACATTCAGCTGATGTCGACAATCTTGAGGTCGACTATTTTCTTCTGTGTCGACACATTCAGCTGATGTCGACAATCTTGAGATCGACTATACTCTTCTGTATCGACACATTCTCCCAATGTTGAGGTCGACGCTTTTCTTCTGTGTCGACACAAATTCCCAGAGTTGTGTCGACTCTTTTCTTCTGTGTCGACACAAATTCCCAGTGATGTGTCGACTTACTTCTTCTGTGTCGACACTTTTTCCCAGTGTAGTTGTAGACTAACTGCTATGTGTCGACACTGCTTCCCAGTGTTGTGTCGACTATTTTCTTCTATGTGTCGACACTGCTTCCTCTGTGTCGACACTTGGACTTAGAATTTTCCTGCATACTTTATTAATTCTTCACCTGCACATGTCAACTTAAAACAACATCAAATACACCTTGATGTATATCATTGAGCTAGGTTGGGCTTCTTCAAATCAGGTACACATTTTCCAATGTACCCAACAATCTCCCCCTATTTAGAGAAGTCATAACCCCTATAGCCAATGATATACACCATTTATAAACAGTACTAAATGATGATTAATGACATAACAGGAATACTTTAATATAAACAAAACATAAAAATAATTCATCACAGAATGCACATTATAATATGCCAAACAACATTTTGTTTATAACTGGGTAATGTTTGATTACAATGTTTTACATATAATGATTACATCACAACATTACAAAACACTATAAAAGAACTTAAAACATAATCAGGATTGATCAGGCTCTCTAATTATAATCCCTTTGCCAGATTGAATTGTAGCTGTCACAGGAGCTTCTGATTCTTCAGCTATCTTCTTTCCTTTAAGATCAGCTTTCTTCTGAGCTTCTTCCTTGATCCTTTGCCTTTCAAAATAATGAAAAGGCTTTGGGAAGTATTTGCTTGGCTCCTTAGCATCTGATGGCAGTCTTCCCAGCTTAGCTTTCCTTCTGAATTGTACTATTGCTTCTTATCTTGCCTCATACTTCTGCCATTCTATTTCATTGTACCACTTGCCTCTCTCATGAACTTTATCTTGTACAGCTTTCCATGCAGTGAGTATTATGTTCCTTGAAGTAGGACTCCACTGCTCATAATCTGGCTTAAGTACAGCCTGCTCTCTGAATTTCTTCTTTGCTAATAGAGCATCTTGCTGTTCTTTCAGAGTAGCCTCGGGCTTATCAACCTTTCCAAAGACAATATTAGTAACCTCCTTTGGAGGACTATACATTCCTTGAACTTTCTGATCAATCATGTCAAAATCTGGAGGGGGGTAAATGACTTGGGCAACCTCAGGTTGATTGCCTTCAAGTAGATTTGATTGTATTCCTGATTCAGCCACCATAGCATCATCACACAATGGGGGATATCCCAAAGTGGCTCGGATACTATTGGTCACCCATTTGGAGTGCTCTGAGCCTGCATGAATTAGCATCCTCTCCCCCTTTATGGCTTCTCTAGATACATGATCTCTTAGATCTTCCTTTTGAAATCTGATTTGGCCATCCAAATAATTCACACCTTCTCTAAAAAATGGTTTTAACTTGTTAAGCTTTTCAGATATTTCTTTTTGAGAGGTTGAGATGGCTGTCTTAACAGAAGCAATGGCAGCTTGAAAATTCTTATCAAATTCGTCCCTTTCTTTGGCTCTATCTGCAGGCAGACCTGGACCAATCTTCTTTACTTCCTCAATGATCTCATTATGAGATTCAGTTAAATTATCATTCATTCTTAGCTGGTTTTCCAAAACATAGCTTTGCTTCAAAGCAATGTCATCCACCTTTGTAGTTATAGCCTCCTGTTGTTTAGCTAGATAAACCACAGCATTGCCACCCTTGTGGAAGCAATCTATCATTTCCTTTTTATGCATGTTGACCTGAAACTGGATGGACTTTATATCCTGAGCCAAGTCAAACTGAAGTGACTTGCTATTTTCATCAACATACTTTTCCATAGCCATCCTTTGTTCATCCAATTTTACTTGTAGATCTATCATAAATTTATTGTAATCAAAGGCTGGAGATACTTGTAGAGGTGTGGTCTGTAAAGCTTGCTTATAATGCTTGCTTCTTCTCTTAAATACAACAAGTTTTCTTTTCTTTGCCACCCTGGCATCTTCAGTTTCTGTTTCAGATGAAGTATCTACATGAATTCTTTCTTGAGGATGATGAATTGTATCTGTTCCAGGGGCCTGTTGCTCAGTTTCAACATCCACTGGCTCACCCTCAACCTGTGGCTCAACTTCAGCTTCCTGATCAATGTCCATACCTATGGACTTCTCAATATCTGATCCACCTCCTACTTTATCAACAGTAGTATCAATATCAGGGAATAACTCCTCCATAGTAAATTCCAGTTGAGCTGTGACTTCTGCAGCAGTTAAAACTGGAGACAAGTTTAACTGTGCTTCCTCTTGTACTTGCACTTTAGTATTTGTAGTATCTGGAGTAGGAGTGGACACTAGCTCCCCCTGAACCTGTGCAGTAATAAGAATATGAGCAATGTCTTTTATAGTAAAATACATTAGCTCCCCCTATACCTGAGCAGGAGTAGATACCTTTGGAGCAGGAGTGGAAATTGGCTCCCCCTGCATCTGTACAGGTGTTGACACTTCCTGAACTATAGTTGAGTCAAGCTGTTTTTCAACCTGTGTCCTCAGTGGGTCTTCTTGTAATTGTTCAGATTCTTGATTTTGTGTAGGGGATTTCATAGGGGTGTCTGGCCTGCTCTCTTCAGGCACATCCTTGGACAGCACCCTATCCCACCTAGAGAACAGTCTCATATCCATTCTTCTCATATGATTAATCTTACTCCCTTGCAGTTGCTGCATCACTTCAGGAATCACTCCAGTGAAGTACAGGCTCATGATCCTAGCCATGTTAGGCTTCTTGATTCCTTCTTTGATCTTGTCAAAGATCACTCCTGACCAATCAGTAGGAATAGTAAAAACAATCCTGGTCATCAGGCTGAACATATAGGCAGAAATCCTATCATGTCCACCTGTCTTGCAGAGGATTACTTTCCCAACTACTTCTGACAAGAACTTCCCTTGCTGATTCATACCCTTCCTGTTGAATGCAGCTCCAATCTTCAATCCTGAGTCCAGTCCACACCATTGAAGGGCTTCCCTTGTCTTAGATATAGGAACTTCCTCTTCATTCTCAACTACTTGCAATTGAAAGATCTTTCTTAAACTTCTTTGATTAATCTTCACCTTAGTCCCTTGAACAGTGGACTTAATCTTGAGGCCAGTAGAGTGGACTGATGCAGAGATAAAGAACTCGTGCACCTCCTTCTTCCAGATTTTAGTAGGTTCTGAGATGAGAAATTCTAACCCTGACTCAGAGAGGAGGGTGATAACTCCTTGAACATCTGGCGGCGCCTCTGCAAAGGCCTGGCGCACCAACTCATACCTTTCATTTATGTTGTCTTCAATCCTTGGCGCCATCGGTTCGTCGAGAAAGCTTGAGAGAAGAGAGAAAGATAGACTGTCGACACAGGGTTTTAGTCTCGAAAACCTTGGAAGCGTGTCGACAGAATGAGTTTTTGACCTATTTATAGCCTCAGTTGAAAGAAGTTCAAAAGGCGCCAAAAACAGTCAAAATGTGTCGACACAGACGGAATGTGTCGACACAAACTTCTATTGTCTCGACATTACTTCAGCCTACTATGTGTCGACACCAATTTGTGGTTATGTCGACACCATAGATAAACAAAAATTCTGTGTCGACTCTAAGGATAAGTGTCGACACATATTCTGTAAGTGTCGACACCATTTTCCTGGTTGAGTCGACATTACATTTCTGGTTAAGTCGACAATATAACTCTTAAGTGTCGACACATATTCTCTGTGTCGACACAATATTTCTGACTTGTCGACATAATTTCTCTGTGTCGACACATTATTACTTAATGTGTCGACACATTCTTACTTAGCCAATTTCTGTAACTTCAATGTGTCCTTTTTAACACTTGATTATGTTGTTATTATTTTTACTTACTTATATACCACTTCAATAGCATTGTTAATGATTTTGTTAATACATTAATCAATGGTTAACATACCTAATTCAATTTTGAATTTATTGAATTTGGTTTCATCTAAAGGCTTAGTAAATACATCTGCTATTTGATAATCTGTTTTTACAAATTCCAATGAGATGTCTCCTCTTTCTACATGTTCTCTAAGAAAATGGTATTTGATTTCTATATGCTTAGTTCTACTATGAGAAACTGGATTATTAGCAATAGAAATAGCACTCTTTGAATCACATAAAAGGGGTGTTCTACTTACCTGAATACCATAATCCTTAAGCTGATGCTGCATCCACAATAGCTGTGCACAGCAGCTTCCAGCAGCAACATACTCTGACTCAGCTGTGGAAATTGCCACACTGGTCTGCTTCTTACTACTCCAAGATATTACTCTTCCTCCCAGGAATTGACAAGTACCTGTAGTACTCTTTCTATCCTCTCTACATCCTGCAAAATCTGCATCTGAATAGCCTGTTAGTAGAAAATCTCTATTCCTAGGGTACCAAAGACCTAGAGTAGGAGTGCCCTTTAGATATCTCAGAATCCTTTTGACTGCAGTATAATGAGATTCTTTAGGGCAGGCTTGGTACCTAGCACAGACACATGTTGCATACATAATGTCAGGTCTACTAGCAGTGAGATATAGTAGAGACCCAACTATTCCTCTATACAATGATTCATCAACAAGTTTACCTGTCTCATCTTTGCATATAAGCATACTAGTTCCCATAGGAGTTCTCATGGTGGAGGATGACTCCATACCATATTTCTTAATTAATTCTTTGGTGAACTTAGACTGGGATATGGACAATCCATCATCAGTCTGTCTTACTTGGAGTCCCAAGAAGAACTTAAGTTCACCCATACTGCTCATCTCAAACTTCCCTTGCATAAGTTTGGCAAACTTTTTACAAAGGTTGTTTTCAGTAGATCCAAAGATTATGTCATCAACATAGATCTGGACAAACATGATCTTTCCTTTGGATTCCCTAAGGAATAGAGTTTTGTCTATCTTTCCTCTTGAGAATTTATTCTCAATGAGGAAGGTAGACAGAGTTTCATACCAAGCCCTTGGAGCTTGTTTTAATCCATACAAAGCTTTCCTAAGCTTATACACATAATCAGGTTTAAGAGAATCTATAAAACCTGATGGCTGCTCTACATATACTTCTTCTTTAAGATCACCATTCAGAAATGCTGACTTCACATCCATCTGGTATACTTTGAAGTCTTGGTAGGCTGCATAGGCAAGGAACATTCTGATTGCCTCCAGCCTTGCTACTGGAGCAAAGGTTTGATCAAAGTCAATTCCTTCTTCCTGCCTATATCCTTTTGCAACTAACCTTGCTTTATTCTTCACTATTATCCCACTCTCATCTAGCTTGTTCCTATAGATCCACTTAGTGCCAATTATATTGTGGCCTCTTGGTTTAGGAACAAGCTCCCAGACTTTGCATCTTCTGAATTGATTCAGCTCCTCTTGCATAGCATCAATCTAGTGCTGGTCTTGGATAGCTTCTTCAAACTTCTTAGGTTCCATCTGGGACAAGAAACTTGAATGCAAAACTGTGCTTTGATTTCTGCTTCTAGTTTGCACTCCTTATCTTGGATCACCAATTATCTGATCAGTTGGATGATCTCTCAGATATCTTATAGCTGGAGGAAGATTCCCTTCAGGTTGAGCATCTCCAGCTTCTTCATTCTGCTGAGCCTCCTGGTTTTCATCAGCTTCCATTATCTCTTGTACTCCCCCTGGACAGCAGCCTTCATTTTCCAATGCTCCATCTTCCTTTGAAGCTTCAGCAATGGAGAGCTTGTCCATCTTCTTGCTTATACCTGTTGAGTCATTTGATCTACAAGACAACTCACTATTGATTAATCTTGTTTCATCAAATACAACATGCACAAATTCTTCAACAACTTGAGTAGTTAAGTTAAAGACTCTATAGGCCTTACTATTTGTGCTGTACCCAACAAATATCCCATCCTGGGATTTAGCAGCAAACTTAGTCAAATATGACTTGCCATTGTTAAGTATATAGCACTTGCAACCAAAGATCCTAAAATAGGATAGATTTGGTTTTCTGCCTTTCACAATCTCATAGGGAGTCTTTCTGTGGCTTTTGGTGATAGAAGCCCTATTGATGACATGACAAGCAGTGTTAACTGCCTCAGCCCAAAAATATTCTGGGAGAGAGGTGTCACTCAATAGAGTTCTACCAGCTTCAATTAATGTTCTATTCTTTCTTTCAGCAATTCCATTTTGCTGAGGTGTTCTTAGTGAGGAGAACTCTTGGAAAATCCCAAAGTCTTTACACAAGTTTGTTATGCTTTCAGAATGAAACTCAGTACCATGGTCACTTCTGATTTTGACCACTGTACTATTCAGTTCATTCTGAATTTGCTTTACAAAATTAAGTAGTACACTTGGGGTTTCAGATTTTTGTCTTAGAAAGAACACCCATGTAAATCTAGAATAGTCATCTACAACCACATAAGTGTAGACCTTCCTACCTAGACTATGAACAAGCATAGGACCAAAAAGATCCATATGCAAGAGGTATAAGCACCTCACAGAGTCCTTGTTTTCAAGGCTTTGAAATGAGGATTTTGTCTGCTTGCCCTTTTGACAAGCTGAGCATACCCCTTCCTTTATACACTTAACTTGAGGCCCATTCCTTACTAGTTCTTTACTAATGAGTTGGCCAATTGTCTTGTAGTTTAGATGAGCCAATCTCTCGTGCCACTTAACACAATGGGAAGCATTGTCATCAGCTACAAGACAAATGGGGGAAGCCTTATTTTCACATTCAAAATTAAGGCAATATACATTTCTCTTCCTATACCCAGTCAAAATGATCTCTTGATCACTTGACCTTTTGATATGACATCCATCCTTACCAAATGAAATGTCATATCCTAGATCACTCAGCTGGCTTATGCTTATTAGATTATGTTTCAAACCTTTTACATAGGCCACTTGGGTGATAGTAATTAGGTTAGAAGAAATGTTACCAAACCCTTTGATGACTCCTTTTTCAGATCCACCAAAGATCACTTTATGTCCATCTTTGACAGATGAATACTCCTTCAGCAGCCCCTTTGTTCCAGTCATGTGCCTGGAACAACCACTATCCAAGTACCATATAGGGGCATGGTTACTTGGATTCACCTGCAATACAGAATTACTTACCCTTAGAACCCAAGTAAGTCTTGGGTCCTTGGTTCAGGTTAGCATTAATAAAGTTATCATAACCTCTTCTAACAGGTAGACTCTTATTCTTTATAACACTTGTGTTATACCAGCAGTCCAATGCAAAATGACCCCTCTTGCCACAGCACCAACATTCAAACTTATTGTATCTAGATCTAGATACATCCTTGTTAGAAGAATTTCTGTTCATTGCTGGTGCTGTTGCAACTTCACCTACTGATTTCTTAAAACCATTGGGTTTATGACCATAGGTAAGCCTGCTTGCCTTAACACCCTTGTTCTTCAGAACATTTGTCTTAATATGATCTTGAATTTCTTCATGATCATATATGTTAGAAGGCAC
Organism: Platanthera zijinensis; assembly: GCA_039513925.1. Lineage (NCBI taxonomy): Eukaryota > Viridiplantae > Streptophyta > Magnoliopsida > Asparagales > Orchidaceae > Platanthera > Platanthera zijinensis. Next base: position 197,777,977 of record CM077079.1, read on the forward strand.
TTTCTCCTTACTAAACTTTATGGGGACTGAAAGGTTTAGTGGCTGAATAGGGGCTTTGCCTTTCCTCTTGAATCTGCCAGCCCTGGAGTTACCTTTAAATCCTAATCCAGCCTTACCCTTCTGAGTGACAAATTCATCTATCAAGGGTAAGACAGATTTTGGCTTAGAGTAACTAGCCACTAAATCCCTTTCAATTCTAAGTCTGGCCTCCAGACTCTTTACTTGATCATTAGTATAATTAATTGTGCCCATCTGAATAATAGTTATATTCTTCAGCTTGGCAATTTCATTTAATTTTTGATCAAGGACTTTTTCTAACTCAGTTGTTGCTACCCTTAGTTCAGCAATTTCCTGAGCCTGTGTTTTAACCAGATTCTTGCTTTTCTTAAGGGCCTGCAACAAGTCCCCATACTTGTCTATCAATTGATAGACATCTCCTTCAGATCCAGATGCATCTTCATCACTTGATGCAGATGTAGCTGATTCTTCACTTGTATTACAAACAGATGTACAGGAAGGACAGTTTACCTCATTAGGACCAGACTGATTCTGGTATATGTCCTCTTCTGATCTTGTCATCAAACCCATGCATTGATGTTCATTGATGGAGTCTAGCAACTGCATAAACTCCTCTTCCTCAGATGCAGCATATAGTCCAATATATGCTTCAGCTTCAGATCCTGATTCTGGAGTTGACTGGTCTGACAGACTTTTATCTTTCTTTGCTACAAAGGATTTCTCCTTCTTGCCTTTCTGATAAGTCTTCTTCTTTTCTGAAGATTCCTTCCTTTTGTCAGGACAATCAGCCACTACATGTCCAGGCCTATTGCAACAATAGCAGACAATCTTTGAAGTAGTGGCTTTGCTGGGCTTTGATCTGCTTTTCTCTTTCCTTGATGACCTTCTCTTCTGATAATAGTCATCAACTTGCTGTGATGTGGAAGGCCTAGACTTCCATTGCTTCTTTTTCAAGAACCTTTGGAATTGCCTTGTGAATGCAGCAAAGTCTGCATCTGAGTCACAGCTTTCTGAACCCTTATTTGAATTTTCAGAACTATCTTCTTCAACTTCTTTAGGAGGAGATGGTGATTTCCTCCTACTCTTTCTAGTGGCTTCAGCATTAAATGCCACAGTCTTTTCTCTATGCTCTCCTCTTGAGTTTCTTTCCTCCTCCTTCCTTACCATAAATTGCATTTCATAGGATAGCAACTTTCCAAACGGGGTTGGAGGAGATATCTCTGCCAATTTAGCCACTTCTCTTATGGCACAGATCTTTGTATCCCAGTCCTTTGATAAGGATCTTAAGAATTTGTCATTCAGTTCATAGGTACTGAAGACTCTTCCATAGGAGATTAGCTCATTCACAATTCTATAGAATTTCTTATAGCACTCAGTTATGCTATCAGATTTTCCTTGTCTAAAGCTTTCATACTCCTGATTTAGCATAGACTTTCTGTCCAGCCTTACTTCTTCAGATCCCTCCATGTAGACAATCAATGTGTCCCACATCTCCTTGGAGGTCTTGCAGTGAATCAGATTTTGAAATGTTGAATCATCTATGGCACTAACAATGATGTTCTGTGCCCTTTTGTCCATGGTTGCCAAGATGATTTCATCCTTGGTCATTTCTGAATAAGTTTTTGGTATTTGGATATTTGCATCAAGAATAGATATCTTCATTGGAATGAAGGGGCCTTCCTGTACTGTGATGTAAATCCTTGGGTCAGATGCCTCCATAAACAATCTGACTCTTTCTTTCCAGATCCCAAAGATTTCCTTCTTGCATATGGGTAATTTCATAGACCCCAGCTCCTTATGATTCTCTCCAGAACCCATCTTCTTGATTCTTGAATCTGCCTTTCAGATCTACCTCAGACTGTTAAGTCCTTTTTGAGGAACCTCCCTCTGATACCACTTGATAGTTTAACTTTCAAGGCAGCCTAAACACCTAGAGGGGGGGGGGGTGAATAGGTTCTGCTTTTCTTATAAAAACTTCTAGGCAGAATTCAATTCAATAGCTAACACAATTGGCACAGCAATCACAGAAAATAAAACATCACAGATTGCACAATGTTTTATAGTGGTTCCCCAAGGTCTGGGTACATCCACTTTCCCCCTTCACCTATCTAGCAGTATGCTAGATTCGGCCAAACTTCCACTTATCTCAGATCAACAGATCCTACAACTCAGAACCCAACTGGTTCCTACAACTCAGGCACAACTGCCGTACCTCAGCCTTGCCCCAAGGCCTACAACTCAGAGAATATCCTTCTCCTACACTCAGGCAAACAGCCCTACCACTCAGAGTTCAACACTCCTACACTCAGCCTTTATAACATAGGCTTACAACTCAGATCTGTGTAAAACAGATCCTACAGAAATATAGAAAAGATTATTAAACTGTCTTGCCAAAGTTGAGAGAGAAAAGGCCAAGACAATTCTTGATCAGCTGATGCAATCAACTGTATCTGAGCCTTCTTCAAAGCTTCTTGAAAATGAACTTAGCTGAGTTGATTCCAAACAGCTTCTTGAGAATCCACTGGTGGTTTCTTTCTTCTTCTTCTAATTCTGGCTTGATCTCTCTCTATCCAGCACTTTGAAAGATTCTTCTGAATTCTGATTAGAACTCTTCTTAGATCTATCCTTAGATAGTCTTCTTAGATCTCCCGGAGAAGATCTTCTTAAGTGACTAGCACTTTCTTGAAATGAATTGGATTGTGATCCTTCTCTTCCTTTTTGATTCAAAGTTATTCAAAAGGACTATCTGTTGTGGTTTTTTTTTCTCCTTCTGAATCTGTCTATTTATAGACATTCTTCATGGTAACTGGCTGATCCGGTTTCTAACCGTTTTCTGACAAGTCTGACAGCTTCAGTTAACCGGTGGTAACCCACAGCTGTCAAGTCTTCAAACAAGTCATGTGCCTTAGTCTGGAACCACAAGTTGTTGAAACAGTCTGTCAGAAAGCGTCGAGACCATCTGTCTATCTGTGTCGACACAATTGACTTTGGTGTCGACACAGTCTTCAGTGATGTCGACTAAGTTGCCTTTGAGTCAACACGGCTTCTTCTGAAAATAACTTGGTCTTGACTCTTCAGTGTGTCGACACAAGTCCTGTGTGTCGACACAGTTGTTGTAGAATCATAACTTAGTAAGTGTCGACTTAGCCTTCAGGTGTCGACACATTCATTTCTTAAATCTGCTTTAATGTGTCGACTTAATCACAATGTGTCGACACATTTTGCTGGTGTCGACAAACTTGAGGTCGACTATTTTCTTCTGTGTCGACACATTCAGCTGATGTCGACAATCTTGAGGTCGACTATTTTCTTCTGTGTCGACACATTCAGCTGATGTCGACAATCTTGAGATCGACTATACTCTTCTGTGTCGACACATTCTCCCAATGTTGAGGTCGACGCTTTTCTTCTGTGTCGACACAAATTCCCAGAGTTGTGTTGACTCTTTTCTTCTGTGTCGACACAAATTCCCAGTGATGTGTCGACTTACTAATTCTGTGTCGACACTTTTCCCAGTGTAGTTGTAGACTAACTGCTATGTGTCGACACTGCTTCCCAGTGTTGTGTCGACTATTTTCTTCTATGTGTCGACACTGCTTCCTCTGTGTCGACACTTGGACTTAGAATTTTTCTGCATACTTTATTAATTCTTCACCTGCACATGTCAACTTAAAACAACATCAAATACACCTTGATGTATATCATTGAGCTAGGTTGAGCTTCTTCAAATCAGGTACACATTTTCCAATGTACCCAACAGTAACCCCACCTCTGAGCCGTGTGGGCCATGTGGTAACCCCACCTCTGAGCCGACGGGTTGTGCTGGACGCCGGGGGGGGGGGGGATTGTTGGGTCCGGCGTTCCTTCACTTGACCCGTGGCGCTCTGCTACTTATATATATAATTAAGTAGCGCCCTCTCCAACAGTCCGGGCTTTTGGTGCAGTTGGGTATGCGCTTGATCCTTCAGGCCCCAATTTCGGAAGCCGTCAAGAGTATATCTACCCACTAGAAGAGATGAGAGGGATAGGAAATTTTGGGAGGCGTGAAGCCTTGCCGATCGACGGGACGCCATTGCCGGATTTTGGAGCTTCGGGTGCTCTGCAACAACACAACCAACTGCTTCAAATTCTTTAGGGGAAGGGTGGAAACGATTTCTCTTGGCCTAGGGAAGCTTTTAAGATTGCTAAATGTGGAAGAGGGGGGTGTATCACCAATGGCCATTAATGGTCATTAAGGTGAAATTTAGGCCATTACAATTCTCCTCCCCTAGTCACTGCCATGGCCGGAAAAACTCTTGGCATTCTTCTAACTGACTAGGGGAGATGATTACAGCAAGAAGAGACGGGCCCTTGGCCTTCCAAGCCATGAATGGCCTTTACTCCCCACTTTCTCTCTCCTCCATTAAAGGGAAAATGGAGCTTTTCTCTCTCCTAGTCATCAAGGCCAAATTTGATGACTAATTCAGCCTAAAGGCACCCCACTAACCCATATTATTAATTGAAATAAGGTTATCCGAAGTGGATTGGGCTTGAGCTTGAGTTAGCCTATTTGAGCTAGTTTGACCTAATACTAATGTGGAGTTAACCTTGGTCAAATTGACCTTTTGGGTTGCCCCCAATGGATTATTGATGACCCATTGGCCTCCCGTAAGGTCTAGGTAGGGTTTAGTAGGGCTGGCTTAGCATCTTGGAGGGCACTATGACCACTTTGGGGTTAGGGTTGACTTAGGTCAAATTGATCTTTTGGGTTGACCCCAATGGGTCCTTGGTGACCCTATGGATCACCTATGAGGTTAGGGGTGTTGTGGTGTTGTCCTAGAGTCAAGTTAAAGCCTTATGGTCAAACCCTAGGTCTGGTGATGAGGATTTGCTATAGGCAGACCAAGGTGATTTCTATGTTTATGCCTTGCTCACTTGGTCTTTTTGAGCTTCCTAGGGTTTTGTTATGACCTAGTCATGAAAAAAACACTCCTAGGGGTCTATTTGTTTGAGGGATGTTACAACATTAGTACGTGATGACTCTGGTTTGTCCTTCATAGGCGTACGTAAGGGCTAGGCCTGGTAATGTGGATACCCACCTAGGAGTGGGGTGGCCCAAGCCACTGTTTCTGTTGGCCACAACGGAGGCTCCTATGAGTGAAGCTAGCTTCCAAAACTAGGGAGCTAAAGGTTTGTGCACATAGAGTCATGTGTGTGTATTACACTTGTATGAACATAACATTAAACCCACATATCATAGCAAATCATGTTATTAACATACTTCAACCCTTACCCCCAACATATAAATTGGTATGAGACTTTTTATACGTTGGGTCTTGCAAAATGACCTCATAGTTTATAAGCTTATGTGGTCATGCTTATAAGCTATGGTTACTTTCTTTGTGGTTATCTATTACTTTTATTTATAATGCACTTTACTTTCTACTCTTTACAACTCTACTACTATAGTATTGCTAGCTCGCATTCCTTTTATAGCATTATGAACGTTACAATAAAACTGCTAGATGAGGTCCACCGTCACCTTCACTTGTTTACTCTCCACCATCATAACTTTCCTATCATTCCTCCCGTACGGTGCCTAGGCTCCACTAGGTGAGGGGTGGGTGAAATAAGGCTTAGTATTTTTTACTAACTATCGGTGGACCAAACATTTCAGGGGCTCCGGATGGGAGACAGAGAGCAGCAACAGGAGATGCAACACCAGCGGAGTGCGGTGCACATGGAGGTCGGCCAGTCTAGCACAGAAGACCCAGTCTCAGGATCTGTCAGTGATTAGTATATTTTGCTTCCGTGAGAGTGTTGTAGTGAGGCCATGATGTACGGGGCATGAGCTCGTTTATCTTTGACATTTATATTTCTATGTTACTATTCTATTTTAGTACCATTATCTCTGTGGAACTTGTTGTGATTCATGCTCATATATATATATATATATGTTGTGATTTTTGTAGACTTGACATTATTGTCTTCACTATTGTACTTCTATTTCTTTGGTGATCATTAATGCCAGCAGTATCGGCGTTTTGTAGTGGCGACTCTCCTGAGAGTCAGTGTCACTGCAAAACAGCATTTCTAGGCGTAAGACCCGGTAGCGTAGCAAAAAAAATGGGGGTCTTACAGTGGATCCAGCCAAAGTGTGTGCCGTGAAAGAATGGTTTCCCTTGAAGTCAGCGGCCGATGTACGAAGTTTCCTTGGACTTGCTGGGTATTATCGCAAGTTCGTGAAAAGATTCTCAAAGATTTCCCTTTCTCCCACTGCTCTGACAAAGAAAGGTGTGCTGTACGAGTGGAAACCCCAGTGTGAAACTGCATTTTAAGAGCAGAAAGATAAACTTACCTCTACACCCATCCTAGCTCTTCCATCGGGGAAGGAAGGATTTCAGTTTACATTGATGCATCATATCAAGGGAGGGGAGCAGTACTGATGTAGCACGGGGTTGTGATTGCTAATGCTTCGAGGAAACTGAAGAAGCATGAAGTCAATTATCCGGTTCATGATTTGGAGTTGGGGACAGTGGTGTTCGCCTTGAAGGTTTGGAGGCACTATCTATATGGCATCCATGACGAGATATTTTTGGATCAAAAGAATTTAAAGTATGTTCATACTCAAAAGGAGTTGAATCTGAGACAATGACGGTGGTTAGAATTTTTGTGTGATTACGAGTTTACCTTGAACTACCACCCAGGAAAAGCAAACTCCATGGCTGATGCGTTGAGCAGAAAAGTACCAGAGTCGAGCCCAGAATCTTGAATGATGAGTATGAAAATGGCTCGTATGCTCGAGGAGATGGAGATCACGTTGGTGTATAAAGATCATCCTGAGGAGTATATTGGGTATCTATAAGCTATGAGCATAGTATGTGACATTCGAGATCGAATTAAGGCAGTGCAAGGGAAAGATGCTGCTCTAGCCCTTGTAATTAAGTCAATTGAAGATGGAACTACTGAAGAGTACACACTAAAGGATGGCCTCGTGCATTTCCGTGGCCGACTCTACATTCCCAAGGGATAGGAAATCCGGGAAGACATATTGAGAGAGGCACATTGTTCGAAGTATTCCGTGCACCCGAGATTTCCAAGATGTATAGCGACATGCGAAAGACCATGTTCTGACCAGGGATGAAGAGTGCGGTCAAGTATTTTGTTACACACTGTGAGGCTTCTCATAAGGTGAAGGTGGAGTGCAAGATCCCCAGAGGATTATTACAGTCATTACCCATTCTTGAGTGGAAGTTCGAGGATATCTCCATGGAATTTGTTCATGGGTTGCCCCACTCGCGCTCTGAGAACGATTCAGTTTGGGTGATTGTAGATCGCTTGATGAAGGTGGCCAGATTTATCCATATGAAGAAGGAGGCACATGTGGATGTTTTAGTTCAGCTCTTTATGGAGCAGTCTGTACGGTACCATGGTGTGCCTAAGATGATAATCTCTGATCGTGATAGCTGCTTTAACTCCAAGGAGTGGAGGGCAGTACACGCATATCTGGGCTCTCTCCTTACCTTCAAAACAACTTTTCATCCTCAGACGGATGGTCAGTATGAGAGGACCAATAGGACAATGAAAGACCTCTTGAGACTGTGTGTATTGGATAAGGGAGAATCATGGGAAAGGCTTTTACCACCGGTAGAATTTTCATACAACAATAGCCATCAAGCTAGCATCAGGGTGGCTCCTCACGAGGCACTTTATGGGAGAAAGTATAGAACTCCATTATCATGGGTGTAGGATGAAGATCCAAAATTTTTGGGGATAGAGTACATTATGACACCGATGCGCTTGTTAAATTGATACGAGACCGCTTGCTTGAGACTCAAAGTCAGCAGACAAAGTACTATAATGTGAACATCAGATGGTAGAATTTCAAGTGGGCTACAAATTGTTCTTGAAGATCAGGCCAATGCATGGAGTGTCGCGAGTGCGTGGTATGAAGAAGCTCAGCTCGAGGTATGTGGGGCCCTATGCTATATTGGAGAGAATATGCCCTTTGGCCTCTCGGCTGGAGCTACCACCGGAGCTAGAAAATTTGCACAATGTCTTCCAAGTGTCGTCACTCCGGAAGGCACTACGACGGCCTGATCAATATGTCCCCACCCCAGATGGAGCGGTAGAAATTGATTGATCTGTTCGACTAGAGACGGTACGGATAGTTGACACCGAGATGAGGAGCTTGCGGAGGAAAAGTGCACCATTGGTAAAGGTCTAATGGTCTAGTTACGGGAAGGAAGAATACACTTGGGAGCCGGTGGACTTGATGCAAAAGCGCTACCTGGAGTTGTTTTCCCAAGATAAGTTTAAAACTTTATTATATTTTTCATGCTTCACTCCCCCACAGCCTAACATGATTTTGGGGACAAAATCTTTTATTTTGTTTATAGGATTTATAACATCCTGTTTCGCGCTAGGTCCCTCGCAGGCATTTTGAGTCAAGAGAATTGACTCAGGCTCTTGAAGCATCGAGTGAATGGAGCAGATTTTACTTTGAATAATTCCAGAACTGAAGGCGTCGAGTGCACTCACGCAATTCGACGAAGTATAACTAGTTCTCTGAATGCTGAGGTGTTGAGTGGACTCAGCAACACTCGACGAAATTATACTTAGAATATTTTCTAAACTCATGGCGTTGAGTGGACTCAACACCACTCAATGCCATTCGACGAATAAGCTGAGTCATTGAGTGGACTCAACACCACTCAATGCCATTCGACGAATAAGCTGAGGCATTGAGTGGACTCAACACCACTCAACGCCATTCGACGAATAAGTTGAGGCATTGAGTGGACTCAACACCACTCAACTCAATTCTACGGATTATGTTGAGGCATTGAGTGGACTCAACGCCACTCGATGAATTAGGACTTAGAATTATTCTGAAAAGTTGGCGTTGAGCGGAGTCAATGCGACATTGAGTGGTCTCAACACCACTCAACAATTTTGGGCTTGAGTTATTCTGAGAACTGTAGGCATTTAGTGCGTTGAGTGCACTCGGCGCCACTCGACGATTCGTTGAGTGAAGGTTCCATACTCAGCGATTTTTGACTTAAAAGATTTGGACTCAATGGGGATTCGGGTGCGTTTAGTGCTATTCGTCGGTAAGTAAACTCAACGCTTTTTTACTTAGTGTTATTCTGAGGCTGTAGGCGTCGAGTGCACTCGACGCCACTCGACGATTCATCGAGTAAAGGAGGTACACTCAACGATTTTTAACTTAGATGTGTTGTAATTATATAAGGCGTCGAGTGATCACGACGAATCTCGACGATTTGTCAAGTGAGTATGCTATACACAACAAATTTGACTTGGCATATTTTCGGCCCACTGTTTCTGATTCCTATACACGGGCTAAATTGGATTTTCGGGACTGGCGTAAAATGACTTAAAATGGATGTGTCTTTTCAAAAGGAGATATTTAATATAATAATAGGCAGTCTAATGTTTGGATGACATGTGGCTAGGCAAACAAACCCTAATTCTCATTAAAAAAGAAGATTTACGGAAAACCCTAGCCACCACTTCGCCATTTTTGCCAAGCCGTTGTTGTGCAACCCCGACAAAAGTGGAAGGAATGACAAGATCACCAGAGTAGGATTTTCTGGAGGAAGTCTTCCCATTCTCTTACCCATAAAGAACAACACCAACAAGGAGAAAGATGCCATCAAGGAGAGTGACGAGATCCATGGCCGGAACCACCGAAAATGAGGTGTGCTTACTACCCTCTCCCTTGGTGCTAGATTTGTAGTTATTTCTAGGAGAGATGTCGACTCAAAAGAGTTTGGCTTGTGAGATGAAAATCTCCTAGGTATAGACCATGTTAGGGTTGGTGCCATAGAGATTTGATGTCTTCAACCTCTCCTCACTTCTTTGTGAAGGTGGTGGACTTGGTTTCATGAAGAGAAATGGTCTAATGAGGGTGAATAAGGGAGGAGGAAGTTCTGTATATAGTTTCGATTAAATGTCTAAAGGAAGAAGATGAACCGATGTCGTTCATCTTGCTTTAAGATGCGTGCAGAAATCTGTTTTCTGTGTGCAGTGAACTTCAAGGCCGTTTTAGGTTATGATACGGCCAGATCTAGGCTTTTGGCTAAACATAAAAGTCGTAGCCTTCGGAAATACCTTTCCAACGGATTGTTACATGTTTTCATACGAGTCCTGTAGATTCGGGAATGTTCTGTCAAAGTTGCTGTAAAGTCAGTCCTAAGTACATGTTGCTCTCGGTTTGTGTAGAACCGAGTTGGTTTTGGGTAGAGAAATCGTAGCAAAATAATGTTGAGGTTTGGTGAACTTAGCCTTACATGATCATGATAAACAAATGGTTTGGTGAAACATGATTGTGCATGATTAAAATCAGGAGAATGGAATAGGTTTTGGAAGAGGATGTGATGCTCAATAACTGAAAGACCCATAACTATGTTGTCATGTTGATGGATTGGTGAAATACCATTGTGCTGTTATGATTATCGTAAGGAAGCATCGATAATTGAAAGAGTAACCCATAACTATGTTGTCATGTTGATGGATTGGTGAAATACTATTGTGCTGTTGTGATTATCATGAGGAAGCATACTTGCTGGTGAATGCTTGATCCTTGAAAAGGAATTGGAAGAGGTTAATTCATGGCCATGAGATGTGATAAATCATGGAAGGTGTAAATTGGTCCACTGCTTAGAGTTGTGTCTCCCTTCGGGTAGCAGTGTGAGATTGGTATGTTGTGTAAGGTGGCTTACCACCTATGTAAACGATGATCCCTTAAGTGGTATGGAAATGTGGAAGGGTTGGGAGTGCGTGTGTGTTTGCCGCATTAGAACAATATGTTGATAAGAGACTCTATGTGGAGCCCTTGCATGCTGTTGAGCATGGGATGTGAATAAATAAAAGGGACACAGAGTGGAGCCCTTATATATGAAATTGCATGCAGTGTGGGTTGACATGTGGTGTCATAATCTTGGGTTAAGGATAGTGTGGCAGGTCTACGGGCTCGCCAGTCATCACACCGATGGGAGTTGACAGATAGACTTACACAGTTGGGCCTTGGTCCTCAGTGTTTACTTCCCGAGGCACCCTCTGTGCTAATGGACGGTTGTCCTTGGTCCTTTGGTGATGTGTTCACAGAGGCACCCTCCGTGCCACGTTGATAGGCCAGTTTGGGTTGTGTTCTTGGTGAACATCTACCCGAGACCACTCTGAGCCATAGTACGCATATGAGCTCCGCTATTGTGTTCTTAGCGTTGAGGAGTATGAAGGCCTAGGCTTGGTAGTGTGGATACCCGTTTAGTAGTGGAAAGCCCGTTCTACTATCACCGTCTGGCCATGGTGGATGACGCCTGAGAGGTTAGCTACCTGCTCGAAAAGTGGGAACTACAAGTCTGTGTTTACATAGCAGTTTCATGTGTGTGAGCATGGGTGAGTCATCATTAGTCATTCATAACATAGCACCGCATAAGATCCTTATCATATAAGGTTGTTTGGGCACTCTTATATGATGAGTTACTTTACTATTAAGCCGATCCTTAACTTGTATGTCTGTATGGACATTCATATATGTTGAGTTACTTTCCTGTTGTAGGACTTCACTTGTATACTGTTGTTGATGGTAGAACTGCTAGTGTAGATCGATATACACAATTATTGTAGTTACTTTGATATACTCCGATATTGATTAGTCTTATACCACCTGCTTGTACTACTATTTATATATATTGTACCCTCTTCTTTTCTCCGCCCGGTGCCTAAGAGTCGTCGGGGAGTGGATGTGATATCCACTTAGTCTTTATGACTAACGATTTCTACGTCTTCCTTTTTATGAGGAAACCCCACAGATAGAGCAGCAGGAGGTTATGCAGGAGGGTAGCCAGGTCAGGATGACCGGGCCTGAAGTGATAATACCGTCGCTGCCGTCAGTGACTGATGTGAGTTTTTGAGAGACTCATTTTGTAGCCTTTTTGGCATGATGTACTCTGATATTATAGAAGCCTTGGTTGCTTCTTTTTATTTGATGTTTTTGGATTATGTACTTATGTGGATTTTGACTTCTCTTTTTATCCTTATGTTCGGTTGGCAATGATGATATTGGATTTAGCCGGCAGGATAGGCGTCTTGTGGTACAGGTTGACCCGTGTGTTGGCACTACCGCAAGGAGGCTGTTTTGGGCATAAGACTCCCCTCGGCTGTGTCTTGTGTTCCGGGAGGGGGGGGGTCTTACAAATGGTATCAGCTTGCAATGATCCTCAACTAAAGAAGTCATTGAACAATGGTGCCACCCCCATTCGATTGGTCAGTTTGTAGACAAATTGACATAGCCGAAGCAGTGGTGTGCCCATATGTAATTCAAACTAAGTATGTCCACTCATGACACTATGATTAGCCAACCTGACCTTAGGTATGTACCTTTTGTGTAGATCCAGGTTAATGTAGAGCCAATAGGGGGCACCCCCTCCCCTTCCGTACCAATTAAGTTTTAATAGTCGGAGCTAGGACAGACGCTCATGACTATTTTGGACACATTTAGGGCTCAACAGGCTCCGGTGCAACAGCAAGCCCCGAGCTCTAATTGGTTAAGCATGTTTTAGGCTCTCTCTCCACTTACCTATAATGGGAAAGCGTCGACTGTGCGTACGGAGGAATGGCTCGACTCAGTGTAAGAACTAATGGCAGGAATTGGATGTCTAGCCAACATGGTTGTGACATTAGCCAAGACAGTATTGGAATCTCTCGCCTAGAGGTGGTTGAAGTCCTTCATGGACTCCACCTTTCAAGGCCGGGGTACACGTAAATTAGTTGGAGTGAGTTCATGGAAGCCTTCCTAGAACACTTCATCCCTTCTACCGCTCGAGATGAACTTGAAGAATGATTCCAATAGCTGAAATAGGGATCCAAAATAGTTACAGAATATCAGCGAGAGTTTCAGCATCTCGCTAGGTTTGCTGACGCATATGAGTTGAATGATAGGGGGTATGCTAAGCGATTCTACAAAGGCTTGCATGATCCCCATAGGCAAGCCCTTTTGTTAATAGCAGACTTGAGTCTGCCTGAAATCATCGACATGGCAAAAAGGCTGGAGGCAGATCATTTGGGGAGTAATAAGAGACACACTGAGGGTGTGATAAAGGCTGGTCCTTGCCATAGGAGGAGGCAGGATAAGAGAGGAAGAGGAAATAACAGAGGCGGGGGTCACTTACGTCAGAATTATAGGATACAGCGTACGGCCCCATAACCATCACTACCTCCACCACCACAGATGCATCTGTAACCCAGGGAGCAATATGAGCAAGTCTGCTTCCAGTGCAACCAGCCAGGCCACATCCGTCGCTTTTGCCCACAGCTAGGTGGAAATTCGCTCCCTGCCCTTCCTATAAAAGCTCCACGAGGACGAGGACATATGCGTGGTCGAGGACGAGGACCACGAGGAAGGAATCCCAGACCTGCCACGAATCTGGTGTTCACGCTAGACATGGTGCAGGAGCGGAATCCTCAGGATGTGATTGCGGTATGATGTGATTTAATTACTATGTTATAAGCATTTATCTTTAAATAGTCTAAGATATGCTAAGTGTTTAGCTTTAGTCTATATGATTGGTACCTAGACACCGTAATGGTTGGTGGGAAACCAGCTTACACTCTATTTGATACCTGTGCCACAGACTCGTTTGTGTCGATAGATTTTGTTAAAGACCTAGAAGGAGTGCAATACTTCACTGATATTGCTCGGAGAGTACGCCTCCCGGATGGCTCTGAGATGACTGCATCGACAAAGTGTGAATTGGTGGTACTTATTGGAGGAAAGATCTTTGAAACCCCTGCAATAGTGTTGAGAATGTCAGAATTCGACCTCATTATGGGCATGACATGGTTAGATTGGCACCATTCCAGGATTGATTGTGCGGAGAAACAAATTTCCTTGAGGTCTGGAGACTCTGAGGTCATCTTTCAAGGTATTAGACTTGCACCTCGTATGTTATCTTCAATTCAGAGCTTAAAAGCCCATATGAGAGGGGATGAAGTATATATGATATGTTTTGAACTAAAAGAGATAGTAGTTGAATTGAAAGATGTGCGAATAGTGCTGGATTTCTCGGAGGTATTTCCTAAGAAATTGCCAGGGTTACCTCCGCATAGAGTGGTGGAATTTCAAATTAAGTTAGTACCGGGTGCCAAGCCCATCTTTAGTACCCCTTGCCGAATGACCCTAAAGGAACTCGCGGAGTTTAGAGTTCAGCTGCAAGAGTTAGTGGAATCAGTGTTTGTTCGTCCAAGTTCATCACCTTGGGGAGCCCCATTCCTGTTTGTCAATAAAAAGGATGGAACGATATGGTTTTGTATAGATTACCGGGAACTCAATCGTTTAACGGTGCGGAACACCTATCCCTTACCCTGGATCGATGAGTTATTCGATCAACTATTGGAGTGCATTGGTTCTCCAAACTAGATCTACGCTCGAGGAATTACCAGTTGAGGATACGAGAGGAGGACATTCAGAAAACGGATTTTACCTCAAGGTTCAGTTTGTACGAGTTCACCTTGATGTCGTTTAGGCTCACAAATTTCCCTTCAGCATTCATGAGTTTGATGAATAAGGTGTTTGAGCCATATCTAGATGTCTTTGTCATTGTCTTCATCGATGAAATTTTGGTCTATTCAAAGACAGAGGAAGAGCATGTTGAACACTTGACCTTGGTACTGAAGAAGTTAAAGGAGCATACCTTGTTTGCCAAGTTTAGCAAGTGCGAATTTTGTCTCTAAGAGGTTGCCTTCTTGGTCCATGTGATTAGTGGAGTTGGACTAGCTGTGGATCTGGCAAAAGTGCATGCCGTGAAAGAATGGTCTCCCTTGAAGTCAACGGCCGATGTACGGAGTTTCCTTGGACTTTCTTTGTATTATCGCAAGTTCGTGAAAGGATTCTCGAAGATAGCCCTTCCTCTCACTGCTCTGACAAAGAAAGGTGTGCCGTACGAGTGGACACCCCAGTGTGAAGCTGCATTCCAAGAGCTGAAAGATTGACTTACCAACACACCCATCCTAGCCCTTCCATCAGGTAAGGAAGGATTTCAAGTTTACACTGATGCGTCATATCAAGGGATGGGAGCAGTACTGATGCAGCACATGCATGTGATTGCTTATGCTTCGAGGAAACTGAAGAAGCATGAAGCCAATTATCCGGTTCATGATTTGGAGTTGGGGGAAGTGGTGTTCGCCTTGAAGGTTTGGAGGCACTATCTATATAACGTCCACTACGAGATATTTTCGGATCATAAGAATTTAAAGTATGTTTGTACTCAAAAGGAGTTGAATCTGAGACAGCGGCGGTGGTTAGAATTTTTCTGTGATTATGAGTTTACCTTGAACTACCACCCTAGAAAAGCAAACTCTATGGCTGATGCATTGAGCAAAAAAGTACCAGAGTCGAGCCTAGAATCTCGAATGATGAGTTTAAAATTGGATTGTATACTCGAGGAGATGGGGGTCACGTTGGTGTATAAAGATCATCCTGAGGAGTATATTGAGTATCTATCTACTATAAGCATAATATTTGACATTTGAGATCTAATTCGGGTAGAGCAAGGGAAGGATGTTGCTCTGGCACTTGTAATTAAGTAAATTGATGATCGAATTACTAAAGAGTACACACTAATGGGCGGCCTCGTGCATTTCCGTGGCTGACTCTACATTCCCAAGGGTAGTGAAATTAAGGAAGATATATTGAGATTGGCACATTGTTCGAAGTATTTGGTGCACCCCAGGATTTCCAAGATGTATAGTGACATACGAAAGACCATATTCTGGCCAGGGATGAAGAGTGCGGTCAAGTATTTTGTTACACAATGTGAGGCTTGTCATAAGGTGAAGGTGGAGTGCAAGAGCCCAGATGGATTATTTGTAACATCCCATTTCCGGCTAGACCCCTAGGAGTCGGTTGGTCGTGACAGAACCCTGTGAAGCCCAAAAATTGAAATAAATCGATCGAGGTTTCGGGTCATGGGTTGGTCACGCCCGTGACCGACCCGTCACGCCCGTGACTTTGGGCGTGACTACTTCGACGATCGTCGATCTCCGCGAGACGATCGTCGAACTTGCTGCCCGGGCATGTCACGCCCGTGACCAAGGTGTCACGCCCGTGACCTAGGGCGTGACTCCTTCGACGATCATCGATCTCTGTGAGATGATCGTCGAACTTGCAGCCCGGGCATGTCACGCCCGTGACCAAGATATCACGCCCGTGACCTAGGGCGTGACTCCTTTGACGATCGTCGATCTCCATAAGGAGATCGTCAAAATTGAAACTCGGGCCTGTCTTGCCCGTGACCTAGGTGTCACGCCCGTGACCTAGGGCGTGACCACCCTTCGACGACCGTCGATCTCAGTTCGACGATCGTCGACCCAGAATTAACCACCGGGCCTGTCACGCCCGTGACCCAGGTGTCACGCCCGTGACCACCCTTCGACGATCGTCGATCTCAGTTCGACGATCGTCGAACCCAGAATTGGCAATCCGGGCTTGTCATGCCCGTGACCTATGTGTCACGCCCGTGACATTGGCCGAAATGACGGTTCAGGCCCGAAATTATTCTAACACGCGTGGTAATAAATGCTGGTGTAGGAAGTTACACCAGGAGTAATTACAGGCCGTTTTTCCTTCTGTAATTATATAATAAAGGAGGAAGATGTGGTCTGATAGGAAACCGCCAACTGGACACACCTGTTCATCTTCCACCGTTTCTTATCCCTTCACTGTAACCGAAATGTTATTAGGAGGAGCCTTCATGACCATTAAGGCTTTACCCTTTCACCTCCCCACATGCTGACTTATAAAAGCCCACTTAGAGCAAGAGGAGAAGGTTACACGCTCAATCAAACGATCAGATCCTTGTTCTTGCTGTAGGAGAAGTTCAGCAACGCCACCACCGTGCCATGGCACCCCGTCGTTCATCTCGCCTCCAAACCGCGAACAAGGTCCTCCTCTGCTTCTTCTCTTTCATGGGTAGATCGTAGGATTCTTAGAAAGGAAGTTCGCGCTCAACGGAGCCGGACCCATCTCTCGTTTTCATGGAAAACCATGAAAAGTGTATTCTTGAGTTCGCCGGAAACCGCCACCTCCGGCGGCCAAACCACCGCTGACCGATAGCCATCGCCTCAACGGAGGCGATGGTGGTGGTGGCTGGCCAGGGAAGTGACCGGATGACCGGTGACGGAGCGCGAAAGAGCTACAGGAAATATGATTTTCTGTGTCTGGTTTTTGGGTCCTGTAGAAGATGAACAGTAAAAACTGTTTTTAATATATAAATTATGTAAATAATTTTGTAAGGAAATTATACTTGGATGGACACATTTTAATGCTGCAAAACGAGGCACTTAGAGGCCATTTTAGGAAAAGTGACCAGACATAAAAGTCGAAGCCCTTCGAGTCTAGATAAATCTAAAATTGGTTTCAACTCGTTTGGATAAGCGGTTCGGCCGCAGCACGCGTTTTAGTGGGGGCTGTACCTAGAGTTGGGCAGAAATTAAAACGGATGCCCACTCTTCGTCCCTTGTCCAAATGACCTGAAATTGGGCAGGGGATTAGCCTTAACAATACCTAAAGGCAGACCAAAAAATGGGAATTTTTGGAGATACTTTGCCTAAAGTTTTTGTTTCAATTTAATAAACTTAGAGGAATTTATTTAAGTAGTCAAATGACCTCCAAAACCCTCCCAAATTTTGGTGAGTGGTCCATGGCTATAAAACCTAGGTCTGTATAAAATTCCAACTGATTTGGAGGAGTTTTGGGTAGGAAATCTTCTACCCTTAACTAGGCATTAGTGAGACACCTTTTAGTAAAAAGTGCACTAAGAGTTTGGAAAGGTCAAATCACCTCAACAGAGGCTGATTTTCTGATCTCTGACTTAGAATGGTGTTATAACCTGCTTGGAGAAAAACGGTGAGGTTTAGGGTTGGTTTAACCTAGGATTCAAGCTCAAACACTAAATGAAGGGTTTTGAGGGTTGTGAAGGACATGGGGGCAATTGCTTTTGTTTTGCCTTGAAACTCTGTAGAGTTGACAAAAGCTTGATAAGAATGGTCCGGATGTAATCTTGGGGAATTTGGAGACAAGTAGATACCTTAAAACCCTAACCTTAGTTTTAGGGTAAAATATCAAATAGGTAAAATCAATTACTGAACCATACTTAAAAACTGTGAAATTCGGGTAGAGTGAGTTTTGGATCAGGTAGAACTTATAGCAATTTTTCTGGAATTTTATGTTGATTATTGCTAGCACTTCATTTGTAAAGCTTGCTATGGCCTTAGATGATGATTTAATTATTTAGGAATCTCTGTTCATTGAAATCTCATGAAATTTTTGAAATATAGATTTTAGAACAGAATGATTACCCCTGAATTTTTATATAATTTTTAGTTGAGTACATCTAGTACTTCCTTCATAAAAGTTAAAAAGGGGTTCTATGTTTGAAAAATTATTTAGGGATGATTTTATCACTGAAAAATTATGAAACTGGGCCAGTGCTAATTCTAGGCCTTTACCTGCATGTCATAAATTATTTGTAATTTTTGGAAGAATATTTTCTGTACTTGATTCATAAATAACAATAGTTAGAGATTATTTCTAAAATAGTTTTAATGCCCTTTTGATGATAGAAAAATTATGATACTTTGGATTTAACCTACTAAGATAACCTACTATTTGTCATAAAGTTTCTGGACATCTTGCATGAGAACTTAGGGTAGTTCTTGTTCAAACCGGTAGCCCTTGGGATTTTCGAGGAATTTAATTAAATGCCAAATAAATTAGGAAAATTTCCATTTTTTGGATTTAGGTCATTTATATCATGGTAAGTCTCCAGTAAATAATTTAGGGCATTTGGATGAGTATTGGATCATTGCATAACTGGTTCGACATGTAGTCTAGGTCGATCTGCATATAGCAATTTGTGAAATGCAATAGGACATGATCCGAGGAAGGCATTGGAGTTAATCATATTGTCTGGGTGGGCAATGGTGGAGGAAATCACAATAGGAAGGTATAAAGAGTAGTGAGAAGTGGTGATAGCTAGAGTTAAGAGGTGCTCGGGTTTCGGCGAAAGATCGCTTTTCCCGAAGAGAGGAAGGTTAAAAATCACCCTAGGATAGTCTATCGTAATATGAGAAGGGAATCGGGTTAAAGGAGATAAACCAATAACAATAAGTGCCGTGCGAAAGGGAACTTCAGGCCGTAATGCCGCCGTCTTGGTTCCTAGTGCCCCTTGAGAGCCCTTCACGGGGAATACCGGGGGCAGTCCTGGGCTAACGTAAACTGTAATAACAAACCGACAAGAGTAACTTAGTAACTAGGGCTGCACTTTTCACAAACACTATTGGCACAGGAAGCTTGATGAGAGCTTCGGCTCGGTTGGTTGGAGACGGACGTTTTGGTCCGGGGAGCTTCGGCTCGGTTGGTTTGGAGACGGACGTTTTGGTCCGGGGAGCTTCGGCTCGGTTGGTTCGGAGACAGACGTTTTGGTCCGGGGGGCTTCAGCTCGGTTTTTGTGTGTTTACGATTAAACTTGCATGTGCATAAAATAGGAAAAGTTAAGGTGGTGGGTTTTTCGATATCGGGGAGTTCGATTGCACCGACACCGATATCGTTGACTCGGCGGGGTGATTAGCACTTTGCCAACAGAAGTCCGGTGCGCCAGCCGGCAAGAGTACGCAGGCGTCCGCTTAGTGCACCAAGCGTTGAGGCATATGATAGGTCAGACCAGTGGTGCTTTTACTGGTTTTGAGGTGGGCGAGGCCCAACCCACCGCTTCCGTCCGCCACTACGGAGGTATCCTGGGAGGTAACGGCTCCGAAAGGGGGAACTAAAGGTCTGTGTGCACAGAGTCGGGTGTGTGAGTTGCACTTGCATGTTTCATCATACCCACTTGCATGTCATAGCATAATCGATTCATTTAACCCTGACACCTAAAGTATAAGTGGTATGGGACGCTTATACATTAGGACCTGCAAAACGACCCCTTGGTCTATAAGCTTGTGTGGGCAAGTTTATAAATCAATGGTTAATTTCAGTATATAAACATATGCTGTTGTTTGATAACCGACACCCCAACGTATAGGTGGTATGGGACACTCTATACGATGGGAGCCTTGCAGAAGACCCCTTGGCTTATGCGCTTTCGCACATAAGTTAAGGTTACCTTTCTTACTTTCTATTTCTGTCATATTATTATAGATTTGCTAGACTAGTTCCGCTGCCATCTGTTTCTTGATTAATCTCTACCTTCATGTCCTTCCCTTTCTTCCTCTCCGCTCGGTACCTAGGAGCCATAGGGGAAGGGGTAGGGGATGATAGGGCTTAGTCTTTATGACTAATGGTTTTCGAACCACATCATTTAGGGGATCGTGGAGACCAGCATGGAGGAGCAGCCCCAGAGATCGGTGCGCCTGGAGATGGGGCAGTCTAGCTCCGGAGTTCATACAGCCGGGACCGTGAGTCTCGACCCTGAGTAGTTCCTGTTTTTGCTTCCGCATGAGAGACTTGTAGTGAGGACATTTTATACCGGGCATAAGCCCGCATTTATAGTACTCTGATGTTTTCTGTGGACACTCCCTTCGTGGAGATTTATTTCTATATATGTGATTTATTATTGTGGACTGCATTGCTCTTACTTCTATTATTGTGCTACCTTTCTGTGATCGAATTGGCCGGCAGAATCGGCGCCTTGTGGTGATGACCCTTCAGGACGTGAAGGTGTCACCGCAAAGCGGCGATTTTGGGCCTAAGACACCGGTGGTTGAAAAAAAAAGGGGGTCTTACAAGTGGTATCAGAGGAAAACATCGATCTGAAAAGGTAGCAGTCCACTAACCCTGGGTCACCCCCACTCGAGTTTAGTTTGGGGACAAACTAAGCAGCGGAAGCAGTGGTGTGCCCATATGGGGATCACATATAAATTGTCCACCTTTATGTAATATTTGCACATTTCCTCAGCATGTGTTTTTGTTACGCAGCCTCCAGCACAGCCTACACCACAAGGCGGAGTTCAGCAGGCTCAGGGTGTTGCACCACCTCCACCGGTCCCCACTCCTTTCCTTCAGTCAGACATGGGACAGACTCTGTCTGCCATCCTAGAGGCTTTCAGGGCCCAGCAGGTTCCGGCCCCGCAACCAAATCCGGGGGCCAACTGGCTAAGCATCTTCCGAGGACTGTCTCCCCCGTCCTACTTGGGGACAGAGTCGGCAGTTCGGACGGAAGAGTGGCTCGATATCATGTACGAGATGCTGACCGGGATACGGTGTCCTTGGGAGGAGAGGGTGGCTCTGGTTGTCTCTTGCCTGGAGTCCCATGCAAAGAGGTGGTGGAAGACGCTGTTGGACACGACATTT
Organism: Platanthera zijinensis; assembly: GCA_039513925.1. Classification (NCBI taxonomy): domain Eukaryota; kingdom Viridiplantae; phylum Streptophyta; class Magnoliopsida; order Asparagales; family Orchidaceae; genus Platanthera; species Platanthera zijinensis. The sequence goes on from CM077079.1 coordinate 197,799,344, forward strand.
GCCGATAGGGAGGTTGCGGAGGTTACCTGGGAGGAGTTCAGGGCCGCACTGCTGGAGCATTTCGTTCCGCAGTCGGCCAGGGATGATTTGGAGGAGCGGTTCTTACAGCTGAAGCAGGGCACCCGGACCGTGGTGGAGTACCATCGAGAGTTTGACCATCTGGCCCGATACGTAGATTCCTACCAGCTGGACGAAGCAGGGTATATCAGGAGGTTCTATAAGGGCCTGTGGGAGGACTTGAGGGAGGCTCTGTTGTTTGTATCTGACGGGCCCATCTCCCGGATTTTGGAGATGGCAAAAAGGATTGAGGCAGATTGGCACGCCACCCGGGGCCGGAAACGGCCAGCAGAGGATCAGGGACGGAGAGGTAGAAATGACCAGCGGCGAGGTGCTGTACCAGAGGGGAGGAGGACAGAGGACCAGCCTCGTCAGGAGGTGAGGCAGGAGTCGAGGGAACAGGTGATATTGGCCCCTCCACCTCTTCAGATGCAGGAGATGCCGAGACCCGGGGGAATGGCGTATCCCCTACCAGAGTGCTTCCTTTGTCATCAAATTGGGCACATTTGGAGGAACTGCCCCATGAGGGGGGCACCACCTCCAGCACCACAGGGCGGCCCACCATCTCAGCATTACGGAGGCCGAGGATGCGGCCGCGGTCGTGGATACCAGGAGGGAGATCGTAGACAGGGAAGAGAGCAGGTATATGCTTTGGACCTTGCGCAACCTCGGAATCCGGAGCAGGTCATCGCAGGTACGCCGCAATGCTTCTTTATTTTCATAGAATTTCCCTTTCAATGGTCAAACTTTGAATCGCACTAGATAGATTAGCAAGGAAAGTAAAACTCACTATAGAACCCTAAGATATCTAATCACCCCAGGTATAGTCTTCATCAGCGGCAAGCCGGCCCGCACGCTGTTCGATACTGGAGCTACTCACTCCTTTGTGTCGGAGACGTTCGTAGAAGGACTGGAAGGCATGGAGCGGTTCACAGGCTCGAGGATGAGGGTGCGACTACCGGATGGATCTGAGCTCCTTACCACGGATCACTGCAATATGGAGGCAGAAATTGGTGGAAAGGCATTCGAGGCTCCAGCGATGATTTTGAAGCTGACAGACTACGACTTGATCCTGGGCATGGTATGGCTGCACTGGAACCATGCCCAGATTGACTACCAGGCGAAGAGGATCACCGTGAGACACGGGGACTCTTTCATTACCATCGAAGGTATAAGACCTGTCTCTCATATACTCTTATCTTCGGTACAGGATGTTAAGGCCCATCTGCAGGGAGAGGAGGTCTATCAGATTCTATTTGAGATAACGGAAGTTAAGGAGTCGGTGACAGACATCCCGGTGGTGCGAGATTTCGCTGACATCTTTCCAGAGAAACTGCCAGGACTACCTCCACACCGAGAGCAGGACTTTCAGATACAGCTTGTGCCGGGGGCCAAGCCGGAATCTAAGGCCCCTTATCGGATGGCCCCAAAGGAGTTGGCAGAGTTTCGGACTCAGTTGCAGGAATTGGTTGAGGCAGGATTTGTTAGACCGAGTTCCTCGCCATGGGGAGCACCGGTCCTATTCGTGAAGAAGAAGGATGGGACACTCCGCCTGTGCATCGATTATCGAGCACTAAACAGGCTGACCGTCTGGAATACCTATCCGCTCCCACGGATAGACGAATTGTTTGACCAGCTGGAGGGAGCCCATTATTTCTCGAAGCTGGACTTGCGGTCAGGATACTACCAGCTACGGATCCAGGAGGAGGATATCCCGAAGACGGCCTTTAGTAGCAGATATGGCTTGTATGAGTTCACCGTGATGCCCTTTGGGCTCACGAATGCTCCGTCGGCGTTCATGAGTCTCATGAACCGGGTTTTCGAGGCCTACTTGGATGTGTTCGTCATAGTATTCATAGACGACATCCTGATCTACTCTAGGACGGAGGAGGAGCACACTCGGCATCTGGCACTCACTCTGGAGAGGTTGCGGGAGCATCGCCTTTATGCAAAATTCAGCAAGTGTCAGTTTTGTTTGAAGGAGGTGGCCTTCCTGGGCCATATTATCAGCGGAGCTGGGTTGGCAGTGGATCCGGCAAAGATTCGGGCAGTTCGAGATTGGCCGCAGTTGAAGACAGCCACCGATGTACGAAGTTTCTTGGGACTTGCCGGTTACTACCGGAAGTTCGTGGAGGGATTCTCTCAGATTTCCCTCCCCCTCACATCTTTGATGAAGAAGGAGGCACCTTTCGTTTGGACCCCGCAGTGCCAGGCGGCTTTCTAGGAGCTGAAGGACCGACTCATCTCAGCCCCAATTCTGGCCCTTCTATCGGGAAAGGAAGGATTCCAGGTGTACACCGACGCATCATACCAGGGGATGGGAGCAGTGCTGATGCAGAACGGACACGTCATAGCATACGCCTCCCGCCAGCTGAATACCCATGAGAAGAACTACCCAGTGCACGACCTTGAGATGGGAGCGGTCGTTTTTGCTCTGAAGGTCTGGCGTCATTATCTTTATGGAGTCCACTGCAACATCTACTCTGACCACAAGAACCTGAAATACGTGGACACTCAGAAGGAGCTAAATATCAGGTAGAGGCGCTGGGTGGAGTTCTTAGCAGACTATCAGTATGAGATGCACTACCATCCAGGGAAGGCAAATGTGGTGGCCGACGCATTGAGTTGGAGAGCTGCCACTTCCGAAGCTGGGCCCCAAGTTATGTCCATGGAGCTAGTCCGGTCATTCAGAGATATGCAGATATCCCTAGTGTCCGAGGATGATCCAGAGCTGTATAGGGAGTATCTGACATCGATGGTGGCCATAGACGATATTCGGGATCGCATTCGGGACGGACAGAGGACAGATGCGTGGGCAGAGCCGATGTTCCGAGCCTTGGAGGAGGGTTCGACAGGAGATTATTCCCTGAGAGATGGATTGCTACATTTCAGAGGCAGAGTATATATACCCGCAGGTGGCCAGATCCGAGAGGATATTATGATGGAGGCGCATTGCAGCCGGTACTCTGTGCACCCGGGGATCACAAAGATGACCGCTGATCTGAAGAAGACGATGTTTTGGCCGGGCATGAAGAAGGACATTACGTACTTCGTGACCCATTGCGAGGCGTGTCAGTTGGTGAAGGCGGAGTGCAGGAACCTCGCAGGATTGCTGCAGCCACTCCCGGTGCCGGAGTGGAAGTTCGACGATATAGCTATGAATTTTATACATGGTCTTCCCCGGTCTCGGACGGGGAACGACTCGATCTGGGTGATTGTTGATCGGTTGACAAAGGTGGCCCGCTTTATACCGATCAGGAAGGATGACTCGGTGGGAGTGCTGGTACGGAAGTTCGTGGAGCAGTATATCCGATATCATGGCGTGCCCCGGACGATAGTGTCGGACCGCGATGGACGGTTTACATCCAGGGAGTGGCGGTCAGTGCAGGCATATTTGGGCACCCGGTTGACTTTTAGCACGGCCTTCCACCCTCAGACGGACGGGCAGACAGAGCGCACCAACCGGACCTTGGAGGATTTACTACGACTGTGTATACTGGACCGAGGGGAGCCGTGGGAGAGGATGTTACCGTTGGTCGAGTTCTCCTATAACAATAGCTACCAGTCCAGCATCAGGATGGCGCCTTATAAAGCCTTGTATGGAAGAAAATGTAGGACCCCGCTTTCTTGGGTTCAAGACGAGGATCCGAAGGTGTTGGGATCGGATTTTGTTGAAGACACCGAGGCTCAAGTGAGACTGATCAGAGATAGGATGTTGGAGGCGCAGAGCAGACAGGCTAAATACTATGACGCCCGACATCGTCAGGTGGAGTTTCGGGTAGGAGATCGAGTGTTCTTGAAGATCCGGCCCATGCACGGAGTTTCACGGGTGCGCGGTCGGAGGAAGAAGCTCAGCCCTAGGTATATGGGCCCTTACCGGATCCTGGAGTGGATCGGACCCCTAGCCTACAGGCTAGAGTTGCCGCCAGAGCTGGCAGCTCTACACGACGTCTTCCACATTTCTTCGCTGAGAAGGGCTCTACTACGCCCGGAGCAGCGGATTTTGACCACCGAAGGGCCGGTAGCTTCAGACCGATCTGTTCACTTGGAGCCGGTCCGGATCAACGACAAAGGAGTACGGATCTTGCGCCGCAAGAAGATCCCCTTAGTCAAGGTTCTGTGGAGAAATCACGGTCAGGAGGAGCACACCTGGGAACCGCAGGACCTGATGAGGCAAAGATACCCGGAGTTGTTCAGTCAGGTACATCTCACCACCTCTCGATATACTATAGATTGCCTTCTTGTTTTGGACAGTTAAGACTAGATAAGGAAAATTCAGGACCTAGGCATGCGCACTCAATCAGAAAGGTAGGGGCAAATCTTTTGTTTATTGGGGAGATTGTCTTCGTTTATCAAATGAATAGTCGCCTAAACCCGATAGAAAGATCGTATGGGATGTTACAAGTTTAATTTATTCCGATAGAAATCCCCGTAGGCTCAACCTCAATTTCGGGGACGAAATTTTTGTTTTGTTTATTGGGATTTGTAACATCCCATTTTCGGCTAGACCCCTAGGAGTCGGTTGGTCGTGAGAGAACCCTGTGAAGCCCAAAAATTGAAATAAATCGATCGAGGTTTCGGGTCATGGGTTGGTCACGCCCGTGACCGACCCGTCACGCCCGTGACTTTGGGCGTGACTACTTCGATGATCGTCAATCTCTGCGAGACGATCGTCGAACTTGCTGCCCGGGCATGTCACGCCCATGACCAAGGTGTCACGCCCGTGACCTAGGGCGTGACTCCTTCGACAATCGTCGATCTCCGTGAGACGATCGTCGAACTTACATCCCGGGCATGTCACGCCCGTGACCAAGGTATCACGCCCGTGACCTAGGGCGTGACTCCTTCGACGATCATCGATCTCCGTAAGGAGATCGTCGAAATTGAAACTCGGGCCTGTCATGCCCGTGACCTAGGGCGGGACCACCCTTCGACGACCGTCGATCTCAGTTCGACGATCGTCGACCCAGAATTAACCACCGGGCCTGTCACGCCCGTGACCCAGGTGTCACGCCCGTGACCACCCTTCGATGATCGTCGATCTCAGTTCGACGATCGTCGAACCCAGAATTGGCTATCTGTGCTTGTCACGCCCGTGACCTATGTGTCACGCCCGTGACATTGGCCGAAACGACGGTTCAAGCCCGAAATTATTCTAACACGCGTGGTAATAAATGCTGGTGTGGGAAGTTACACCAGGAGTAATTACAGGCCGTTTTTCCTTCTGTAATTATATAATAAAGGAGGAAGATGTGGTCCGATAGGAAACTGCCAACTGGACACACCTGTTCATCTTCCACCGTTTCTTATCCCTTCACTGTAACCGAAATGTTATTAGGAGGAGCCTTCATGACCATTAAGGCTTTACCCTTTCACCTCCCCACATGCTGACTTATAAAAGCCCACTTGGAGCAAGAGGAGAAGGTTACACGCTCAATCAAACGATCAGATCCTTGTTCTTGTTGTAGGAGAAGTTCAGCAACGCCACCACCGCGCCATGGCACCCCGTCGTTCATCTCGCCTCCAAACCGCGAACAAGGTCCTCCTCTGCTTCTTCTCTTTCATGGGTAGATCTTAGGATTCTTAGAAAGGAAGTTCGCGCTCAATGGAGCCGGACCCATCTCTCGTTTTCATGGAAAACCATGAAAAGTGTATTCTTGAGTTCGCCGGAAACCGCCACCTCCGGCGGCCAAACCACCGCCGACTGATAGCCATCGCCTCAACGGAGGCGGTGGTGGTGGTGGCTGGCCAGGGAAGTGACCGGACGACCGGTGACGGAGCGCGAAAGAGCTACAGGAAATATGATTTTCTGTGTCTGGTTTTCGGGTCCTGTAGAAGATGAACAGTAAAAACTGTTTTTAATATATAAATTATGTAAATAATTTTGTAAGGAAATTATACTCGGTTGGTTGGAGACGGACGTTTTGGTCTGGGGAGCTTCGGCTCGGTTGGTTCGGAGACGGACGTTTTGGTCCGGGGGGCTTCGGCTCGGTTTTTGTGTGTTTACGATTAAACTTGCATGTGCATAAAATAGGAAAAGTTAAGATGGTGGGTTTTTTGATATCGGGGAGTTCGATTGCACCGACACCGATATCGTTGACTCGGCGGGGTGATTAGCACTTCGCCAACAGAAGTCCGGTGCGCCAGCCGGCAAGAGTACGCAGGCGTCCGCTTAGTGCACCAAGCGTTGAGGCGTACGATAGGTCAGACCAATGGTGCTTTTACTGGTTTTGAGGTGGGCGAGGCCCAACCCACCGCTTCCGTCCGCCACTACGGAGGTATCCTGGGAGGTAACGGCTCCGAAAGGGGGAACTAAAGGTCTGTGTGCACAGAGTCGGGTGTGTGAGTTGCACTTGCATGTTTCATCATACCCACTTGCATGTCATAGCATAATCGATTCATTTAACCCTGACACCTAAAGTATAAGTGGTATGAGATGCTTATACATTAGGACCTGCAAAACGACCCCTTGGTCTATAAGCTTGTGTGGGCAAGTTTATAAATCAATGGTTAATTTCAATATATAAACATATGCTGTTGTTTGATAACCGACACCCCAACGTATAGGTGGTATGGGACACTCTATACGATGGGAGCCTTGCAGAAGACCCCTTGGCTTATGCGCTTTCGCACATAAGTTAAGGTTACCTTTCTTACTTTCTATTTCTGTCATATTATTATAGATTTGCTAGACTAGTTCCGCTGCCATTTGTTTCTTGATTAATCTCTACCTTCATGTCCTTCCCTTTCTTCCTCTCCACTCGGTACCTAGGAGCCATGGGGGAAGTGGTAGGGGATGATAGGGCTTAGTCTTTATGACTAATGGTTTTCGAACCACATCATTTAGGGGATCGTGGAGCCCAGCATGGAGGAGCAGCCCCAGAGATCGGTGCGCCTGGAGATGGGGCAGTCTAGCTCCGGAGTTCATACAGCCGGGACCGTGAGTCTCGACCCTGAGTAGTTCTTGTTTTTGCTTCCGCATGAGAGACTTGTAGTGAGGACATTTTGTACCGGGCATAAGCCCGCATTTATAGTACTCTGATGTTTTCTGTGGACACTCCCTTCGTGGAGATTTATTTCTATATATGTGATTTATTATTGTGGACTGCATTGCTCTTACTTCTATTATTGTGCTACCTTTCTGTGATCGAATTGGCCGGCAGAATTGGCGCCTTGTGGTGATGACCCTTCAGGACGTGAAGGTGTCACCGCAAAGCGGCGATTCTGGGTCTAAGACCCCGGTGGTTGAAAAAGAAAAAAGGGGGGGGGGGGGTCTTACATTATTACAGTCATTACAAATCCCTGAGTGGAAGTTCGAGGATATCTCCATAGACTTTGTTCACGGGTTGCATCACTTGCGCTCTTGGAATGATTCAGTTTGGGTGATTGTAGATTGCTTCACGAAGGTGGCCAGATTTATCCCTATGAAGAAGGAGGAACATGTGGATGTTTTAGTGTTGCTCTTTGTGGAGTAGTTTGTACGGTACCATGACATGCCTAAGATGATAATCTCTGATCATGATGTCCGCTTTACCTCCAAGGAGTGGAGGGTTGTACAAGTATATCTGGGCTCTCGCCTACCTTCAGCATAAATTTTCATCCTCAGACGGATGGTTAGTCTGAGAGGACCATCAGTACAATGGAAGACCTCTTGAGACTGTGTTTATTGGATAGAGTAGAATTGTAGAAAAGGCTCTTACCACTGGAAGAATTTTCATACAACAATAACCATCAAGCTAGCATCGAGATGGCTCCCAACGAAGCACTTTATGGGAGAAAGTGTAGAACTCCATTGTCATGGGTGCAGGATGAAGATCCAAATGTTTTGGGGATAGAGTACATTGATGAAACTGATGCGCTTGTTAGATTGATACGAGACCACTTGATTGAGGCTCAAAGTCGGCAGGCAAAGTACTATAATACGAAACATTGGATGGTAGAATTTCAAGTGGGTGACAAGATGTTCTTGAAGAACAGGCCAATGCATGGAGTGTCGCGAGTGCGTGGTATGAAGAAGCTTAGACCGAGGTATGTGGGGCCTTATGCTATATTGGAGAGAATAGGCCCTCTGGCCTTTTGGTTGGAGCTACCACCAGAGCTATAAAATTTTCACGACGTCTTCCATGTTTCGTCGCTCCGGAAGGAACTACTACGACATGACCAACATGTCCCCACCCCAGATTGAGCAGTAGCAACTGATAGATCTGTTCGACTAGAGTCAGTGCCGATAGTGGACACCGAGACAAGGAGCTTGCTGCGAAAAAGTGTACCATTAGTAAAGGTCCAATGGTCAAATCATGGGATGGAAGAATACACTTGGGAGCCGGTGGACTTGATGCAAAACGCTACCCGGAGTTGTTTTCCCAAGGTAAGTTTAAAAGTTTATTATATTTTTCGTGCTTCACTCCCCCGGCCCATAGCCTTAGCCTGATTTCAGGGAAGAAATCTTTTATTTTGTTTATAGGATTTGTAACATCCCGTTTCGCGCTAGGCCCCTCGTACGTATTTTGAGTCAAGAGAATTGACTCAGGCTCAGGAAGCGTCGAGTGAATGGAGTAGATTTTACTTAGAATAATTCTAGAAATGAAGGCATCGAGTGCACTCGATGCCATTCGACGAAGTATAAATTAGAAGTACTCCAGATACTGAGGCGTTGAGTGGACTCAATACTACTCGACGAAATTGTACTTAAAATATTTTTTTGACTCATGGCGTTGAGTGGACTCAACACCACTCGACGTCATTGAACGAATAAGCTGAGGCATTGAGTGGACTCAATACTACTCAATGCCATTCAATGAATAAGCTAAGGTGTTGAGTGGACTCCACCACTAACCGCCATTCGACGAATAAGTTGAGGCGTTGAGTGGACTCAACACCACTCAATGTCATTTGACAGATTATGCTGAGGCGTTGAGTGTACTCAACGCCACTCAATGAATTAGGAGTTAGAATTATTCTGAAATGTTGGCGTTGAGCGGAGTCAATGCAGCGTTGAGTGGTCTCAACGCCACTCAACATTTTTGGACTTGAGTTATTCTGAGAACTGTAGGCGTCGAGTGTGTTTAGTGCACTCGACGCCACTCGATAATTTGTCGAGTGAAGGTTCCTTACTCAGTGATTTTTTACTTAAAAGATTTGGACTCAACGAGGCATCGAGTGCGTTGAGTGCACTCGATGCCACTCGACGATTCGTCGAGTAAGGGTAAGTAAACTCGATGCTTTTTACTTAGTGTTATTCTGAGCAAGAAGCATTGAGTAAAGCTTAAACAGTCAAAGCCAGAGAGAAGTTGACAAGAATTCTGGCTAAGTCCAGAAGCATTGAGTGAAGCAAGTTCACTCAACGCCCAGAAGGCAAAGCATTGACAGAACACAGTTCAGTAAGAGCCACAATGTTGTTTGACTTGGAAATCTGTCTAAGGATGATGTGTTGAGTGAAGAAGACTCACTCAATGCCTATTCAACAGAAAATCTATCTAAGGACAGAAGCGTTGAGTGAAGGTAGTTCACTCAACGCCTATTCAATAAACAGGCAAAGGCAAAAATCATTGAGTGAAGACAACTCACTCAATGCCTTAATACAAAGAAAATCTACTGAGTCCAGATGCGTTGAGTGATGAAGGCTCACTCAACGCTTAGTCAGTTAGACTACAATTGTCGATATTTGTTGAGTTAGGAATGATCACTCAATGCTTGGTGGTGCAGAATTCTGCCGAAGTGTTTTGGCATTGAGTGATAAGTCTTCACTCAACACCTATGCAGAATTGTTTGAATTTGGCTAAGTCCACATGTGCCGAGTCATGATAACGCAAATAGTAATTCAAATGTTGCAGGAACAGAACAGTAGATGACAAAAGGCACCTCTTGCCTATTTTACAACAATTAATACTAAAGAGAAGTTGCAGATACCAACTCCAGGTGGTCCCACTCTTCCAAGAGCCGTTGGATGACAGGATTCAAAAGTGATATTCTAAGGAAGAAGAAATTAACCTTTGGAATTTGATAACTTCATCTTCTTCCTTAGAAACAAAGTTGTAGAGCTTGAAGAAATTATCTTTGCTGTTTATCTGAAAGTTTAAGATAGATAGATGTTGACATTCTCACCTTCAACAGCAAGTTCAGGGAGTTTTCTCTTTGAGGTAGAAGGAACAAAGCAAGTACTAGTTGCAGTTACTTCACAGCTCAAGAAGAACATTCTTGAAGATCCATCCCTTGAGCTGTGAAGAAGATAAGACTGGGTCATCTCAGTTCAAGAAGAGGTAGACTCAAAGATTATTTCTCTGGACTCAATAAACACCAACAATCAACCTTTCTTTCTGTAGGATCTTAACTGATCTGAGTGTAAGCCTAAACTATAAAGACTGAGGTAGGATCTTTTCTGTAGATTTGAGCTATAGGGCCTTTGTGCCCGAGTTATAGGATGCTGGTTGAGAATCTAAGTTGTAGGAGAGTTTCTCTCTGAGGTAGGATCTAGCGGTGGATCTGAGTGTAGGGCTAAAGTCCTAGTCTGAGTGTAGGACTTTGAGTTAAAGTCTAAGGTAGGTGTTCTTGAGAAGATCATTGAGTTGTAGGAGAATATTTCTCTGAGTGTAGGGCTTTGGGCCTGAGGTAGGACTTGGAGGAGTTTGAGAGATCCTGAGGGATCTATGTTATAAGCTTATTGAGCCGATTTTGGAGAAGTTGGCCTTGTCTAACACACTGTTAGAAAGGTAGGAGGGATAGTGGATGTACCCAGACCTCAGAGAACCACTATAAATACCTTGTGTGCTGATTGTGTGATCTTGAAAGCTAATCTAAATCTAAATCACAGCTCACCTATGTAAAAGATTGTCATAAAAGACATAAAAACCTATTCACCCCCTCTAGGTGTTTAGCTACTCTTGAAAACAAAGTCTTTCAAGTGGTATCAGAGGGAGGTTGCTAAAAAAGGACTTAATAGTCTGAGTTGATCTCTAGGAGTAGCTTAAGTATAAACTTTATGGGTTCATGAGAGAACCATAAAGAGGGGTTCAATGAAGCTTCCAATCTGCAGGAAAGAGAGCTTTGAGATCTGGAAGGAAAGAGTCAGATTGTTCATGAAAGCATCTGACTCAAGAATCTTCATAACAGTACAAGAAGGACCTTTCATCCCCATGAAAGTCTCAGTTCTGGATGCCAATGTCCAGATACCTAAGAAGTATTATGAGATGACAAAGGATGAGGTCATCCTAGCTACTATGGACAAGAGGGCACAGAACATTATTATAAGTGCCATTTATGATTCTACATTCTAGAATCTTGTCCAATGCAAGAATTCCAAGGAAATGTGGGACACCTTTATTGTCTACATGGAAGGCACTGAAGAAGTTAGGGATGACAGGAAATCCCTGCTCAATCAGGAATATGAGGCTTTTAGACAGAGCATGAAGGACAACATAGCTGAGAACTATGAAAAGTTCTTCAGAGTGGTGAATGAGCTGAGGACGAATGGGAGGGTCTTCAACAATTATGAGCTGAATGAAAAGTTCTTAAGGTATCTAACCAGAGACTGGGACACAAAGATCTGTGCCATCAAAGAAGTGGCCAAGCCAGCTAAAACTCCTCCTCACACATTATTTGGATAGCTGCTCTCCTATGAGATGCAGCTGTCTGCTAGAAAGGAGGAGGAGACAACCTTCAGATCCAAAGCCAAGGAGAAGATAGTGGCCTTCAAGGCTGATTGCTCTAATAAGAGCAAGGAGAGGATTGCTTCTCCCCCATGAAGGCCTATTAATTTAGACAGCTCTGAGTCAAGTTCATCTGATAGCAACATGTCAGATAAAGAATTTGCTGCCTTCTCAAGACAGTTCTAGAAGATAATGAAGAGAAGGAAGTGGAAGAACAAACCCTCCTCCTCTTCACATAATGAGAGGGATCACCATAAGTCTGAGAAGAGGTTCTCCAAAGGATACATGTATGATTCCAAACCTAGAAAACATAGTTCTTCTAAAATTATTTGCTATTATTGTAGCAAGCTTCAACATGTCATACCTGATTGCCCAGTCAAAATAAAAGAGGTAAGTAAGAAGGAGCACCACCACCTAAAGGGAAAGAAGGAAAATACCTTTATTGCCAAGAATGAGAAGAGCTGGAGTCTGAGTGACTCATGATCTTCAGATTCTGAAGAAGAAGAAGCCTATATTAGGCTATTTGCTGCTGTTGCTGATGAAGTGATGAGGACTATCCTGCTGCAAGGATTGGTATTAGGGGACCTCTATTACACTCAGACAGTGACACTGAGGTAGATAAAGATAATAACAACAACTATGGTCTAATGGCCATGACAGATGGAGAATCCATCCAGGATCAGCCTGGTCCAGATAAGGTACATTCTCTGTCTAGCTCCTCCTTTGAATCTGACTATGAGACTAGTCCCAATTCCGAGGCTTCTTCATCAAGTGATGATGATGACTCAGAATCTGAGGAATATGTCAATCAATTGATTGACAATTATGGTTTAATTTTGGATGATCTGAAGAAGAGCAAAAGACAAGCCAAGGAGATTGTCTACCTATAGCTAGCTACTTCCCTATAGTTTAACTCAGTACCCCTACTTGAAAAGATGAGGAGGGAAGTCAGCCGACTGAAGACTATCTTAATCGTTAAGATTGGGACCATCAGCCATAAGAACAAGATCATTATGAATCTTGAAGAGAAGCTCCTCAAAGAGAGGATGCTAGTGGCTCAGTACTCCAAGCCTAAATATTTGTTGCCACTCATTGATATCTTCACCTCCAAAATAAATAAGAAGGGACTGTGGTATATTGAGAGGAACCCTAGAAGAAGGAATAGGAAGAAAGGCAATGCCCCTATTCAACCTGCTATCTATTTTGAGAAAGTTGTGCTGCCATCCAATAGGTATGGCCAAGAAAGCATATATGGTCACTGGCTGAATGGAAGATCCACCTGTATGAACAAAAATGTTTACAACTATAGTGGAAGGAAGGGCTTTGGTTTGAGTGCCTTTAAGGCTCCCCATAAGGAAATTTAGATGGACCATTAGGGGGCATTTGTTTTTGGTGCACCATCCCCCACACTCAAGAACAAAGCAGTGGCAAATAGGCAAGCTCCTCCAGTAAAGAATCAGACCAAAAGTAAGTAAATTGGTTAGCCTGATTTGACTATCTCTAATGCAATCAACAACCCGTCTTTTGCAAAGTTCATCTACTGTTAGTGGCATTCACAGCAAGTCAAGATCATCTACTGGAATTCTTTCTTTCAGTTAGATCCTTACTAAAAGAAATATGAAAAGGGCTACTTCTCTTCCTTCTAAACAGTCAGCTGGTTTTAGCTTGTCTACTAGAGCTGTTCAGAAATGGACATACAATATTCATGAATGTTGGTGCTGTGGAAAAGTGGGTCATTTTGCCATAGATTGTTGTCATAACTCCAATGTGCCTAGTGCAAGGGCAAGTCTATCTGTCAGAAATGCTGCTGGCAGGCATGCTAATTTTCTGACTAATAAGAACCTAGGACCTAAACTCTTTTTGGGTCCTAAGGTTAACTTAATTATGGTTACAGGATAGTTCAAGTACCCTTGCACTAATATGGTACTTGGATAGTGGATGTTCCAGGCACATCACTGGAACAAGAAGCCATTTAAAGGAATACACTCCCGTGAAGAATGAGCCTAAGGTGATCTTTAGAGGCTCATACAAAGGGGTCAAAAAGGGTTATAGTATGATCACCAATGACATAGTCACAATCACAAAAGTGGCTTTTATGGAAGGGTTGAAACACAACCTGATAAGCATAAGCCAACTCTATGATCTTGTCTATGTCATTGTCTTCCACAAGGATGAGTGTCTGATCAAAAGGTCAAGTGACCAAGAGGTCATATTGATAGGCACTAGGAGTGAGAATATTTACTGTTAATCTTTTTCTATTTAAGTTCTGACACCCCTATGTGTCTAGTTGCTAATGAGAAATTCTCATACTATGTGCAATGGCATAAGAGACTAGAAAATTAAACAACAAGTCCATTATAAAGCTTTTTAGTGGAGAGCTAGTCAGAAATGGTCCCAACATCAAATGCACCAAGGAAAGCATTTGCTCTGCATGTCAAAAGGGCAAGTAGACCAAAGCATCCTTTAAGAGCATTGGGGCCAAATATTTTGTGAGGTGCTTGCACCTCCTGCATATGGACTTGTTTGGTCCTATGCCATTTCACAGTCTAGGTAGGAAAGTCTACAGACTTGTGATAATTGATGACTTCTCTAGGTTTACTTGGGTATTCTTCTTGAAGAAAAAGTCAGAAACCCTTGACACTTTTGTGAACTTTGTTAGGCAAGTTCAAAATGAAAAAGACAGCTTTGTGGTAATAATTAGAAGTGATATAGTACTAAATTTCAGTCTGAAGGCATGACAAAGTTCTATGAAGATCAAGGGATTCACCAGGAATTTTCTTCACATAGAACTCCCCAGTAAAATGGGATAGCTGAGAGGAAAAATAGAAC